>JAOTON010000520.1:252500-850000 GCA_034440635.1 Lepas anatifera | reverse complement strand
GCTCGCGATCGTCGAAACTGTATAAGATTATCCGTTGTTGGTCGCCTTTTAAAGATCCGAAAGCAGCGCCGGCGTTCCCTAATCGCGAGCCCACAGTCTTCCGTTCACCAAGGGACAGGAATGCGGCGCGGAAGCGGGCTCGTGTTCGGTATGCAAGCGTCCGCAGATCCAGCTATATGAGCAATTATCTCCTCGCTGTATGTAGAAGCCGTCTTACCCTCCTCAAATTCAAAATCAAACACATAGTCAATTGTAAAAGCGTTCCAGTCCGCCTTTCGCAGGTTCCACCGCGGAGCCCTCATGCCAGGGTGTGGGGTCTCCGACCAAAGCCACACGGGGTAGTGGTCGCTGCCGCAAGGGTAATTGTGGGTACGCCATTTAAATCGATGGACTAGTGACGAAGAGCATAGAGACAAATCAATGGCTGAAGTCGAGCCGGAAGGCAGTGATATGTGGGTCGACAGGCCTGTATTTAGAATACATAGGTCATTGCGGTTAATTATGTCCTCCATGCGTCTTCCCCGACTATTTGTACGAGGGCAACCTTAAAGAGTGTTGTATGTGTTAAAATCAACGAGTATAATGTGGTTTGTTGGAAGTTGTCTTATTAGGTCCTGTAGTTCGTTTTCAGGAAATCCTCCACCCGGAGGCAGGTATACTGATACGACTGTGAATTTAAAGTGTCTGAGATATACGCTCGCTCCTACCGCCTGCAATGCAGTATGGAGGCGGACAGGTGACGATGGAACACTATAATGAACGAACAGCGCGGTTCCACCGTTTGCGACAGTTTCGGATGGATGATCATTACGGAACGTTTTATAGTGGTGCAAATTGCAAGAATGTTCAGGCTTGAGCTTGGTCTCCTGCAAGGCTACGAGTACTGGGTTCTTTGAGGATATCAGTGTTTGAAGGTCCGTTATATTGGCCCTGAAGCCGCGCATGTTCCACTGTAAAATAAACGTCATGAAGTAAAGTACGAGTAAAGTGTGTAGATATTTCCCTAGATTGGAACCCAGGCCGTTCATCATGTTTCCCAGCTCCTCCCGTCGAACATCTCCGGCTCTTTCCAGGCAACGCGGGAGTTCCAATTTCGCGGCTCCCGTGGAGGGTTATGGCGATCCCTTGGGGGCGAGTGTCTAGCAAATACTGGCCTCTCTACCATGTACGCATCGCCTGTACATCCCGGCCTCCCGTCGTCTTGAGGGATGGGCCTTCGTAGACGCTGCGTAAGGTCTCCCGAGTTCCTTAGGTCAGCTTGAACGGGCCCTAGATTTTCCATTGATTGAGCACGTTGGGTTTGATTGAGTTTTGTTTGTTGTTGTGATGCGTTTATAGTGACCCGAGGGATCGATAGTTCGAGCCCTTTGCTAAAGCGGAAGGGGTGCCCCAGTTGCTGTTTTTCGGTTGTTTTTGTGGTGTCCTGGCTAGTTTTTACATTTGTTGGAGACGTGAGCTTACGTTTTTTGTTTTGTGTTGATGTGTTAGCAGTAACTTGGATGTTCTGTTCTGTGTGTAGCCTTTGAGGTGTTAGTGCATCACTGGTCGGAGGAGGCATCAGGGCAGAATCCTTTGTTTCCTCCGAGCATCTGACCTTGGTACGCGTCTCAGCACCCTCGATCGGGCGCGGGGTGAAGCCGGTGCTTCAACAGCTCGGTTCGCTGTGCGTGCTGGGGGCAATGTCTGGCCAAGCTCTGGGGGAGGTTCTGGACTTTTGGGGGCGTGGACTGTGTGGGCGTTTGTTCTCGTGCACGCTTCCCGGATGCCTCCGGGTATGTTCGCCTGGCCGAGGTTTCCGTTTTAGTAAAGTCGCAGCCTGTTGTGCTAGCCTGAGGAGCCGGCTCAAGGTCAAGCATCTCAGGTTCCGCCGGGTCCGTACCAACCGCAGCGTCCTGACATTCCGGCGGCGAGGTTTGCACTGCCTGGTCAATTTTCTCTGCACAGCCTACCGATTTGCTGCGAGGTTCATCCTGTTTCCGGGGAAGAAGCTCAACAGCCATCGCAAGGAACTGACGGAGCGAGAGATCGATAAGCTGACACATGTTAGAGTCCAAGCTTAGTGCTGGTCGGGTCTCAACAGGGTTTCCAGCTGGTGGAGCACTGTGCTGAAGCCCCATCAGCACGTCCCTGTAAGGAGAGCTGCTGGGGGAAGGGTTTATCCTAGGAGCTGTGGGGGTAGCCACTGGTGCTGCTTTTGGAGGGAAAGCGGCTTTCCTCTTTTTTGCCTCCTTGGCTTCGGTCAGTTTTGGACAATACCTGCTCCACGCCTCATGGTCACCTCCACATCCCGCGCACCTAGGTTTGTCCGCCTTACAGGTTGTAGAGTTGTGGCCAGTCTCCGCGCATTTGCCACATCGCTCCCTCCCCCTGCAGCTGTCGGCGATGTGGCCAAACGCCTGGCATTGGAAACATCGAGTAGGGTTAGGAATGAAGGGGCGAACTTTGATAGACATCCAGCCAACGCGAACCTTCTTTGGCAGGGATGTTCCAGCAAAAACAAGCATGAACGTGCCATTGTCGCTCACATGGCCTTCGACTTTCCTAAGTAGTTTTTTAACTTCTGTGACGCCCTGGTCTTTGAGGCCTGAGAGAATCTCCTCCTCGGAGACATCGTGCAGATCTCTGCAGCTTACAACGCCTCTGCAGCTGTTCTTAGTCGCATGGGGGACACCTTGATAGGGACAGACAATGACCTGCTACCCGTGCGGATTTCCAGGGAGGTTGTCTTAAGTAGCTTGTCCGCATCACACCGGGCACCAAGTTCCACTTCAACTCGCCCATTCGGATGCCGGTGCGTCCGTTTGGGCTTGAACTTCTTCAAGGCGTCGTAAAGTTGGAACGGATTCGGCTTCAGGGTCCTATCCTCAAGACTAATCACCAGTGTCAAAGGGATATCCTGGTCTGGTCTTGTTCGCGCAGAGGGTCTAGCATCGGTCACGTCCATCGCGGCAGCAGTACCAGAAGGTGGGCTTGAGATGGTCTGTGTCGTGGTGGGGGTCGGTGTCCGTGCACTTGGTTCGGGAAGAGTGGTTGCGCGTAGAGTAGCCATAATGAGTGGATTTACCTTCGGCCCCCGGGTTGCCAGCTGTCAATAGCTGGGCCCGGGGGCTGGTACAGTGCCTACGGGGGCAGGTGCACCCGTCTCAGAGGGGCGAGAGGTACTCACACAACCCCTCCGATCAGAACGCACCCACCCCCTTGACGCCATCAGCCCAGTGGGCCGGCAGGGCCATGAGTCGGACGAAGCAAAACGCGGCAGCCCTCACGCAGCGGAAACTGCGGTTCACCAGGCGCGCGCAACAGGCCAGGGTCGCGAAAAACGACGGTTTCCGAAACCCCGGCCCGCGTCGCGCCCGGGAAGAACTATCACAGTCCCCACCGCGAAGGGCGCCGCGCCGCACGCCCAAAACATAATCCCCCTGCCCAGCTGGACCGAGCGACAGTGCCCATAGACACTGCCGCGTCGCTAGGCCGTCTGCGGCAGCCTACAGACGGCTTACCCCCGGTTAGATCGAGATATCTGGACCAAAGGGGGCGTGTTGAAGCCCTCGGGACTGACCCGCCCGAGGGGGACCTCAACCCCCAGGATCCCGTCAACCTCGTCGCCGGGGCTCGAGATAGGCCTCGAGTGGGCGCCTCACACCCATAAAATGCCGAAGAAGGCAAATAACTGTGGGGGCAACAACTAAGGCATAAAAAGATGACAGGAACTAAAAATAATCAACAAAACAAGAGAACAAAAACAAACAGGAGCTACATACTGGGGGGTACAGGACAGAGCTGACCCGATCCAATACGGTTACCGACCAGGTAACAAAGGGCCCGTAAGGCAGCCATCAGCATCACCGCGGGCCTCATCACCAGAGCCACCGACGACAGACGCTGACTCTACCCGACCGAAGTCGGAAGAGGCGGCGGCCGCCGGAGGACCAGAATGATAAGTCCGCGGTGATGCGACGACGTGCGCTCCAGGGCTGACTGGGGCCCCGGGCGCGTCACTCCCCGTTGCTCCAATCTTTACTTGCCGGACGAATCCGGCAAGTGAAGATCGGTCCTCTGAGGGCTTGTTGATTAAATTATTATAGCATGTTTTTATTACAATTATTTTTATTATTATACGTTTTTATTACGTTTTTATTACAATCGCGCTGTCATCTTCAATCAACCGCGACCGTGGGATCGAATAGGGAATCCACTGTCCGACTGAATGAAGCGCGGGAAATTCAAATCTACCGAAAAAAGTCATTCGGTAGATCCATCCGGCATCGGTATCGGTACCGGTAGAGGCTCGTACCGAAAATTCGGTAGCGGTAGATAAAATCTACGGCCGGTAGTACCGAAATACCGAAATACCGAATTTCATTCGTTAGTTCCAGCTCTGCATTAATGATACGTCAAGAACATACCAACGATAGCGCAGTTTGTACGGTAATTTGTTTATCACTTGGCCCATGGCACGCCGCAGGACAGAATTGCTAATTTAAAATGCTTAATTTTAACGGCACGTTGCAGCACAGCACAGACACAGGTTCCGGGGGGGGCAAGTGATAAGAGCTACAGTGCGACAGGCTGTTACTTTTCTCTGACAGAAACTTGTTTGATAAAAAAACACCAACTCCATTCAGGTACTCAGGCAATATTAGATTTTGAGTTTTTAAAGAACGCGAGTTGTCCTAAGTTTCAGCTTTTCGGGCTGGCACTTCACACCCCTCCCTCTCCTTCCCTCCCCTCTCCAAATCCTTAGCGTCACCGACACCTGTGCCTGTGCCGTACTGTTTTCCCGTCTAACCTTGGTAGTTGGTAGTTAAAGGGACATTGTCGCAAAAATTTTTTATTGTGGTTTCTTAATATTTGAAAAATCCTGATTCTGGTACTATCAATCATTTCTTTATCTTCAGCTAAATTTTTGGAGGTCACTCAACAATTATTCAAATTCGCTAACAATATCAATAATAAGCTGTAACCTGTTCTTCACCTCTATTCTATCAATCAAAGTTTTAAGTTCTACAAATGATTTTTTGGGAGTAAAAAATGTTTTTATACTGTATTCGTATTCAATTTATTTTTATTAACCCTTAAAAATACAAATATTAGATTAGTTTGTCCAAAACATTCGGCTTGAGAAAACTTATCAGGAAAGTTTTAAAATCGGGCAGGTGTCGTGCAGCGGTGATGGTGTAGTGGCCTCCATTCCCGACTCTCACACGGGTAATACAGGTTCGAATCTAGGTCGTGGAAATTTTACTGTAAAAACAATTTTTTTCTGAATTTCTTCTTGTTTGTTCATGCGTTCTAATTGATGAAGCATAGTCGGATTCATGTTTGCCGATCGGGGGGAGGGGTAACTTCCGGGGAGGGCACCATCCGGACCAGGGGGGCACCTTTGACCGGCAAAACCATCAGATGGACGCTAAATCCTATCAGTGTGCGCCGATTTTCGCATCCTGGGGAGAGGGGATGGGACACGACATTTTAGGGTTCACCGAGAGTTGATCAGAGAGGGGAGGGGGGGCACGTGCCCCCTTTGCCCTCCGGGATCCTCCTATGGGATGAAGTAAATATTCTAAGGACAATTTCTTCTGGTTATCCCTCCGTCCGGCTAGTTGAGGGAAAGGGAATATTAGCCCCAAATATTTTTCTAATCTGACCGGCGTACCAAACTGGAACCGGCTTGTCTCCAGCTCCCTGCAATGGTTCTCAATCCGTCGGATTTCCCTCTATTGGAGACCAGTTCCCCTGTTTTCTGACCAGCGGGACACGCTGTTCGCCGTTCGAAAATGTCTTTTGTGTCCTTTGCTGAAGGCCATTCTTGAAGGCTGACATTAATCTCGAGATTAATGTGTCTCGAGATTAATTAATCGTTTAACCCTCGCCCCACCGGGGGCCATTGATGGCCCCCCCTAAGGTTTTTCCGGGATAGCAGAAAGACGATGAGGCGCAGCACCGTGGTTGAGGGCTCTACCTCTCACTGCATTTTCCCACCATCCCTGAAATTTTTTACCCTGGGTCACCCAAGGTCAGGTCACCAGACGAGGTCAACCAAGGTCACCTCACTTCAGCTTTAGAGCTCTGTAAGAGCTACATTTCGGAGTCGATCGATTTGAAACTTCCTACACTTTATGACCCCTCCAGGGTCTACAAGGTGTATATCCGGGATTTTTCGATTTCATGCCCTGAGGTCAGGTCACGAGGTGACCTCTCCCATTGAAAAAGCATGGGAAAAGCTGTCTTATGATCTAAAAGTTACAAAAACGATTGAAAATGCTGAGCTTGATCAGAAAAGCGTTTTTGGACACCCTTTCACGGATTCCAGGGGCCATATTTGCCCTTTGACATCCCCAAGGTCATCCAAGGTCACCAGGGGTCAAAAACAGTATTTTGACAATAACTTTGACCTGTATAAGCTAGAGCACTGAAACAAACACCATCGTGTTTGTCTCGTCATTGGCTTTCATTTGATATACGGCAAGGTCACTTTCTGACCTTTCGTGACCCCAGGTCATACTAGGTCACGAGGTGACCTCTGGAGGTCAAACTACTGGTGGGAGGTCTTTACGCTTTCATAGCAGAAAAAGTACTGGCAATTTCCTATCAAATGTACTTTCCCACACCTCAATAGCTCTAAGGGCATAAGAGTTATGCCCAGTTTGCTTAAGCATTGCATATTTGAGTGAAAATAGCCGATCTTGACCTAATTTGACCTCTGGAGGTCAAACCATTGACCTGAACACTAAAACATGTGAAGTAATTTCTTACTGAATTCACGCGAGCTTTCTAGTGCACTTTGCAGATTTGCGCTAACGCCCATATTTTCGGAGTTAGAGGGGGCCATCGATGGCCCCCGGTGGGGCCAAAGTGGCGCCGGACCCCCGGTGGGGCGCGGGTTAACACGCGCATTGACGGGAGGCGGGTACCCGCCCCCCCGTCTGGTTTTTCGGATAGAACATAAAAACGGCGGCGCGTAGCGCCGCCGCACTTGTATCCATACGCGTATATTAACAGTAAAAACGCAGTACATGGTAAAACATACACTCCTAACACTCGGCAAAGAAAACTAGGCAGGGGCGCCGCCACGGAATTTAAGCCATCACACATTTATTAGGTAGGTACTTAACACACTCGGGTTAAAAATAAACTCGGGTTAAAAAACTTGACATACCTTCTCTCATCATTTTTACAACTTTGTCAAAATTTTAAGGTTAGGTCATCTCAGGTCAGGTCACCAGTACAGGTCAAGTGACCTGACCTCAAAGTTTAAGACAAAATAAGTCGGAACAAAGTGAACTCATCCGATTAAAGTGACCTGACAAAATGGTTAAAATATTTCGATGGAGAAGCGTATGGGCTACCCAAAGCCGTTTACCATTTTTCACTACCTACCGTGGTTCTGGAGATTTTAGGGGGTACCCGCGCCCCCTGTCAAAGCGAAGGTGGCGCAGAGCTCCGTCAATGCGCGTGTTAATCTGGTAAAACAACGAGATAAAACGTTAATCCGTACGAGATAAAACGTGTTCGAGATTAAATGTGGCGGTCTCCCAGGGCGGACCACCCTGAAAGACCGCCTGGGCCTTTCACGGCAGGAGAGTGTGGAGGTGGAGCGCCTGCGCACTGGCCACTCCCTTCTCCTGTGCAGCTACCGAAAGAGGATCGGCCTGGACCCGGAGGCCACGTTACAGGAATGCGACGATGGAGAGGACGAGATCCTCCACCACCTTCTGACCCGGTGCCCTGCGTGCGCTGACCTGCGCTGGGACATATTTGGACGGGACGACCCGCCCATCCGGGAGGCGCTGGTGGACCCGCGCCGGCTGGCGATGTTCCTGCGGCGGTTGGGGCGCCTGCAGGGGCGCCCCCCCCATATGGCCGGAACACTCAATCAATCAATCAGATTAAATGTGTCCGTCGACATCTAAATCTTTGATATAATTGTAATTCTTTGGTCTCCGGAGAATATAAAAACACGTAGTCTAGAGAACCAGAGAATAGCTGAATGTGATACGGAAGAATAACTCTTGATATGCGTCAGAACTGGGGAACCAGAGAGCAGCCACCACGATCCTTGGATGAACTAACCAAAGTGTGGAACGCACCACGAACCCAAACCTGATCACTTTTTGTTTCAGGGGGAACGTTTGTTGTGTGTTGCAGGTTGGAGATGGACTGGCCACCTCACTCCTCTGTCTGTGGTGGTAGCTCTTTCTAATTTTTTTCGTATATAGATATACAAGATTTAAGAATACATTGTTTTTTACTTCAAGTTGAGTTAGTTTCTGATCAGGGCACATCAAGAAAATATACCTCAAAATTATAGCCTGGAACAGTTCGTATTAAATAAAAAGGATTCTATAATTAATCTTAACATTGGTAGTCACAGAGTCTAAATCTAAGAAGACGCATCGCAGCTTTAAGACAAGCAAGCTGCTAGCCTCATGAGTGACATTTGTTTATGAAAATGATAAGCGTTTATTTTTAATACTTCGGAGTTCGGAAACGGTCCTTTCTCATAATAGAACAAACAATTCCAGAAGCACTTCATATATCATATCATTATATAAAATAGTATATTAACCGTTATTTTTATTAGATTGTTTATTAGATTATCTACGTTGATAAGATATTTCATGGCCAGCCTCCTCGAATCATAGTTCCAAAATGGGGCTAATACACTGATAAATATTCAGGTACATCCCTTCACCAAAATTCTCATAATATAATAGGTGAACACATACATTTTTAGTCAGAGTGCTAGGATAACCTCGAATCGAGCTCCAATATTTGAATGTTCCAGTGCTGAACTGCATTATTCCAGCATTTGATTTCCAAATCAGATCTAAATTTCAAGCCTTGGTCACACTATGACAAAAAGTTTTCGCTTATTGTATTATGAGGATTCTGACGAGGGGCTGGGCCCGAATATGTGATCATAGTGTGATCACAGGCTCCATTTTGCGTCAAGAATTCGAGAGGCAAAGCCATGAAACATCTTACAAATTTATAATCATGCTCCTCGGCTACGCAATGCAAAATTCATCTACTTTTAAAAACCAACAGATATCAGTTGATCAATGAGGCTTATATTCAATCTCACAAAAACATGAGAAAATATAACCTACCAGGAAATTATAAGCGAGTGATAACCCTCGGCAGGTGAGAAACGCGTGCAACAATCAGGTCTGCGAGTCCCCAACGAGCAGTCTTCCGAGTGCAACGTGGACTAGAGGATATAACTCAGTACGTCAGTGACGGATCCAGGCCAATATTTTTTGTGGGGGGGAGGGGAGGACAGGGTCCAAAATCGTGAATACACATTTTTTTAAAGGTCGGTGAAAATCGCAGAGTTTGGGAGGAAAGTAAATTTTCCCTGAACCCACCAGTGGGTATGCAGCTCCTAGCTTCCAGTCCTTGAAGTGCACTCTAAGAAGGCTGGGAGCGAACCAAATACTGAGTGTACATCAAAAGCATAACAGATTTTGCATCTGTCCACAATAAGTGCTACACGGTTTGGTAAAATGTTCACCGCAATAGTCTGAGCACAGAGGTGTCACTTACCATTTTCGCCGACTTTCGCACGTACGACCACCAACAAAATCTGACCACTTGATTTTTTACTATAAAGACCCTTTGCATTACTAGTTTTCTTACCTTTAGGCTAAAAATACTTTTAATGGCATGTTTTACTGAGGTCCTCAGAGGATTGGCCTTAATATACCGCGATAAACACCACTTACGCACATACATGAACGTATACGGCGGGCACACAGGCAGACGACCGAGGTGCACTCAGGCAGGTTCGTGTTCAATGCAGAAAACTGCTGGCTGTGGTACTCTGCCAACTCTGGGATTCCATTGCTCGTCCTCTGAAGCTTGTCTTCCAGCAGCAGGCGTAATTTGCGATAGTCACTGTCGAGGGGCAGCACCTGATTATTTCTGTTTTGCGTTCAGCTTGCTGGGCTAGGCTCTTCTTAAATTTGAAGATATTTTCACAGCAGGAACAAATGGGACCAAATAAAGGGTACAAACAAAATATCACAAGCCCACAATGAAAGCAAACAAGATATCACTGAATTTTGTTTTAAACATGTGCAATATATATATATATATATATATATATATATATATATATATATATATATATATATATATTCAAGAACAAAGACATCCCCAAAGACGATCTATAGTCTAGATCATGGGTTTGTGGAGGGGTCAGGTGGAACCATGCAAATTCATGCTTTTTATAAATTACAATACATTATTTCAACACTGGCCCACAATATGAAACAAATATTCCAAATTTCAGGTCTATGGGAGAATCGGTCTGATTGGGTTCATCCCAATCAAACTAACAAACAGAATGATCATACACAAGCTGGTCCATTGGGACGATAGCTTGATGATACACAGCAGCTACAAAAGACAGGTTTTCTAGTAAACAAATTTTCTCTTTGAAGTGACCCGCCTAATCTTTCATATATTCTTCCAGGAAAACACAAAAAATTGCATCACCCAAGACTGCCCCCTGTCATTCCTACATGACTATCCATACTCTTTGTTCACAATTATATTGTTGTATTGGGTACACTCCTAGTGTTTCAAATCATAATACATCTTATCCTAGTTTTCCTTCAGTTCATTTTTAATATCAATTATAAAAAGCATGCAGATGGGCATTTTCAGAGGGCAGATGGATGAATTCATCTGCAGATGGGCATGAATGCAGATGGGCATTTTCCGAGGGCAGATGGATGAATTCATGCTACAGTCACTTTCATGTCTGGAAACAAACAGTAGCACTTGAAATATGAGTAAATGGATCTGATAAGTAGATAGGAGTACCCTGACTTCTATGTACTGTATGGTACCAAAATAAATGGAAAATCTGTTTCAATCTGTAAAATTAATCAAAAACATTTTCATACTTAAAAGAAGGTAAGCTAAGCAGCAAATGCACTAGCATGCAGACATTGTGCAGAGCCAGTATTTGTAACAGGTAGAAATTTGTAATTCAAATTACAAGCTTGATATAGACTTTTACTAGAGTGCACAAATATTGTAAATATAAAGTTAGACCAAAGAGAGAGGGAATATGGGCAATTCAAAAATAATATGCTTAAATAATCATTGGAGAATTGCCATCACCAAATAATTTTCACCTATTTTGGTACACAAGTTCACCTGTGCAACAATAAAATGAGGACTTTTTGGCATTGACACTGCTCATAAGCCTTGTTCCGTCTGCCAGCACAGCCTTGTCCGCGAGCCCTTGAGCCTCTCCTCTAGAAAAGAAATACCACAACTGTCTCTAGTATGTGCTATGGCTAATCAGACAAAAATGAACCAGAATACTATCTACCAATCACAAAAAAGTATGCTACCACTGTTGTGCTGTTACTGTTTTTCCAGCAGCACCACAGCAGGTAGCCAGCCTGTAAATCTAAGATTGGTTCTAAGATTGGTTCTCAGGGAGAGGCTATAGCCATGTGACAGACTCAATCCAGTGTGCAAAGTATGGCATTTTCAACGAGATCTCGTCAGGGTGAGTGTCCTAGGAGACAAGAGTGAGTGGTGTGAAGTTCATCAGCCTGGTGTGAATTTCCCAGACTGGTGCAAAGAAGGTGACACTGAAAACCAAACAAATAATGGCTGAATGGTTATAAAGACACAGGAGGGGACCTTATAACAAGTATTTAACTAACTAATACAAGAGGTAGCATTGCATTGTGTGGGTAGGAAAGGGTGCATTTTTCTCTATGGTATAAAGCAGTTTGGTGTGAATTTTTGGTGTCTGGCAGTGCAATGATTTTAGGTGGCTGGTGTGACTCGTCTAGCCTGCTGCCATACTTTGCAGACTGGGACTCAATGCTGCTCGCTGATTGGTGTTGACAGACGAAACGAGACCACAGCTATAACAGTGGGCCAAAATGAATAGTTATCAATTAAGCATACAATTTTCTTTTTGGCAACTTCATGAACCTAATTAATGTAGAACAGAAACATTAAATGCATTGCCCATACTTGATAGGATTAGTGTTTGACTAACTCACTACACTCACTACACAAAACCTCAATAAGCATTGGTGGCCAGCAAAGATGGATGGCAAAAATTCAAATTGTTTCATTAACTTTTCACGCATAGATTTTTTACCTCTAAGAAAATCTCAATTGACCACATCAAAGGCTCAAAATATTCTACGTGCAGATTACCGACGATATGTTGATGTTGATCCACGAGAACCGAGAGCCGACAATCTCCTTGTCCGAAAAACCACCCAAAGCTTTCTTCATGCCTCAAAGGAGGCTCTTCTGGATCGCGCTACCCGTATCTTTTTATTGTATCATTTTAGCTGCAATGCAATCATGCAATAACGAACAATTATTAATTATAATCTTTAGGGTATTCGGGCCTGACCGCAGCGCTAATTAGTGTTATAGAATTTGTATTCATATCTTCGCGTTTGCCGCGGTTTTTGAAATGGTGAATATCGATAGTTCATTGATAGCCATGATGACATCACATTGATGTAAGATAAGCCCACGTGACCAGATCCTATAAGGACTGGGCTTCTGATTGGTTGATGGTATTTCTTTAAAGTCCTATATTTCTCTTTCAAAAGCGTTTTGGAAATATGTTTTTATAGAATAATTTTTGATGTTATAGGTTTTAGCTACTGAATTGCTTTAAAAGAAATGTTTGACATTTTTTCATATATAAATTGATAGCTATAGCCGGGTCTACGTCACTTTATCGTTACCATAAGGACTCGGTAAAGTCGTCTATAAATGTTGACTTTGAGGCCGATTTTCAGGCATTTTGAGCCTGAATTTGCAAAAATGAGAATATGACTTCTGAAACAACTTTTTGTAACCTTTTGATCTAGCCAATAAAAATTTTTGCGACAATGTCCCTTTAAATGGAGTACTTTTGTCATATGCTGGACACTTGACCACGTGATCCCTGACAAATGCCCTGGGGCTACGGAGGCGGGAGGTGCGGGATCCAATACTGGGAACGCGGTTCGGCACCGTTCGCCGGCGCCTCTCCACTGACCTGGTGAAGCCTGGTCAGCTTCAGGGGAATTCCTGCTATATCTGGGAAGGTTGGTAGAGTACCTGCGGGTGCAATGGAACCATAGAGAATGAACTGCCTGCTAACTAAACCCACAGTTCGAACAAACAAAAAGCGTGGTCTTCTGCGCGTGATCATTGTGGGACATTTGCACGGTCCTGGATCAAATATGAGGGCTGGCTTTTTATGCGAATACATCGTTTGCCAGTAGAAAACACTCGTTTTTATTTGTGCGAAGTTAGTAACGACCAACTTTATACTTTCAGCATGGTTAGTAAGTGAGGGAGGACCTCAGCAGTCGACACTTGGTAAACCCAGTTCCAACCCTCTCCTTGTGGCGCGTCTCTCAGATAAAAACAAAGTGCAAACGAACGCGTGGGATGTGTCGGCCGAGTTTGGTCGGGCTTTTCCGCGGTAATTTAACGCGGGAAACTGAACACTTGGCATGAGTAGGCATCGCTTGGTTGCAGCGAATGTGAAGAAAGAGCGAGCTGCCGGTGACCCTGCGCACGACCGAGCATCGCCAGCTCTGCAGTCGTCACCGTGACGCTGTCTTTGGTGATGACTTGCATGTTGATGTAACACAATGGCCTGCACTGGAGCTACAACGGGCTCTACCAGCCAGAAAAAGCTTCCAGATGTCGAACGCCTGTTCTGGGTTGCGCCTTTGGTCGCGCGGGGTTTTGTTGAGGTCGTTAAGTGGCGGTACGCCTGAGACTTGTACGCACCCCTATCTGCACCTGCGACACTTTATAATATTGAATCCAGCTGCCTAGGCTGCGATTCTGAGGCAATTTGGATCATTGCAACGGATTGGTTGAGGGAAGCGTCATCTGATTGATGTCTAGGGAGTCTAGATACACTAACGTACGGACTCGGGCCCGCGAATTGCGCCGGCGGTCGTGGTGGGACTGGGATATACGGCCTGAACAGCACGGCACCAGTAACGGCGGAACGTCTGAATTAGAAGAGGGCGGGGGGGGCACTATGGGCATTTCAACCCATTTCTTTCCAGTCAACGCCATAGGGTTAGTGTCAAAATTTCGGATTTTAGGATGCACCGTGCCCCGATGCCAGTGTAGGGCACAGATGGCTCTGACGTTGTATCTCTCGGGCAGGCGGGTTCGACGGCAACCACTTCGTCAGCTCGGTGGAGATGTACGACCCGGCGCGGGACGTGTGGTCGGCGTGCGCCGCCATGACGTCAGCACGCTCTGGGCACGTGGCCGCCGCCTCGGTACGGCCCTGCTTCGTACACACCGACCCGTGCCTGCTGGACAAGAGGGCGCCGCCGGAACCCAGTTGACAGCTCCCGGCCGAACGCCCCTAGCCCTCCGTGGTCAACTTCTCCAGCGCCCAGGCCTCCGGCTCGATAAGTAGACCGAGTGATTGAGCTCACGCCAGGTTCCAGAACCGGGGAGCGGCGCTTTGTCGCTGGAATGCTGGCGTATATCACCATCGACCGAGCCGGGCCTTCCCACTGCCTGCCACGAGTACCTCAGAATGCTCGCCGCGCGCGTGGGCTGACTGCTGTGTGACCGATCGCCCGATCAGCTGTGTGGAGCCGTGGCTTACCTGAAGACGGTGACGCCTCATCAGCTGTTTCTTAATCGAATTATATTTTATCTATGGCTCGTACTTCCAGTCATGTTCGTGTTCCAAATGGATTCGTGTGCACGTGTGTGGAGCGAGAATACAAAACGCGCAGCTGTCGACAACGAAAGCCACACAGCTGTCGACAACGAAGCGTTGACGTGGCGCTGTGGTGACAGTCTGGGTCGAATCACACGCGACAGCTCTATTTATCAGCAGCGCGCCGTCTATGCTTCAGATCGGATTAGCTTCCATTTGACGCAGAATCCACGCGACGCGGAACGGCGGCTGGTGACAGTGGTGTCGAGGCCCCGTCGGCTGGTGACGGCAGTGTCGGGGCCCTGCCGGCCGGTGACGGCAGTGTCGGGGCCCTGCCGGCCGGTGACGGCAGTATCGGGGCCCTGCCGGCTGGTGACGGCAGTGTCGGGGCCCTGCCGGCCGGTGACGGCAGTATCGGGGCCCTGCCGGCTGGCGACGGCAGTGTCGGGGCCCTGCCGGCCGGTGACGGCAGTGTCGGGGCCCCGGCGGCCGGAGACGGCAGCGGCCCGGTGGATGTGGCTCGTGGCACGGCTGCCGAAAACGGCCGGGCTGGTAGAAATACCGACGACAGCCGATGCGAAGGCTGGAGTTAGCGCTGTCATCACCCAGCCTTGTTTTAGGATGTTTGTTATAGAAATGCAGGTTGGTTTGGCTTCCTAGAACTATTTTGGACATAGCAAGGATACCGGCTCATTCGGGGCAGAAATTACCCGGGGTTTAAATGAATTCTAAAATGTGAAGTTTAAGACACGATATTTGGCAGGGTCAGATGCTCGACTATACGCAGAGCACTCGAGCTGTTCATGACGTACTTGAAAGTGATGAAACATCGTCTGTTTCATGCTACTGATCTAGTCTACGAGGTTATATACAGCTTAGCGAGGCATACCAAATAAGTGCATAGCTGATGTGTCTTGTTCTAGGGAAGTCAAATGCTTTTACTCATTTTCCCCGCAATGAAGTTGTCTCGATTCGTGGTAACGTCTGTCGGTAGCCGGATTTCGTTTGGACATTTGGAAGGCGTATGTCTCCTCTTGCGCCGTAGTTATAGGACAGCAGACTACAATTTGGCTTGGCAGCAAAAAAACATCGCCGATTTTGAGAAAAAAAAAACAGCAGCCTGAACAAAAAAAGTGGTTATAAGTGAGCATTGACCTCTGTGTAATAACGTATGGAACAGAAATCAAAACTAGACGTGCTGTACGCCGCGCGCTGTGAGAAGGTATCGTGGCTGAAGCGTCGCCAGTACGTTGTCGGGTTGCCTGTGGTGACTCAGTCAGGAAGTTGGTGTGATGATGTCTGCTAGATTTTGTGCTAATATTGTGATTTGCATGTGTCGCGATTTGGGTCAAGCGAGATGTGTTAAGATTGGTGAAGAGTTTGACCTTAACTATGTTGTAAATCCGTTTTGTCCAGTCGTGGTTCATTGTTGAAATCCGCACAGTGCTGAGAAGGGCTTCGATATTGTCGATTTTGTAAAAGTAAAGGCTGGGGAGAACAGGGTCCGGGAAACTTAGTTAGCTAGGTACCGATCTGCCGGGTCCGGAGGTCCCCAGTTCGAGTCTAACCAGAGGACGACATTTGGCGACTCGCCTTGACCAAACAAAGCCTTACAAAAAAATTGTCGATATCATTGGTGGGCGAATCCTGTCCCGCGTATGCCAACAACAGCAAAAAGAGATTGGGGATCGGATATAAAGCCAGAGCAGAAAGGAGATAAAACATCCATTCTTTCTTACTGGATCACTAACTGAATTTATTTTGAACGTATCGGATATCCCTACAAAATCCATACGGGCAAGTTGCTAGATTTTGGAGTGCTGAACCGAGGAGCATGATTATAAGTTTTATGCTTATATTTAATCAAGATGGCTGGTCCATTTAAGTTTAATGCACGTTAGTTTTATCAGTATTGAAATAAATAGCTTGTTGTCGGAAAAATTGATAAGGTCTACTCTGGAATATCCCATTTTGAGCGGTTCTCTCTTGCTTGCCCCATATCTGTCATCATCGCTATTATGTTTTCCTCAGATATATTCTTACATTGTAAACGCACTTAAGGTCATGTCAGTGGGACTTAGCAATTCGGTAGTTAAAATCTGAGTAAGGAGAAAATAATAGAGTTATAGTCAGAGGGAAATTTTCAACGGGGTTTAACTCCTGAATGTGACTGAGGGAGGCCTCGAGCTGGGGCTTCACGAGATGACCTCGAGCTTGCTTTTTATTATTAAATCGCATGACAAATTTGCTCTGTGTGGATGTATTTTTCCCATGCTTTTTATTTCGGTGTGATAGCGTTTGCTCCATTTCAGCTTGATATCGCTTGCTCTAAACTGAGAGGCCACGTTCGAGAACGGCTGTTCGAAGTCGGTTGAGTGTGCCAAACTGTGGATGGATGTGGCGGCATTGTTTTATTCACATATGTGATCGTTGAAAGTTGTGATACAAGCCTACCGTTCTGCTCGTATCGAGTAGTATATTGTCCGTGTTTTTTGCTGTAACCGCCCAAAATTTACAATGATGTTTTCTTGTACATTGCGTCTTGAATGCTCGGGGCCTTGCTCTGGTCAGAAATTTGAATCAGTTACGAAAGATTATAGTTCTAAGGCAAGATTCGCGTGAATTGTTCTGGCCAATTTTCATTGTTTTTATTGTCGTAATGATGGTGCATTTTCCTCGGTGCTTTGGCTTGTTGGGTACATTGATTCGTTTCACAAACTTGACATTGCCGAAATTTTCTTCACGAGCGCTTTAGGTCTGCAGGCCAATTCCGCCGCATAATTGCGAACAGCACGAGGGACCAATCAAGTGAGGGGTATGTATTGTGCCGCATGCGGACGCCCGTCTTCCGCAAAATTATACTTAGTGTGAATGCGAAAATCTAACGAATTTTTTCCACTCGAACCTTTTGGGAAGCGAATGTTTATTATTCCCTGCCCAGTTAAAAATGTCATGCGTTTCGAGGGCACCATTCATGTTACTGAACTATTTTAGGTGCATTTTGGGCTTCGTGATTGCCTGCAAGTGAATTTTGCGAGTGTAACGCGGAAGGTGAAACGCCAGTCCAACACTTTCCCGTTCACCATCCCGAGACATCGTAAAGGCAGGCAAATTGAACTAATAGCTAAAGTGAAAGAGGTATTCTACCTAACAACTATAATGAAAATCTTTGGACGCGAAATAGCCTAGGCCTTGACTGGGAATGCTGATGGGTAAATTCCGCAGCGAATAGTTTCAGAAAAGCCGCGCTGTCTGTGGATGAGTGGAAATTACTGAACACCGGTTTGTTTCGACTCAGCTGCTACGAGTGCCAGGGCGGTTGCGGTCCTGCCCTTCTTGTGTCGCCTCAAAGCCAATATACAGTGTGGAACCGTTCATATTTCGTTTCTAGTGCGTTCCCTCGTCTCCCACCGGTTATTCGCACCTGAACACGACCGCTAGGTTCTTGTAAAACTTAAATGTGCGTCTGGAAAGGAAATAAAACATTGTATTTGCACTGTTGTCAATCAAACGTCACCCACTGACCGAGTGGCCGCATTGTACTTATTCACTATCAGGACGCACGGCACGCTCAAGTCAAACAACACATTGACTAGACTGGAAGAAAGACTAGACTGGTGCAACAGCTGGGACACTGACCGGTGCGCTACCGGCGATGGACCGGCTGGTGCAACAGCTGGGACACTGACCGGTGCGCTACCGGCGATGGACCGGCTGGTGCAACAGCTGGGACACTGACCGGTGCGCTACCGGCGATGGACCGGCTGGTGCAACAGTTGGGACACTGACCGGTGCTCTACCGGCGATGGACCGGCCGGTGCAACAGCTGGGACACTGACCGGTGCGCTACCGGCGATGGACCGGCTGGTGCAACAGTTGGGACACTGACCGGTGCTCTACCGGCGATGGACCGCCCGGTGCAACAGCTGGGACACTGACCTGTGCGCTACCGGCGATGGACCGGCTGGTGCAACAGCTGGGACACTGACCGGTGCGCTACCGGCGATGGACCGGCTGGTGCAACAGTTGGGACACTGACCGGTGCTCTACCGGCGATGGACCGGCCGGTGCAACAGCTGGGACACTGACCGGTGCGCTACCGGCGATGGACCGGCCGGTGCAACAGCTGGGACACTGACCGGTGCGCTACCGGCGATGGACCGGCTGGTGCAACAGCTGGGACACTGACCGGTGCGCTACCGGCGATGGACCGGCTGGTGCAACAGCTGGGACACTGACCGGTGCGCTACCGGCGATGGACCGGCTGGTGCAACAGTTGGGACACTGACCGGTGCTCTACCGGCGATGGACCGGCCGGTGCAACAGCTGGGACACTGACCGGTGCGCTACCGGCGATGGACCGGCTGGTGCAACAGCTGGGACACTGACCGGTGCGCTACCGGCGATGGACCTGCTGGTGCAACAGCTGGGACACTGACCGGTGCGCTACCGGCGATGGACCGGCTGGTGCAACAGCTGGGACACTGACCGGTGCGCTACCGGCGATGGACCTGCTGGTGCAACAGCTGGGACACTGACCGGTGCGCTACCGGCGATGGACCGCCCGGTGCAACAGCTGGGACACTGACCTGTGCGCTACCGGCGATGGACCGGCTGGTGCAACAGCTGGGACACTGACCGGTGCGCTACCGGCGATGGACCGGCTGGTGCAACAGTTGGGACACTGACCGGTGCTCTACCGGCGATGGACCGGCCGGTGCAACAGCTGGGACACTGACCGGTGCGCTACCGGCGATGGACCGGCCGGTGCAACAGCTGGGACACTGACCGGTGCGCTACCGGCGATGGACCGGCTGGTGCAACAGCTGGGACACTGACCGGTGCGCTACCGGCGATGGACCGGCTGGTGCAACAGTTGGGACACTGACCGGTGCTCTACCGGCGATGGACCGGCCGGTGCAACAGCTGGGACACTGACCGGTGCGCTACCGGCGATGGACCGGCTGGTGCAACAGTTGGGACACTGACCGGTGCTCTACCGGCGATGGACCGGCCGGTGCAACAGCTGGGACACTGACCGGTGCGCTACCGGCGATGGACCGGCTGGTGCAACAGCTGGGACACTGACCGGTGCGCTACCGGCGATGGACCGGCTGGTGCAACAGTTGGGACACTGACCGGTGCTCTACCGGCGATGGACCGGCCGGTGCAACAGCTGGACACTACCGGTGCGCTACCGGCGATGGACCGGCTGGTGCAACAGCTGGGACACTGACCGGTGCGCTACCGGCGATGGACCGGCTGGTGCAACAGTTGGGACACTGACCGGTGCTCTACCGGCGATGACCGGCCGGTGCAACAGCTGGACACTACCGGTGCGCTACCGGCGATGGACCGGCTGGTGCAACAGCTGGGACACTGACCGGTGCGCTACCGGCGATGGACCGGCTGGTGCAACAGTTGGGACACTGACCGGTGCTCTACCGGCGATGGACCGGCCGGTGCAACAGCTGGGACACTGACCGGTGCGCTACCGGCGATGGACCGGCTGGTGCAACAGCTGGGACACTGACCGGTGCGCTACCAGCGATGGACAGTGCCGGGGTTCACTCCACCGAGGACCCAACCGAGACTGGCTGCTCGGTCACCGCAGACCTGCGGCAGTCGGTCCGCCATTCGATGCCAGGTCGTCGCCCACTTTCCCAATGGCAACAGCTAGCAAACACAGCAGTCACAGCCTCAAAACAACTAACAGCGTGTGTTGAACTCGAGCGACGGTAGCTGCTCTATGCCGTGGTAGCCAGAGCGGCAGAAGTGGTGTCACGCCGTGGTATCCAGAGCGACGGTAGCTGCTCTATGCCGTGGTAGCCAGAGCGGCAGAAGTGGTGTCACGCCGTGGTATCCAGAGCGACGGTAGCTGCTCTATGCCGTGGTAGCCAGAGCGGCAGAAGTGGTGTCACGCCGTGGTATCCAGAGCGACGGTAGCTGCTCTATGCCGTGGTAGCCAGAGCGGCAGAAGTGGTGTCACGCCGTGGTATCCAGAGCGACGGTAGCTGCACAACGGCGAACACATTAAAGCGCGGAGAGCAGTCCGTAACGCTGTCAACCCAGGGTCATATCACAAATATATTCAACGGTGCTGCCGCATCTCATTCAGAGACCACCCAAGCTTTGATGTTCCGTTCCTCTTGCTCCCCCTCCTCACAAGATGCCGGCGTGGCGGTGAAACGACTGCGACTACGGCGCACCCAGGGCACCGCAGTCTTCACGAGGCAGCGCGACGGACCCGTCTGGATGAGTGATCCCTTTCTTTCGAGAGGTATCGGCTGTCCTGCGGAGGGGACACGGCCCGGTCAGCAGCTGTCTCGTGCTGCTGCCGTGCCTTGGCTGCTGTTTGTCACCCGGTTACATGGAGTAAAGGCGGGAATTGAGATGACCAATTTTCGGCAGAATTATCGAATAATTATCGAGTTATCCGAATAATTTCCGTTCTCTGTAAACCGCTCCACGTTTGGGATGTACGATGTCATCACGATAGTGTTGCATCTGCTCCCGATAAAAAGTGGCGTGTGAAGCCATAGCTGAAATCCCTATTTATTCTACAGATGACGCTGTTCTGCTCATCACTCATTTTAGTCATTCAGCTCAAAACGTAGACATGCAACAGACAGCAGCTGGGGGAGACCACGGCAAACCCACCAGCAGAGTGGTCAAATTTACACTTCCACGTCCGGGATTTGGACGAACAACGCCGTTGGGGTCATTGAAGCCCCTGAATATCTATATGACAATTTCAGTACTGTGAACAGCGGTTTGCATCTGCAAATGCATGGACCAAGCCCTCACCCCGTAGTTCAGCATTACCTTCAGATCGTCTCGATGCACGTAGGCGTGCCGGCGGCTCCTGAGCAGCCGGCGGTAGGTGGCATGCGTGCGCCGCTGCACCTCCAGAAAGTGGCGGGTGAGAGCGATCTGCTGCACCAGAAGCGCCGCCACCACCGGGTCGTCGTCGCCTGCCCCGGCTGGCACTGCGGCACACAGCGGTTAAAGAGAATACGCCACTATGTCGACATTCTAAAAACGACTACTTATGATCAAAATAGATCAGGAAATCACAAAACCACATTTTGTTTCCACCTCCAATCGCTCAAAACAAAGACATCGCATCTCGTCTTCCTACCCTGGGTTGACCCAAGCATCGCGTATAATCACGCAGCATCTGGCAGCTTGCGGCGGCTTATAACTTGTAAGGTATAAGCCGCCGCACACCCTCAAACAACGAGATAATTGGTGAAACAGTCCAGTGATCTCTCACGGTTCGGGTATTTGCGTAGCTGCGACGGCGCCGGTGCGTGAGGGCAGCAGTGGACTGACCTGTGCCAGCCAGTGCGGCCAGACTGGCGGCGCCAGGCGGCAGCACCATAGCCACGCTGGGCTGCGCTGGGGGCCAAGCTTGGACACGACAGTGCCTGCACCGCCCGGACGCCCTGCCGTAGGCCACACGGCGCTGGTAACTGACCACCAGCGACTCGGAGGCCTCCGTCCGGTCCTCCGAGTCCGCCCACGTCACCTCCTGATCCTGAGGAAGCCGGTGGTGGTGATGGTGGTGGCGGCCGGGCTGACTGTCCCGACGGTGATCATGGGTGGGCGCAAGAACACGCTTCTCGCTGGCCTTGTGATCTCTGTCACGCTTCTCGCTGGCCTTGCGGTCTCTGTCACGCTTCTCGCTGGCCTTGCGATCTCTGTTATGGTTCTCGCTAACCTTTCTATCTCTGTCAGAAGAGTATCTACGGGAGCGATGCGGCGAACGATCGGCGGCTTCCTTTGCAATCTTTGAATGTCTTTTGCTCGTTTCAATATTCTTGTCCGTTTTATTAGGCATGTATCGACTACTATCAGGCTTTTTATGCATTCGCTTTTGATGGGTCTTGGGCTGTTTCGCACTTGAACGTTTAGAACTGCTGGCAGTGACACCCTTAATACTTTCACCTCCGCGCTCGTCCTCATATTTCACATTGCCCAGTGTTGAGTTTTCTTCTCTTCTGGAGGACACGGAAGACTTCTCATACGATTGCTCAGAGGACACTGACACTTTATTCGTATTGGTATGTGTCGTGCTGCCTTCTTCTGAAGTCTCTCCCGAAACCGAGCTCTCATCCTCTGATGATTCAGTCTCAGTTGAGCTGGCCACCTCAGTCACTTCGTCTACCAAAGAGCTCACAGCCTCCACTGCTTCTTCAGCAACAGAGCTCACATCACCTGTTACAGAGCTGGCGGAGGCCGTCAAATCGTTGGCTATCGAGCTGGACACAGTCGATGCCTCCACGGTGGAGTTGGCCACTTCGGGCACAGAGCTGGCTTCTTCGGGCACAAAGCTGGTCACTTCGGGCACTGAGCTGGCCACTTCGGGCACGGAGCTGGCTTCAGTGGCGGTCACACTTCGCTTCTTCCGCGCCGTTGTGCGCCGTGTGGCATCGGAAGAAGAGGAGGTAGATGACGAGGAGGAAGGTAGGGAGCCTGAGTCGATCTCCTCGTCGGATATGCCGCTGATAATGATCTTCTGGTCACCGATGCTGACGGAGGAACGTCCCCGGGTTCTGCCGGCCGAGCCGACGCTACTGACGGGCTCACCGATCGACGGCGTCACGCTGGAGGTGGAGAACTTGCGGCGCAGCATGTCCATCTTACTGCCGCGGCGCGGCGCCAGAGGCCGCTCCACCGGTGAGGTCAGGCTCAGTTGATCAATCAGCTGACTGATGTCATCACTGTCCGCCTCATCATTGGCTGCTTGACGTGCTGTGGAAGACTTAACAGGAGTAGAGCTAACGGGAGCCTCCTCTTGTCTGCCAACAGGCTTTGTTGTGAGCTGGGGACTGGCAACAAGTTTCTTGCTGGCCAGGTACGCCTGACTGGCATTTCGCACACTTGCAGCCGCCTTCTCTGGACGGGTGGGTTTATCTGTTTTATTTGCTGTGGCTGGCTCACCTTGACCAGCGTGGGCCTGCAGTGGTTTAGGAGCGGGTGATTTCAGCCACGGCGAAGATGGCGCTGTGTTTTGGCTTGGTGAAGCTACCGAGTGTGGGCTTCTCTCGGTAAAAGACTGGCCTCCAGTCAGAAAGCTCTTCCGCGCAGCTCGCAGCTCCCGCAAGTAGTCCTGAGAAGAAGATGATTCCAAATTAGTCTTATCATTGCATTTCAATGGAGGACATAGCCCACCATATTGAAATGGCATCTTTAAGAATACAACCTGTCAATTCATAATTCATTTTATTTATAATCATAAGCACAATGCCTGATTTAACGGCTTGGCAAATTAAACACATTGTTATGATGATTATGATGATAGGTATGCCATGCCTTTTAGAATAGGAAATAATTCGCGCGAGCAGTCAACTTTTACCCAGCTACCGTAACAGCTTGTGCAAACAAAACAATCAAACATCATTCATTTAAAAAAACTTCGTTTAGACATAATGGTAGGTCAACTGATAGAAATCTTATTTGCTAAACATTGATGGTATCAGTTTCTTTCAGACATACTCTTATCATGTCTGCCCTAGCAATACCTAAGTTACCTGTACCCACCTGTGCACTTGCCATCCCAAAAAAAATCCTCAGGATCTGGTTTTTAACTTTGCCTTTTTCTCTGTCCTCCAGCATGGCAGTTACGATATGATAACATACATTACTTTTGGATGATACCACGTGCCACCTCTAGGGCTCAGGTGACTAACATCTGAAAAAGGAGAAAACCATTCCAGCTCAAGAGAGAGAAGAGACTAGTTCTAGTGAAAAGCTAGAACCAGAACTGGTAACAAACAGATAATCTCGCTTCTACGTCCTAATTCTTAACAGAGACAGTCTTTTTCACAAACAGTAAAAGCTAGGTATATCAATAATACTCGATATTACACACGAACTATAAGCGAGGAAAAGAACAATACTTGGTGCAAAGCCTAAAACTCATTCCCGGAGCCATGTACCCCAAAAACTTTAAAATAATTGAGTGAAATTTATCTCCTCGAACACGTTAGGCCGAAAAAGAGACTGGGGGGCGTCACCAACTATATTTGTTAACAATAAAAACAAATCTTCGCTATTCTTTAAAGCTGTGAAACTCTAAGGTGAAAACTTGGTAAGTTGAGTTGAGTAATAATAAGATATTACTCTAAGTTGAGTTCAATAATAAATATTTCATGCATGAGTTGTGACTAAGTTATCGGATGGCGTTCGAAGGAGAACGCGTGATTAGGTGATAAAATATGGATAACCATCTCAATATATTTCGAACACCGCCAAAGAATTGGCAAGTTCAAGACCCCAAAATGCTATTGACTAATAACAAAAGTGTTATATCATCATCTTTTGGTGTTTTTGGACTTCTAAGGTCATTTTGCGCCCATACCAAAAGTAAAGAAGTAAAACACAAAAAGAGAAGACGCAGAGCGGATTGTTGCGAAGCAGCGTCCTCATAAAAGAACAGAATAAACAAAAAGAGCATTTCAATGAGTTCACAACGATAGTAAAGAATACAGTATAAGTAACATAGATGTACAATGAGCGCATTCAAGCTGGGCGACATCGTCATTTAAAAGTTAAAAAAGGGTATATAAGTCACAAAGGAGTTTAAGCGATAAGGCCTTAGATCTTACAATCGCAGGCATGTCAAAGGTTACCAGACGCTAAGAAGGGGACTAAATCACGTTAAAACCGATGTTCTTTAGGTAAGTCACGATGTTACATATGTCAGCGAACAGGTGCTCCCCCAGGAGTGACTCCAGAGTTGGAGACCCCTGCAGATGGCGGCTCTGCTCCATCTCGAAGACCAGGCACTCCACCAAGACATGTTTCACGGGAAGTCGGTCGCCGCAACGAGGACACAACGAGGTAGAGTGTGACCGGTCAGAAGGTACGCGTGCGTGGCTTGGGTGTGTCCCAGCCGCAGTCTACAAAGTGACCTCTACACTGCAGCCTGTGTTGCTGGACAACCACGGCCCCAGCCGGGACTTTGTCTCCTGAGTTTCCTGCCCTTGGGGTCTCCGTCTCATCTTCGCTGCCAAATCTCTGTGAGATGGTTCGTAACATGTGGAAATAAATCAAAGTATGGAACTTCTACGCTAGGAGGGGCTTCCCCCGCCGCCTCCTTGGCTGAGGTGTCGGCTCTCTCGTTGCCGGTGATACCAGACTGACTCGGCACACACGCAAGCATTACCGATTTTCCTTGACGTTCAGCCTGGTATATTTTTTTTGTCTAAAGAGGGACAAAAGGTACGACCAGATGCGCAGTAGCCCAACAACTGCAGTAGTTGTAGTGATGAAAGTGAGTCACTAAATATCACAAAGCGGTTGTTTCTGAATCACAAAATCTGGTCGAGGCATTGACAAATAACGTATAGTTCTGCTGTAAACACAGAGGTGGTTGGAGGTAGCGGAAACCATTGTTGATTGTTGTCTTCAATAAAGGCACATTCAATGCCTTCCACACATTTTGAGCCGTCTGTGTACAATACTGTGTGGTTTTTGTACCTATCACAAAAGTGTTATAGGACAGTAGGAAAAAGTTATCACAACCATACACATTTATTTACAATATGAGCAGCACATGAGACATACAAGACCATAAAACATTCAGTAAACAATAATTGTATTATAAAAATTTATACCACTACCTCAGTACAGAAAGACTAGAACTACTGTGTCTTACTGGTTGGCAAACTTGTAGTGTGCTCTATGAATATTGAAATCTTCTGCATCCAATGATATTAATTACTAATAATCTAATAATATTTATTGATTCCATGAATGGCAAACACCTCCAAACATCCAACAGTTCCTCAGTACATATTTCAATTTCATTCCAAAACCTTTCATCAATGGACTCAGAAGGAAAACAAAAGGTAAATGTCTTTTTCTTATTTTTCCTTACCAATCTGTGTACACAATGGTAAAATTTGAGGGTGGGACTTTGTGACAAAAAGCTGATCATGGTGCCAGCCAAAGTTAATCTGTTCCTGGCCTAGCTATGAAAAGGAAAGAAGCAGTTCTGGTCTGGTCCCACGAATTTTTCCTTTTTGTGAAACTGTTACCATCTATTCTATATTTTCTACATCAAAACTCAATCAGGCAAGTTTACAATGCTACTTGAGCAATATATTAACCAGAAAGTATAGAATATACATTTCTTATATTATTGTCCCTGAGAAAACCTGCCATAATCACCTGACAATGATAAGGCAAACTTTGCAATTGAAAAAAATCATTAACAGCTAAAAAAATCAAGTCACTCAAAGTACAAGTTAGTACTAGCAACTCAATACTAATCATGAATAAACATAATGCTCATTTATATACCTGATCCTTATCAATATTTCACAAGATAAATGAAATTGCAGGTGGCACTTTTAATGTCAATGTATTGATAATTATAATGTATCAAAACTACAAAAAGACTAAGGCTTACTGATTTCAAATCAAGAAGGCCTACAAAGTAAAAATGCCCTCAGCCTGCACAAAATCGCGCAAAATCGGCCCTTGCCTCTTGGACTTAAACGGCTTATAACTAAGCTAAACAGACAGTTGGTGGCAAAAACATAATTTAATTTTCAAGCTCAAAATACACTGCTTCTACACATGTCGGTGTCTGTATTCTGACTTGGTCCTATCACGTCATTTTTGGCACGTGCAGCTCCGCGAAAGGGGTGTACGTCAACACCCCTTCTGGCTCAAAACCTGTATCTCTGTATGGGTTAAACGAACAGCCGTGAAACTTTGCACACATGTCGCTTAACATGTTCAGTATAATTTCTCCAAAAATTGTTAAGACACCTAGAAGAGCTATTGAGATATCACGCCATATCTGAGCGCGTGCAAATGCACTGTTTTCAAGCCAATTGGGGAACTTTGTCCGCGATGTTAGCTTCTTGCTTCAGTGCTGGTAACAACTAAGCAAATAGCAAATAGTTTCAAATGGTATCTTCCTGATTCAAATCAACCATTGTTCTCCGTACTATACACGAAATTGCGCAATGGGTGTTCTGCCCAATACTCCAGCACGTGCAACATCGCCTGAGGGACATAGTTACACCCCTTTCAGTTAAACTCAAGTAGATTAAACTCAGTTCAGTTAAAAAACACTAAATTTTGCAGATGTAATGCTACACATGTTTGATATATTAACACAAAGTTTTGTGAGACTATAATGACTATTGCAAAAGTTATGGCCATTCATCAAAACACATGTATATGCTTGGTCCAATGCAAAATGTAGGGCACTGCAATACCCTTACTGGCAGTGATGTTTACCTCAGGTCAGGTCCTCAGGTCAGGTCAAATCCTTGATTTGACCTAGCAAGGTCGAAGTTATATACAGTGACCCAAAATAGGTTTTGCGCTAGGGTGTCGAGTGGTAAATTCAGCTCGGAATGTATGGCGAGTGAGTGGAAAATTCCTCTCAAAATGTATGGCGGAGTAAAAAATTTCAAATTTTGTACTCAGGTGGTAAACTCTCAGAGCCCTTGTTTGAACTGAAAGATGGATATTTCCTTTAATTTTCTCAAAGTAAATATTTTTAAATCATCCCCAAACAGCATTGTTTGACCATTCCCATGTGAGAAATTTGGGTTAAGCAGGTAAATCTTTACCAGCTGAAACCCCCTGATGCAGTCTCCAATTTTTTTATAGAGTTGGTGAATTTCCACAAATAGAAAACTTTTTGGGGGGCCTCTGAGACCAACCTTTGGGGGAAAGAACTCTGGGAGCCACTAAAACTCTTGGGGGCTTCCCTAGACCAACTCTTGTGCCCCTCCACTCCCACACGACCAGCTTTTAAGGGCCCCTGAGACGAAATATCAGGGGCCCCTTAGACAAATCTGCAGAGAGGCCTCCGAGATCGGCAGGTGGTGAAAAATGAAAAGGGATTTTTTCATGCAATACCTAGTTCCAAAATTAATTATCTACACATACACTGTATAGTTTTCCTGTCCGGGACAACGCCCCTCCTATACCTATACCTATAGCTATCGGAATTTTGGAGGCCACTCCTGGCCTCAATCACTGCACCTCGCATACACCTATGCTAGGGCCCAGTAGAGCCTTGGTTTACACTTAACTAACCCAGACGAAACTACAAACTTTCTATCATGGCAATAAACTCTTCCAGACTCTTGCTAAGTTTCTTTTCTTTACCTGTCAATTCCCCTGCTTCTCTTCACATATATACTCACCTTCATATGAGTATGCTGCTTTCTATCAATATTAATCGAAGCTGCTGCAGGGCCTCCTTTCTGTTGTTTCTTCCTTTCGTCTACAATCAGCCAGGCGCGGCGGGTTGCGACAGCGTCGAAGCAACTACTCATTTAAATTTCTTATCGCAATCCAGTTGCCAGTCGCATGAGCAACATAATTTGCATTTCAAAACTTGCTCTAAATTAATTTTCTAAATCCTTATAGACTAGAAAATTATACAACTAAAAAGCACACCAAGAGGTAGACTAACAATGTTTTGTCAATAACGAATACGAAACCAGCCTTTCAAAAAGCCTAAAGATGCCGCTTTTATTTACTAGCTGTAAAGACGGTGTTTTGGTAAGTCCACGCCGTAGACCAGCCATACAAAAAAGTGCCGATGTTTGAAGGGTAACTGGATGCATTCTTGTTGCCCAAAAAAAATCATTTAATGAAAATGTAGAGTTTCAATGTATTAAAGTACCGGACACTTTTAGTTCAACTTAAATATCAGCGTATTTATGCCTAGGGTGTCGTAGGGTGTCGTGAGTGGATTTGGGTGTCACACGGCGTGGACGCAGCAATGAAGGGCTAATATGGATAAAAATTTTCCAGTCGCTAATTCGTCTCGGGCATCTTCGGATGCGGACCCCGGCCGCAGTGCTGGTGTCGCCGTCGTCGCCTCAGTTTGTACGCTTCAACTTCCCGGACAGCATCTCCATGGTGCTGGTGAAGGTCTCCTCGAACGATGACCTCTGCGCCACAGTCAGCATTCAGAACGTCTCCTGTCCGATCTTCGACTCACAGCAGGACGTGGCGTATGGAAACCAGTACCAGACGATGACGATGAAGGCCGGCATCACCGTGCGGCGAGAGCACTTCCCGCGTGGCATGTTCATCGTGTTCGTCGTACACGGCGACGACTCCCAGTGCAGCCGCAGCTTCGAGAACAACAAGCCCGAGAGACAGAAGTCCGTCGAAGTCGTTATACAGGAGAAAATCTCACATCCGGAGTACCTGACGGCGACCCTGGGCGCTCCTGGCTTCTGCGGGCTCTTCTACCTGCTCTCCATCATCCTCAGTGTCGCGCACTTTGTCCGGCAGCGAAGGCGGCGACAGCAGCTGCCGGACGAGTCGCCGCCGATGACTAACTACGGTACCATGTCCGGCGGCAGCTCCGAGAGTCTGTCGCCGGCTGGGGCGGAGGGCGGTCTGCTGAGGCCGGGGGGAGCTGCAGCGGCAGCATCGGCGGGCGGCAGCGGCAGTGGCAGCGGCAGCGGTGCACTGCGGCGGGGCGACTCCGACTCCTCCCTGGACGAGACCGATATCGACATGATGGCCGACTCCGAATGCGACAAGAACATTCTGCGAACTAAGACGTTTCTGTACGTGTCGGACCTGGCGCGGAAGAACCCTCGGGTTCTGGCCAAGAAGACACAGCTCTACATCTGGAACCTGCTGACCATCGCCATCTTCTGCGCCGTGCCGGTGGTGCAGCTGGTCATCGCGTACCAGAGGGTGCTGAACGTGACCGGAGACCAGGACATCTGCTGCTGCAACTTCCTCTGCGCCCGCCCGCTGGGCGTGCTCTCCGACTTCAACCACGTCTACAGCAACATCGGCTACGTGCTGCTGGGCCTGCTGTTAATCGGGCTCACCAAGCGCCGCGACATGCTCCATCAGCGCTACATTCAGCAGAGCGACCGCTTCGAACAGTCGTACGGGATCCCGCAGCACTTCGGCCTGCTCTACGCGATGGGTGCGGCGCTGATGATGGAGGGCATCCTCAGCGCCTGCTACCACGTCTGTCCCAGCTGCTCCAACTTCCGGTTCGACACGGCCTTTACGTACGTGATCGCCGTGCTCTGCATGCTGAAGATCTACCAGACCCGACACCCCGACATCAACGCCAACGCCTTCGCCACCTTCCTGGTGCTGGCGTTCACCGTGTTCGTGGGCGTGGTGGAGGGCAACCTCTACTTCTGGTTCGGCTTCATCGCGCTCCATATGTGCGTCTGCATCGTCATCAGCGCCCTGATCTGCTGGATGGGCCGCTGGTCCCTGGACGCCGGGGTACTGATGCGGGTGTACCAGGGCGTCCGTAACGACTGGCGCACCTCGCCCACCATGTGCTTCCGGCCAGCCTACCCGGACCGCATGGCCCTGCTGGTGATCGGCAACCTGGTCAACCTGGGCTTGGCCGTGTTCGGCGGCGTCACCGTGCCCAAGGACTTCGCCAGCTACCTGCTCTCCATCTTCATCACCAACCTGCTGCTCTACACCGGCTTCTACATCATCATGAAGCTGCGACACCGGGAGCGAATCCTGATGCAGCCTCTGCTGTACATCGTGCTTTCCTGCCTGGCCTGGGCCTCGGCGCTCTACTTCTTCCTGCGCAAGTCCACCACCTGGCAGCTGAGCCCCGCCCAGTCGCGCACTCACAATCACGAGTGTGAGATTCTCAATTTCTACGACGACCACGACGTCTGGCACTTCCTGTCCGCCGCCAGCATGTTCTTCGGCTTTATGATCCTGCTGACGCTGGACGATGACCTGGTGTTCACGCCGCGGGACAAGATCCCCGTGTTCTGAGGCGGCGGGACGTGCTGGTGCTGTCCGGAAAACCGGCCGGGAGAGGGCGGAGCCGCTGGCCCGGTGCACCCCTGCGGAGCGGTCTGCTCCGACAGCACGGGCCCCGGAGGCTACGCGCAGCAGTGGCACCGCCGCTCTTCACTCAGACTGCTTCGTACTCGGCTCGAGTGCCGGTCGGGTTGCCCGATCAGGCGAGTGATTGGTGCTTGTTTTGAGAGGTCTTGTTTTGGTCCGACGGCGACTATTTTTATACGCAAGTATGCTAATCTTAAGTTCGGTTCAGTCCCCATTTCCTCCTACCGTTCGGCACGATCGTCTTCCCCCCGTTCCTAGGTTGTAGACTGTCTTCTTGATGTGTGCGGCGACTTTGGTGCCTAATTCGACGCTGCTTCTCGACATGCATTGTTCACCAGTCATCTCCCGGATTTTCTATTTGCTTCTCACAGCAATATGCTGCGAAATGTTCGGTCCGCGCGATAGGGTACCGTTCCTGAAACAGCCTCCGGGCCACCTCCAGACTGCAGAACTCCAGACTCGGCCACCGCCTCCCGTGGTGCCGCGGTAAATCATCAGCCATGGGCACAGGGCAGCGGCGGTGAGCGCCGTTACCCCGAGAGCTGCCGCGGCGGCCCGCGGACTTGGCACCGAGCTGGCTCACTTGTTTGTACTGTGTGCTCATTTTGTTGGTCGCGTGTGTCCCGTGATGGCCAGTGCAGCGGTCCCTCAGTGTCCAACAGTCGCCTGTGGTTGCGATGTCTAGTTCCGCGGCGGTTGTGATTGTGACGATGCGCTGGATGTTTTGCCGTGGTTGTGAATTGCAGACGCGGATCCGGCCACTGTATTTGTGAATCCGCCGCCGCTACTAGCGCTTTTTTTTGTTTCAAAGTCGCGGTACCAGCTAGCCGCTTCTCCGCTATCGCCATCTTTTATGCTAAAGCGTCACTAAAGTGCTATTCCCAAAAAACGCATTTGTGCTGTTTTAAATCAGCGTAGAGAACAACTTGTTATCCATAAATAACATAAAATTTACAGTTTCTGGGAATATGCAGATTACGGAGGTGTAACAGACATGAACTGGTGATTCAGTTTTTAGGGGTAGCGGTTCCATTAAACGGCTATCGGCAGCAGTTTCGAATTGGGGTCGGCTACTCCGCTTCTTTGAGAAACCGGTACCGCCCCTCGCGCGTCGTGCGGCGGCTGGGGGTTGTGAGGAGCTTTCACTGCCGCGCCGCCCGTGTGTCGCGCTCCGAGTTTGACCTGCCGCGCACTTGCCACCTACCTGCCGGAACTTCCTCCCGTGACACGTCTAACGGGGTCCCGTCTGGACAGTGCCGCGTTTTCCTTAGTCGCCACCGACGTGTACCACAGCCTGTAAGCGATGGCGACCGGACCGCACTGCTGGGTATACTGCAGTAGCTGACGCTGTGGACGACTGTGCTTGTGCTGTCGCAGCTCCCGTAGGAGGCTGCTGCGACAAAGACCTGGGACCACGTGTGCGATAGCTTCGCTTGGTGTGTGGGGTGGCCCCCTTTGGTGCGGTGCCAAAACCAACGATCCGGACGGCGATAGGACTGGTGATGGGTCCGCTCTGGCGAATCCCCCCGAGCGGCGAGTCAGCAGCGGTCCGTCAAGTCGACATATCTCTGTTGCTTACTGTGCCTCGGTGCTGCTGGGCACTGAGAATGCTTCTTTCAAAGACGATGTGTAAACACAAGTGCATGGGTCTACCCATTGCTTCAAGCCTACCTTCATGCTGCTGTATGGAGTTTGGTGCTTTTAGATCTCGGGGAGGGTGGATTAAGTGCTGTCGCCTGGGTGTGTGTACTTGATGGATGTTTTTACTGTGAAATATATGTGTATGGACTCAAATTATTTTCTACGCAATAAATGGTTAATTTTCTAAGATAAAATGTCAAAAAATATGCTGCTTACCATACAAATTTCAAGATAATTGCTTTTAACAGCAAGATGACCAAAAATGGTTTTTCACTATTCTCGGTACCAGAAATACAAAAACAACTTTTCAAGGACGTAAGCCTAGAAATCATATGCACAGATAAACTGCTTTCCAGAAATATATCTTTCAAAGCGGTCAGCTCATTTTTTTGGCAACACAAGACTAGGGTGTCTAATTTTCCACTCACCAATTTTGCGAGTGGTGGAATTTAGTGGCGGTGTTCACCCATTGGAACTTTCTCCGGTGGGGCAGGGGCATGGATCACGTACGTATGGATCACGTCGTTTGATCCTACATTTCAGGGGTTGCGCTCCGGCTTTTTAGCATAGGCCAAAAATGGCAACCGCAAATCTGGCATTCGGCACGGCGATGACGTCAGCAATCGCCTAGAAATGCTTAGCAACGCATTGCCGCTGTGTATGGAAGAAGACGGGGCTCAGCAGATAGTTTGCGTGTTAGGGGCAATAATACTGCTTTTTTGTGAATCCTGGGTCTGCCCCTCGCCAGATGCATGTTGAAACCGTACAACGATCCCACGATCCGTAGCCGATTTTCATCCAATGAATGGGCGGCTCCACCTCGAGAGCAATCGCTGACGTCACAAACGTAAAAGTCTCTAAAAAAGAGGTTGCCATTTTTTGAGAGCGGAGCGTTCTACCTCTACATTTAAAGGCCTTGGTTTGATCCATGGCAGGGGGCACTGAGCGTCTTGCCCGCGCCAGAATTTCGATTCTGTTGTTCCACTGAAATCGGTGGAGATAAGGATGCCAGGTATAATTGACCAGAAAAATAGAAATCGCCAGATTCTCTTTCAGAAAAGCGAAAGAAGTGCATAAGAGCCGAGTTAATTTGGCGATCTTCTAGTCGATTCTGCTGCTCTCTTTTTCCAGTGGACGTTGGTAGAGGAGGCAATGAAACTGGGCTTTGTAGTAAGTATTGTTGAGTAAAATTCAATAGTAGTAAAATATTGTTCAAAAGTTATTCAATAGTAGTAGTAAATATTGTTGGAAGTGAGTGGAAAATTCAGCAAAAAAATATAAACGTGAGTGGAAAATTCTGATTGACTGGGTGTCGTTCTGCACCCAGCACCCCAGGTTTTGGGACACTGGTTATATATCATTCGATTTGGATTGCTGCGAGGATTCATATAGTTTAAGTCTTTTTACTCTATCTTTACTTGTTCAGATGAAATGGCCGAAGAACTTAATTTACATGTTATCCCTATTACGACATGTTTTGACCTCTCGTGACCTTAAATGTGACCTGACAAAAAAATGGTTCAAATATTTTCGATGGAGAAGTGGATGGGCTACCCAACGCCATTTACCGTTTTTCGCTACCTACCGTGGTTCTCGAGATCTTAGGGGCGGGTACCGCCCCTAAGATCTCGTGAGATGGCTCAGACCCCTGTCAATGCGCGTGTTACGTGCCTCCTGACCTGATCTGGTACCCCGAGCTAATCTGGGCAACTGCTTGGTCGAGGATCACTTAGCTGAACTACTGCTCCCGGATTCGATCTGGTGCCTCCTGAACCATAATTTTTCCTCCTGAGCCCAATGCACCCTGGGTCGATCTTGGGACTCCTGAGCCATTATTGTGCCTACTGAACCCATCTGATGCCATGCTAGCTAGTCGGGTGCCACCTTTTTATCGCCACTCCCTAGAATCCACCAGTATAGTAGTCAATGTATATAATTAAAGGTGCCTAAGCATCACAGACGTTTTAGCGATGGCTGATTCCTCCTAAGCTCCATTAGACAAGGGGAGTTTGCATTATGTTCTTATTCCCCATCTATTTAAGATCAGTTCAGGGGCACCTTAGTGTGGATCAGAGCCCTCCAGAGCAGCTGCCCCAGTTGTGCCTCCAGGGACTAGACTAGCCCAGTGGCATCCCGAGATTATGGGAGTTGGCCTTGTATTCTTATTCTCTGCCTATTTAAGATCAGCTCAGGGACCTCTGATGTGGACCAGAGCTCCCCAGCGCAGCTCATGCTTCACCCAGAGACTAGACAAGCTCAGTGGTCCCTAGAGATGGGGTTATCAGACTAGCTTAATGAGCCCCAGGTAGGCTCATAGGGCCTTGAACCAGCTCAATGACCCCGTAACACTTTAAGGCGCCTGATCACCTCAAAACTGCCTCAGGCCAACTTAGAGAACTCTAACAGGCTCAGCGCCCAGACCAGCTCAGGGTACCCCCAAGCCCCATACCAGCTCAGGGTACCCCCAGGAGCCAGATCCGATCTTGGGCCTCCAATCATTTCAGGGGCTATAAGTCAGGTCAGGGGACGAGATCAAGTAAGGGACACTACATCAGCTTAGGAACCTTTTATCAGCTCAGGGGACACGATCAGCTCAGTCAGGAGCCCAGAGCTGCTCAGGAAATCACGTAATCAACTCAGGAGGCCCAGGTGAGCTTAAATGGTACCAGATTAGCTCAAAGGGGCACCATATTAGCTCAAGAGGGATCAGAATAGTTTGGATGGCATCATATGGGCTCAGGAGGAACAATTATGGTTCAGGAAGCACCAGAACGACCAAGACGTTGCCAAGATTAGCTCGGGGTACCAGATAAAGTCAGGAGGCTCTTAATCAGCTCAGGAGCCCCATACCAGCTCAGGGGCCCAGACCTTCTCAGGATATCATTTTATCAACCCAGGAGGCTCAGATCAGCTTAAAGGGCACCTGATTAGCTCAGGGGGCACCCGAATAGCTCAGAGGGCATAATATGAGTTCAGGGGGCACAATAAGGGCTCAGAAGATCGACTCAGGGTGCATTATTTCAGCTCAGGCGGCAACATATCTGTTTAGGGGGCACCAGATCTATCAGCTCGTGGGCCCAGATCAGCTCCTATCCCCTAGACCAGAGCAGGGGCCTAGGTCAGCTCAGGGAGCACCTTATCAGCTCAGGGGACAAGGAATTAGCTCAGTGGTCCCGGCCAGCTCAGGGGTACCAAATCAAGTAAGGAAGCACTTAATTAGCTGAGGAGCCCCATACCAGCTCAGGGGTCCTCATCAGCCTCGGCGGGCCCAGCTCAGCTGAGGGTGATGCTTAATTGATAACTAATGCTTAATTGATAACTATTCATTTTGGCCCACTGTTATAGCTGTGGTCTTGTTTCGTCTGTCAACACCAATCAGCGAGCAGCATTGAGTCCCAGTCTGCAAAGTATGGCAGCAGGCTAGACGAGTCACACCAGCCACCTAAAATCATTGCACTGCCAGACACCAAAAATTCACACCAAACTGCTATATACCATAGAGAAAAATGCACCCTTTCCTACCCACACAATGCAATGCTACCTCTTGTATTTGTTAGTTAAATACTTGTTATAAGGTCCCCTCCTGTGTCTTTATAACCATTCAGCCATTATTTGTTTGGTTTTCAGTGTCACCTTCCTTGCACCAGTCTGGGAAATTCACACCAGGTTGATGAACTTCACACCACTCACTCTTGTCTCCTAGGGCACTCACCCTGACGAGATCTCGTTGAAAATGCCATACTTTGCACACTGGATTGAGTCTATGTCACATGGCTACAGCCTCTCCCTGAGAACCAATCTTAGAACCAATCTTAGATTTACAGGCTGGCTACCTGCTGTGGTGCTGCTGGAAAATCAGTAACAGCACAACAGTGGTAGCATACTTTTGTGATTGGTAGATAAGTATTCTGGTTCATTTTTGTCTGATTAGCCATAGCACATACTACAGACAGTTGTGGTATTTCTTTTCTAGAGGAGAGGCTCGAGGGCTCACGGACAAGGCTGTGCTGGCAGACGGAACAAGGCTTATGAGCAGTGTCAATGCCAAAAAGTCCTCATTTTATTGTTGCACAAGTGAACTTGTGTACCAAAATAGGTGAAAATTATTTGGTGATGACAATTCTCCAATGATTATTTAAGCATATTATTTTTGAATTGCCCATATTCCCTCTCTTTTTGGTCTAACTTTATATTTACAATATTTGTGCACTCTAGTAAAAGTCTATATCAAGCTTGTAATTTGAATTACAAATTTCTACCTGTTACAAATACTGTCTCTATACAATGTGTGCATGCTAGTGCATTTGCTGCTTAGCTTACCTTCTTTTAAGGATGAAAATGTTTTTGATTAATTTTACAGATTGAAACAGATTTTCCATTTATTTTGGTACCATACAGTACATAGTAGTCAGTGTACTCATATCTACTTATCAGATCCATTTACTCATATTTCAAGTGCTACTGTTTGTTTCCAGACATGAAAGTGACTGTAGCATGAATTCATCCATCTGCCCTCGGAAAATGCCCATCTGCATTCATGCCCATCTGCAGATGAATTCATCCATCTGCCCTCTGAAAATGCCCATCTGCATGCTTTTTATAATTGATATTAAAAATGAACTGAAGGAAAACTAGGATAAGATGTATTATGATTTGAAACTCTAGGAGTGTACCCAATACAACAATATAATTGTGAACAAAGAGTATGGATAGTCATGTAGGAATGACAGGGGGCAGTCTTGGGTGATGCAATTTTTTGTGTTTTCCTGGAAGAATATATGAAAGATTAGGCGGGTCACTTCAAAGAGAAAATTTGTTTACTAGAAAACCTGTCTTTTGTAGCTGCTGTGTATCATCAAGCTATCGTCCCAATGGACCAGCTTCTGTATGATCATTTTGTTTGTTAGTTTGAATGGGATGAACCCAATCAGACCGATTCTCCCATAGACCTGAAATTTGGAATATTTGTTTCCTATTGTGGGCCAGTGTTGAAATAATGTATTGTCATTTATAAAAAACATGAATTTGCATGGTTCCACCTGACCCCTCCACAAACCCATGATCTAGACTATAGATCGTCTTTGGGGATGTCTTTGTTCTTGAATATATATATATATATATATATATATATATATATATATATTTGCATATGTTTAAAACAAGATTCAGTGATATCTTGTTTGCTTTCATTGTGGGCTTGTGATATTTTATTTGTACCCTTTATTTGGTCCCATTTGTTCCTGCTGTGAAAATATCTTCTAATTTAAGAAGAGCCTACCCCAGCAAGCTGAACGCAAAACAGAAATAATCAGGTGCTGCCCCTCGACAGTGACTATCGCAAATTACGCCTGCTGCTGGAAGACAAGCTTCAGAGGACGAGCAATGGAATCCCAGAGTTGGCAGAGTACCACAGCCAGCAGTTTTTTGCATTGAACACGAACCTGCCTGAGTGCACCTCGGTCGTCTGCCTGTGTGCCCGCAGTATACGTTCATGTATGTGCGTAAGTGGTGTTTATCGCGGTATATTAAGGCAAATCCTCTGAGGGCCTCAGTAAAACATGCCATTAAAAGTATTTTTTAGCCTAAAGGTAAGAAAACTAGTAATGCAAAGGGTCTTTATAGTAAAAAATCAAGTGGTCAGATTTTGTTGGTGGTCGTACGTGCGAAAGTCGGCGAAAATAATAAGTGACACCTCTGTGCTCAGACTATTGCAGTGAACATTTTATCAAACCGTGTAGCACTTATTGTGGACAGATGCAAAATCTGTTATGCTTTTGATGTACACTCAGTATTTGGTTCGCTCCCAGCCTTCTTAGAGTGCACTTCAAGGACTGGAAGCTAGGAGCTGCATACCCACTGGTGGGTTCAGGGAAAATTTACTTTCCTCCCAAACTCTGCGATTTTCACCGACCTTTAAAAAAATGTGTATTCACGATTTTGGGCCCTGTCCTCCCCTCCCTCCCCCCACAAAAAACATTGGCCTGGATCCGTCACTGACGTACTGAGTTATATCCTCTAGTTCACGTTGCACTCGGGAAACTGCTCGTTGGGGACTCGCAGACCTGATTGTTGCACGCGTTTCTCACCTGCCGAGGGTTATCACTCGCTTGTAATTTCCTGGTAGGTTATATTTTCTCATGTTTTTGTGAGATTGAATATAAGCCTCATTGATCAACTGATATCTGTTGGTTTTTAAAAGTAGATGAATTTTGCATTGCGTAGCCGAGGAGCATGATTATAAATTGGTAAGATGTTTCATGGCTTTGCCTCTCGAATTCTTGACGTAAAATGGAGCCTGTGATCACACTTTGATCACATATTCGGGCACAGCCCCTCGTCAGAATCCTCATAATACAATAAGCGAAAACTTTTGGTCATAGTGTGACCAAGGCTTGAAATTTACATCTGATTTGGAAATCGAATGCTGGAATAATGCAGTTCAGTACTGGAATATTCAAATATTGGAACTCGATTCGAGGTTATCCTAGCACTCTGACTAAAAATGTATGTGTTCACCTATTATATTATGAGAATTTTGGTGAAGGGATGTACCTGAATATTTATAAGTGTATTAGACCCATTTTGGAACTATGATTCGAGGAGGCTGGTCATGAAATATCTTATCAACGTAGATAATCTAATAAACAATCTAATAATAATAACGGTTAATATACTATTTTATATAATGATATGATGTTATATGAAGTGCTTCTGGAATTGTTTGTTCTATTATGAGAAGGGACCGTTTCCCAACTCCTAAGTATTAAAAATAAACGCTTATCATTTTCATAAACAAATGTCACTCATGAGGCTAGCAGCTTGCTTGTCTTAAAGCTGCGATGCGTCTTCTTAGGTTTAGACTCTGTGACTACCATTGATTGATTATTGGGTTTTAGGGGCGCGCCAACCTGCGAGGTCATATAGCGCCCATAACACTTCTCTGCAGTCAAAGCTTATAAATTTGTCTGTCTTTAGGGGAAAGTAAAGTCTCGTCTACAGTGAACTAATATTTACATTAAAGAGTGATTCTTTCACATCGTAATTATGATTCTCACTGCACGGATGCATGGTCACAGATTCAAACAGGTTTACCGCGCCGGCAGGCGCCGGCGCGGGGCGCCGGGGCATCACTTCCGGCGCCCACCCCGCGCCAACGGACCCAGGGGCCCGGGGGCGCGGGGGCAGCCTAGACGCCGGACCCAAGCCCGACGTCTAACGGAGGCCCTCCCCGTCGCTCCGAGACTTGAAAGGCCCCGGAGCGAAAGGGAGGACCCGCCAAATCGGCGCCAGGCGCCTATCAGCGCGGTTGACTACCACAACACACGCTTTTAACCAGGATCAAATATTATCGTAAAGTCAATGTCTCTAAGATAGGACAGCACCCGTTCAACCATACTGGAGTCACGGCCGATCAATTCTAAAAGTGTGGACTCCTGCCGGTGCACGCCAAAATGCAAAGACCTGCGTCTAGCATATTCCGGGCATGAGACCAGCACGTGTCGGACCGACAGGGGCGCCGCACATCGCTGACATTGTGGTCGAGGTTCGCCGCATAACAGATATCGGTGAGTGGCCAGCGTGTGGCCAGTCCACAATCGACACAACGCCACCTCCTCACGGCGGTTAGGCCGCAGCGAGGATGGCCACTCACCGATCTCAGGTTTGATAACTTTCAACTTGTTATTTATTATATTATTCCATTGTTCTTGCCATACACTGCGAAGGTGGGTACATATATATGGGTACAAATCTCTAGCGGGGATTCGTTGCGCACGCCTGCAGGGCCTACGGGAAGCACGTCGGGCCGCTGCGTCTGCCACTTCATTCAATTGTATTCCAACATGACTTGGGATCCAGCAGAGTGTTACATACTTTCCCAGTCTGGCAAGGCGGGTTAAGCGCAGGACAATGTTTAAAACAAGTCCATCACTTGGGTTGAAACCACTCACAGCTTGAATGCTGCTAAGGCTATCGGTGAAAATAACGTATTTCGTGGCATCACTAACTTCGATAAAGCATAGAGCCTTATCCAAGGCGGTGAGTTCAGAGGTGAAAACCGATGCAAAAGATGAAAGTGAGAAATTTCTTGTTACTGTATCCGTAACAAAAGCGCATCCCACTCCAACATCAGTTTTTGATCCGTCAGTGTAGAACGACACATGATCTGCATACTGTGCAATGTGTTCGAGCGCCAATTGTTTAAATTCAGTAGGGATAGTATCGGATTTGGTTTTCCCTGCGAGAGTCATGTCGATTTTTGGGCAGATAAGTTCCCAAGGAGGGATGTCTGAAAGCTCGCTATGAGTCACAACACTCGGCTGGATACCGCTTTCGGCCGAGAAACGTTGGACGCGTACGCCCAGTGGGATTCCTCTTTGCACGTTCACAAACAGCCGTAGCATGTTCCGCGAAAAAACTGCGTTATATGTTGGGTGTGACGGAGACTGAGCCAGCTTACAGGCGTAACGCTGCCCGAGCAGGCGCCGTCGCAATGCGAGAGGTGGTTCATTTGCTTCCACCAACAAGCTGGAGCACGGTGTTGTCCTAAACGCACCTGTGGCCACTCGGAGTGCACTATGGTGAATCGTATCTAAACAGCGTTTAGCTGATTCCGACGCAGAATCGTATACAAAACAGGCGTAATCCATCTTGGAACGAACAAGAGACCGATAGAGAATGAGAAGTGTCTTCCTGTCCGCTCCGTACGATAGACGAGATGCACATTTCAAGGCATTCAATGATTTAAAACACTTGTCACGTATATTCCTAATGTGTGCGTTGTATGTCAGCCGTTTATCAAACGTTACTCCGAGAAACTTTGCTGTCGGTTGGAAAGTGATAGTTTTACCGCGCAACGATACCATAGGTTCCGGACAGGTCCTGCGCCTGCGACAGAAATGAACACCAGCGGTTTTTTCGGTCGAAAAATATAATCCATTTTTACTACTCCAGCGTTCCAGATGGTTCACGGCCAGCTGGAGCTGACGGGAAAGTGCCGGCGTTGTTGAAGCCTTTGCCCATACTGCGATGTCGTCCACGAAAATGGATGCCTGAATGGAAGGTGGGAGTGAATGTGTGACGTCATTTATGGCCAGAGCGAAGAGGCAGATACTAGAGACGCTCCCCTGCGGAATGCCTTCTTCTTGGTAAAAGGTGTTTGAGTATGTACCACCTTCTCTGACACGGAACGTCCTATCAGTCAAAAAATTTTTCATAAAGAACCCCATCTGACCTCTGATACCACACTTATGCAACTTTAAAAAGGATACCATGTCGCCACGCTGTATCATAAGCGGCAATGGCGTCAAAGAAGACGGCTCCCAGCTGACGCCTCTCTTTAAATGCAATTCGCACTGAGGTGTCAAGTGATACCAAGTGGTCCACCGTACTGCGGCCTCTACGAAACCCACACTGGTTGTAATTGATGATGCCCCGGCTTTCCAAATACCAAACGAGTCTTACATTCACCATTTTTTCGAACAACTTGCACATGCACGAGGTAAGCGAGATCGGCCTAAAGTGCAAAGGGTCCAATCCAGATTTACCAGGTTTAAGGATTGGTATCACTATAGCCTCCCGCCACGCCGGTATAAATTCGCCGGACTCCCACATCATATTGAATGAGGCCAGCAGTACCCTGAGTGCGCTCTGCGATAGTGCTTTAAACATATCATTGTGAATTAAATCCGGGCCCTCGGCCACAGGGTGGAGCCCACGAATGGCTGCCGCTAGCTCATGCAAGGTAAAGGGCTTATTGTATGACAGTGTGCTGGTGGTTCCAAAATGTATACTTTTCTGTTCAGCTAGGGTTTTATATCGCATAAATGAGACATCCTCCCTAACTGAACTACAGCGCTGTGCAATCGCATTTCCTATACAGTCGGCTACTTCTGTTGGATTGAATATATTCCTACCACCAATCTGCAGAGTTGGTAGTGGTGTGGAGACCGACCTACCTTCGATACGGCGGATTTGAACAAACACTTGAGACAATGGCGTAAATCGATTCAGTTTACCTACGTATTCTCTCCAACATTTTCTCTTAGCTTGTTTTATTGTGCGCCTGCAGGCGGCTCGAGATTTCCGATACATATTTAAGTTTTGCTGAGTGGAATTTCGTTTAAACTGTCTGTAAGCGCGCCGCCGCTCTCGGACAGCGTCACGGCATTCCATGCTCCACCACGGTACCGGTGGTCGCCGAGGGTTTTTGATGTTCGTGGTATAGAAGCATAAGCAGCGTCTCGGAGGATAGCTGTAAATTGGTCGACTGTGAACGGTGTTTGGGTTGAAAAGGTTTCCAAATAGTCATCCACGAGGGAGCTAAATAAGGACATATCAGCATTTTTCATCTTCCAACGTTGCGGTCTCGTGCCTAAAACAGATGTGTTGTCACAAGTCACTAAAACAGGGGAATGGTCACTTCCCATGGGGTCACTGCACACAGCCCAGCTAAACAGAGCAGATAGCTCTGGGCTGCAAAGGCTAAGATCCAATGCCGATTCCCGACCGGATGGAATAGTAAGATGTGTTGGTGCTCCGGTGTTTAAAATACAAAGGCTCACACCCTGGATAAAATGATCGAGGTGCCGACCCCGAGAGTTAATATCTTCACACCCCCAAGCGGTGTGGTGAGCATTAAAGTCTCCCAAGAGAAGGATGGGCGGTGGTAGCTCCGATATAAGCAAATTTAGTTCACGAGTGGGCATGTCTATGTAGCGGGGCGGGTCGGCTGGTGGTGATGTTTCTGGAAAGTGAAGCTGTCCCGCCGCCGGCAGATGATTTTTCAGGGGTGTGGCTGCGTGGGTGACAGGTGGTCGCACGGGGCGGCACCGTTACACGCGATTGAGCGACAGCGATAGGAAATGCCAACTCAAGCCGGACAATTTTAATGGGTCGGATTTTTGGTGGGAAGCGGGGCAACATGGCCCTATTTTTTTAATTAGTCAGGAAATGTGCCCACCCCGCCCAGCGTGTTAACAATACCCCGCCCCGGCGCAAACCCGTGGATGTCCACATAGGAGTGGTGCAATGGGCCGTCTTATACCCCCTCTCCCATAATTTCCTTCTGTCCTTCGCCGTCTCCTCCTTGATTTTTTTTTACCTCCTTAAATTTTTGTTTGCCTCCCCTTTTTACCTCCTTATTTTTGGTTCACCTTAATCGCTCCATGGTTTCATTTCTATCGGGACCTAATGAACGACTCTGTATCGAAGCCTGGCTCTTGCCAGATCACGCCGCCGGACTAATTCCGACGGAACCTAATGAAGCGACTCTGTATCGAAGCCTGGCTCTCGCCAGACCACGCCGCCGGACTAATTCCGACGGAACCTAACGAAGCGACTCTGTTACGAAGCCTGGCTCTTGCCAGACCACGCCGCCGGACTAATTCCGACGGAACCTAACGAAACGACTCTGTTACGAAGCCTGGCTCTTGCCAGACCACGCCGCCAGACTAACTCTGACGGAACCTATGGAGCTTTTAAGGCGAAGACGTTGACGCGGCTGAGCCGCGCCCACGGTAAATTCCATACTCCAAAACATAATTTGAACTGCAAATATGCCTTATTGGCTGCCATTCTGAATCGAACCCAAATAAAAAAAAATGAAGGGGACGGTCGAGCAGGGCGCGGAGAAAACGTGGAAATAATTACCGTGAACTGAAAAGCAAAAAAAAGCTTGAACTCAACATAAAAATGAAAATGTCAATGACGCTGGTGCTCATGGCGTACAAAGGTTACAAAGTCTCCTTTCTTGACGTTAGCCGGACGTTCTCAATAAAATATGGTTTCAAATTCTACTCATATATTTGTCAAAAATGCCGAAAAATGTATAATCCCATCAGATCACGCAAGATTGTGCCTGACACAAAAAAATCAAATTCAATGCCACCGTGCCTGCACCCAGGGGAAAGAATTTTCCAAGATAACGGGGGGGCAATTGGAGGGAGCGTGGGTTGGTCGTTCCAGGGCTGGTGCAGCGGTGGCACTCCGTCACCAACCTCCGCTGTCTTCTTGCATGACGGATCGCTTCTCGCTCACTTTTCTCTGGTCCTCCTTCTCTCCCTCGGCCTGGCACCTCACTCCACTGACCTCCCTCTCTCCTTCAGCGCTGGCACCCGACTCCTCACCCTCCTCTCTCGTTCGGCGCAGGTCCCCGACTCCTCAGACCTCCTCTCTCGTTCGGCGCAGGTCCCCGACTCCTCTCTGTCCTCCTACCTTCCTCTTTTCTTGGGCTGCCGTCCCCACCGTCGCTCTCCTCCTGGGACCGCCTTCTTTCCGTTTCGGGCCGCCTTCCTCAGCTGCCTCTAGCTGTCATCCCAATATACAGTGAACCAACACGGCAAATGGATACATGGCACATTATAATCATTAGTATTTGCACTCGGTCCCATGGCTAAATGATACATAGTCAACAAATAATCTGGGCACACACTACAGCATAAACATCAACCCCACTCACTAGCGCGCGGACCTCGACCTACACATTGACCTGCTGTCCAGCTGTTGAGCTTATGCTCAGAATGCCCGCGTAGTATTCCCAACAGTACAATATTTGATTCACAGTAAAATCACTGCTGCCTCCACTTCAGACGTATGTACAGTCTGTCTAGCAGGTATCGCTCCCGTTCTCAGCTACTGAATCGTCTGGATTAGGTTTGAGAACCCTTGCCCTAATCATCACAATCATCATCGTCACTGGGGTGCCTTGAGCCACAACGATGATGATTAAAAATAGGGCTATGCAAATCTACGATTCCAGGCTGTTTGATTATCTTCACGAGGCAGACTGTACAGCGTGCTTCGCACGAGCTTCAGGCCCGCAGTATCCAACTCCATTCTGCACATGCCCTTTTCAGCGACGTACTCGGGCCGCTTATTCTCGAAAGGCCCTCATAAACCGCAAAAATCCGCACAAGCTGGCGGACATAGAGCGACCAATCACTAAACAAAAGCTAACCCTCTATTACTGAACTAGATCCACACAAGCTGGCGGAGAGAGAACAACGAATCACTAAACAAAGTCTAACCCTCCATTACTGTACTAGATCCACACAAGCTGGCGGAGATAAAGCGACCAATCACTAAACAATGTATAACCCTTCATTACTGAACTGAGTGAAACGCAGTCCTTTCAAACCGGTTGGCCTGACGTGAGGGGGACTCCGACCCTCCGGGGCGGATAACCCGGCTCGGAGTACCGCAGCCAAATGGAGCCGGAGTCGTATTCAGCGCGACACAATCATCTATTGTCGTTACCTTGCGCCGCCATAACTCAGTTCGGGGCCATGAGGACTCATACTTGGTGTGCAGGGAGCTCCTATCCCGTTGGTTTGGTTGTGCGCATATTTGCCCAGTCTCAAGTCCGAGCGCTCGTGCGCATGTGAGAATTGATGACTTCATCCCCCGCTGCATTTTAGAAAATCGAAATACTATAGCGTATTAAGTTACGGTGTGGACCTGGGCTAATCGAATGACACGACTTCGCTGGTTACGTCTACGATACCATAAGTGTCCAAAAGGGGCAACTTCAACCATGCACAAAACTCAACATCAGAACAAAACCAATTTGCTCCCCCATCCAGCGGCAATAAAAATGTCGTTGTCTCTCATTTTGACGAGATCAGGAAATTTCCAGTGGGCAGGCCCCCCGGCCCCCCTTTCCGACGCGTAGACGATACTACCCCACGGGTGCATGCACACACCCCTCATCAGATCACCGAAACCACTGGCTTGTTTGTGCTGAAACTTCGTACATGTATTCGTGCCAACACATCGACAGCATCGCATCTATTGGCCCAGGGTCACATCTCCCGTGCACGCCTGCTGGCGGTTTAAATCGTGTTCAGAGTAGGCAGTACAAAACCGCCAATTATTCCTTCGTTGCAGATGATTGCAGTAAAATGAGTTAGCCTGTACGGCAGCGGCAACGGCAGTACAAGAGGCGTCAGCAGCGACAGATTGGCGCCACGAACAGGGACTTGTGGCTGTTGTGGAGCAGGTGGAGACCCGTGGGCTAATGCGTGGGTCGCCGAACCTGGAGAAGCAATTGTCAGCTACAGCATTGGAGGAGGCAGCAGACTTTCCAGAAACATCACCACCAGCCGACCCGCCCCGCTACAGATTGGCGCCACGAACAGGGACTTGTGGCTGTTGTGGAGCAGGTGGAGACCCGTGGGCTAATGCGTGGGTCGCCGAACCTGGAGAAGCAATTGTCAGCTACAGCATTGGAGGAGGCAGCAGATGTTTCAGAAACAACGACTACGACGGCAGCGGCAACGGCAGTACAAGAGGCGTCAGCAGCGACAGAGGCGTCAGCAACGACAGAGGTGCGAGCGGAGGCGCCAACAGAGGCGTCAGCAGCGGAAGCGGCGGAGGTGTCATCGGAGGCGCCTGTACCAGGGGCGCCGGCAGCGGCGGTGCCATCGGAGGCGCCTGTACCGGGGGCGCCAGCAGCGGCGGTGCCATCGGAGGCGCCTGTACCAGGGGCGCCGGCAGCGGCGGTGCCATCGGAGGCGCCTGTACCGGGGGCGCCAGCAGCGGCGGTGCCATCGGAGGCGCCTGTACCAGGGGCGCCAGCAGCAGAGGTGCGATCGGAGGCGCCTGTACCGGGGGCGCCAGCAGCGGCGGTGCCATCGGAGGCGCCTGTACCAGGGGCGCCAGCAGCAGCGGTGCCATCGGAGGCGCCTGTACCGGGGGCGCCAGCAGCGGCGGTGCCATCGGAGGCGCCTGTACCAGGGGCGCCAGCAGCAGCGGTGCCATCGGAGGTGCCTGTACCAGGGGCGCCAGCAGCAGAGGTGCCATCGGAGGCGCCTGTACCGGGGGCGCCAGCAGCGGCGGTGCCATCGGAGGCGCCTGTACCAGGGGCGCCAGCAGCGGCGGTGCCATCGGAGGCGCCTGTACCAGGGGCGCCAGCAGCAGCGGTGCCATCGGAGGCGCCTGTACCAGGGGCGCCAGCAGCAGAGATGCCATCGGAGGCGCCTGTACCGGGGGCGCCAGCAGCGGCGGTGCCATCGGAGGCGCCTGTACCAGGGGCGCCAGCAGTGGCGGTGCCATCGGAGGCGCCTGTACCAGGGGCGCCAGCAGCGGCGGTGCCATCGGAGGCGCCTGTACCGGGGGCGCCAGCAGCGGAGGTGCCATCGGAGGCGCCTGTACCAGGGGCGCCAGCGGCAGCGGTGCCATCGGAGGCGCCTGTACCAGGTGCGCCAGCAGCAGAGGTGCCATAGGAGGCGCCTGTACCGGGGGCGCCAGCAGCGGCGGTGCCATCGGAGGCGCCTGTACCAGGGGCGCCAGCAGCGGCAGTGCCATCGGAGGCGCCTGTACCAGGGGCGCCAGCAGCAGAGGTGCCATCGGAGGCGCCTGTACCAGGGGCGCCAGCAGCAGAGGTGCCATAGGAGGCGCCTGTACCGGGGGCGCCAGCAGCGGCGGTGCCATCGGAGGCGCCTGTACCAGGGGCGCCAGCAGCAGAGGCGCCATCGGAGGTGCCTGTACCGGGGGCGCCAGCAGCGGAGGTGCCATCGGAGGCGCCTGTACCAGGGGTGCCAGCAGCAGCGGTGCCATCGGAGGCGCCTGTATCAGGGGCGCCAGCAGCAGAGGCGCCATCGGAGGTGCCTGTACCGGGGGCGCCAGCAGCGGCGGTGCCATCGGAGGCGCCTGTACCAAGGGCGCCAGCAGCGGCGGTGCCATCGGAGGCACCTGTACCAGGGGCGCCAGCAGCGGAGGTGCCATCGGAGGCGCCTGTACCAGGGGCGCCAGCAGAGGTGCCAGCAGCGAAGGCACCTGTGCCGGAGGCGTTTGTACCAGAGGCGTTTGCAGCGGCAGTAGCAGGGGCGCTTGTACCAGAGGCGCCAGCAGCGGCAGCTGGTGCGAGCCCGGGCGTCAATCCGGAAGTGAACTTCCTTATTGAGGGTTGTCGCAGTAAAGGTAGTGTGTGCTTTTCTAATAGTGTGTGTTTCTACGAATTTTGTGTTTCGTTTGAAGTACCGCTAGGGTCGTCTTTACCCGTAAGTTGAATTGATTTTCTTGTTCGATCATGTGGTTGTAACACTTTTCACGGGGACGTGAAATTAAAGGGAAAGTGTTTTAAATGTAAGGATACATTTTTGTTTCTTTTCCCCAGTTTATGTTCTAAGTAGCCAATATGTCCTTCTTCACTGCCACGTAAAATTCATCGCAGTGAATTTTGGCGAATGTGTTTAGTGAATCATAAAACCATGTCTGCACCCGGGCCCCCAATTGCCCCCCCGAATTTCAGTTCGCTCCAGACCATTGTCAGCTCCACGTAGCAGCGGCGACGGCGTGGACAGCTGGGCCTGCACCAACTCCACGGGACAGGGCTGGGGATTACCGGCTCAGTCAGGCATCTGCGGCGCGATCGGGTGTCAACACATTACACCGGTCAGCGTCGGCTTCAGGGGCACCGCCGCCCATTAAGACGACTGCGAAATCGCCAGGGTCTGCCCCGGCGTCATTAACCGGCGTCGGGTGGCAGTCTCTAACGTTGCTTCAAAGGCGCCGCCAAGCACCCACCGGCCGAGTAACATCCCGGAACGGCGATTAAGGATCACGTCGACGCGCGGCGGCGAGACCGGTGGATTACCGCCCGGTCAAATCACCCGCCCGCCGCGCGGGCATGGCGGGGACAATGGCGGCGCCGGCGCAGCTGTTTCCATCGGGGCGGCGTCGAAGACCACACACATGGTGAAGAAGCGCCGGCCCTGTTGGACATTCTTTCCGTTGGAGGTCGCCACCTCCTGGGTCATCAGCTGAGGAAGGCGGCCCGAAACGGAAAGAAGGCGGTCCCAGGAGGAGAGCGACGGTGGGGACGGCAGCCCAAGAAAAGAGGAAGGTAGGAGCAAGGCCCTAAAAGATAAGGTTGGTCCAAGTCTCCTACCAAGCACCTACTAGGACCTCACTGTGAATTGTTTTAATCTTGCCTAAAACAAAATATTTACAAAGTTTTCTTAAATTATTTTTACCAAAGAAGAATACTATAGACAAATCAAGTCTTTGTTTTATATTATAACGTTTAAATCGAAAATAGTATGTTTTTTTGCAGATCCAGTATATTCTAGGCTGGTATGATGCTAGATTTGTCAGATTTGCTATTTGTGCGCAACTGAGGGAAGGATCTGATCTTTAGTGTGTTATTACGGAATTGTAATGAGTGGTCGCCTGTGGTTGTGCTTCCAGCATGGAACTTCGGGACAGGGACCCTCGGGCGCCAAGATGGCCGACCTCACTGAATGGCATCGAAAACGAACGGCTAGCAAATTACAGGTGTTGGAAGCCCATATCTGTGCTGCCAAATAAAGTTTCTAAAGTGAAACCTGTAAATAGGAAGGCATTGACGGCAGAAACATTTACTATGGAGAAATTTAGGAGAGGATTCCAGGATAAGAGGTAGGGGAATGGCGCATGCGCATTGCGCATCAACTGTGTGCAGAAACCCTCAGGGCACCTGTATTAGAGACGCAATTAGGCTGTTTGATGTTATACTAATGCATTTAAAAGACACGTTTAAAGCTATGTAGCACCATTAGGAACATTATTTGTATATAGTTAAATACAAAAAGCTTTATTTGAGATTATTACTGACATTTCGTCTACAGAGACATTATTAGTGATAAAATTGAGTTACTACTCAAGCACAGTGCAATAGCGATTCAAAGGTGCCACTTTACGGTCTAAAGTCCATAGCACGCATGCAGCAATTGGCTGCAACTAAAATATTCACGGTGACCAACAGTTGCGCAAGATCACCTAAAGCAGAGGCGGATCTTTATGAAACTCTGGAAAAATGCGTGGGAGCAAGGGGTGAAATATTTATAACATGGGAGAAGCTTCAGGGGCGGACGCAGACCCGAGTTTGGGGGGGGCCAAGCCAATGTCTGCCTCTCCTGGGGGGAGTGGGAGCGAATATTTTTTTTGCTCTACAGACCTAGTGTAAACACCTTTTTCAGTGCTCGACAGACCTAGTATAAGCTACTTCTCCTAGTGCATGATCGCTCTCCGGGGGGGGGTTGGGAGCGAAGATTTTTTTTGCTCTACAGACCTAGTGTAAACACCTTTTTCAAAAAATTTCCGGCGTTTGGGGGCCAAAAGATAGGTTGCCCCCCTCCAGCGCTTTGGGGGGCCATGGCCGGAATGCCCCCCCCTGCGTCCGCCAATGGGAAGCTTGCGGGTGCGGCATGGCCGCAGTGGCAGATCAAGGGGAAGGGTAGGGGCTCAGGCCCCCGGGATCCCATTAGGCGAGGGGCCTGCACAGGCGAGGGGCCTCCCGTGGTGCTGGTGGGTGATGCTCGAGCCGCTAGCCTTCCCCCTTGGGTGCACTATCGCCTGGGATATTAGTTGGAGAATATGAAGAAAGTCAGGGGCGTAGCCGAGGGGGGGCGGCAGGGACAGCCACCCCTCCCTGAGAACCCACAGAGCCCCCTGTGGACACGAGCCGCGCGAAGAGTGGCTCGCCCGCACTATGCTCTGTGGCCAAATTTTGCATTTTATACCAGACAGGGCCCTCTTAAGCCCTCTTCAGCACTCCATTCTGTAACAAGCAAGGTACTTTTTACCCATCAGGGCCCTTTTGGCGCTGTCGCAGGGGCCGTTTTCGAGGCGCCGCCCCCCTCCCTGAGCGAAATCCTGGCTACGCCCCTGAAGAAAGTCAACACGCAATTTCTTGTCCAATTCCTATCTCCCCCTGCATTTTCAAGAGGTCACGTGTTTTATCTGACCCTAGGTAAGCGAGGTGAAAAATTCCAGACAATATATTGCAGTTTTCGTTTAGCCCATTATTTGCTATAGGTTAATTATGGGCGGGCGGGAGGGGGTGAATAATACGCTGGTTCTTGAGCCCACGCGCTGAAGGGGTTCCCAGCATAGGCCGATCCAGGATTGCCGATCGGGAGGGGGGGGCGAACTTCCAGGGAGTGTCATCCGGACCAAGAGGCGCCACTTTTCACCGGCAAAACTTATCTGGTGGGTGCAACATCCTATGGGGAGAGACTGGAAGCGACATTTCAGGGGAGCCATCAAAATTTCGGGAGGGGGAAGTGACCATTTCAGAGGGCGAGGGTCGATTTTGGGGGGGGGGTGGACCTGCACCTCTTTGCCCCTCTGGATCAGCGTATGGCACTCAAACGTTTAAAGGAAAGGGGTTGTAAAACTTGGATTGTAGGTGCGTTGACTAGGTCCTCTGATCCCCTAGGTACACCGATTTGCTGCAGCGTCGTCGAAGGGTTTGAGGGACAGTGCCCAATAGATTTAGATTGGAATTAATAGCAGTAATAGGAGAGGCGTTTGAGTTTAGCTCCGTACCAACACCAGGCCTTGGGGATGGTGCGGGGGACTTGTTACAAAAGTGTATACCTTTCTAGACGTACCTCATTGGAGTTGTCAGACTTCGTATCAGATAATGCAGGTCTGACACAGGTGTGCACGCCATCCATCATTGCTTGCTTCTTGCCGTGTGTTCATAACCGGTCGCGCCATATCCATACGTGCGGTTGGGTGTGGTTTCCATGAGTAGGAGTGATGAAATGTTGCGTTTCCTATCCTTCATTTACAATATCCTGTATTTTCGGTTTGGGGCAAGAAGGCTGGACTACTTAACGACTACTACGGGACTACTTTACGTCATACAACAAAACACCACAAGGGGGTAGCTGACAAAGGCGGGGGGGGCAAGCTGACGAAGGGAAAAGAAGGTTGATTGGGGGATTTTCAACACAGATACAGCAGATTACTGGTGCCTTTGAAACGCCCATGAAAGGGGAAAGCGGCTGCGCCAAAGTTTGAGCCCATTCTGGACCATTGCCGTTAACAAATGAAGTGATAGGCCGAATCCTATTTGACCCTACCAGCGGCGCAATAACTTTTGACCTTTCCCCCGACGTTGCACAAAGTTCCTGCGCCTATGATAGCCATTGGCCAGATGCATTTCCAGCCGGGTGGCTTCAAAAATGTCATTAAAACCCCCTGCTCGCGCGGGTCACTACAGCAACCACAGCGGCATTTCATTTTGAACTCCTCCCATGACATTGCTCAGGGGCGGACACAGACCCGAGTTTTGGGGGGCCAAACCCATGTCTGCCTCTCCTTCGCGGGGGGGGGTGGGAGCGAATATATTTTTCCTTTCCAGACCTAGTGTAAACACCTTTTTCAGTGCTCGACAGGCCTAGTATAAGCTACCTTTCCAAGTACATGATCGCTCTCGGGGGGTGGGGGAGAGAATATTTTTTCTTTACAAACCTAGGTAAAACACATTCTTTTAAAAAAATCTCCGGCGTTTTGGGGGAAAGCTAATTTGGTTCCCCCTCCAGCGCTTTGGGGGGCATGGCCGGAATGCCACCCCCCCCCTGCGTCCGCCAATAATTGCTCAGAAATATTGGTGTTTACATCGCTACGAGGTTACTACTTTCAAATCATGCTTATAACCTGTGGCGGAAACAGGTCCGCAGTTTAGGAGGCCAGCGCGAACTTTTTAACTCGTTTCTTCTCAGTCAACCGGTAGCGCAACCAATGAGAGGAGGCAGCAGGGTGTCATGGGGTGCCCCCCTAAAGCTGAGCATTGCTGTTGTGAATACTCATCACATTGTGCGGAGACCATTGTCGTGGTTTTCACACTGCTCGCTTTCTTTCAGTTGTAAGTGAAGATCCCTGATATTTAAATGACAGACATTCTCATCAGGTTGGCTATGCTATTGAAATCGCACGCTTAAGAAAACATGCCTTGCCCGCTTCTTGGAGAAGTTCAATCAGGGGACATGGTTCGACAAGCACATGCACGACGGCTGCAGCAGCTACCGTAGACCAAACAATGTGTCAAGTTAAATGACTGGCCAAAACAGAACATTCGTCCCGCCTCTTCATGTTCTTTAAATTGGACTTTACCTCAACTCCGGCAGTAATATCATACTAACAGTGAAACAGTATGGTAGCATGCATTTTGAACCGTAAGTATGTATTTATGCACACCACAGCGAAGCAGGGATGATAATGAAGCGTACGCTTTCCTATGGCAGGAGCGTCTCGCTCGAAGGACGCAACCTCACTCTGGCCCTGGCTCTGCCGTCGCTCGGGGTCCCCACCAACACATCACAGCTGTACACTACGACACCACGCGACCCACAATCCCACTGTTTTCCGGAGATCAAGAGACATCCCAGCTATGCTTTCCTGGAAGAGGACACGGGGCCTGTAAGAAACTCCACGTCTGCCTACGAACTAAAAGTAACTCAGGACATCACCAACAGCATCCACGCACTGAAACACTTGGGCGAGATAATAATTTTCGCCGACGACATAAATGCTCCAAATATCTGCCTGCAAGCAGCTAGCATCAACGCTTAAAAGTTGCGCCTGTATTTGAGGGGTACGAGGTGGGCAGGCGGACGGACCGAGCGAAATTTAATTTCAGGGGGAGGAGGCCGGTGCAACCCAACGCTCACGGCTACGGCAGTGTGCTGAAAGGGAATGTGGCAACTTGGTCGAATCCTGGAATTTAATGTAACCAGCCGTACTTTCAGCCGAAAATCATGGAACCACTCATTATTTCTCTAAGAAATGTACAATAAGCTCAATATTCTTATTTTTAAAATACTCCTCTAGGAAAATAAATAAATACATGACTGTGGATGATGTCATGATCTGGCAACCACTACCGTACCCGAAACGCTTCAAGGCCTTGGATTGGCTGATGCTCATCGTGCGTCAGACATGATGTATTGATTCGAGACATGATGTATTGGACCCCATTTACACCCCATCCGACCAGGACACTATCATCATAGCACACCTGAACGGCCCCCACAACCTTTGGGACGAAGAAGACGCCTGAGGTAAGGACTGGCTGAACCTGACGGCCTTCTGCGACTTATTACAGGAGCCCCGACCCGTTTCAACCACAACGGAATAGACACTGCCCCAGGCGCCCCAGGCGAGAATTTCTCGTCAGATCGTTGGACAGTAATTATTACTATCACCGTGCAAAAAGCCCAACATTGAGCCCAAACTTGCAAAACAATGCCCACAGAACAAGGACCGGACCAGGTTCCGGTAGGTAACCCAATATGCCTCTACAACAAAAATGGAACAAAGAACAAACTCGCTTCATGGAGTTGTCGTCCAGTTCACCGAGACAATAAAGACGGCAGTCTACATGTGTACCACCATAGGCGGATCCAGGATTGCTGATCGGGGGGGCACCCTCCCGGGGGGCGCCATCCGGACCAGGGGGGCGCCACTTATGACGGGCAAAACCTATCAGGTGGGCGCCAAATCCTATCGGGTGGGCGCCGACTTTCGTATCCTGGGGGAGGGGGAGGGGTGGGAAGCGACATTTCAGGGGGCGCCGTAACCATTTCAGGGGGCGCCGAGGATCGATCGGGGGCACGTGCCCCCCCCTGGATCCGCCTATGTGTACCACCATGTCCTCCCTACCCCCTCACCACCAAACCGTAGTGGACCCGAGAAGCAAGGGACGCCGTCAAACAACGCAGACGGTGTCAGCATGAGCGTAACAATTTCACGGACTAAGAATGAATCAATGAATCAGCGGCTAAGAACAGAGTACGATATGGACACCAAACAAGTCCAAGAGATAAATAACGACGCCAAGGGCAACGCCATGGCACCCTTCTGCAATAAGCTGGAAGCCACAAAGGACCCGTCCCTCCTCCTCGCAACTGTGACAAAAATTGCGGGGACAACACAAAGCCAAGTTAAGGGGACCGTCCCACTCGTCAAGAACGATAAAGCCGCACGCTTGGACCAACACAAAGGCAACCTGCTAATAAAAAATACGCTGCTACGAACAACTCTGTTGTCGATGACAGTTTCCTCCGAAAAAACACACAAACTCAGAAAGTCAGGCTTCTAGCTGTCAACAAGTCCCATTTGGGTCACACGAGAACCACAAATTCAAGGTTTGCCAACCATTCCGTGAATTTCAAGAAGCAACAGCGCTGAAACGGACTAGGAGGGCAGGTCGCCGGGACCTGCCAGCATTTAAACGAGGGGGCTACATCTTCTGTCGTATCTTGAAGGACCGAAGAGCACGTCTGCGATGGGACGCAACACTTTCAAGGGATCTTATCGTGAGGAAGGGACTCCCCCAAGGAGCTGTGTGCTCTCCAATGCTGTGGTTGTGTTATAGGAACGACCTGGCTCCGGTCCTGCGCAGACAGGGAGTAGATATCGGTCTGTACGTCGACGACCTGGATATTAGTTTTAGCCACCGTGATATACATACGGCCACTTCCCACGTCCAAGTTGCCCTCGACGAACTGGATGAGTGGGCAAATACCTGGGGCATGACAGTGAGCGAGGCGAAGTCCAAGGCAATACTTTTTTCAACGCACCGTGACGAAGTGAATGCCAAGCGCCCCGTCACTCTCTGTCTCGGAGATGTCATCCTGGAACAAGTCTCGGAAGGCTCCATACTCGGCGTCAAATTCGATACCCAGCTGGGCTTTCGCCCCAACATTTACTCAGCCACAGAGAAAGTTGACCGAAGAATAGGTGCCATGAAAGCCCTCGCAGGCACCAGGTGGGGTTGCCGTGAGAATACGCTGAGAAAATTGTACAGGTCATTCATCTAGCCCGTTTCATAGTACGGTAGCGGTATCTACATGCAATTCGCCACGAAAACAAACCGGAAAGTAATGTATAAAACTGCCAATGCCGCAGCGCGAGTCATCACCGGCTGAGCAAAAGACACAAGAACCGAGACGCTTATGGTGGAGGTGCAAATACCAGACGTTTCTTCCATGGCTGAGGAACTGGGAAAAAATCCGAAGAAAAAATCTCCTCCGCTCAGATCCACGAATTCCAGCGCGCAAGACTGCCAACAGGAAAACAAAACGACGCCTCAAAAACCGGGACACTTGGCGAGAGCGGGCGGAGAAGATCGCTGACCTCGGTGACCTCGAGAGCCCCCAACCCCGCGAGGGCATAACGAGACCCGACGCGCACCCATGGGATCGCGACCTATCGGCCAATGTCACAATATGCACTACAGCCGCTGACACAAGCAACCGGTCGGCACCCCTGGACACTCGCAGAGAAGCCTTCGAACAAGTTCTCGCAGAGCTCCTGCCGGTTCAGTCAACATGTTTTACCGACGGATCAACAAGGGACGGCTTCGGCGAAGAGAGGAGGCATTTCACGGACAGAAACGGACGGCCGCGGCCCACGCACCTGGTCCATCCCGGCAGGTACAATAACAAGCTCATACCACAGCGAAATGCTAGCGATGAGTGAGGCTCTGAATGACATCAATCTAGCCCCCGAAAATATCAACAGTTTCAGGAGCTGCACCGACTCCCTATCCTTGCTGGAGAAACTCAAGGAGGCACCATGGGGTCTAAGGTATACAACCCTCAACAAGGTTATAGATAACATCAGAAAAACCTCCCAAGATAACAAGAAACTTCAGCTGGTTTCTGTACCAGGACGTGCGGGCGTTGAACAAAACGAGGCAGCGGACAGGTCAGCCAATGAATGACGGACCCTGTACCGACGGGATTAACCGCTCCTTCCCATTTATTTCGTCACGGCCAGGTCGGCGGTTCGTGAGATCTGCCGCCGGCGATGGGCGGGGGCTTACTATGAGGGGTCCCGCCTGATCCCGTGCACCGGCGCATCTCCGGGCGCCGACCACCGAAGATGAAAAGCAAATGGACCAGAAGGGAACAGGTGGTGCCGCACCAGCTTCGCGTTAACAGGTGGCCACTCCTAGCGGAGACGCTTCGCAAGTGGAGTAGGCTGGGACACGATGGATTGTGCGCCGCCTGCAATACGCCGAAAAGTGTTGAAAGCACTTCATCGCAGATTGTATGAGATACCAAGCAGCACGCACGAAACACCTGGGCACTGTCCCGGACATGAGTATAATCCACGAGGACCCCGAGACGATGCTGCATTTCATTCGGGCGTTCCGCCTCCTCCGGGAGGCCCGGTGATCGGCGACCTGCCGGATCTGCAGGACAAATAAGAAGAAAAAGGCCGCATGAATTAGGAATGGGGGAAAACAGTTCTTCTCTGAATGGCCAACATGTCAATCAAAACCAAATGGACGAGACGTGAAAAGGTAGTGTTGTATCAGCTCACCAGCTGCGTTCACTGCCAAAACGACTTAGCACACGACACATTGCACTGCAGGTTGCACCAAACAAAAAAACATGTCAGGCAACTGGGTCCCGTCACATACCTAGCCATCCTCCAGAAGATGGGAATGGGTGCCTTAGTGATTGTATAGCTCGTCTGTCTTCTAAACCCCAGCCGCTCCCGGGTTAAGTCCCGGCGGAGTCGAGCAACAAGTCGATGTGATACCCCACATCCCTCCCAACAGGGTGAGATTTGGCGACAATCTGTAAACCTGGCAGTTTGTGCATCGTTAAACAAGAACCATTATTGTCAAATCCCCCAGGAGGACCGAGAGGCGGCTGTCAGATTGTTTGGCATCCGGTCTCCTCCGGGAGGCCCAGCAATCGGCGATCGGCTGATACCACAGGAAAAGAAGAAGACCATGGCGTCGAAATATGCTGGTCGGTGGTAACTGAACCACCGGGAACCTGGAACGACACAAGTGGAGTATGGTTATTGCAAGCACTGCTAGTCTTGCAGTCTACTTATAGAAATACTAATGCAGTCAATGTGGTTGAAAAATTATAACTGTGAAGAATAGGCGGCTGTCACAGATCACTGCAGATACGATTCCTCCTTTACTAACGTTCTATGTCCTGTACGGTCACGGCGTTATGCGGACCCATCTGGACAGGCCGTATGTTCGGACCAGCTATTGCAGATGCTGCAGTACCACTTCAGCTGCGGCGTTACTGCGAAAGACGCATTGGAGTGAACGTGACATGCGATACAAGCCGGTATCGACAGATTGAAGAAACAACAGATTTTCACCCAAATCTGCGGCCAACATGAGGCAGCGTTTCAGAGGCAATATTCACAATTAACCCTCCCCCATCCCTCCCAATGAACACAGTATTACTGATATGGCATGTGACACAAGATCTACGGTCCGCGTGAATGAAGGCATTTGCTGTCCATTTCTTGCGTTCCGGCACATGCATCGTATCTGTAATACATCGAGATACACCACCGTGCATAATCATTAGTACGTGTTTCATTGCGAAATACTTCACGTGGTGGTCACAATAAAGGAATTGTACAATTTCACGGGAAAGGACGTGTATATCCGGAACAGGCTAAGAAAATCGGTTCCAATAGAGACGGATCTCCTCACCACACGAGCCCATCGGTCGGTTGGCTGTAACTCCCAAGCATGAGACATACGTATGATTATCTGCCCCAAAGGTATTCCAGCAATGGAGATCGGCTGGAGCAGGAATGTGTCCAGACCCTTTCCGTTTCATTAGGACTGGATAAATTATCTGGGACGAAAAGCCTCGGGCGACATATGTATTGTAAAAAGGAATATGGCACCTTAATGTACTTGCAGACGGTGGTTGCTTCGGGGGCAATATGTTTTGGGGAAAGGAAACACGGCTCATTTCTGTTCAAACATTACTAAACCCCGTCCTATTTCCTTCTTCAACATTGCTTATAAGGTGTCCAAATTTAGAGTGATGTCAATTCGACGTGATGCTGTTTGCTACATCGAACGCGTTGCGTCAAACAATGAATACGGCTAATACTGAACAGTGTGTGTTGCGAATAGAGGTTGCAAATAAGAACTGAAGTATCAATTTTTAGATTTCATGGACATTTATCGCCATACTGCAGCACATTTTACGTCAAAAATTAGTGAATGAAGCAAGTTATATGCCTTCGTTATCGCCGGTACAAATGCCATGTTTAGCACGTGGATTTTGGAAATGTCCCATATAGGAATATTTTTCGGCGCAGTATGGCCAGCGGAGTTGGAACACCAAGGCGGATCTAAGGTGGGAGCGATGGGGCGATCGCCCCCACCTTGGGCCGACCTTAAGCACAGGAAAGAGCACTGGGCATTGGGTGCCTTTATTTACAAAATATCTGATTTCCATCAAATTCAACGGCTTTTTCGCCCCCCCAGTCATGGACACCCTCCCCAAACAACGGGCCCCACGAGTATTGAATTCGCCCCCTCCTTGAGGAAATCCTGGATCCGCCTCTGTTGAGAATGACGTATTTCTACTAAGATCACCGCATGGAACGTCAATATGCCGGTGAGATGTTGTCAGAGCGTGGTTTGTTTCATGTTTTATCCCTCCCAGCAGTGAGTCCTGGAAGGAAAGGAATATAGATCCAGCAGTTGCTCGACATGGTCTGTTATTGGCTCTGTGAGTTGCAAGACCATTATGAATGTGCAGCATTCTATCTGAGTTCCAATTCGAGCGCAAACATGCATTAAAATATGTTTCTTAATCGTTGTCTGACAATTAGGTATAGTAGCTGCATTTTTTCAGCAGTACTGAATGATCAGTTACGTCAAGCAAGGCACAATACCGGTCCTGCAGTATGCGCTATTACCTTCTGCTTTACGCAGGCCCACACAGCTGAAGTGGTACCACAGGTTGCAGCCGGGACCATCGCAGCCGATCATCCCTCCGGCCGAAACCTTTCCGCATGACGCACATGTCCAGTGGTCCTGAATTCTCCGGACTGAAAGCCGTCGTAGAGATTACAATTCGCACAACAAATCCAAATCTTTGCGTCCCACATCAAACATTGTAGCAGATTTTCCAATGGACACGTGGCAAGATCAGCTGGTAGACACCGCTGATATGCCTAAATAAGGAGCATCCAATTACCCACGAAACAAATAATTTCACACTCCCCGATTTAGCTCCTTGTCCAGTTGTGTTGGTCAAGCAAAAAGCAAGAACTACCATTCATCAATGATTTATACACAATTTCCCCAACACCACAACGAGACAGCCCACAGGAACTTCATATCCAGTCATCTACAACGTAGACTTCGACGTGGCTATTAACAGTTGACAACAAAGAGTGTGACATGTTTTAAACGTTTTACACAGACATGCATGTGAATTCGAAGATTTTTAGCATATCATTCCATGACTTTCGTCAGCAATTGTATACTTTGGCGGGAAGGGGGCGTTGGGATTTGGGACCAGAGGGGCGCAACTTAGGAACACAAAGCCTATCGTTGAACGCACAATTTTAACACCAATGTCAGCTGCATTGGGAAAGAGTCTTCAGATTCAGTTAACAGCCCCCGATGGCGACGAATACACAACACCTACATATTCATGTTATGTTATTCATGTTATGTTATTCTCACAACACCTACATTGTCATGTTTTCGAGGACAATGTCTGCGATCAGAAACAGGTTGTAGATCCTCTGGGCCCCCAACTGTTTCGCCAGTGGCGACACCGATCGCCGAGGAACTGTTGTAAAGTCATTCTGTGATATTAATAAGGTTGTAAGAGCGCATTATTGAAGGTAGTTTTTACGGACTACCAATTGACTTTCTATCATCCTCGGAAGACTTTCCGCAAGAGAAAATGTCATACAAAGTTGTAATCTACCCCATTAGTGGGGAGTGGTGTACAGAAGCATACAAATTAGTTTTTATTCATTGCGCATGAGATTCGGAACTGTGAATGTCGCTTCTTTTACATACTCAAAACTTGGCTGCCACAAAACTTGTCTGCCGCCCCGTTAGCTCAGTTTGTAGAGCGTTGGGCTCCGGCCCGCTGCTCAGAAACATGCAGTGGCAGTGCAGGTCCAGGCTTGGGATCAGTTCCCTTGAGATGTTCTGGCGCTCAATAGTTTACCCGACGTAGGTAGGCCGGCAACTGACTGGTGAGACGGTAACCTGAGCGTGGCAGCCGTCCCTGTCCTTTTTCTTGACGTTAAACTTTGGCTTCTAAATTAACCCTCCATTGAGAGAGTTTCCCGTTAGAGTGGTGAGGTTGGGGTTCCCGTGGCAAGTCCCTTGATGATTGTAGTGAAACCACGTCTCCAGCAGCCGTACTAGGAACAACTTGAACAAAGTTTATTTAAAAACCGTCAATGTGGTGCGATATCAGTCCTCAAACCTGGATTTGGTGAGTATAACGCGGCTGTTGGAATGTAACTTGGCAGGAAAGTGTGCCGTTGCAATCCAGACCTGGTGTATTACTTACAATTATGCTATCCCTTCTTGGAGAAACGAGGCGCACCTGACCTCCCTCCAATGACAGGGAAGGGTACAGTGCCCCATAACAATCATTTTCAGTAATTATTTACACTTCCTTTCCCTCACCGTAGTCGATGAGGGCCACATGTGCAGATGGTGATAAGTAGGGCCGCACACGCTCCATAGATGCCGTCTTCGCCAGCTGGCATGAATGATGTGACTCCATATTGAAGTGAAGCTCCTCCGCTGACACCACCTTGCCCGGGTCTTGCAGTGAGCACACGACAGCAGGTGGTGCCACCGACGATAGGAACGCTGCAAAAGCATTCGATATTCAGCAGGAAAGAAGAAAAAAACGCCTTTTCTAGGCGATAACCAAGCGTAAATTTCTGTGTCCAAATTAGCAATAAATGTTGACTGAAATTTTCTCAGATGGCTTTTGGTACTTACTGAGCATAAATACGACGATATTGCCAGGAACTTCAGGTGCTACTAACTTGCAACCAATTTGCATCAAACACGGTAGAAATATGGGGGCAATGAATCTAGTAAAATGTGTTACAAATAATTCATAATTTAGCGCGGCACTAATTTCACCAAAATATATCCCTTTGGTCTGTTTTCTCTTCGTCAACGTCCAATACCCCCTTACCGTTCCTGATTCCTGATTCCAAAAGAGACACTAAAAGATAACGGACAAACAGCATAACGCAACAAACACTACGAGCCCCTGGTTTCGAACAACCTCAGTATACACACAATGATTGCCAGACCCAATGTGGATAGGTCTATAATACCGTCATGAGAACGAATGTCGTAATGTCATGAATGACTGAACGGAAATGAATGCGTGTGTTTGTCTCTGACTCCTTTGTATTCGATGAAGTGAGCCATCCAGCACGTACCTACAACCTTGGCATCTGGTGGTGGTCGGCTGGATACCACAGCATCATCTTCAGGAGGTGGTTGGCGCCGCTGGACCATGGCCGATGGATTTGCATAGCCATGCTCGTCCAGTATGGTCGAAACAGCATGCGCAGTCATCAACCCTTGCAGCACTCCTTTGCGTGTGTTGCCATGCTTTGAGCAGGTCCCCGTAATCTTGGTGTTGGATGGACGTTTCCTGCTCTCGGCCGTAAACGGTCCCACTGTCAGAGGCTGGTCAGTGGCTGCGGAGTTCGATGGGGTGGCGCCGGAACTTCCTGAGGTGATGGTGGATGTGGGAGGTCGTCGGGGAACTTTGCACACCATAGCCCCCATCTCCTGCTCCACCGCCAGAAGCATGTTCAGGCAGACCTGGGCGTCCTCCGGCGTGTTCAGCTTCTGCGAGGAGCTGTGTAGCCTGAACAGGGCGGCGGATACTTCGTTCTGTACTGGGTTTCCGGTTGCCTGAGCTGCGTGGTGGAATTGTATAATAATTACTGTCCCCAAAATCAAGCTCATCATCTAACAGACACACACAAAGTGGCTGACATACTACACACCACACCTTCAGCCAAGGGAGCATCACAATGAAAAAAACACGTGACGTCTTCATGCAGTGTCCTCTAACAAACTCACTGTGTTCAGAGCGGCTAGCCACCCCCCCTCTCCTTTCGTCACGTTGCGGCACAGCAATGCCGTGGCCGGAACAACTGTACATTGGTTTAACAGTTCCTGGAAGGTTTTTGGTACAAGACATACTGGTAGAACGTCACTGGCCCTCACCATAGACGACAGCAAACTTATCCATCGTCATTTCATTCGCAACACGCAATGAGCCAACCAAGAGTACACCAGCTAGAGGTAACCCGCTTTTCACATCCATACCCTGTCAATAGGTAATGGTCATGACATCTGCTGTGGATATTCATGGGAGAGAGTGGTGTCAGTGGCCCAACTTAGCAGAAAATGTCTACATACCGGCTACTATTGCTCAGTCCCGTCGCTCATGATACAAACGTTTTAGCTTCAGCACTCCCTTTGCCATCTCTCAGTTCATAAGCACCGCTCCTGTATGCGCGTGAGCCGAATCCTGCACTTACGCTGGGACGGTGGAAGCGGCGTTGCGCTACTCTCGTCCACTGTAGCCCGCAGTTCGCAAGCTGAATCCCCGAGGTGGCGGAACTTCCACGCGGCGGCGACATGTATGTGGGGGCACAGCTTTGCCCAGCGCTGTCAGCGATCAGGTTAGTTACACCCTTGTTGTAAAAACGGAAACTGATTGATGTGTTCGCGGGAGTATATTATCGTTAATTAACATCCAGTACAGCGAACAAGGCTATTCCTTCCCACAGTTACACACATGAATGTATGTTTCCACATATGTATGCTTGTATTATTGTATTGGTCTGTAACACGCACTTACGCACGCACGCATGCCCTCTCTCTCTCTCTCTCTCTCTCTCTCTCTCTCTCTCTCCGCATATATATAATAATGTATTTATTTATTTACATCCATATGCATATTTACGTTAAACATATTTGTATAAACCTTTTTCATTAATACTTTCCCCAGTCATCAGACCCGACAAAGTGTGCTACATTTCACTCAACTACATGTTACATCCAGCACGGGGAGGGAGAGAGAGAGAGAGAGAGAGAGAGAGAGAGAGAGAGAGAGAGAGAGAGAGAGAGAGAGAGAGACAGAGATACAGAGAGTCAGAGAGTCAGAGAGTCAGAGAGTCAGAGAGACAGAGAGACAGAGAGACAGAGAGACAGAGAGACAGAGAGAGAGAGAGAGAGAGAGAGAGAGAGAGAGAGAGAGAGAGAGAAATTGAAATGGCTTGCTAACCAATCGCTCCTCGCACTCGCACAGGTAGCTGTGCCCGCACGCGTCGCATTCTGTGCACCGCAGCTTGCAAGCTGTGCCGTTCGGGCACGGCTGGTTGGTTGGGCGAACGGCGAATTTGTGTGCGTTGGCCAGCACAAAGATGGTGCCGTTCTCCTCGCGTTGGACCTCCAGCCCGCTGGAAGGGCTGATAGCCCTCTCATGATCTTTGATTATGCCAGCCTGGCGCTTCGCCGCCTCCGCGAACACCTCTTGCTTTCTCCGTCTCACAGCGAGGCTCTCAGAGTAAGAGATGAGGCCCGCCACGCATCTGTGGCACACATAGAACAGAGTTTTGAATGTGATAGTGACCAAAATGTCATGCAGCGACGTGCCTTTCCATAAAAGTGAATACCCGTAATGAGAAAGAGGATAAGACTAAGTGCAAGTAACGAGCACCCCAATACACTTCTCGTCCGACATGTTACAGTGGTCTTTTCTACATCTATCTTCATTTGCAAACATTTCACTGCCCATGAGCCCGGTTGCCACATATACCATGCTTGCCAGCATGTGAGAACGGATGGGCCATCGCCTTACCAGCGAGTAATACATTTGCCTTCCTACATCGCGTTTGTCCCAATGTGACGGTAATCTGTGTGCATGTGCGGGTGCGTGCGTGGGTGCGAGTGTGCGTCAAAGCGTAGGGAGTCTTGGCAGCGAGGGGCCGTACATACATGATATAACCGTAAGGGGATGGAGTGTCAGCCGCAGCGTCAACAATCTTTAAAAGTCAGCGCCCGAAAACGTTAGAGAGGAAGATGGGGGCACTCCACACAAAAGCATGGTGCGATATTTTGAATGATCCCCAGTTACCTACTGTCCAAAATATACGCGGTAAGAAAAAAATAGCAGCCTAACGTCGTTTCGAAAACACAGGAGGATAGATGAAAGCATACATTGTTGAGGTTTCCCGTGACTTAAGTATGCGCACGGCAGCGGATCTGACATTTCGGTTGCAACTCCAACACGGTGCTACTGAGCCGGAACAAGTTTATGAAAATACTGCAACAAATGACGATGTAATTGGTGCTAAGCAGGCACTCTTTAATTGTAAAGTTACTGGAAATAATACACGTTATTGTTTCATTTTACGTTCATCTATAAAACATTGTAGTTGGAAAACTTTTCCAAGCAGTCACCGGCTTTGCAATTTCAGTATGTGATGCGGTGGGCATATATCGCAATAGCCACTAAAAAGAAAGTGGCACACGCATAATGGAAACTCATTTTGAATAGCCTTGCGATAACACATACCGAGAAATGAATTGATCAATATTTCGTTCCTCCATATTTCACATAACTAAATATTCAACCCTATCGACCCCGTCCACCCAGGATGTGACATCAACGCTCGTTATACGTCAGGAAAATGATGTTTTGCTAATTCCATTACACGTGCTGTGCGGACCTGTTTTAAACCCACGTGCTATACCACCTTCTATGCCGTCGAGTTCAGAGGCATCTCGCTGGATACATTGAGTAGTTTGTACCGGTAAAAGGATACAAAAATCAGAAGAAATGGATGAAATGGATACATATCCCTTGTGTGGCTCACAGTAATTCATTGTCATTTAAAAGGAAATATTCCTATGTGTATCCATAATTGACGAGACTGGTTGAAGTTGTCATAAGGCGCTACCAGCAAGTACGGCTATTTGAAGTCACACTAATTGTAGGTCTATTTATTTGGAACGGAGTGAAGTGAAATAAAACGAAACGTGTCCAGTGTCCATTCCTTGTGCGGGTAAATGCCATATGTATTACATGTAACACATACTGCCTCTCAAACCATGACCAATTGCAATTTCAGCAAAGCGCCACATTCCCTTCAACTGTATAATTTCAACTATCACGGAGCAAATTCCACAAAAATGATACTGTCCGGGTGGAGGCTTGGGGTAAGAAGGGCGGAGCCGAACGTGGGCCTGGAGGCTGGAAAATCGCCGCAGTTGCTGATGCAGTCGGTCGAAAGGGGCAGTCGGGTCAGGGAGGCTGTTACCGCAACGGCTGCCTGCGAAAGTTAGTAAGTGGCGCAATAACGCATGGCAGAAAGCGCATCGAGAACTTACGAGGACACAGTGCGATTTTGTGGAAGGAACTTCCGCTTCAGCTGGCTGTGGAAGGCTTCCAGGCAGTTGTCAGTTGTCGTGATGACTGATCCACGGAAGCATGGCGCCCACTCATCGACGCGTGGGATCCAGCGGGCAAAGTAGCGCCCGTAGGAGGCTGTAGCCTCAGCGGATAACAGCTGCCTGTGGAACTCACTCACAGCTACCCGGAAGGCTGTCTGTCTCTCAGCTTCAGTTGAGGAGCGCTGGAATTCACCACCACTCATGCCGAGAAGGGCATCCAGCTGCGCAGCCACGCGCGTCTTCACGTCGGAGCCCTGCCAAGGGAGAATAGGGAACAGCTTCAAGCAATTATCAGAACTAGTCACTCCTGGAAAGAAATACTACACTGGAATTGGGAGCGGCATACGTAGAATTGAAAATTATTCGTAATCCGCCACAAGGTACTCCACATGAGTGTTTCAATTGTGCGTTTCAAATATGCTGATGAACAGGCTGGCCAAATACCGTTTCTCATCAGTTACAGCGTTTTGTTACAGCAATTGAAAACTGGCGTCGCACCGGTGTGGGTAGCTGAAGGTGAAAACCTAAAGGGGTATGGGAACCTTTCTGAACATTAAAATAATGTATCATATTGAGCAGATATGCGAGGGCCTCTTATGGGAGCTGAACGACACGGGAATAGCAACACCCCGAAGAGACATATAAAACGGCCTGCATTAAGCCGTACTATTGTTGACGATACAGCCCCCCAAACATTTGCTACATATAACTATATCACTACCCAAAATTGTGTGCATCATCATTAGCCATCACAGGTATGTGGCATAAAGTTGTGTCCCGTGACAGATTTAATCATAGGGAAAAATGTACATAACATGTATTGCCGAAATGCCCACCTTAGCTACCGTGAATGAGTGTTTTCGTGAGTTGGTACTGTACTGACGATATGCAATTGGGAATGACATGGATGCGCTTTCTCTACCATAATTTTCACTAGGAACTGGGTTGACTAGCCCAGGCGCAGTACTGCCTGACCGGGAGTCATTGGCAGGCTACAGCTGTAAGGATATACTTTGGTATCGTCCGAAAATAATGACATATGCACCTGATGAATTCAATTAATTTAATCGTGTAGGCTATTCTCGGAGCAAAAATCAGATGACATAGTTTAGTTTGCTCGGGCCGGGGCAGGCTAGGTGTCACGTAAAAATTTGTACTTAATAAGAGGTATGCCTCGAGGTCGCTTCTCGTCTCCTCAATAAGTAAGGACAAATTATGCATTAGTCTGTAGTTCTCTGGTGAAATATGCCTGCTATTCCCTGTTATATCACAGCCGACATTACGAATATGAACCTGTGACAGTGTCTGGTGCAGTCGTACCATTCTGTATTCATTCGTAATGACAAGTGAATGGTGTAGGATATATAATGAAGCAATTGCTAAATATGATGGTTGCAACTGCAATGGCGGAATACCTTGATTAGTGCCAGCTTCCTCCTCATTGCCGTCACCACGTGCAGGGAGCACAGCAGCCGCTTGGGGGCCGGCTCGAACACCCTCTGTGCAGCGTTGCCGTACGCTGGGAAGTCGTCGGTCATGATGTACTGAGGCGTTGGCACAAGACGACCACCATGCTCCAACACTGCTTTGTTGAAGGCTCTCAGAAAGGTTGCTACCGCACCCTCGGCTTCCCGCGTGGACACAAGATGCGCCACAGGGATTCCACTCTCTCGCTCGTCTAGAACGAGCACGGTCAGGAGCTTGAAGCCGTTCCCTGTCAGAGGAATACACACATTGATGCAGTTTGTGTTTGCAACAGCATTGCTACATGCAAGTGAGGGGGAAAAGATGCAGGGTGCAAACGTGCAACATGAACGTGACAGTAGAAGTTACGTAAAAAAACACGTACTGACTGATTGTTTAGCAGTTCACCTAGGCCTGGCAGCGATATATCAACCAAATCAGAGACACGGATATTTCTGAAGGTACCATGGTGAGCACTTATCATGCAGGAGGCAAATAATTATGACATCGAAAACATTGCAGCGAACAAATGCTAACATGTCTGGTTATGTCTCAAGCTCTCGCCCACCATCCTTAATTCCATTAGCCTGTTATCACCTCTATTCAACAGCGCCTAATTAGAGCATTACCCGCGGACACCAGCAAGCACACGTGAATTGTTTTACCGACTTGAGTTACTTCCAAGATGCACAATAACTTCCACAGAGAACATGAGTGATGGCAATGACTCATTTAGTAAGTGAGAGCGAAAGAGAGTGAGAGAGATCCGAGGAGGGTGATATGTTAGTGGTACGCATTATCGACGTACCGCAGGCACCAAACGTGCTGTCCATGCAGACGACATGCGCGCCGTACCGGCTGTACGCAGCCATCTGGGTGGGTGTTGTAAAACCGAGTGCCACATCCGAGGCCTGGAAGCCTTGCAGACTATTCTCCATCGTCTTGTTCAGGAAGAATGTTGCCTAAGCACGACATTAAACAATGAGAAACTGTAACTTTCCATGGCTGTTAGATAGCGTGTGCAAAAATGGATATGGCCATGCATGTCCCGTAACCATTAATGGCGGATAAAGGGTATGGGGCCAATGACTGCATTACATAATATCAGATGCCGTTACGGGCAACATCGGGGAAGGCTCGAGTCCCTGCATCTCCCCCTGGAAATATTCCGGAAAGGGGGAAGCGTGTTGCACCCCCCCATTTTCCGGGGGGCGAGCCCCACCATCCACCCAATTTCGGATCCCATGCCAGTCCTTGTCTGTGAAAAAATCAAGCGATAGGCTGAAACATTTCGATCCCATCAGCAGAAACAAGGCCCCCAAACTTTGAGAAAAGGAAGGTCTGCAGGTATGCCCCCTGGAGCCCTGAACCCGCCACTGCTAAGCATCACATTTCACCGTCATGCAATACCGTTCCGAAACATGGTGACATGTACACCGATTAGCTGTAGACATTGAACACCTGTTAGTTTCAAACATACCTACCGAAACAGTTAATTGGAACCTGCAGTAATTGCAGCTACGTGTATCAAAAATGAAAGTGAATCACATGCTCTTTTGGCCTCTCCTGGAATCTGCCAAGCTGAATACCTGAATTTTCATATTTGGAATGTATTCAATTTGAAATGTATCGTATGGTGACGTCATACATGAATGCTCTTGCATAACCTGGAACCGAAAATTTGAAACGGCACATTTTTTCCTCTGCATTGGACATTTCCTCCTGTATATATATGTATATATATATATATATATATATATATATATATATATATATATATATATATATATATATATATATATATATATATATTTGCATAAACTCGGTACTTATGCGAATAAGAATTACTAATAATGCGCACTGGCAGGCAACATTTCATTGCACATATACCAAATTAACGCAAATATACAGCTCACGCATGATTTGCATTCTCAGCCGGGACATTTACATAACGCAATGAACTAACCGGCTTACAGGGACAGTATTCTATGTTGAGCACGTGTCACCCGGAAGCCGTTTCTCTAGGCCGAATTGATACCCCGAGCGCTGCTCGACCTGGTATGTACCAATACGGTGAAATATTTGATAGTCCTATCAACAAATGCTGACAAACTGATTCGGGTTCTTTTTAAAGTTGTTTGGGCTGCAGCCAATGGAAAGCAAAGGCGACAGACGGGAAACCAGATTCACGTTGTCGAAATATTAATACCGATAATAAACGCGACAAGTTCATTCCTATCCATTCCTGGTGTGCCGTCACCTACATTCATCTTTGGCAGACATTCGCAGAAGTAGCTAAAGAAAGGCCAAGGGCTGCACTTGTGCTGCAAGCACAAAGGCACCGTTGCATGGAAGTCAAACACAGAAACATGTAGAATATTATAAAAAAGAAGGCGTATACTTCTAAGACATTTAAAATGACTTCGTGCATACTCCAAGAAGAGTTCGTGGGCCGCAGTTTGACAAAACGATTTTGGATACCATCGAATTAAGTTACATGAGGAGGAAAGAGCGTATTGTTTTCTTGCCACGTAAACGAAAAGTGCTGCGTTCACTTACACCAGAGTGAAGACAGGAAGCATGCAGTTAGCTAGATTGTATTCGTAATTTGTGTGACTGAGTTTGTTTACATGCTTGCGGACATTTTTCACAAACATATCTATAGGATAGAACCAATACCGGTCCAGGTGCAATGAGCAGGTGGTATGAACATTGTAATAACTTTTGTTGGCGTCACTACAGTTCCATTTTTCTAGCCCCCAGCGAATCACTGCTTCGAAAATTAAATTTTCCATAACGTCACTGTACCTTCCCAGATGCCGTTATCTCCTCAATGAGGCGTGCTGTTCTGAACTCGTCGCCCGTATCCCTCTGTGCAGGTGGAGTGCTGAGGTTACGCCGGTGCAAATTGTACACATCGTGGTACCTTAAAGCCGCTCGACGAGTGGACATTGCACCCCTCTCCAACACTTTGGCGACCTCATGTTGCTTCACAGCAGGCACCGAGTTGCCGGCCACCAGCCGGCCTGCCGGAACATGAGAAACCTTTTTCAAGGCTGGAGATCACTTCTCGATACAGAGGGAGTTCTGGACGGGTTAACAATATCATGGCAATGCTACACCTTCACAAAGCCTATGGGATACTTAATAGCCATGGTGACCTGAACCCCCCTCCCCACCACTCCCCAATCTCCAATCACGGTGTTGACAGCGGAACCGTTTGTCATGAGAGCCGTTATCTACTATCCACCGATTATCATGGGGATAACCGTCATAGGTCAATCTTAAATAAGCCTGGTCATCGCTTTAGCATTGCACTGGTCGCAAAACTACTTCCACGAATACCGTGTCGAGGAGATATAGGTCTTGGAAGTTCCGTCGGTCTAGGACGTCGGAAATGTGGTCAAGCCGTGAGGAAATGCAAAGTTAGTGAATTCTTCTTTTATGAGGCCTGTCATGGCAATACATGGGAGCACACCACACCGAGCTATGTACAACAGAGCATAGCTATTGGGGAAAAGCCTACGAGGAGACTTGTAAAGTATGTTTTTTAGTGAAGAGTATATATTTTTGCTTCATGGTCGCAGTCTGTAGAGGGTATGCCGAAAGAGGTGGCCGTTTAGGGACAGTGTGCAAAAGTGTACCAAACATCAGCGTAGAACTGAACAAGATTATCCAGGTGTATTAAAAGTTACAATGCTGTGTATAATGCCTCCATATTATCTACGTTTCCTCACCTGTCAGCTCTTTCTGATCGGATGCCGTAAGGCGGAGATGCTGCAGATCTCGGTGGTGGCCCATGTGGGTGCTGGCGTACTGCACCTCCATGGCGCCGCTCACGTTATCCACATGACGGACACAGATGAAGGCAGGGCAGAGTTCACCTGATTTGCACGTGCCCTGGGTTTTCTCCGCCCGAATTCCTTTGCCCCGACTTGGACGACGGATTCCCGATCTACAATATTGATGACACGCGTCAGGGACGAAAACAGTGGGAGCGTAACGAAGACATGGCTGAAATCAGGCACGACGTACGCGATGGATGGTTAATGCAATGAATGAAGAAACGCGTGGAGCATACAGTGACAATGTCACAATAGGAAAAAACGTATAGAGTGACATAAATATTTTTCCTCGACACATGTGCTTGAAGAACGGCGAGGAGGCCCAACCAGTAACACGGGCTTGGCTTACACGTGAAACAGAATACCGACAATTAGACGCCGATACATCGCACTACCTGTATGTGACGCAAACAAAAGATGAACGTGCAAGCAGATGGCTTTGACTACATATTCAACTGGCTAGTCTATAATTACTTTCTCAGCACTGCGTGTGGCCGCAAAACTTACCTCCCATATCCGCCGAGTGGTGGTTTCTTCATTACGACGTCTTCGCTGCTATGATAATTAGAATAGCGTAATAAGCCTGAAAGAAATACTGTGCATGCTGACTGTTAATCGCGGCCATCGGTGTAGCACCGTACTGGGCGCAAATATACTTCCACCAGCAGCGTGCTAACACGCGCAGTGGAAAGGGGTGTGATGTCAATGCCCACAGGAAGGTGCACTAAATCGCCCCCAACCCCTAAGATCTCGGAAACCAGAAGAATTAGAAAGAAGCGGGGAGGGGGAGATTGGGGACGATGGTGAGCTACCTCATGTAAAATATGCATGAACCTAGATCAATATCGTTACAGACAAGCGATGACATACATCAATGTCAAATGTTTGTTGTTATGGAGCCCTAGTGGAAATCACGTGATCATACTGGAGGAAGCCGTTATTACACCGAAAGAGGACTGGGGCTAGAAAGGAAAGGTCCCATGCAATATTCTCTAAATTTTGAGGTCAATGTCAATGATCTGTTATGCAAGCTCCTAATAGCGTGCAACATACCTGGCATAAAGCAATCATTCATGGGGAAATGAGGGTTTGACCTGGGAAGAGAACTTTGACCTTGACCTGTGGCCTTGACCTTGAGGAGCCATCACTGTGAATTCATGGCATGACATACGTGATGTTTAATAATCCCACCTGACCCAAATGCTGGTGTCACTGACCTTGGTCTGAGATACCTTGACATGTAGTATGATTATCTGACGTCATAACGGCATCACTTTGCCTGCAGTGCTGGCGAAGTCTTATGAACGCGCGATTGTGACATAAAAGTTTATGTTATAGTTTTTAAGGCTTCATGTGGAATCAAATTTATCCGTTCTGCACAAGTCATTTACAAATCGACGCGCTTATGAATTGCCTCCCATGTGGCCAAGTAGCGTTTTCCGGCGGCGAATGGTTCTCCGGCCACCTGGGAAAAATAATGAGATCCCGCGTTGGAATGACCGAGCAGTCGATCCTCAACTGATTCTCTCTTGACTGCCAGTCCCACTTTTCTTTCAGCGGTTTGTCGTGTTTGTGCCGTGCACTTATGTGCAATTGTACACCCGTGACTTTGGAGTAAGTAATGTGATACATGATTGAAATGTAATGAGATGAGGTGTCAGTACTCGCGAATGAGGTGGCGTGCGTATTAGTGTTCTAGCCAGTGGTATATGCAGTATTTGCTCCAGACAGCTGATCAGCTCCGGCAAAGAGACAGAAGTCTTGTGGTTTGCTGATTTTCATGCATTACCAGTCCGGAAAACACATGCAATTTATTTAATCCTTCTATTTGTAACAGCATCGCATAAGACCAGACGGACGGTGCCACGCACAGTGGTATATTCATTGGCACTTTGCTTCTTTATAAGTGATGCACCGGAGTCAGAAATCGTCGTTACAACTGCAGCTGGATGTGGTTTTGTAACGAAACCTATACACACATGGATAATAACAATGTTTATGAGGCAAATGTGCGAATACGGCATCCAGTGGTCAAGGACAGGGCCTCGTTTGTTTCACCTCCCCTAACTTGAAGTAGTGAAATATAAATTTAATTGTACCTGCGAACAAGCACCAATGATATTAGAGAATAGTTTTTTGCTCTACGGACCTAGGTGAGCAACTTTTTCCCAAAATTTCTCCGGCGTTTGGGAGGGGCCATGACCGGAATGGCCCCCAGGCGTCCGCCAATGTTTTCTGAAAGGATTTTTGCTTTGCTGAACAGAAATTTCGAGTACCAAGACAAATGATATGTTGAGTACCGGGTTTTCCAGCATGATGTACAACTTGGCTATCTCAGTTAACATCACGTTATAATGGTGCCACATTCCCTTTAAAGCCATGAACACAAAAATGATGTTAGCCGTTTACCTAATTATGCATGCAACTGAGGAGCAAAAGCCACCAACAGCAATGTGTAGGGCTGGAAGCCACAATAGGTTATCACAAATACGATTGTAGCCAGGAGTAATGGTACGATAATGGGTTGCGATTCAAACTCCGCGCCTCACTCAGCAGCGTACTAGAGGTCACTTGGCCCATTAGGTCACTTGGACGATAGCTCTCCTGGTTGCCAGACTTGCAGGGGTCCAGTGACAAGCGAAGTGGAGTACTTAGACGAGTTGCTGGTTGTAACCTAAGAGAATGAGGAAAATCAGTAGAGGAGAGGAAAACGACGCTGACATGAGGTGCTGATCACCGAGTGTAGTCAGCAGAGGTCATTGATGACCGCCACTAATCGCTTTTACAGTGGTTAGACTACAGCTAGTTGCATAAACTGAATTAGTTCATACTGTATGTAAAATTATAAAAGGCATTTGAAGTGCTATCGAATGTCTGTAAAGTTGAAAAGCATTAATTTTATTTCAAACTACATAATTAGTTTCTTACTACACGTACCTGTTGCAGTGGTATACATGTGGGATCTTTTTTGAGCTTGAATGTAGGACAAAGGTGGCACCCACTGTTGCCTCTTCAGCGCTCTTCCATCGCTGGAACGCTGGAACAGAACGATAAGTGGGCAGTGTAATTCTCCATGCCTGGCCTTGTCGCCTGGCCTGGTGTTGTCGCAAACACCGGTACCTAGTGGAGCTTATGTCAAGACCTTTTAATTCTTTGGGTACAGCCATATTTCGGTGAAATATTAAACCTATGCTATGAGCGACGAAGGGAATGACATCGTTAAAAAGCTATCTGTATTCGAAACGTAAATAGCATTTAACATATTTGAAAAGTGCATCGTTTTGTCACTGTCAGCATGTATCTACGACCTTATAAGTGGGAGAAATATTTACGAAGTTCCCAAAGTCTATTCTCACCTTCAAGTGATGGAAACTTTAAGTCTTCAAATGTCAGCTCCATACAATGGAACTCTCTAAGATGTTTTAAGAATTCCATGCATGACGTGGTGGTAAACAAGCTGCAATTGCATTGGCCACTGAGGTTTGTTCCAGATGAGGACATCGTCTGAGGAGCGAGTAGAGTGTTATCAGTGGAAATTGTAGGTTTTTAATAAAGCTGGGCTGGACTAAACTGCAATGAATTATTTCCGCAAAGTTCACTTCCCTTTTTGGAACACAAATTAGATGATGTTCATTAACCCCCGCCCCACCGGGGGCCACCGGTGCCCCCTAAGGTTTTTCGGGATAGCAGAAAAACGACGAGGCGCAGCACCACGGTTGAGGGCTGTACCTCTCACCTTATAATTTCCTGCCGTCTCTGATATTTTTCACCCTGGTGTCACCCAAGGTCAGGTCACCAGGCACGGTCAACCAAGGGCACCTCACTTCAATTTTTGAGCTCTATAACAGCTACATTTATAAATCCATCGATTTGAAACTTCCTACCCTTCAAGAACCCTCTAGGGTCCACAGGACGTATATTCGAGATTTTCAATTTCGTGACCTGAGGTACGGTCGCGAGGTGACTTCTCCCATTGAAAAAGGATGGGAAAAGCTGTCTTATGATCTAAAATCATAAAAACGATTTCAAATGCTCGGCTTGCTCAGATCAGCGTTCTTGGACACTCTTTCAAGGATGCCAGGGGCCAAACTTGCCCGTTGACCTCTCCGAGGTCATCCAAGGTCACCCAGGATCCAAAAACAGTATTTTGACATTAACTTTTGACGTAATTAAGCTAGAGCGCTGAATCAAACATCAACGTGTATGTTTTGTCACTGGCTTTTATTTGATATATGGCAAGGCCCCTTTCTGACCTTTCGTGAGCTCCGGTCATATTAGGTCACGAGGTGACCTCTGGAGGGCACACCACTGGAGGGAGGTCATTACATTCCACATAGCGGGAAAAGGTCTGGCATTTTCCTATTAAATGTACTTTACCAGATCTCAATAGCTCGAATGGCATAGGAGTTATGCCCAGTGTGCTTAAGCATTGCATACTTGAGTGAAAATAGCCTATACCTCTGGAGGTCAAACCATTGACCTGAGCACTTAAAAAATTTGAAATAATTTCTCGCTGAATTCATGTGAGCTATCTAATGCACTTGGCAGATTTACGCTAACCCCCATATTTTCGGAGTTAGAGGGAGGTCGTCGATTCTCCCTGGTGGGGCGAAGGTGGCGCCGGACCCCCGGTCGGGCGCTGGTTAAGGCACAATCCGCACTACAACACCAAGCTCAGTCTCTGTCACCCAACCACACAGAGTAAATCTTGGTCTGCGACCTCAGCTTGTGGCGCTCTGGCGCAGGATAAGCTGTTGACAATGTATGCTAGGCATACAGTAAGCCAAACAGTCAACCAGAGAAATCTAGTCACTGTGAAGTGAGAATCTGTAGTCCAATTCATGGCAGGCCACACACTGCAATGCAAAGAGTATTAGCCAGTGACAGCAGAAAGTCCTAATTAAAAGGGGTGCACCAGAGGCTTCTCAACCTATTTCTTTCCAGTCAATGCCATAATGCTACCAAAACCAATTATGATGTAAAGGGGGGCACAGTCCCCTCCCCCCACATTTCCGGAGCCAGTGACATTAGCCACATAACAAATGTCACCTGCCAGAGGTAGAGTTCAGGGAAATGAAATACCAATCTTGAATTTAAGGTGCCCAGTATATAGCACGTCAGAAAAACATGGTTGTCCTCCCTAATAAGGACACTGAATGCTGGGGGGCAGGTGACGCTGTGGTCATGGGATTGTAGCTGCTGAGGCAAAGGTACTGACTGCACAGCCTAGGTACTTTTCAATGGAATTCATTTGTTTTGTTGTCCCAGCAAATGAATAGATATTTAGCATTGATGTTTGGAAAACAAGCCCGGAAAGACATATGAAAAGAAACTGAAAAAAAATACAGAAACTAAAACAGGAAGGAAGCGGACATACATAGAAGCGGACAGAAAATAAAAAACAAGAAGGAAACAGATAAACAACAAACATATAATCAAGAAGAAATATAGCAATAAACAAAAAACTGGCAGTGTAGCTCAACTTCAATGGTCCAGATGAAATTGCAAATGTGGCTCTTCAACATGGTTATCACAATACGTACCAGCAACTGCCAAGTTTTTCAATGTCATCCAGAGCTGGAAACTATGCAATGGAAAATCACACTGCCCTCTTTGGGAGCCCCGTACATGGGATGCATGGATGGTGAAATATTTAATTGTTTCCCTCCCCCTTCTGCCCTACCTTTCAAGGGGAGGACACCAATGAAGATAACTTGCTAATTTTAACTAGTTAAATGTGTCAAACTGACCTAATGGGCTGTACAAATATGTCTGCAATACCATTACAGTGCTATACAGGGAATGGATAACTACAATGTATTTTATTTTTCCCCTAGGCTTACACATTATAACCGGAGGCAAAATTATACCTATTAGATTGCTTATGTTATTAAATATATCAAATTTGTCCCATCTATTGAATGCAAGCCACATATTGAACCCAAATTCATAGTAAAAAAAGTGTTGCCAATATTCTGCCACTCAACCAGTTTAGATTTGCGTACGTGAGATGTGTATGTGTGTGTGTGCCAGGATATTGTGGTTTTCCCTGATAACCTGAAAATTTTCAATCATAACCTTCATGTTTTTGACACAGGCTGAACAATAGCCATTCCACTATGAATGCCTATCACAAGGTAAATAAAAGACAATACAGTAATTGAACATGACATGGCCAGTACACAAGAGCACACAGCAACCACAACCATGTAATGAGTACATATCTAAGCAGCTTGCAATTCCATATACATAAACCAGCGTGCAAAGTATGGCATTTTCGACAAGATCTTGTTGGTGCGAGTGGCCTTGGGGACAGGAGCGAGTGGTGTGAAGTTTATCAACCTGGTGCAAATTTGTGAGATACCCTGGTCTGATACCCTAATCTCACTGGTGAGATTTGTGAGATACCCACCACATCATAAAAACCCAGTCTGCAAAGTATGGCAGCAGGCCAGACGAGTCACACCAGCCATCTAAAATTCTTGCACCACCAGCCTCCAAAAATTTGCACCAATCTGCCACATACCAGGGAAAAATGCACCCATTCCTACCCCTACAATGCAATGCTACCTCAATCATTAGTCAGTTAGTTAAGGACTTTTTATAAGGCCCTTTCCTCTGTCTTAATAGCCATTCAGTCATTATTTGTTTAGTTTAAGTTCACTAACCTCGCAAATTCGCACCAGGTTGATAAAATTCGCACCACTTGGCCCTGTCTCCAAGGGCACTCGCACCGACGAGATCTCGTCGAAAATGCCATACTTTGCACACTGGATAAAAACCAACTACTACTACTACATTCATACACCCACCACCAACACACACCTCTACACTCACTCACTCACTCACTCACTCACTCACTCACCCACCACCACCACCACTCTCACTGAACAATAATCAATATCCTCCTCTTCCTCCAACAACAACAACGAGATAATAACAACTTATGTACAGACACATATACACAGACAGTAGCCGTTTTCACAACGTGAATTAAATCTTGAGTGTCTTTTTGAAACGTTTTTTGGTAGCACTGTAATATTGCTGCCATTTATCAGAATTTCACAAGAGTCTGGGGAATTTATTGAGTAAATTATCTGGCACATCTGGCAATGCTTCACAGTCGCCGGGCTCCCTGTGTTGAGTGATGCGGAATTAAAAAGAATGAAATTCAACTTTAATAAGTCGTATAATGAGTGAAATTTTCATCAGTTATGCTCCTGCTACCCAGTCGCTTCAATTTACATGTCGTTTTTCTCTCAGTTTCTATATTAGCTGTGTAATAAGCTCAAAACAAAAGGAGTAGGGATTAGGGTAACGTCTGCTTGTGTCGAGCATGGGTGTCCTAAACAAGGGGTGACAGGCAGAGGAATCCCTAAATGTAAATCAGGGTAGATATTATGCCAAATTTTCGGGGTTGAATGATGTTTTAATTGCATTCTCATGGTGGATCCGCACTTTCTTATCGGATAGGAAACAGTATGTGGTCGTCGATGGCGCTGCTTCAGAATGGACAAAGGTCACTAGTGGTGTTCCGCAGGTTCTGTGCTTGGCCCGATCTTGTTTCTTCTGTTTATCAATGATTTCCCTGATTGTGTACTTTCTGGCATAAAATTTTTTGCTGATGACACAAAACTCTACACAGGAATTAGGCACCTCCACTCATCAGAAATGCTACAAGCAGACCTAAATCGGGTATTGGAATGGTCGTCAACGTGGCAGATGCCCTTCAATGAAGGTAAATGTGTAGTGTTGCACATTGGCAATAATAATCCTTGTCACGATTACACTATGGGCGGTGCTTATCTCAGGAAGTTAGATGAAGAACGAGATCTCGGAATAATCATCGACAGGGACTTGAAATTCCGACAGCAAGCAGCGGCATCAGTCTCAAAAGCTAACAAGGTTTTGGCTGTCATCCGAAAAATCCTTCGCTAACATTGACACTTTCACTTTGCCTCTTCTTTACAAGGCACTGGTGCGTCCTCTACTGGAGTATGGTAACATCTGTTGGGGACCATTCAAAAGGGCTGACCAAAGGCTGCTTGAGAGGGTGAAGCGAAGGGCCACTCGTATGGTCCCCTCCATGAGGGGTTTATCTTACCCGGACCGACTGAGGGCTCTTAGGCTTCCCTCTTTGTATTACAGGCGACGCCGAGGAGACCTGATCAAAGTATACCAACTGCTTCACGGCTCCATTGATATCGATCCAGCCCAGTTTTTCGACCTCATTGATCGCTCCTGTACCCGCGGACATCAGTGGAAAATTGCTAAACCCAGCACTACATCTAGAGCGTGTCGTTCGTCATTTTCAGTCCGCGTGGTGAATGACTGGAATGCGTTGCCTACATCAGTAGTAGAAACCACCACGGTCAATGAGTTTAAGAACAAGCTCGACTCTCATTGGTCATCCCTGATGTACCTTGTCCCTGAATGCCCAGAGTAAGGTCCTTTACTTTCTTTTCAACTGCTCTCACCAACTAGTCAACTCCTCAGGCATTATGGCCTGAGTAAGACTGAGTGTAGACTCATCAAACTGAGCTTGTCGAAGACCGGATCCAATCAGGCCGACGTGGCCTCCAAAATTCCGACAACTATAGATAGATAGATAGATACAATTAATGTGTGGATCCACCCAAATTTTGAGACTTGCTAAATTTTTGGTGAATTGTTTGAGCAGTATCATTTGAAGACAAAGAATTTGGTCCAAAATTTTGTCCCACTGAATGTTTTCCCCGCTATTTGTAGTCTGAGCATCTCAAATAAAAATTAAGTGGTGATGTCCGGTATCCTTAATTCAGGGTATGGGTGTTTTGACTGTAAGCGGTTTTCACCTTGAAGTGGGCGTTACTGGAAAATTATAATTTATCTTGGTTTCTCAGGTTTGCTTGGGTATATGTGCTATGCAACTAGTAATACACTAGCGTGCAAAGTATGGCGTTTTTAACGATATTTCGTCAGTGCCAGTGCCCTTGGCGACAGGAGCGAGTAGTGCGAATTTTATCAACCTGGTGCAAATTTCTGAGACTGGTGTGAGGAAGGTGACACTGAAAACCTAACAAATAATGGCTAAATGGTTATAATGACATAGGAGGGGCCTTATAAAAAGTCCTCAACTAACTACCTAATAAGAAAGGTAGCATTGCATTGTGTGGGTGGGAATGAGTGCTTTTTTCTCCCTGGTATATGGCAGATCGGTGCTAATTTTTGGTGGCTGACGGTGTGAGAATTTTAGGTGGCTGGTGCGACTCATTTGGCCTGCTGCCATACTTTGCTGACTGAGCAATACAAAACACTTTGTTTATTATTGAAATAGAGCTATACCCGCTTCTCAGGCCAGGTCAGGCTTTTCTTGTTATTTTAAGAGGTTTGCTTCAAGGTGGTTCCAAATGAAATACAGGATATGTACTGATTATCCCTGTTTTCAAAATATACCTACAGGCATTAATGCTAATTCACCATAATAAGATGGAGTAGCTTTGTTGGTTGCATTGCTCATTTACCAAAAAGATACTGGGTTTCCTGAGATAAGTAAGAAGTAACTAAAGGAGTTTCCTGATGTTGATCATTTTGTCATGCTCTTGGGATTCATACTTTGATACCTTAAAAGTATCAAGCTCTAAAGTGGTGCAGTATCAGGCTTAAGTTTGGTACCATTTGTGAATTACATGTGTCAACAAGTCACATGATGCCTCACATCGGCGCCCCTTCCAGTTAGGGGCACCGTCACAGAGTTTTTACAGGGGGGACAGACCCCAGCTGGTGCTGACCTGGGAAGGCGAATTTTGAGCATATTTGGTACCTGACAGCATGAATGGCAATGGACCAAAAATTTGGAGGGGCATCCTTTTGGTTGGCCAAGAGGGGAGATGCCCCCGCTTTCGGCGCCCATGCTTCTAGTGATGTGAACCAAAGTTTGAGGTTGACATGCTGGGTGAATCAACCCCACATGCTTCAGCAAGCTTGGCTTTGCACATTAGACATCTACAGCTGACATTTATTGCGTATTTACTCCGGGAAAATACAGTGGATGGTACGATTCTATGCAAAGGGTGGGAAGTTGAGGTACACTGTTTTTACCATTCTTGTACCATTTTAACATGCCCAGCTGGGGTCTCTTGCATGACGCGCCCCCCTTCGTATCTCGGTCCCCACGAAAACTAAAGGAAAATTATGGGTGGTGTTGGAAAGCTCTTGACAAGACGAAGCGATTTTATACGAAGAATTTTCATGTCAAGTCAATATTGAGGTCAGCATAGGTCAAAGAAGATTCCATAGGCTTACAACAGAGCAGTGTACGTTTCTCTCTCTAGATCTGTCCTCAGGGGAGCTAGAGCAAATCTTTATGCATCATTGGATTCCTCTCATCGCTGCGAATTGAATGATGTATAATATGACCTTCCTAGGTCAAATAGTGAAAATGACTTGACCTCGAGCTAGGTCAGGGTCAGAGAGTGACCCGGTATCGTCATGTTGCATATCAATCGACTTCTCGTGACAATACAAGCACAATGCAAGCAAAATTGGAGCTTTGTCTCAATTCAATGAGCAGTTATTGGCCAAATAATCACTCTATGCTCCCGTGACCTGATATGACCTTTGAGAGGTCAGATGGTTAAAAACTCAACTTAATTTTCAAGATCGTGGTAAGAAGAGACGGCTTGAGGATTTTCAGCTTTATCTATGCAATATTTACTGAAAACGAGCCCATTCTATTTTTCACCATAGACTTATGATGGGGTGACCAAGAAATTGACCTCACCTTAGGTAAAAAATATAGAAATTCCGAGATAGCAGATTTGTAGACCTTAATGATTTTATCATATTGTGGAAGTTTCAAAGTGATCGGTTCGCTGATGTTCCCTGGGCACCGCTTCAAACTCGTAATTTTAGGTTTCGATGTCGGGTCACTTGACCTTGAATAGCTCCTTGACCAGAGATGACCTTAACTCAAAGATTTGGTCAGATGTGTAAAATTGATTAGGAATAAGGTACTGTAAGTTTCGTTGCTCTGCGTCTCTTCGTTTTTGAGATATCTGGAAAAAACCAGGAGGGGCGAATTTCACCCCCTGCGGGGCGCGTGTTAAATTCACAAACGCACACTGCCCATTTCACCATGTTGACCTACAACCCCTATGTATGTTTGGTAAGCTATGGCCGATGGAGTTGCCGCCTACTGGAGATTGCGCGGCAACTTGCCGGTCGCCGCATTGTGAGAAGTTATTCGGCGGCGGCGGCTTCCCTACCTGGACCTGCGGCAACGGTAGTCACCTGGGTAACGGTGGCCCAACCCGGGCCAGCGGCAGCGACCGCCCAACCCGGGCCTGCGGCGGCTCCTTGGAACAGCGGTGGCCCCCTCTGATTCAGTCAGTCCTCGACACACTCGTGAACGTGACACCGGCGATATATCGACGGAGGAGATGCCTCAACTGTTCGATGAGCCGATGTGCAGTCTACGGCGTCATGGTCTCCCCCACCTCCCCCCAACTATCCATCGCCTCGCGCCTCACGAACACCGTCGCCTCCCGCCTCCGGCCTTGCCAGTGCCGTCACCCCCGCCTCACCAGTGCCGTCACCTCCCACATCACTAGTTCCGTCACCTCGCGTACACGGATCTTGGGGGGGGGTTAGGATGGACCCTCGGCGCCATCTGAAATGGTCATGGCAACCCCTGAAACTTGAATAGCGCCCCCTGAAACGTCGCTTCCCACCCCCCTAGAATGCGAGAATCGGCGCCCACCGATAGGATTTTGCGCCCACCTGAAAAGTTTTGCAGGCAAGAAGTGGCACCCACTGGAAAGGTGCCCCCGATCGGCAATGTCGGCGCCGTCTAGGCCTTCCCGGGGGCGCGATCCGGACCAGGGGGCGCCACCTTGGACCGGCAAAATATTTCAGGCGGGCGCAAAATCCTAACAATGGGCGCCGATTTTCGCATCTTTGGAGAAAAGGTGCAAAGCGATATTTCAGGGGCGCCATCAACCCTTCAGGCGGCACCGTAACCATCCAGGGCATAGGCAGAATCCAGGGGTGGGGTACGTGTCTTTCCGATTGACGCTCGGCGCCCCTAAAATGGTCACAGCGCTGCCCTGAAATGTCGGTTCTCACCCCTCCCCTCCCCAAGATGTGAAAATCGGCGCCCACCGATATGATTTGGCGCCCACCTCATAGTTTTTTGGTCAAAAGTGGCACCCTCCTGGTCTGGATGGTGCCAACCCGGAAAGGTGCCCCGATCGGCTATCCGGGATCCGCCCATGATTCAGGGGCACAGATGGTCGATAGGAGGGGCACCTGCCCATTTAATTGACCCCCGATCTGTATGGTGACGGGAAAAATGTCTGCCTGACTGCCGCAAAAAATTGGTAACGATCAAATAATTTCAATCAAATATTTAACTTTTTGTTCCTAAACACACGTAAAATAACGATCGTAGCTCATATACCGTGAGAAAAGAAACATTAGAGAACAAACTTTTCCCGAGCACGTTCCCGAACGCGACCTCTCTCTCTCGGGCCTTGAACGCGGCCATGCTGCTCCCAGAATACTGTCCGATGATTGGTTCTTGGCTATGACGTAGACAGTGACGTCAAGCGGGCAAGTCCTGCATAAATCACCGACCTCAAAATTCGCTCCTGCATATGGAAGCCTCTGAAAAATCTCTCCAGACAAATCTGGAGACCGAAAAGACGGGATCTAGAGGCTTGGGTGGCTTTTGAAAAAACCGACCCTGGAGGTCGGTTTTTTCAAAAAGACGCCCAAGATCTTGGGATATTTCCAAAATATATATCCATTAATTTAGATTTATCTATTGAATTTAATGCCAGGAAAAGCTCAGAATCAAGATATTTAGGGTCATTGCTTTCAATTTTGGGCAAGCATATTTCTAGAACTTCTAGAGTTTCACTGAAATGAACGCTGATTTTTTTGGCTTGGGAAATGTTAAAAAAAACTACCAAAAGACACCCAAGGTTGATTTCAATTTATTCACGTTGTGAAAACGGCTAGTAACACACTTTCGCTTCTCTGTCTGTAATTAGAACGCCATAGCTGCCGCAAAAATATGCTGTCAAAAACCGCGAGAGGTCAGTCTTCAGCGAAAACAACATACCTACCGAGTTATATCACCATACTGTGGGGATATAACGACGCACTATATCCCCGTCTATGAGGTGAAATAGGGCCTTATATCCCCATATAGCGGTGATATAAGGCCCTAAAAGGGCCAATCAAAAGCCGTTTAGCCGACTCGTGGTTTTGTTTCGAAACATTTTATGGTAAAGCTAGTAGCAGAATTGTTGACAGTAAGCCAATGAAAGATAAAAATAATACCCTGCGTAATCTCTATTAGTGCAGATGGCGCTTCAGTCTTCTTTCGCGCCCTGTTTGCATATATTCTTCAAAATAAACAAATTGATCAACCTGTGTCGATTGAAAATGTCGGGAGGAGGGTGGTGAGTGACAATAATTGAAATATTGGAGCAACTTTGGTGGAAAAAGACCGGTAACACTTGTCGATGTTGAAGGGAAGCTGCCACTCCAACGACCACTGGTGGACCCTCACAATGTCTTCCTGGAGAGAGAGTACAGATGTAGAATGGTCAGCTCTATTGTAAATTTTGGTGTCGTCCGCAAATATTTTGATGCCTGACTGAACAGTGTCTGGAAGGTCGTTAATGAAAATCAAGAATAACAGGGGTCCAAGAACAGAGCCCTGTGGAACTCCGCTGGTAACAGCAGTCCAGTCGGAAATCGAACCGGCCACTGAGACACGCTGGAACCGTCCAGATAGAAAAGCTCTAATCCAGCAAAGAAGCTTGCCTCCAATACCATAGGCCTCAACTTTCTTGATCAACCTCTCGTGAGGAACGGCATCGAAGGCCTTTTGGAAATCCATGTATATGGAATCAACAGGGTGGTGGTCCTCAAGCAATACAGTCCATTCCTCCAGGACCTCAAGGAGGTGGGAGTCACAAGATCGCTTCGGCCTGAATCCATGCTGGTGCTTGGATAGTAGGTTGTGGTCGTTGAGGTGCTGTAAAATAGCATCCTTCACAATAGATTCTAGTACCTTACAGACTACTGATGTAAGGCTAACTGGGCGGTAGTTTCTCGGTTCCTGCCGGTCACCCTTCTTGAATATGGGGACAATAGTCGCAAGCTTCCATTCCTTGGGGAGAAATCCTTCGTCGAGCGACTTCCTGAATATTTCAGCAAGGGGGACACAGAGTGAGTCGGCTGCGCCATGGAGCACACGTGGATGGACCATGTCAGGACCAGGTGAGCTGGAGGTTTTGAGATGAATCAATTTAGAGTGGACTACTTCAGAGGATATCGTGATGTCATCGATTGTACTTCCAAATGGGCGATTCTCAAAAGACGGAATACTATGGTTGTCCTCCACCATAAACACACTAGCGAAGAAGGAATTCAGGAGCCGAGCCTTACTGCTGTTGTCGGTTTCCAGAAAGCCGCCTGGGTTCTTCAGGTCGCCAATACTAGTCCTGGTTTTCAGTCGTGATGCTGTGTACCTCCAGAAAGCCTTAGGGTTGCTTTTGATCCTGGAAACAAGATTGCGCTCGAAGTCCATGTGAAGGCGCCGAGTCAGAGCCCTTAACTGATTTTGAGTGTGTTTTTAATCTTGCGTGGTCAATAGGGTTTCTGGTCTGGTAGTATACTCTTGCTAGTTTGTCCTTCCGCTGCTTTAAGTTTAGGGCCTCACTTGTCATGTATATGTTCTTCCTATTATGTTTAGTCTTTATCTTGGGGATGCAAGTCTTAGTGATCGTGTTGAGGTGATGCATGAAGAAATTGTATAAGCTCGCGAAACAGGAAACTTCCATAAGTCTCCAATTTACAGCTGACACCATCTCGTTGAAAAGGCCAAAGTTAGCTCGAGGGAAATTTAGACGCGTTGTTTGGACTTCAGTGTGGACTGCATAACACACGAGACTGAAATGGATGACCAAGTGATCGCTCTTGCCTACCCCCGGAGAGAAAACCAAATTCTGTACCATTCCTTCCTCGTTTGTGAACACTAAGTCCAACGTACTGGGATTCTGACCTACTCTGAAGCGAGTGGCCTGGCGAACATGTTGGAAGAGGAAATGATCCTGAGCTAGTTCAATAAGCAGATGAGATGGGTGCCCTAGAGGCGCAGCAGAAAATTAGCCATCCCAGTTAATTTGTGGAAAGTTGAAATCACCAACAATCAGAAGATGTGATGTGGAAAGGGAAGACACACAACTCAACAGATGAGAGAAGTCAGACATAGCTTTGGTACCATCACCTGAGGGACTACGGTAAATTCCTCCAACCAGTAAGGAGTCTTGCCTGTGCAAATCTATTTTCACAAAAAGGCGTTCCTTGAAATCACTGGTTGGGAAAAACACCTGAGCCACCCTCAGGGAGTTCCTAGCATAGATGGAGATGCCACGCTCACCACTGGGACCAAGGTTCACATGGCTTGGGTCAAAACTTGTGAAAAGGTCAAAGTTAGGAATGCTCAGGAGGGCAGGGTGGATGAGTAATTTCTGGGCCTTAGGAATTACTTCAGTCAGGATAACAAAGTCAGGTTCATTGCCAGCAATATGCATACAAAAATCCTCCCGCTTATTGATGAACTGGTCACAGTTTGTATATATAATTCTCAAGTTCTGGACACTATGAACTCCAGTCAGTCACATCGGCTGAGTTTGAAGAGGACAACCCGCATCCTGCCGAGCATTCATACTTGCCTCCTCTCTGTGTCGTTCAGATGATGAACCTTCGTGGTCTGCGGTGGAAGTAAGAGCTCCATGTATGGGTCCCGCTGTACCTCTTGTCACCTGGTCACTGATTACAGTTGGCTGAACCTGAACAGAGTTGTTCCCAGTCAAGTGGGCAGCACCCGAAACGGTGGCAGAACTCCCTTGCTGAACTGAGATTATTGGTGCTCCCTCAGAAACTTTTGTACATTCATTAGCCACCTGGTGGGAGGGGTCAGCAGTGTGACTCATCATGGTAGAAATGCCTCTCCCAGCTGCTCCTGAAGAGACAATCTTTCCACGTCTGATTCGTAGATCGGTCTCACCTGCCTCTCGTCGTCTCCACAGCTCCTCCCGGACCTTCTTCTGCTCTTGGCGCTCTTTGAACGTCAGGTCAGGTGTGATGAACACCCGTTTCCACTTGGATCCATACACATATATTAACACAAACACAAAGAATAAAAACACGCAAGAGTAAAAAAATCACACGAGTGCCCCCGGCGCGGGGCCCCTAAGCTGCGCCGGGGGCGGATAAAAACCACATCTGTACCGCGCGGGACCCTAGTGCCCGCCATGGCCACCCGGCCGCACCAGACCACCATGCAACGCTCGATATTGCGCATCGGGCCACGCAGGCGCCTCCGACCACCAACGCACCAGTCAACGCAGTGGTACCCGACCTTCACGCTCCGCTCAACACTACGCTCCGCTCGACACTACGCTCCGCTCAACACTACGCACCGTTCTACACCACGCACCTCTCATCACCACGCACCGCTCAACACCACGTACGCCGCACAGGGCCAAACGCATATCCGGCAACCAGGCTCGGGACATCACGCCCGGCTCACGACCGAGGCGCGCATACCCGGCGCCACGGCCGGCCCCGAGATCCCACGCGAGACGAGTCAGTCGCTACTCTCCAGCCGGTCGGACCAGAGCCCCGCCAGAGGGCCGCGGACGAGGGGCCGAGCGGCGCCACCACGGAGGGCAGCCCCAGCGCCCGACCCACCACCAGCGAGGCCACCAGAGGGACCACGCTCCGCCGATCAGCGGCCGACACAGCGCCGCCCGCCGCCCAGCACCAGGGCCGCGCCGCCGCCCAGAGCCGCCAGCCAGCCGCGGCCGCGGCCGACCCGCGCGGCCCGCAGCACCTGAGCGGGGCACAGCCGCCAATGCATCGGGCCGACGCACATCAGTGCCGCGGAGCGGCCGAGGGCCGTCAGGTCTCCGGGGGAGGAGCCACCGACAGCCCCCGCATACGCTCCTGCGGGAGGAACAAAGGTAGATTAGTTAAAGGAGAGAGGACATGGTCACAAAAAAAAAACACGCCACGCTAAATTGAGAGGCAGAAAGAGAGTCCAGGAGGCGCGGCACTTTGACGGAGAGTCAGGGACAGGCAGCAGGGTGCCGGAGGCGAGCCTGTACGGACGACCGTTAACTACCCAAGTAAAAAAACTGGCTCCGCGATCAAATCAGCTATGAATGAGTTTGATAAAAAACTTTTATAATACGGGCGTTAGTACTAGTAACTAGAAATTTAGATTGCAAGGAACCCGCGCTAGAAAGGGGCTGCTCCAGACCCCCCCCAGCCAGAAGCAGATATGCTATGACAGTAAAGCCGCGCAGCCCACCCCCGAGCAGGAGGAACTGCGCCCCCTCCCCAACAAACTACATATAGCGAAGGAAAAAAGCCTAATGGTGTTTAATAACTGTCAATATACAATTTCTTTAGCACCTTTTTAAAAAACACATGACTACGCGGGATATCATTAATGTCTCTAATTTTTGTAGCAACTATTTGGTTCCAATTTCGTGGGGCTGCAATGAAGAGAGAAAACTGTTTGTAAATTGTTGGTGCGAACGGAATTACGAAATGGTTAATTTGGCGGCCTTGCCTACGGTTGTTTTCTTGGTTCCTGAGGTTAAATGAGTTTTGAAGTGGAGATGGAAGTAGGCCATTGAGAAATTTGTGCAAGACGTTGATGTTTCCGTACCCAACAAGGTCATATATTTTGAGGATGTTGTACTTTTTGAAAATTGGGGTAGAGTGTGCCAGCCTATCCGAGTGGTCAATGATTCTAACAATTCTCTTCTGTAGTAAAAATAATTTTGTCAATCTATACTTGAAACAGTTTCCCCAAATTTGGAGTCCGTACGTGAGACTGGGAAGAATTAGAGCGTTGTACAGCAGGAGAAGTTGATCTGGGTTTAATATGTGTTGAGCTCGTTTAATTAAACCTATATTTCTCGCGACGGTATTTTCTACGGCTTTTATATGGGACGCCCACTTCAGATCCTCATCAATTTTTACTCCAAGGTAATTTGTGGAAGGGGTGCGAGATAGCCTAACATGATTGAGATGTATCGGAAAATTTTCAATCTGTGCAGGGAAGAGCTGATAGACGGACTTTTTAACATTGAGGGTTAGTCTGTTGGAAGCAAGCCAGGATGATACATCGGGGAGACTTTCATTAACATTGCGCTGTAATTCAGAGGGTGTGTTAGCAGTGAAGAGGAGGGCCGTATCATCAGCGAAGAGGAAGAAATTGGGATTTGGTGAGCTTTTGTGGATGTCATTAACATAGATCAGGAATAAAAGGGGCCCCAGGACACTGCCCTGGGGCACGCCGAGAGGCATGTGGGCGGGATCACGAGATATGGTATTATTAATTTTGACATACTGGGTGCGATTAGATAGGTATGATTTGAAGAATTTCAGAGAAGTATTTTGGAAACCGTACAGCTCAAGTTTGGACAAAAGAATTTGATGATTGACAGTGTCAAATGCCTTGGAAAAATCTAAATAGAGGGCAGCACATACTTTTTTCGAAACAAGGGCAGAAGTAATTTTGTCATAGAGGAGTGAAATAGGCATGTATGTACTGTGGTGGGGGCGAAATCCAAATTGACGATCAAAGATTATGTTATTGTGGACTAAGAATTCCATAACCTGCTCGTAGATAATTTTTTCAAAGACTTTAGAGAAGACAGGGAGAATTGATATGGGTCTGTAATTGGTGAAAGCTGAAGGGTCTCCGGATTTGAAAATTGGCACAACTACAGCAGTTTTGAATTCAGCGGGGAATGTGCCAGTAGAGATACAAATGTTAAATAAATGCGTTAGATGTGGGGAAATTGTTTCATTTAGGCATTTTAAAATTTTCGAGCTAATTCCGTCATGTCCTGCACCGGTATTTCCTAGAGAGGAGATAATTCTTTTAGTTGTGCAGGCCAAAACTTGTGAGAATTGGAATTGTGGATATATTTCATCGCCAAGATATTGAAGAGGATCCGAAGTGGGCGACGGGAGACCTGTATCAAGTGAGGTAGCGATTTTAGAGAAGAATTGATTAAAGTGATTAGCAATTTGGGATTTGTTCGATATGGGCTCACCTTCGTGGCAAAAATATTCGGGGAGATCTTTTTAAGCTTGTTTTTGCGCACAACTGTGAGGAGGGTGTCCCAAAGTTTTTGGGGCCCTATGGAAACGTCTACAGCTCAAAACGTCTACACTACAATTCATCTACAGGTAAAACGTCTACGACTAAAATCGTCTACAACTAAAATCGTCTACAACCAAAATCGTCTACAATTATATTATCTACAGCTCATAAAGTCTACAAAATGCTCCGTTAGGGGAGACTAAAATCGTCTACAACTAAAATCGTCTACAAAACCAATATCTACAATAAGGAGGTCAAAATAACAACAGTTCACATAGTCCACAAAATGAAATGCTCAGATAAGGACTTTCTAGCCCTCGTGCTCTAAGGTATATGAAAAAGACGCTAGATGGCAGGAAAACCGTATAGTGCAGCGCACAATGGGATAGGTGTCTTTGTAGTATAATAAGAAATAAGAATGGATAATTGTGTAAAAGTAAAGGTATTTTGCGGTAGTTGCGCTGATTGGTTTCCCGCGCTATCTTTCACAGCCCTGGTTTGTTATGGCGGAAATGATGAAAACACTTATAGGTTCAATGACCCTGAATACGCGGGAACCATAGGCGGATAGAGGATTTCAAACAGGGAGGAGCTCTTGCTCAGGAGCGGACGATATCTTGGGACAGATCATAGGCCGGGTTAGAGGGGATAGCCTTTCCCCTTGAAATGAGCTCTGTGATGACTGATGGGCGTTTCGTGAATTGATATTGGGAGATCCCAACGCCACCTAAATGTTGTCCTTACTCTTGGGACCCACCCTTGGATCCACCGAGACCAACTGTTGAGGGCTCCCAAAACCAACACTCGGGGCGCCCAGAGACCAACTCTTTGGTTGCTCCGAGACGATGGAACAATTGTTTGGCAGGGATACCATCTCTGGGGGCCCAAATGGTTTGTCTTGAAGCGTCCAAGCCATAGGCGGATCCAGGATTTCTATTCGGGGGGGAGGGAGCACCTTCCAGGGGACGGGGGGCATCCGGACCAGGGGGCGCCACTTTTGACCGGCAAAACCTATCATGCGGGTGCAAAATCCTATCGATGGGTGCCAATTTCCGCATTCCTGGGGGGTGGGAAGCGACGTTACAGGGGGGGTGGTGCCGTGACCATTTCAGGGGGCACCAAGGAGCGATCGGGGGCACGTGCCCCCCTTTGCCCCCCTGGATCCTCCTATGGCCCAAACATGTTGGATCCAGAACTTCATTTAGGGAGGGTGGCTATGGGACTTGACCCTTCTCTATTGCTCCGAAACAGTCTCCAGCTATGCAGGTAACATCCGCCCCGGTGGGCCCCTGAGCCAACTTCGCCATGGAGGGGGAAGGTATTCAACCCCCCCCTCCTCGAACTCGGCTCCTATACAGGATAGCGAAAAAGTTCGAACTCTGGTGGATGGCTCATACAAAGTCATGAAGAAACTACATTAGTCACTTTTTGACTCCGGTCAATATTGAGGTCATGGCAGGTCAAAAAAGGTGGCATAGTTTCGGGGCTCTGGCGTCCGACTGAGTGGTGTTAGAATAGTTTGGGCACCATTCGGATTGCTTCCTCTTGTTACGACTAATCGAATAATGTATAATATGACTATACTAGGTCAACATGCAAAAATGACCTGACCTGAGGCCAGGTCAAGGTCACTATCTGATCTAGCATAGCCAATATGCACATCCATTGATTCGTAATAACACCCTAAACGTAATGGTATCAAAATGAAAGCTTCATCGTCATGTCCTCCTGAGCTATTGGCCCAGGTCTAAAAATCTGCTTATGTAGCAGTGTCTATGAAAACAGCAGGAGTTCGATACTCTATGTTCAGATTATATTCATCATTTCTATAATCGCCACAAATCATACATCATTTGAAAGCCCTTACCGAGACCATTCCGAAACAGGTCTTTATATTGCTCTATCGCCTAGCGCATAGGCGGATCCAGGGGGGCAAGGGGGCACATGCCCCCCGATCGACCTTCGGCGCCCCCCTGAAATGTCGCTTCCCACCCCCCAGGATGCGAAAGTCGGCGCCCACCGATAGGATTTGGCGCCCACCTGATAGCTTTTACCGGTCAAAAGTGGCGGCCCCTGGTCCAGATGGCGCCCCCCGGTCCGGATGGCGCCCCCGGTCCGGATGGCGCCCCCCGGAAGGTGCCCCCCCCGATCGGCAATCCTGGATCCGCCTATGGCCTAGCGTTCTTGACATAGAGCACAAAATGTGCCGTAAACATCAGTTTTGGCCGTAATGTATTAAATTCCATTGACTTTAGCATGAGACCCAACGGATCACCAAACTCGGGGACATTTGATTTTGCTTAAAATCGGTATGCAAGCCAAGAAACATGACATACAAAACCAGTTCCTGGTTTTTTGCGGGGCACAGCTTGGTTCAGGCTCCAGAGACTGTTGAAGTGAACGTCAAATCCTTCGTATCCCGAGGTCAACGGAATTATTTTCTCTCCCCTGAAAAGAATCATGTCAAATCATACCAGGGATGCGGAGCCGGAGCCGGAGCCGGAGCCGGTCGGAGCCGACCATTCTACCCGGAGCCAGAGCCGCCGAAACACTTTTGATCGGAGCCGGAGCCGTCAGAAAGGGTCCGGCTCCGGCTCCCAAAGAGCTCTAAAATTACCAAAAATCAAACGTGAAATGGTCACATTTTACCTCGTGAGATGTCGCATGGAAACACATTTATTTACCTGAAATATTATACTTTCTAAATATGTTATGTATATCGAGATAAGTGAAATCTTGCAACTAGGGTGTTCCGTAGACGGTCTCAGTCTCAGGCAGGGGATGCGCTCCGGCCATTTAGCATGGGCAGAAATTGGCAACAAATGAAAGCATTGGCGAACACTGGCGGATCCATGGGGGGGGGTGGCAAAAAAGGCAGTTTCCTCCAAACCGCCCATTTTTTGGCGATTTTATGCCGATTTTCTTCTTCAAACCATGTTTTTCACGATTTACCCCATACCGTCGGCCTGCATCCGCCCCTGTTGGCAGACGCAGGTGGAGGCCATTCCGGCCATGGACCCCCCAAAGCCCTGGAAGGAGGGGGGCAGACTATCTTTTGGCCCCCAAAGACCGAATAAATTTTTGAAAAAGGTATTTACACTAGGTCTGTCGAGCATTAAAATATTTGCTCCCACCCCCGTCCCCCCCCCCCTAGGAGAGTTATCATGTACTCGGAGAAGTAGTTTATACTAGGTCTGCCGAGAACCGAAATTGCACATCCCGTCCCCCCCCCAAAGGGGGAGAGACAGATTTGGGTTTGCCCCCCACCCCCAAACTGGGTTCTGCGTCCTCCCTTGATTATGAAAGAGTATGGTTTTTGTTTCTTAAATTATTCTCAAAACATTTATCTATTCAAAAACCTAAGTTTCATTGCAACCGTGCCTCAAACCTACCCATCACATCCGTTAGAAAATCAACATCCCCATGACAGCACTCAATCGCATGCGATGAAGCTACTGCTTACTGATCCCAGGTCCAGACTAAGAGCAGACATATTGGAGGCAATGTTGCTGCTCCGCTCCAACCGCGATTGGGTGGTGTAGTGAGCGAACCAGCTGCTGGGCCCTGGGCAGTATAGGGTAGTTGGTTTCGATTTTTCTCGAAAAGGAATTATGCCATCAGCCTATCTGATGTGTTTTTCGATGTTGAACACTGTTAGCTCATCGAAAGTTTTCTTTGCGGGCCGTCCAGGCTTACTTGATCGTTGTATCTTTATTTTTTTATGTGGGTTTGCGGGCATGTCTGACCCATATTTCTGTTTGCCATAACAGTGCAGTGCAGTTTGCCATACGAATACACTGCAGTGTAGGTTGGTCCAGTTTTGAGGTTCTCTGGCCATTAGCATCTGGTCAAGAGAGTTCGTTTATCCAGTCGCCATTTTTCATTCGTACAAATAAATAATCACTTTGTATCTGATGGACTTTCACGCCCTTGAAAACGTGTCGATCACATTTTGGATATAGGTACCTTGCCGAAGCCGGAGCCGGAGCCGGTCGGAGCCGACTATTTTGCCCGGAGCCGGAGCCGGAGCCGTTAGGACACTTGAACCCGGAGCCGGGGCCGGAGCCGGAGCCGAAATCATAACCCCGGACCGGAGCCGGAGCCGTCCAAAATTTTCTCGGCTCCGCATCCCTGAATCATACATCAATTGAAAGCTCTTACCAAGACCATTCCGAAACAGGTCTTTATATTGCTCTATCACGTCGCGTTCTTGAGATAGAGCACAAAATGTGCGCTAAAAATCAATTTTTGCCGTAATGCATTAAATACCATTGACTTTAGAATGGGACCTAAAGGATCACCAAAATCGGGGACAATTATTTCGCTTAAAACCAATATGTAAGCCAGGAAACATGAAATACAAAACTAGCGCCCCTGAGTATTCAATAAAATTTACAGGAAATTTCAAGGAACTAAAAGGATAGGGATAATTGCACCATTCCTACCAATGGATCTTTTTACATCCCCATCCGTTGGCTACCCTTTTACACGGCAAATTGTCCCTTTGACATCCAGCTGTGAACCTGGCACAATGTCAAGTTTGGCGTGGAAATCTCCCCTGCGTAACCACGATACAAGGAGGGTGACTTGAGACCACCCCTCTCACCCCATTAGCCCCTGCTGATGTTGTCGAGCCCCCTGGCGCTGTCGCCATGCCGTCTGGGGACGTTTTCCAGGAAGCAAGCGTTAGAGATGCTGGCTGGGCCATTGTTTCGTATTTTCATGCGTGTCCTTTTCGTCCCCTCGATCGCTATCAGCTGACCAAACCACGAACACTGTCACCCTTCTACCTGCCGCCTGCGCTGACGAGCCCGGTCTGTGTCAGAGGCTGTCGCGGGCCCCAGCGGGCCGCGGCACGGGCCGCCACTGCCAGATCTGAGTGGAAAAGCGCGAACATCATCTCAATAACTTTCGCTTTACGCAAAAAGCTGAAAAGGCATCTACTTTCTGTTTGCCGGGAATGATGCAGAATTGACATAGGAACAGCTACCCCGAGCATTATCATCGGGACGGTTAGTTGGATGTAGATATTCGCATTGAAACGGCGAGAGGAGGAAAAAACAGCACCGCCGGCAGGGCGCGGGTTAAATGCCCTTGACTTTAACATCGGAGCCTGGAGCCTGAACCAAGCTGTGCCCCACAAAACACCGTGAACTGGTTTTTTATTTCAGATTTCCTGGCTTGCATACTGATTTTAAGCGAATTAAATTGTCTCCGATTTTGGTGATCGGTTGTGTCCGATGTTAAAGTAAATGGCATTTAATGCATAACGGCCAAAATTGATTTGTAAAGCACATTTCGTGCTATATCTCAAGAACACGACGCGATAGAGCAAAACAAAGACGAGTTTCGGAATGCTCTCGGTAAGGGCTTTTAAATGATGTATAATTTGACGCAATTCGATTCACGAGAGCGAAAATCATTCTATTGACTTCGGGATATGAAGGTTTTGACGTTGGTTCAGGCTCCAGACGCTGTTGAAGTCAACGTCAAATCCTTGGTATCCCAAGGTCAACAGAATGATTTATGGGGGTCCTTTTAGACCCCCTCGGGTTTTTCCAAAGTGACCAAAAAACGGCAACGCGCAGCGCCGCCAAACTTGGTCTACCTGTTCCTTCATCATTTTTACATCTTTCCTGAAAATTTTAGCTCAAGTTCATATCAGGTCGGGTCACCAGGCCAGGTGAAGTTGCCTCAACTAAAAAAATGCTTAGTACTGCATAACTAAAAGGAGGATTAATCGATGAAGTTGAAACTCATACCACATATTGGGCCCACCAGGAGCTACAACAAACGTTCGGGGATTTTTTATATTTGCGACCTAAGGTCATAAGTAGAGCATGACCTCCCCATTGTAAATACATGGGGAAATCATGAAATGAGCTTTTCTCAGTAAGTACGGATGAAATCAACTTCAAACATCGGCTACTTTCTCGTAGCCCATTTCTGAGGTTGATACGAAACATTTTGACTTGTGACCTTTGAAAGGTCACCTTAGGTCAAATAATCATTTTGGCGTTTTGCTCTATAAATTTTTCATAAATAAAGATATAACTTTTATTTTGTCACTGAAGTGTTTGTATAGTCACTGCAAGTCAAATGATATACATCATGACTATACCAGGTCAATTTGGGTCAGACACGACCTGACACGAAAATCATTGCCACTGTAATGAAAGAGAAACTCAAGGGCTTTCGAATGGTGTTAAAAAAGTTTCTAGCTATCATAGTTTCTGAGATATATGAGGTTTACTTAGTACGCCTCATATGGGTGATTTTGACCTATTTTGACCTCTGGTGACCTTGATTTTGAACCGACGAGCAAAATGACCTAACTATTTTCGATATCATTTTTAAGAGCTTTTGATCACGATAGGTCACGATAGCTTTACCCCGCGCCCCACCGGGGGTCCGGCGCCACCTTCGCCCCACCGGGGATCATCGATAGCCCCCCTCTAACTCCGAAAATATGGGGGTTAGCGAAAATCTGCAAAGTGCATTAGAAATTTCGCGTAAATTCAGTACGAAATCACTCCGCATGTTAAGTGCTCAGGTCAATGGTTTGACCTCCAGAGGCCAAGAAAGGTCACGATAGGCTATTTTCACTCAAATATGCAATGCCTAAGAAAACTGGGCATAACTCCTATGCCATTAGAGCTATTGAGATCTGGTTAAGTATATTTGATAGGAAATTGCCAGGCCTTTTTCCGCTATGTGGAACGTAAAGATCTCCCGCCAGTGGTTTGACCTCCAGAGGTCACCTCGTGACCTAATATGACCTGAGGTCACGAAAGGTTAGAAAGTGACCTTGCCGTTTATGAAATGAAAGCCAGTGACGAGATAAACACGATGGTGTTTGTTTCAGCGCTTTAGCTTAATTATGTCAAAAGTTATTGTCAAAATACTGTTTTTGACCCCTGGTGACCTCGGATGACCTTGGAAAAGCCAAAGGGCAAATATGACCCCTGGGATCCGTGAAAGGGTGTCCAAAAACGCTGTTCTGAGCAGTCTGAGCATTTGCAATCATTTTTGTGACTTTTAGATCATGAGACAGCTTTTTCCCATGTTTTTCCAATGGGAGAGGTCGCCTCGTGACCTGAACTCAGGTCACGAAATCGAAAACTCCCGGATATACACGTTGTAGACCCTGGAAGGGTCATTAAGTGTAGCAAGTTTCAAATCGATCGACAAAGAAATGTAGCTCTTATAGAGCTTCAAAGTTCAAGTGAGGTGACCTTGATTGACCTCGCCTGGTGACCTGACTTTGGGTGACCCAGGGTAAAAGTTTTCAGGGATGGTGGGAAAATGATGAGGTGAGAGATAAAGCCCTCAACCGCGGTGCTGCGTTTCGTCGTTTTTCTGCTATCTCGAAAAAACCTTAGGGGGCCATCAATGGCCCCCGGAGGGCGAGGGTTAAGTTAGGTCACGATAGGCTATTTTCACTAAAATTTGCAATGCTCAAGAAAACTTGGCATAATTTTTATACCATTAGAGCTATTGAGATCTGGTAAAGTACATTTGATATGGAAATGTCCGACCTTTTCCCGCTATGTGGAACGTAATGACCTCCCTCCATTGTTTTGACCTCCAGAGGTCACCTCGTTACCTAATTTGACCTGAGGTCACGAAAGGTCAGAAAGTGACTTTGCCGTATAGCAAATGAAAGCCAGTGACGAGACATACACGAAGATGTTTGATTCAGAGCTCTAGCTTATTAGGTCAAAGGTTATTGTCAAAATACTGTATTTGGCCGGTGACCTTGGATGACCTTGGATAGCTCAATGGGCAAATATGGCCCCTGGGATCCGTGGAAGGGTGTCAAAGAACGCTTTTTTGAGCAAGCTGGACATTTGAAATCGTTTTTGTGACTTTTAGATCATAAGACAGCATTTCTCCATACTTTTTCAATGGGAGAGATCACCTCGTGACCTGACCTCAGGTCACGAAATAGAAAAAATCCCGGATATAAATTTTGTAGATCCTGGAGGGGTCATGAAGTATAGGAAGGTTCAAATCGATCGAATAAGAAATGTAGCTCCTATAGAGCTCAAAAGTTGAAGTGAGGTGACCTTGGTTGACCTCGCCTGGTGACCTGACCTTGGGTGAACCGGGGTAAGAAATTTCAGGGATGGTGGGAACATGATGTGCTGAGAGGAAGAGCCTTCGACCGCGGAGCTGCGCATCGTCGTTTTTCTGCAATCCCGTTAAAAACCTTATGGGGGCCATCGGTGGCCCCGATGGGGCGAGGGTTAAAACAAGAACCCAAAGCCAGCACGACAGCTTGTCTGGGAAAGTTCCAGTTCCTCTACAAGCCCTTGAACCGGAAGCGCTTCGTGAAAAAGGTCTAGGCACCTACTACCCGAGTGCACTCGGGTCTTCCAGGTGAACCCCCAAAACTGGACCCAATCCAACCCCAGCCCAGACCGCTCCAAACACAAAAGGCTAACTCGGACACGCTTCCCGCACCAAACGCCGATCAGCAGCCATCCTTCGGCCATCGACAGGCGTGACGAGCCGTCGACAGGCCGTTTTCCACTAAGAAGTGAAAAAATTTACCACAGAGTTATTCGATGCGAGGGAACGGTTAGAAAAGACGTAACTAACAAGAATGTATGGAAATAAATAGTGTGGGCCTGAATGTTTGCATGACGTATTGACACCGAATGAACAGTTTTAAAACTGCTCTTAATTGTGGGTCCCTTGGGCTGGGGCCCACCTTGAGGTGGGTCACCTCCGGGGTTGCCCCCACCCCACTTTTCAATCGGTTCCCCTGTTGTTCAATGTGTGGGAAGACTTCAAGCTAAATAGTTTGAGCCCACAATTGAAGTCCTCGTTGAGTCCCAGTTAAAAGGCAATGAGATGAAATGGATTACGGTCTAAACTGATTTTTGGAGCATGTTAAATTCTACCATAGGAGCGCGAAGGGCTAGATCAAAATAAAGACGTTTCAGAATGATTCCATCAAGAGCTTTCAGATTATGTATAATTTGTCTCGATAAAGCACAGGGGAGCGATCTAGATCGCTGACCCAGCTGGGTCTGCAAAAAACAAAGGGATTGCCGTTAAGTTCATCGCTATCTAATGCCTAAGCCAGTGCTGGCACCGCAAAATGTCTTGGAGCGTTTTCGCATAATACTGTGTACAGTGTGTAGACCAATTGCGTTCCAAATCAATGTGTCTCACAATTGAGGTCCTCGGTGGGAAGTTAATGGAATTTAATACACCACGGTGAGGACGGATTTTTCGGCAGAGTATTTAAGACGCTGCCATCCATGCCAGATCCCGGAGACAGCCCGGCCCGCTGACGATGGAATCGCAGGTCAAGCTATAGGTGGCCACCACAGTCGGCTCTCGACAAGGCCACCAAAGTCACCACCACCACCTGACCCTGCACACAGCACGTTTTCCAGGGGCCGCACGGCTCGTCCTTCCATGAGGTTTGCGCTATGTATAGCAACGACTTTTCCAGGCGCCAGTGAATTAAAGACGGTCCTCAACTCCATATTCAACGTGGCCAACTAGTCTTCCACAACAGTACGCCGCCCTGGTCCGTTGAAGGGGCAGTCACAGGACCACGCCGCCAGATACCAAGGAGTGAGGTCATGTCCTGCACCGCCTAGGTCATCGCCGTCGCCCAAGCTGCGCAGCCCATCCCTCCATAGATAGTCTAGTGAGACCACATCATCGAAGTCGTCGCCGCCTCCACATCCACTAAGCTCGCACGTCTCCTGGTTTTACCCTCTGATAACACTGGTCAACAGCCAAACTGGATCCGGCACGTGAACACCTGTTTCTGCCTATTTCGATACTGCCGATTTCAAATTCAGTAACCGTTTTTTTGCCATCGGACCTGGTTTTTTCTCCGGAGCATACCTGTTGTATAGCCCCTACACTTTCCACACACTGTCATCAGCCTAGCTTTTTGTGGAAAATATAGATCAAGGATGTCGAGAATCCGGATTATCTGCACCCAGACAATGCAGCTTATCAATATACATGTGAATTTATTGCAACGAAAGACTACCTCGCATTCAAGTGCATGAACATTGTACATTGAACAAGGTTTGCGCTCGGTCGCACAAGCTCGGTGGTATTGCAGACCGAGAGGTGAAGTCGCAACATTATATGATGATTTTATGTCAGAGTCACCTCCCTTCAAGGTCGAGTCTAAATAAAAAGTCACAGGTCAAGGTCATACCACCATTTCAAGGTCAATGACCCTAATGCCTTTGCTCGGATGATACCACCTAATATGACGTATATCATGCTATGACGTCATACGCTAGGTCACTCAATCTTGAGCTCAAAGTCGCAGGTTCAAGACAAAGGTCATGGGTCAAGGTCAAACCTTATTTTCCGCCCGATGGTTGCCATAGGCTAGTTGCAATACACGGTATATGCAAAATGTAATATTTTGACGTCAAAGGTCAATGCCCTTGAACGACCTTGGCCCAAAAATTTCAGAGAACATTGCCTCAGACCTTTTCTCTGTTACTTTAGGCCACTTTCTCTCCATATCCGGCTTCTCATCACATAATCACGGCATTTCCCAATGGCTACCCTGCACATACAGAATTTGACTTATATGGCCTCGTTTTACCTTGAATATATTGACCTAGGTCTATGAAAATCGGGTTTAAGGTAGAAAACCCTAGCCTCCACAAACATCTAAACGTTCATTTTCCTAGACCTCTTGGGTTTTGCACTGTCAATGTCACTGATGCTAAGAAGGCTTGTACAAAGACGACACACAGACATACTGGATCTCAAAATTCTGATCTGATACATTTCTGCTGCCAGATTCGTGTTCAGCGCCACAAATTACACTAGAAACGGACTATTTTATATTGGACCACGACAAAAGTTAAATTTTGTTGACCAGTGTATTTGGTACTTACACAAACACCACCAGGAAGACCGCACAAGCTGCTATTCTCAATATCTTACGTGGTCTTTGTAGAGTCTTTGTACTTTGTAAGATCCCGTGGTTGCCCCAATCAGAAAATGAAGGTGCGCGAAGTCGACGTCATTACCGAAGTGCCTCCGATTCGCACGCTCAGGAGCTCCGACTCTTCGGAAGAGGGCTAAAAGGATGGTGTACCACAGTGAACGATTGATGATGAAGAGGATGATGCTGCTGATGATGACGCTGATGATGATGATGATGTTGATGGCGAGGGTGCTTTCACGGAAACAATTTTATGCGACATCATCAGTGTCTGTTTGCAACAAGTTTGAAGTGTAATACTTGCTAAAGTATCTATTTATATTGCATTCACGCCTACCCGAATACATTGCCAAATTAACTTTGTTTTCATGAAATTTTAGGTGTAGAGCTTCCTTTAAGTGAAAAAGGCGTAAAAGCATTACGTGACGGTCTTTGGGTCATTTCCCGATGAGTTTGGGCGGCCCAAGACTTTTGTCCTGAAAAACGGTCATCGGCCGCACAGTGCAGTGGGGAAACTATCGAACTGCGCATATAGGTAAAGTGAAGTTATTCAATGACGAATGTATTCAGGTTTGCTTCTCGGAAGGGGCAGACTACTGCCTTACATGGTATCGAGAGGCGGGTGCCCTGGTCTTCATATTTGCATCAGCACGATTCGCACGTTGCTTGCAAGCTCTCAATGCGAAGAAGTTCGCAAAATAGTTTTCGTCCTGTTCATTGTTGTTACTCACCCCTTTCCGTGTTAGAGCCGCAAACCCCGTGTTAGAGCCGCAAACCGTCTACGTAAGACACACTGCATACAGACTGCACTCACGATTCAATCTATTGTCATTCGGTTGGGATATGGGTCATTCCGCGTCAAATCGATCAAGAAAATCCCCAACTCCCTCTGATTTTTATGAAACTTGGTAATGCGTTTCCTCCATGTAGTACAACACTACATGCAAATTTCCAGGACCCAGTGACCTCTGGGGTCAGATTTAGAGGTCATCGAAGGTCACCAGTTGTTGCCAACTTGTCTTCAATTAAGTGTATATATATATATATATATATATATATATATTTCCCGTCTGAAAATAGATTGAGCAACACAATTTTGGAAAATCACTAACAAATAATTGGTCATTCTAAGGCTGTACAAAAATTTGACTTGACCTTTACCTGACCCTTGACCTAGCCCGGCCAAATTAAAAAATAATAATTTTGACCCATTTTGCCTGCTTCAAATTTAGTGAAACTTTGTCACACAGATGGCTATACCACCGTGCAAGCATGCATAAAAAAGAAAGGCGGAGACTAGAAAACTTTCTGAGATACAGGTAGTTAAACATGGTAGTGCAGTGTGGTGTGAAATTATTGGTACCAGGATGCTTTCAAACTTGCGTGAGACACAGTACACCCCAGATGTGGCCACAGTTTGCTGTTGTGATATGTCTCAATGGCGTTTGAGGAAACCTGAGACAGATGTTAGACGAGACAGAGATGCGACCCTACTACTCGGTGGAGGGTGATCCGTCGATAGCGACGATGCCCGCTAGCGACAAAACACTGAGCTATTCGTTGCTGTGAGGCTTACTAGCGCAGATGTGTCTTCAGTGAGAACAGTTGAGCAGTTTTAAGAAGAAAAAACGCACCCACAGAGTTGACTGACTTCGATTCGCAGCCTGGAACTGAATAGTCTTGATTTCTTTGACCGGAAATGGGAAACTCATCTGGATACGAACGACGGAGTGACAGGTGGACAACATGTTCTGACCCGTTTCATCGACATGAGGGAAAAACTGTTAAAAAAGGGTGTAGGCCCGTGATTACAAAATGGGTGATTCAGTATCCTGACCTGGAGTTAAATGTGAACAAATATGTTTGCACATCTTGTCGATTGATGCTTTCCAAAGGCACGGTCCCAGGTCCATCAGTGGAGCCAGCGCAAATGCCACAAGAGCCTCTCTCAGAACCAGGACCTTCTGGGCTCCATAGTATGGTCGAAAGTACAGACCCTTCAACACCAGAAACTGAGAACTCCAGCGATGGAGTCATGAATTCGGATCAATCTGTTGAGGTCATAAATCAATTGGCGCAGGCCCTAGGAGAAACGCCAATTCAGCAAAAGCGAATAAGAAGGTCTAAGAAGTACAGAAAGACGAAATTATAAAAAATCGGACTTCTCGCCATAGGAAAATTGAGTGGATCGATCCAGAGGCAGCATTTTGCATTCCTCAACCACAGGAAGAGAAAGCAAAAAACTTTGATGATATGATGAACCAACTTCGTCAGAAATTCAAAGACTCGACCCAACCCAGTGACAAAATAAGAGTGATGACAATGGTACCAAGAACTTGGACTATTCGGAAGATTGCAAAGGAGTTTAGCACACCTTATCATCTAGCAAGATGTGCCAAGCATCTGCAGGAAACGTCGGCCTGCCTATCAGAAACAAATCCGAAACCTAGAAAAAGTGTTAAGCCCCGACACGGCCAAGCTAGTCAAGTATTTTTATAGGGATGGCGACAAAGTCGTGAGATGCCTGGAAGCAAAGACTTCGTCACTATCCAAAACAAAGAAACAGCGAAACGGGAGAAAAGAAAGAAACGTCTCGTTCTGTGTAACCTCAAAGAGGCTTACCGATGTTTCAAAGACGCTCATCCAGAGCAAAATATTGGTTTTACCAAGTTTGCGGAACTTCGTTCGAAAGAGTGTATTTTGGCAGGAGCCAGCGGCACCTTTTCAGTATGTGTTTGTATGATTCACGAAAATGTGAGGTTAATGATGGCTGGTGGAAAAGTGTACAGCTTGAGTGTTAATGGAACTCAGTTGAAAACATTGGACCACTGTCTGGCACAAATCCAGTGCAATCCTCCCTCCCTCACTACAATGTAAGGAGCGCAAGTGTGAACAGTGCCCCAAAGCAGCGAAATTCGGCGAACAGCTGCTGGCCGACTATGACAACCAGGGTTGGCAGCAGCCGGCAGAAAGTGGTTTAAACCGGCTGGCATAAACCCGGTGGCAAAAAGTGGCAAACACTATGAAATACTAAATATAACTGATATTCGCGTTGGATATGAATGTAAAGGCATCTTCTGGGGTGAAAACGTATATTACTGTGTATTGGGAGGCTTCAGCACTCTCTTCTTACATTTCACCACACGACTTCAACAATCTGTTCAAACCGAATGGTCTTTTATGGCTGGAACCAATCATTGGCAGATCCAGGGGGGGAGACAAGTAGCTATTCGAAGAGACAGTAGCCCACCCAAGGGGAGAGGCAGACGCAGGCACCCATGGAGGGCAGAAATGAGCCTGATCTGGCTTTTAGTACCAGTTCTACTCTCACCTTGCTGTCCCTGCCCCTAGCGTGCCGCCCCTGCGTTGCAGCATTCGCCCAATATGTGATTCAAGCCGCCCCTGTTCCGAAACTGCCGCCTCTTCACCAGGGAAAGAAATCCTGCGCGTGACATGCCGCCCCCATTAGCCTGCCGCCCCCAAACGAAAATCCTGGGTGTGCGCCTGCCAAGATATAAATGTATGGTATAACCGACCACTGGGGGTCCAAGCCACTAGTTTTGAGAGTTTATGATCAGAAGAGACGAACAAAGTAGCTCGAGGAGACAACATGTTTGAAAAAAGTGAATGTTTTAACCAGAACAGGTCAGTGATCTTCACTTGATAAGTATAGCTTACAGAAGCTCAAAAGTACTGCTTATAATGAAGTTTCCATGTATTCAGGCTGAAATAATGTCCTTCGCCGTGAAAGATCCAGTACACCAGCCACTCGGACGGGCTTGGGAATCCCCAGCTTGTGCCTTTTCTAATGTTCGCCACTGTTTGGCGTTGAAGAAGACTCAAAATTGTCACCAAATACGACACGTAAAATAATAACGATCTTTGCAGTAATATGTCGTGCACCTAAAAGGCGCTTACATAACACCGATAGAGAACTGCATCGGCGACCCCAACGCATGGGTTGGATTCTTACTGAGCTCGAGCGGCTTGACTTTCTAGTCAGGAAAACCGTCTTATTTCATCTAGACTACCACCAGGCATCAGAATTAGCCCCTGTTTGATTCAGCTGATAATATTATCGAGGGTTAACAATTGAACTGATAAAATGTGGATAGCATGCGATCCTATCTGCGTTTGCTGCACTAAGGCTTAAGACTAAGACTAGAAAATATATAATGTTAAATAAGGTGATCAGAATACCGGAAATACAGTGTAATTATCGGCATGATATTGGTAACAACTATTGGAAAACGCTTTAAGTTCAGTTTTCATAAATAATGACAAATTTGGCCTCCCCGAGTTTTTGCCACTTTCTGCCACTTTTTGCCGGTTTAAACCGGTAAAACCGGCCGGCGGCAGAAACTCCTCTCAACTGGCAAAAATGCCAACCCTGATGACAACAGTGAAATACACACTATAGAGTGTCGGAAATGGACAAGTACTGATAGGTCGGCATTAGAAGTGGTGAAACAATCAAGTGAAGATTTTGTGCAATCGTTTTGTGAGCATTTGGAAGCGCTCGTAAAACACGATATTGTCGCTCGTGTTCAGAGAAACTTTCTCAAAGATCTCAAAGAGAAGCTACTGCCGGGGCAAGTGATTGTGATCGGAGATTTTGCAGAGAACTATGCGATGGTAGCCCAGGATGAGATCCAATCACACCACTCGAAGAAGGCTCAAGCCACCGTACATCCATTTCTAGCCTACTGGCGCAGTCACTCTGGAGAAATTCAGCACGAATCTTATTCCGCGATTCCTGACTGTTTGCATAATACTGCTGCAGTGCCTCTGTTCCAACAAAAGCTAATCGATTTTCTGGAACGTAAAATTGGGAAGCGTTCAGAAAATGTATTTCATTTTTCAGATGGCGCTGCTTCACAACATAAGAATTGTAAAAAATTCGTAAATGTAGCGCACCATGTTTCAGATTTTGGCATAGATGCTGGGTGGCATTTTTTTGCCACTGCCCACGGAAAGGGTCCGTGTGATGGGGTGGGAGGGCCAACAAAGTGGCTTGCTAAACGAGCAAGCTTACATACGCACATCATAGAAACTCCGGAACAATTTTATTATTTCTTAAGATTCATTAATCGACCACGTTTGTCGAGTACTTTCCTGAAAATATGATATTAGAGGAACGCAATGTGCTGAATGACAGGTTTGCTGCTGCCCGCACTGTACCAGGAACGAGAAGTGTGCATTGTGTTTGCTCTTCACTGCGTGAGGGTTACGTGTTCGTCAAGCTATATTCAAGCAGTGGGACAGGTAGGGAGGTACGCGTGACGAACAACATATGATGACCCAGTGAGTACAAGGGTAGTCATTATATTATGTCGGTTGATCTTACTTTGAAAATTATAAACGCGCACTTGTGATTCGTCTTTGTAATGATGGAATTTGACGTCACATGGCATGAAATAATCAAAACTGATTTTAAAGTCGAAAACTAAATAGGGCTCATAAACTCACACATGTTCCATTCCATCATTTAGTACTGCTCCCGTGTTTCTGGGCTAAGCCCTAACATTCTGTTCGAACTTCGAATCAGAAACCCGCCAGAATTATCTATTTGGTCAATTCCGCAAGTTTTTTTATATTTTAATCAATAATTTGAGACTCAATCGGGTAAGAACTTGTATTTTAACGGCATTGTTTTCATTGTATCACTGCGTTGGACACCGGGATTCCAATAATATCCCAGGACTTGCTCTAGAATGAATAAATAGGAAGCTAAAAGCTGACATGTTAGATTTCTCCTTTATCATATTAATTTGTTTGGCTTCCTGAGACCTCAAGATTGACATGATGTTAAAGCAGGCATTGCAGGCCCATCGTTATTTTCAGAAGTCATGGGACACCAGTAGTTGTTTTCCATGCGCTTCATTTATATATGCCGGTTTCAGTTGGGGTTTTAACCCCACGTACTCTGCGTGAAATTCTCAAACCCACAATCGTGCACTGGTTAAAAACTGTTCAAGGAAGATATTTTCCGAATGATTCGGAATATTCTTATCCAAAATCGCACAAAACATATGTTATCGTATATCACATATGAATTGCCCCGGGGAATAATTGTTCTGCAGAACACTACCAACTTCAAATATCGATATTTTAGAATTTTTTACAAGTCTCCGCCTTTCTTTTTTGCACACATGTAGTTAATGGCTAAGTAAGTCACATGTCAAGATTTCAAGCCATTTGAAACAGGAAAATTTAGTAAAAAGCGCATTTATAAAATTTGACCTAGTCAGGTCAAAGGTCAAATATGGGTCACGTCTAATTTGAGTTCACTTTCAGAATGGTGAAGCATTTGACTGGCATTGGTAACAATTTGGTCAATAAAACTTTGTTAACACCAGAATTATCTGTGTTTGATTTAAGCCAAGTCGGCGAAAACGCAGTTGACCCGGGTGCGCCGCCCCGATCGGACGTGCGCGCTCCCGCTGCTGTGACCTGACCAGTGAGAGGGGTGGACCGGTCTGCTGGCAGTGTGAATTCAGCTATGCTGTGAGGGGTCTGTGCGATTTTTGCCCCATCTGACAGTCATAAGGTGACACAGGTATATCTACGGTTATTTTAGATCGAGTGGAGTTTATACCATGAGTGGTAGAGGCAGGAGGAGTATGTCCGCCCGAGGGTCAAGTGGTTCACGCGGGGCACAGAGGACTCTACAGGCAAACATTAGAGAAGCAATCAGCAAACTTACCGACCACGGCTCGGACATGCCACCAGGTGCGTCACAGAAACGTCGCCGAACTCAAAGGTCGGGGTCTGCCCCACTTGGTTCTCCCAGCGATACCGCCCGTGCCAGCGCTGCCGACCTGGGCGCCCCACAGTCAGCTGACACGGCGCGTGACCTTGAGCCGGGCGGCCCAGCTGACGGCCTACCAGCCGAGGGCCGTGGGAACGGTTCTGTGTCTTCTGATATCAGGGACGGTCCAAGGGGTGCGCCTGAGCTGTCAAAGTCTGAGTTTAGGGTGATGATGAGAGATGAACTGCGCAGTGTGATTAGGGAAGAGCTAAGTTCCATAGTAAGAGCTGAGCTGGAGGAGATGAAACGGGATCTCACTGCTGAGATTGAAAGGTCGGTGCGCGGAGCTTTAGACGCCATCACGCAGCGTGTTACTGACATCGAGAAGCACATCAGAGATCGTGATGACCAGCTCGAGGAAGTTCAGCGGCTCTCAGATGCGTGTGCTGTACGCTTAGACATCTTCCACGATGCTCTGGATGATCTCCACGCCGAGTCACGCCTCCCGACGCTCGTCCTGACCGGTGACGTGATTCCGCCGCCACTGGCCCGGACAGACTCGGGTGGACGAAGCCAGCCAGAAGATGTACTTCCCGTCGTGATCAACGTGGTGCAGCAGACCCTCCCTGAGGTGAAGCTGAAGAAGGAAGACATCGCTTCGTGTTTCCGTGTAGGAAACAAAAAACGACTCGTCGTGAAATTCAACGCATGCGGCCCATATACAGCTCGTGATCGACTGTACCAAGGCCGATTTCAGCTCATGAAGGAAAGGGACCCAAAGAAACGGCTCTATATCAGCGAGTCACTCTCACCACGCCGCCAAACCATCTTCAAGACACTGCTGGACGCGAAAAAGGACGGTAAAGTGCATTCCATATTTACTCGTGATGGAGTGCCTTGCTTCAGACCCGTCGCGAACGCTGCTGTCGTTCGCGTGGATCGCGTTTCCAAGCTCCAAGGGTATGTTCCGATCCCTGACTGGAGCAGGGCTTAAGCTCAAACCGTCGCACTGCTGTCTGTCCTCTTTGCAGTCATTGTCTTGGCCCGCTTTGTCTTTCGGTGGTTTTGAGTTGAATGTCAGATCGAGCTATCCATTTCATTGTTAAGTGTAGTGTTTTGATTTTGAAAGGCGGCCATTATAAAGTGGCCGTTCCAGCGAATCACATGATTATTACAGCAAGTCAGATGGGGCAAAGACGCCTGTATTGTCATTACTTTCTTTTCACATTCCTTTGCGTTTCACATGAATTTGCAGCATTGTCTTGGCAACCGCCTCCTAAGGAAGTTTATACAACACTGTGCTATCAAAATGCCCACTCACCAATTCGTTCCGTGTCAGCTTCAAAATGACGTGTTCAAAAAAATATGTTCTGCTCAGTCAGTGAGCCGTAGCATTATGCATACTCATCAGGACGAGTTGTGCTATGTGGAATATTTGAATAGCATAACATTTTGCATGGCTAGTAGTCTCGAATGATGACGAAAATAAGTAACGATAAGTTGATAAGAAATGCAACCGCCCCTGCGCGCAAAAAAAGTCGGCGAAAACGCATGACCTTTGATGACCTCTAGATCTGACCTCAAGCCCTGCTCCAGACTGAAATTTCATGTGTGACGCTTTTTCATATGGTACTGCAAGTGCACCAATTTTCATCAAATTCTGAGGGGGTCGGGTACGAAAATGCCATTTTTTTGATCGATTTGACGCGGAATGAGCCATATACAAAATCATGATGTATGGTTAAGTCGCATATCTGAGGGTATCATTATGCAGTGCGTAACACGGGGTAGAAGTCTGGCGCAATCAGCCGAACCATACTGCACATATCACAGGCTCATTTTTGCCTTACAACGATTCAAAACGATTATCTTGGAAAAAAAACACTCCACGTAATTTGCTAACGAGTCACAGATGCTTCATCTGTTTCGAAGGACAATACAATGACTTCTCAGCGCAATTACTGGTCATTTTAGCACCTTCATATCATGCTGCGTGTGGCACAGTAGATTTTTCCCAGGCTTGTGCCGAACAGGCACGGGTAGCGCAGCAGCATGTGTGTCAGGGTGCCCACTTCTTCCCTGTACTTCAGGCAGAGGGTCATGAAGCACGCCTCACTGCAGCACTGGGAGCAGGTAGGTGTCAGCCGGTGGCCCATCCAGCCGAGGTGCTGCTCCGAGCCTGTCCAGTGCCCGGCTTGGAGCTGGCGCACCGTGATCGCAGCGTCACGATTGTACCGACCCATGGATGACGGCGCGTGATCCCGCATGCTACTTCGGTGCCAGCCATTAGGCCAGTGTTGTTTCCTGGACCTGGAAACGGTTATCGCACGAAGTCTTGGGGCGGCCCCGTCGTCATCTTGTGGTAGTTGATAAATTCTGGTTCTATATTATTCTATTACCAATTACTCATACACACACTTACAAGAGACCTTCATGTAAATGCGACAAGATGCTGGTGCGCCCTTCGGAGGGACCACTACGCGGCAACCCCATAACAAGCAACCACCGCTGATTTAAGGGCGTTGAGTTCAGGCTGGAACAGAGGAGTCGGGAAGGAGGGCAGTCCTCCCGCGTCTCGCCCGACAGGAGCACGACTGCCGGCCATCCTCCACCACGGGGAACTCCCGCCTCCGCCGAGTCGTTCCATCACAAATGGCGATGGCCAGCGCCGAGCAGCAGTGCAGCGATAGCGTCCTGAAGGGCGCCCTGGCATATCCACTGATTGCTCCTTCGTGACAGTCGTCTACTTGAGACAATTTCCCTGAAACAAAATTTGTGTTAGCAATTGATAGATCGTGTCATTGGGATAAGAACTATACATAGCGTGTATTTAACAAGCGAGTTAAAAGGAGTCTGAGCCACCTTCGCTTTGAAGAGGGGGTGGGGAGGACAGATACCCGAAGATCTCGAAAACCGTGCTAATTGGTGAAAAGTGATGAAAAGAGATCACTATAGATGCCTTTACTTAAGCGCTAAAGAAATCATTTGTAGATTTTTATCAGCTAAAACTCTAAATCACCAGGGGCCAAAACATATCACCATAGGAATTTAAGGGAAATGAAGGTTTTTGTCAAGGCATCTGACGTACAAAGTCATAATAAAACTATTTATACACTTGGAAGCTTCTCAGCAAGCCACATCGAACAATATGTAGTATGATCTATAGGTGAAATCTGGGTCAACACAGGATGAAAATGGGTCACAACGCATGTCATTAGAACCGCAGAAATAAGACAAACCCAGAAACCATACACATTGTAAAGGTACACACTGACAAATTGGATATTAAAGATATTAAAACAAATCAAACATACGAATGCGTTTCGATACTTCTTCAGCGTATGTTTGAAGAGTAGAACTGTCTGTAGACGACGGCAGGTTTCTGGGAACTCACGTAAGGCTAAACGTGAAGAATATTTGCCAATGTTTTTGATATTGTGAAGTTCCCTCTTTTGGAATTTAGATTTTCATTTTGTTCAATTAGGGCCGACTCCAAAAACTTTCTTCTATTTTTGATAGACCTCTGTGGATAATTTCTGCATTTTCCCTGTTCGGTAAGTGTTCAAATTGTTCGGAGTGTATGACAAATGAGCTCATAGTTTTAATGATTTCTCAGGTCTAATTTGTGTTGCAAATTCGTTTTTGCAGGCCGCGATACGTTTCCCCGTAGTAGAATCTTGCGCAGTTTTGACATATAATTTTGTAGACGATGCTGTTCTTGTTGTTTTTCGAATCTTGCTTCTTTTTGATGAGGTGTCCTATTTTTCAAGCCTGTACTTGCAATAAACCTAATATCTGCTTGTTTAAGTGTCCTTTCTAGTATTCCGTGTTCTAGAAGTAGAGATTCTGAGGACAGACGACAGAGTGAAATTCAAAGTATACAGAAAAACAACCAACTCCGACAATTTCATACATTATTTTTCTGCCCATAGTGACCGAGTAAAATCCAGGGTAATCGTTGAGTTTTTCCTCCGTGCACTCCGTGTGTGCAGCAACGAATATCACGAAGAGGAGATGAATTGCATTTTCTCGTCGTTTCTAAAACTAAAATACCCTAAAGCATTTATTGTGAGATGTCTTATGAAGGCAAAAAGGATTAGAAATTCGAAAAAAACAAGAGCTACGCCACTGAGAACTTTTGTAGGACCAAAAACATCTAACACAGAATACTAGAAAGGACACTTAAACAAGCAGATATTAGGTTTATTGCAAGCACAGGCTTGAAAATAGGAGACCTCATCAAAAAGAAGCAGGATTTGAAAAACATTAATATGAACAGCATCGTCTACAAAATTCCATGCTAAAACTGCACAAGATTCTACTACCGGGAAACGTATCGCGGCCTGCAAAAAAGCGAATTTACGAACACAAATTAGACCTGAGAAATCATAAAACTACGAGCTCATTTGTCATACACTCCGAACAATTTGAACACTTACCGAACCGGAAAAATGCAGAAATACTCCACAGAGGTCTATAAAAAATAGTAGAAAGTTTTTGGAGTCGTCCCCAATTGAACAAAATGAGAATCAAAATTCCAAAAGAGGGGACTTCACAATATCAAAAACATTGACAAATATTCTTCACGTTTAGCCTCACGTGAGCTCCCAGAAACCTGCATTCGTCGACAGACAGTTCTACTCTTCAAACATACGCTGAAGAAGTATCGAAACGCGCCCGTATGTTTGATTTGTTTTAATATATTTAATATCCAATTTTTCAGTGTGTAACTTTATCGTTAACCTGTCAAATGGCTCTTCAACAATACACGATATATATATATATATATATATATATATATAAATAAATATAAATATAAATATAAATAAATATAAATATATATATATATATATATATATATATATATATATCCAGCTGCCGGCTCTTCGCCTTACCGCATCACAACGGTCGTTTAATTACCGGGTGGCAAATATCTGGAATGAGTTGCCACCTGCCACCGTAAACGCACTATCACTAGCCAGCTTTAGAAAGGTGGTCAGAGAACAACCAGCTGTCAATCATTAATTATCGGCCTCGTGGCACCTCAACGTATGCGTATCTCGTGTGTCTTACTTTCTGGCCTGTGTGCTCGTTAGTTGTGCTTTGAGTATGTGCATATTGTCAATCGATGCCTGAAAACCCAATTATATTTGGATGGATTCGAATATACGAACGATATATACTCGTGTATATATATATATATATATATATATATATATATATATATATATATATATATATATATATATATGTCTATATTGAGACAACCCCCAAGTGACCTAGACCCAAAATTTTACGCAAGTTGCAAAAATATCAGAATAAAAGGCAAGCCAAATCGTTTACAGTTCTTCTGCAAAAACCCCAGGCGGGGAGCGACTCGTCAAGGCAAGTGAAACTTTTGACAGGGGCTGATCCCAGTCTTCATCTATTTGGAATAATCTCATTTACCGTAACACTGGATGTGTTTCCGTTGGGATGAAAAGAGCATGACACTGCTTTTACCACAGGAATCAGTAAAAAGTATACATATTATCATTCGCCACGGTCCGTCCTGCTAGTGCAATACAACTAACAATGCAGTTGGTTAAGAGTGCAATACAACTAACAATGCAGCTGGTTAAGTTATTTTTATTTTTGGACGCTCAATTTAATTAGCCTCCAAATATATTTACCTGGTAGATGGTGATGCAGTGAGGACGTGGTAGGTCTCGCAGCATGATGCTGCAGCATGCCGCAGCTAACCAGCCACGTTGTCTCTCGCAGCGTCTCACGGGCGATTCCCAGTTGATACGCCCGTTAAAGCACAACTCAGTACAGGCGAAGCTCTGTTTAGAGCTGACCTCAATAGAAGGTCCCATCGGCACCACCACCACGCTGAGGAGAAGGAAGGTACGGCGGGGTTACATATGAACATGCTTGAACAGGACCACGCAAAGCAAAGGAGGGCCTTTCGGCTCTGATACGGAAAAATAAAAAAAGATGACAGGGCACCGGTGGGCAATAAACAGCAAAAGAAAACGATAGGCTATGGGCGCAGTCGGAGCACAGTGGGGCACCATCAGGGCACGTGGGCGGGGGGGGCACCATCAGCACCGAGGGGGCGGCCTCGGCACATCATAAGAGTGCTGGGGGAGGAGGTCACGTAGACCAATACTCCTGAGACTAATTGTCGAATCTCTGAGTTAGCTCTCCCGCCTTCCTTACGCCAGAACTGAAAGGTCCCCGTGAAAATAACTCGGGCTCCCGAGATTAATTCTTGGGGAGCCTGAGACTAGCTCTGGGGCCGTCTAAGACTAGCTCTGGGGCCGTCTAAGACTAGCTCTGGGGCCGTCTAAGACTAACACTTGGCGGCACTCACAACGCTAATTTTCAGCCTTTCTCCCGATAAGTCTCATGGGCCCCCAGACTGACTCCCGGCGCCTCATGTCCAAAACTGAGGGCCCCTGAGAATCTCTCAGGGCTTCTGAGATTAGTTCTCGGCAGCACCTCCGAGACTAACTATCGATCCCCTAGATTTGCTCTCGGGAGGGAGGGGGCTACTGAGACTCTCGGGGCTATCCAGATAAGTTCCCCGGGGTCCCCTGAGGCTGTCTCTAGGGGAGGGCGGGGGGGTGTGAATGACTCTCGACAGCCCTCTGAGACTAACTCTAGGGCGCCCCTGAGACTAACACTCGGGGGGGGGTGGAAGTACCAATGACACATTTTTTGGCGCACCGAGACTGACTTTTGGAGGCCACAGATTAGCCCTCAGGAGCCTAGGGCTAGCTCGGGGCCCGTGAGACCAAAACTCGGGAGCAACTCTGATAATTAATCTCAGAGCCACAAGATAAGCTCTCGAATGTCCCTGAGACTGACTCCCGGGCGCCCTCTGAGACTGACTTTTGGGCGCTCCCCGAGACTGACTCTTGGGGCCCCTTAGACCAAAACTCGGAGAGGGGAGACAACCTGAGGCTAACTCTCGAGGGCTCCCTAGATTAACTCTCAGGGCCCCCTGGGACCAGCAGTCTGCGGAACAAACGAGACTAACCTACGGACCTCCATATTAAATCTCGGGGCCACCTGAAGAAAAAAAACTCCTGAGAGCGATGCCCGTGATATTATGGGTCCCCTGAAACCAACACTTGGCGGCCCCCGTGATACTTATTCTCGGGTCCCCTTATTAGCTCGCGGGGGCCCACTGAGAGGTCCCCTCGGACCAAATGTAATGGGGTACCTTATAATAACTTGAGAGGAGCCCCTGAGATCGACTCTCGGCGGCCCCCTGAGAACGACTCTCGGGGTCCTATGAGAACAAATCTCGAGGGACCCCCTAAGACATACTCTGGGGGGGGCTCCTGAGACTGACACTCGGAGGCCCCTTAGACAGACTCTGGGGCCCCTCTGATATCGAGTCTCGGGGGTCCCCTTGACCGACTCTTGGGGTTTTCTGAGACTGACTCTCAGGGGCCCCCTGTGAAATCGATCTTCGCGGGGGCTCTGAGACCGACTCCGGGGACCCTGAGGCCAACTCGGCACCCCTGAGAACAAAACTTGTGGGCCCCTAGGACTGACTCCTGGGCCCCCTGATCAGAGAATTTTTGGTTAAGATTAAGCAGTTAAGATTGGCCCCAGAGGGGGATCCACGAACCCCTATGAACCACCTTGGCTACGCCACTGCATCCACACATTCGGGGTCCCTCCGAAATCAGCACTCGGAGGCCCCTGAAATCATTACTCGGGGGCACCCGAGACCAATACTTCGTAGCCCCATGATACTGGTGTCCGGGAGCTCCTAAGACAAAGCTCGGGGGCACACTAAGATCATGCTGGGGGAGGGGTACCCTTAGACGAAAGTATTCGTTGGCACGAGTTTGCCATTCAATCTCTTGCTCATTCTTCGCACTTTCGTTACACCCTGCTCCTCCAGACCGATCAGAACATCCTCCTCCGTGGAGTCTACCAGTTCCCGACAAGTAACAACGCCCACAGCGCTGTTCTTTGTCGGATGAGGAGCGACAGAGACTGGTACACAGATCACTGCCTTTCCCTCACCTAAATAGGAAAGGTTTTTGGTAGACAATAGGTCACGTGTTTCTGCCTCCGATGACATGGTCACTTCCAATTTTGTGCCTGAGTGCCGATACACGTTGTTTGCAGTTCCAAGCTTTGCCAGGGCCTGAGAGACCTGGAAGGGTTAACCTTGTCACCCTCCTCAAGAGTGAGGACCAGAACTTTGGGAGTGTTCTTGTCCCCCACAGGGGTTGAAGCGCGAGCCTGGTGTGGTCTAGTTAGCGCGGGGGTCTATCATCCGTAGAGTCCATCACATCAGTGGTTTCAGAGAATGTGGTCGGGCTGGTCAAGTTCGAAGCAGGGATCGGAGTCCGTAGGGTCTTTCCGGTAGAAGTAGATGCTTAGGAGGACGCCATGAGAAAAGTATTTACCTTTGGCCCCCCGGGTTGCCAGCTGTCAATAGCTGGGCCCGGGGGCTGGTACAGTGCCTACGGGGGCAGGTGCGCCCGTCTCAGACGGGCGAGAGATACTCACACAACCCCTCCGATCAGAACGCACCCACCCCCTTGACGCCATCAGCCCAGTGGGCCGGAAGGGCCATGAGTCGGGACGAAGCAAAACGCGTCAGCCCTCACGCAGCGGAGACTGCGGCCCACTAGGCGCGCGCAACAGGCCGGAGTCTCGCAAATCGACGGTTTCCAAAACCCCGGCCCGCATCGCGCCCGGCAAGAACTATCACAGTCCCCACCGCGAAGGGCGCCGCGCCGCACACCCGAAACATAATCCCCCTACCCAGCTGGACCGAGGCGACGGTGTCCGTAGACACTGCCGCGTAGCTAGGCCGCCCGCGGCAGCCTACGGACGGCTTACCCCCGGTTATATGGAGATATCTGGGCCAAAGGGGGCGTGTTGGAGCCCTCGGGACTGATCCGCCCGAGAGGGACCTCAACCCCCCAGGATCCCGTCAACCTCGTCGCCGGGGCTCGAGATAGGCCTCGAGTGGGCGCCATACACCCATAAAATGCCGAAGAAGGCAAATAACTGTGGAACCAGCAACTAAGGCAAAAAAGATGACAGGAACTAAAAATAATCAACAAAACAAGAGAACTAAAACAAACAGGAGCTACGTACTGGGAGGTGCAGGACAGCGCTGACCCGATCCAATACGGTTACCGAACAGGTAACAAAGAGCCCGGAAGGCAGCCGCCACCATCACCGCGGACCTCATCACCAGAGTCACCGACGACAGACGCCGACTCTAGCCGACCGAGGTCGGAAGAGTCGGCAGCCAGAGAGCTAGAAATGACGCATCCGCGGCAATGTGACGAGGTGCCTCCCATGGCTGACTGGGGCCCCGGGCGCGTCACTCCCCGTTGCTCCAATCTTTACTTGCCAGACGAACCGGTAAGTGAAAATCGGTCCCCTGAGGGAATCTGACACTTTCAATTGTTCTGGGGGCTCCTTGAGCTGGTTCAAGGTCATACGAGCCTATCTGGGGCCCATTGAGCTAGTCTGATGACCCCCCATCTCTGGGGTCACTGAGCTAGCCTAGTCCCTGGGTCAAGCATGAGCTACTCTGGGGGGTCTGATCCACATCAGGGGCCCCATGAGCTGGTCTTAATTAAACAGGGGATAAGAACGCAAAGCTAACTCCCATCACCTCGGGGGGTAGGGCGTCACTGAGCTAGTCTTGTGCCTGGGGACAGAACTAGGGGGATAAGGGGGCAATTTTCTATTTTCCCTTGTAAAATGGAGATAACGAGAAATGAGCCGTGGCTAAAACGGATTGTGATGCCTAAGCACCCCTGACTATATAAAGTGCTAGTTATACTGGTGGATTCTGGGGAGGGATGCTAAAAAGGCATGTGCCCCTGAGCTCAGAGCACGGTCTCCTAAACCAGTATTTCTACTAATTAATTTAAATGAAGAACTAGTTTTTCACAATTTTCAGGCCTGTCACACCATCCACACCAAACCACCAGCTCGTCTACCTTTTTCTTTACTGTAACTGGGACCGATCCTTGAAAATATGGAACTTTATAAACGAGTTAAAAAGGTATCTCCCAAACTATTCCGGCAACAAAAAGGTATTCGTCCAATGTCACTATGCCACTCCCCCTCCCACAGCCATTGTGGGAGCCGCGGAACTTAATCAACGTTCAACCAGGGCTCACTCGTCACGACAAAACCAATGGGCATAACAAATGAATCTTCGACTCCAATACGTCTTAGCTTGCACATAGCGAGACATTTCAGGCTCTGATGATTTCTCTGATGTTAAAGGGAATGTGGCACCTCTACGTGATTTTAACTGAGATAGCTAAGTTGTAAAGCATGCCGGAAAACCGGGTTCTCTATATATCATTTGTCTTGAAACTCAAAATTTCCGTAGAGAAAAGCTAAAAACTACCTGAAATATACCCCACATGTATCCTTAGCAGCAGGCCACAGTTGTAAACTGTTTGTGTGGCGACATATGCTGACGTCACGGAGAGTATCAGCCAATGAAAACCCTTAAAGCCTATTTAATATGCTAGACGTTGCCAGATCATGACATCAATCACACGCATATATTTCTTTCTTTCCCTAGAAGAGCATTTTAAAAATCAAAATATTGAGCTTATTGTACATTTTTCAGAGAAATCATGGATGTCTCCATGATTTTCAGCTAAGAGTTCCCATAATTACACTAAATTCCAGGTTCGACCAGGGTGCCACATTCCCTTTAAGTACTCGCCTGAGTTGGCTAATTTGTCCTTAAATCTATCCAAAATAGTCATGTTTTGGCTGTTTTCATGAATTCAGTGATACTTTTTCCGGTCTTAATCGAACTTTCCTTCTCAGCCAATGCCTGATTTGCATTGTTCTTAGACCAAAGGTACCCAAAAGTTTATATAAACTAAGATATAGTAAGTTTTTTTTAAGTTACACTAAGAAGTACCCCTTTTCTCCTGGGCGCCCCTCAAAGGTGGTGTCCCCCATGCCAAAACTTTGGCTGCGCCCCTTCTCTCACTTTCATGATTATCTTGGCTACTTTACAGGTCTCATTTCATGCTGTTTTCTTCCAAATTGTCAATCATAGGAAATTGATGACTTCTATTTGGTAGCAAAGAGCCATATAAGTAACAATAGTTCAAGCTATATGCTTCAACATTTACACATACCCACCATTCTCAACCTTTATTTCCCATCCTTTAGTGCTGATAATTTCATTCTGCCATTGCTCCGAGGGGCTGGTGTTTCTCTATTCGACACAGGTTTCTTTTCCTCTCCCGAACACACCCCCTCCAGAAGACCGGATTAGTGAGAAAATCTACAAGGTGAGTTAAAAAGATAAGTTATATTAAAACAGGTTAGGGGAGCAGAAAGGCCTGTAGGCTACCCACCATCTATCAAGGTTAAATTAACATGGCAGATTGGAGGGCTCCAGACCCAAGAGGAGATTCTAAGACTGCAAGAGTGTCTGCTTTATGGATAGCTTTATTGCTTTACTGCCAATATATGCTAATGGATTGATTTACACAAACACAAAATTATCACTTTCTGCAAATAACACCCAAAATGGCATAACAGTGGGGAAACTGTGGTCAGCGTTCCCAAGAATGGCTACCTTCCCAAAAATGGGAACAATGACCAAAATTTGGAAACGCTTGTTCCATAATTGGAAACGCATTTTTCATCGTAGATTCAAACTGGGATTTCAGACAACTTGAAACGAATAAAGGTGTATATCTACCTGATTATTTTAACATGTCAGTTTCCCTGACTAAATATGAATGGCAGTCATAGGCGGATCCAAGAGGGGGGAGCAAGGGGGGCACGTGCCCAAATATCGACCCTCATCCTCGGCGCCCCCTGAAATGTCACTTCCCAACACCCCCCCCTCCCAGGATGCGAGAATCGGCGCCTACCGATAGGATTTTGCGCCCACCTGATAAGTTTCTCCGGGCAAAAATTGCGCTCCCCGGTCCGGATGGCACCCCCGCAGGAAGGTGCTCTCCCCGCGATCGGCAATCCTGGATCCGCCTATGATGGCGGCCCAAGGAACAAAGGCCTGTCCCTGTAAAAAGCAGGCTCAAAGGGGTGGAAGGGGGCATAGGCGAATCCAAGTTTTCCCAGGGGGGGGGAACGTCGAAAGGGGGCGTCATCCGAGCGGGGGTGCCAAATACTATCGCAGAGTCGCCAATTCCCACATCAAAGGGCTAGAGTCTCTAGTCTCTCCCACCATTGCCTTCGATCAGTCTCAGCGTATGTTTTTACTACATGCACTCTGATGTCTTGAGGGGAAGCTTGACCCCAGGCAACACCTATCAGGTGGGCGCAAAATCCTATCAAAACTCTACGGAATAATTCGAACAATCTGGGGGACAAAAACTGAAAGAACTAAAGAACTTTCCTGATACAAATAAATATAAAACAGCTTAAGAAATACGAAAATACCACTTCTAGGCTCTACTTACTTCCTGAACATACAAAAGGCACGGTTTTCCTCTATTTCCTCACTAGTCGGGCAAATGGTGGGCAGCAACTGTATGATGCCAATAAAAATATTTTTGCAGTCTACAATTTCAAAACTTTAGTTTTTACCCTATTATTTCTCATTAACTTTCCCCAAAAATTATCCCAAAAAATCATATCTGTCTGGTTGTATAGTTTCAGAGCAGTCTTTAAATCGTCATTTACCGTTTGGACTGGATCACAGTTTAGAAGAATATTTGAGGGAGCGCTCAAAGACAGATTTTCTAAGTCAAAGAAGAACCCCTTAAATTTTAAGAAGACTTGAAAGTGACCAGGTAGAAAGACTCCCCTTATCTTTTCTAAACTCCTGATGTTTTTTTCTGAACACATCGTTCCGGGCGTTCCCATCCTTGAGAACGTGCGTTTCCATTTATGGAACAAGCATTTCCAAATATGGGTCAATGTCCCATTGTTGGGAAAGTAGCCATTCTTGGGAATGCTCACCACAGTTTCCCCGCTGATAAGACGAGCAAGCCCTGTTCTGCCTGTCAGCACAATTCTGTCAGCAGGCCCTCTGATCTCTCCTCGAGAAAAGAAACATCAGAGCCTACCGGCTCTATAATGTGCTACCCAAAAATATACATAATACTTATCTACCAACCACAATACAGTAGGCTGCCACTGTGGTGCTGCTATTTTTCCAGCAGCACAACAGTGGGCCATCAGCCTGTAAAATCACTAGGACCAGTTCCCGGGGAGAGGCTACCTACAGTACTGTGATGGGTAATGGTGAAGCAGATGTCACAGCAACATGCCAGATTGTCACCTTGGGAAATGTTGTCAAAATATCCCCATATTCTGAAGAAAATCCAGATGTTATCATGCGTGATCCCACCCACAGGACGCGCCCACGTGATCAGTGTCGTGCTCAGACGGCTAGAAAGGAGGAGTTTTTGCACAGAGGTTAGGTGTAAGTTTAGGTTTAGGGTTAGGTTAGGTTAGGTTAGGTTAGTTTAGGTTAGTTTAGGTCAGGTCAGGTCAGGTCAGGTCAGGTCAGGTCAGGTCAGTTGAGTATGCCCTTGGTTCCTATTTCCTAGTCTGGGGATATCACCCCTCTTTCTATAATCTGAGTGCGCCTCTGGGAACCACTTTACACTGCTCAAACTCTCCTTCCGTCTGTTTCGGCTCTAGGGATTTTTTTGCAGGATGTGGGGATATTTTGAAAACATTTCCCAATGTGAATCTGGAGATGTTTTGAAAACATTTCCCAAGGTGACCATCTGGCATGTTCCTGTGGCATCTGCTTCACCAATACCCTGTGATGTAGGAGCAAATCTGCCCACCAGTGGCAGATCTAGCTGGTCAGTTTGGGAGGGGCAAACCAGTCGAAAAGCAATAAAAAAGTCATGCAGTGAACGGTGGGGCTAAAATATGACACTGAGGTATTTGATGTGAAAATCCTGGACCTCCGAGTCACCTGTGACGGCAAAAAAAGCAAAAAAAACGTCATGGGGTAAAAATATTGGCTTGAGATACTTTTTCCTATCCCAGCCCCAGTATTTACACTGAAATTAGCTGGTTCTCTTTGAAATTGAGAGTTTAAGTACCAAAATCTTGCTTAAAAACTAAAAAGGAGTCTGGGAAAAAGGAGCTTTGGGGAGCAAAGCATAGTTTTGCCCCAAACTTTTCCGTTGAAGGGGACGGGCAAATGCCTTTTTCCCCTACTCCACTGGATCCACTACTGACAGTCTGGAAAGTATGGCAGCATGTCAGACGAGTCACACCAGCCATCTAAAATTCTTGCAGCACCAGCCTCCAACAATTCACACCAATCTGCCACATACCAGGGAGAAAAATGCACCCATTCCTACCCACAAAATGCACTGCTGCCTCTATTATTAGTTACTTCATCATCATCATCAGCTTTTTTTATTTCATTTTTCATATACAAACAGGGGGACAGAAGAAATGAATAGACCAGCAAAAGAAGACATGGGCAAAGCAAAGCAAAGGCTGAAACAGCTAGCAACAGAATAGAACTTTACAGGCACATAGTATAAACAAAAGGAAGTAAGCAACCAGACAACGAGTCACTTAGTTAAGGACTTTTTAAAAGGCCCCCTCCTCTGTCTTAATAACCATTCAGACATAATTTGTTTGGTTTAAATGTCACCTTCCTCGCACCAGTCTCGCAAACTCGCACCAGGCTGATCAAACTTGCACCGCTCACTCCAGTCTCCAAGAGCACTCACATCCACAAGATCTCGTCGAAAATGCCATACTTTGCACACTGGTGCCACTGTGATGGGTTCAAAAGCATTGTCCACACTACACTGCATCAAAATGATTGAAAACAATGTAACCAAGTTAACCCTGTAACCCTGCCCATTCAGGCAGGATTTTAGCTGCCCCAAACACCTTGTTGATAAATCTGTCACATTCTGCAGACGGAATAAGGAGCATGTCCAGATGGAAAATGCTCAGCTCATGTCAAATTAGACATTGGAGAGTTATTTTGGCCATGAACCTTACATCAAAGTAAAAGGCTCAGTCTGTCACAGAGTACATTTGTGTATTTACTTTGCTACTCACCTTTTCAGAACGCCTTGGTGCGAATTTCCCTCATGATAAAAAGTTGTGAAGACCCCACCTCACATACACGAAATATATATACATATCCTTTATACCTTGGCAGCTTGGATTTTCCGATCACGTTTGGAACCACATACAGTACCTCCTCTCTCTCATGACAGAAATCACAGGCCAAGCACTCGAGGCCGCCCCGTTTTGCATTCCGTTTTCCAAATTCGTCGGGCAAAATAAAGTTTTTTTCTTCCTGATTTTGCCACTCCCCGCCCACCTCTATTCCAAAGTGCGCTCCAACGAAATTTGCTACCCCGTTGTCATTTGGCGCCAAATTCCAATACCTATGGGTGAAGTGATCGTCGCAGTACCATGTGGATGGTTCATCTAAAGTGCTTTCAATCTGTCGACCTTTTGATCAGTGGGTGTATTCATACCCTAGTTGTAGACGTTTTAATGTGTAGACGTTTTGTTTGTAGACGAATTTAGTCTTCCCTATCAGGGCATTTTGTAGACTTTTTGATCTGTAGAGGGAATATTCTGTAGACGATTTTAGTTGTAGACGTTTTTAAGTGTAGACGCTTTGTGCCGTAGACGAATTTTATGTAGAGGAATTGAGTTGTAGACGATTTGTATGTAGACGTTTTTATACTTCCCCAGCAGAACAGAGACAAGCAACGTCCCTGGCGTAATACGACGCAAAATGACAATTATCGTAACAACAACACTGAAAGTATTTTGCATTTGTCACTCCAGCGCTGGAACTGTTGTCATACTTCTGTTGCAATGGATAAATGTTTTCTTCCTTGAGTAAAGGAAATTTTAAATTAAGGAGCAGAAACTGTAGAAGAGGTGCCTAAATTTGTGCAAAATTTGTATTAAATGAATTTTTCAAGCAAAAAGATAACTATAAAATAAAATAATACAGATAACTTCAATAAAATCGATTAATTATAATATTCAAAGAAAATTTAAGAAGTTATTTTACATATGGCATCAAATTTGGAAGCTTGGTTTGTTCGACGTTCGATACAATATCTGCGTCATTTACTGTGACTTTTTTGTATGTTATTCATAAACAGGCGGCGCTGCACTAAGGGGAAAAGTGGGAAAAGGGTGTGTTTTGTGCGGTGTTGTTTTGTACGATCGAGGTAACGGTTAGGTACTTACCGTAGCGAAATTTCTGATGTTTATCAAGTGGAATAAGGCGCGAGATTTGGGATAAGTAATACTGGGAAAATGGAGTCTTACTCAAGCTACTTTAGAACTGGTACGGATCAACTGTGACCGAGCTAACTGCCTAGTAAGTCTTACTGTTGCTCTGAGGAGGGTGTGTCAACAATGATTATGGTTACCTGCTAATTGTCTCACTCTTTCAGCTTCATCAATGCAGCCATTTCATCAGCCTTGGTCTATTGGTGCAAACCCTGCTGTACCTACCTTACTGCATTTTGATGATCCTTCCTTTACACAGGCTTAGTTTCCATGGCCAAAATGTGATCTGGATCGGACTGTAGATCGGGATACATGGTGCAGTCATTGAGTCCATAAAGGGCTATCTCCTGGAATGTAAGCCTGATCCGTACTATAATGATTGGTAAGTAGCACTTGATAAATTGTTGATTGGATACACTGCAGTCATCAAGTGGTATTTCCCAAGAACTAGTGCTATAGCGCCAGAGAAATGGCACTTCATGGACTTGATTTATCAATCTATTCTTATTGGCAGTTTGATTTGGATCACATTTTGCAATTGAAACTAAGCCCATTTCACACTTTGCAATGTTTTGTACCTAGGTTCTTCTAATGATTGCTTTTGTCATTTTAAATTAAGCTGTTAACAGATGGTGTATTAAGTGGAGTATGTTCCCAAGATTTTTTAATTTTTATTTCTTATTTTTACTTTATTTTTCTTGGAAGCTTACAATTATCCTTACAATATATTTTATATTGTGTAGTATTATTTTGTATTGGATGGATTGCCAGGCTGGAGAAATATTGAAGCTTCATATGAATGAGGACAAGCTAGTCAAGTAGTGGACATGCATTATGATGTTTGTTCTGGTCTGGGAGCACTTTCAAGCTCTTCCCTAAAGAGTTAAACATTGACCAAGCTTATTATTGTCTAGTAGAATTCAGGAGACTTACATAACTTTTGGAAGGGGCTGGATGCATTTTTCATGTGATGGAAGAGACCATTACTTTGTCACCACTTAAATAATCTTTTTTAAAGCTGGTTTGGTTATTATTGGCCCCTATCAGCACCAACATACCAATGGCTGGGGCCTTTCAACTAACCATCCAACTACACTACATACCAGAGTAGAACCTTGCAGCATAATTTTATTTTGACAAGTGCAGGGATTGAAAACCAAAATAGAGCATTCCAGTTATTATACCATCTGGTTTTTACTTTTCACATTTGATGTCTTCAAGTAACACACAGAGTTTGTATCTGCAAGGGCTCCAACAGGATCAGCTCAAGACTGTCTTTTTAACAAGATTTGCTCTTTTTTACTCTGTGTCGATCTTGTGGATTCATTAAGAAAAATTGCAAGCTCAAAATTGTACTGGAGGAGTCTGTCTGTATAAGGAGCTTTATGTGAATGTATTTTCAGCTATTGTGCTCAAGATTACATGGGTGTTTTATAGAAATTTTAAAGAAAGTCTGGATACTGCAGGATTGTAGGAAGTTCAGGAGCATGCATATCACTATTCTTGGCTTGCTCACAGTCAAGAATATTCATGTTATATTGTTTTGTTTTTGTTCTTTCACTTTGTGCTAAATGTTGAAACAATTATGACATCTCATTTGTTTATCCTGCATCGCTCATTTGGTGTTGAAATTTGATAACCATTGTTCAAACTGTAAGCATGTTTTTTACTGCACACACACAACACAGAAAAAAACCGGGAGGATAAAGCGGCGTCAGAAGCGGAGTGATGAAATGGAAGTCCATGGAAATTGGCCGACCACATTCAAGTCTCAGTAAGTGGTGTGTCCAGTGGGAGCAGAGGGTTGCCCTGTAGGGGACTAAGCTGACCTACATTACCTCACTTCAGTAACGACTCTACCAGTGACTGCTCAAGCTTGAGGGGACCCTGATTTGGTGCGCAAATAGCCGCAAGGCAGCGGGCCCGGTAAAAAACGTGGGCTATGTGAGTGCAAATTCGGGCATGTGCAGCACGCTCCAAGTTCGATGGTCGGCGCTCAGTCCCACACCCATCTACAGTGGGTACAGAAGTTATACAATCTGTCAAATCACTTATTCTTTCCGCTGCCCCATCTCCACGACCGCCGGGGAAACGTCAGCTCCAGGGCGGTCAAATATGTCCCCTATCAAATTTGGTGTCTCAAGGGTGCCAGTAGCCTATACAACCTATGAACCACCAATATAATTACCAAACCCCAATTGTATTGTTCTTAACACCTACTCATTGAATTCATCATTGTCTGTTTTTAGCATGATCCAAAGATGAAAACAGAAGCTTGGTAGGTGGAGACAGATGCAAACCATTTTTAGACAAATTTAGAAGTTAATAAGCACATATGATGTGTTGTTTTCAGTAGTGTGTAGTTTATGTCAGGAAACAGCTCTGAATGTGTTGTCTACATTGAAAAACAACAAGTCCAAACAAGAGCGTTCAGTTTTGGGACCTTGCTTCAGAAGCATAACCTTGTTTTCAGATGAACCTCTTTTCTAGTATATTTTCACCCACTTCCCATGTAATAGTTTAGCAGGAGCGCCGTTCCTCACTCATACAGCCAAGCCAAATGTCCATCAAATGCCAGAATATATGGTAGTTCACTTATGCAGCTGGCTGTACCACTCTCAGCTATTTTTACGTTTTTTATGCGTGTACCGCACTATCTTTTGTTAGTAGTCTTCTCCAGGGAAAAAATACTTGGGTAAGGTACGAATTCTTACGCAGTGGGGCCTTCATGATCAATTCGTGCGCCATACTAGAAAATTTACGCAGCGTAAGAAACCCGTGGAATTTTTACGCATTTCCGTAAATATCAAGTAAACACACTTTGCATATAGATGTTGATTTTTCCTAAAAAATTCTATAATACTTTCCACAGAACCATTCCTGAATCAAATAACATCTTCATCAATCCTTAACACGGTTGGAAGTTACCCACGATTTCAAAGTAGTCGCATCTCACGTCACGGATTTGTGCAGACTTTATACCCAAAAGTCAGGTGAAACGTAGAGGACTTCGACTGGTTCGCCCTGAATGTTTTTATGACGATGCCGCCGCCCTGTTCTGTTCTTACCTTAGCGTATGTATTCTGGGTTGGAAAACTTACGCATATGGCCGGAGGTTCAAAATTTTACGCAGTGGTTTCTCGGCGCAAATCAACTTTTATTTCCCCCTGGTCTTCTCTGCATGCTCTTCTGAACGAGTAGTCACCTAGTTGTATTCAGTGGAGTCATTTAGGAAATTATTATTCAGTGTATAATATCAATCTCATGTCATTCGTCCTTTTCTGCCAGACAATGTATACAGGCAGTATGCTTTGTGCATGCTCCATTTTCCGTACGTATATATGTATAATTACTTTTTGGGGATACACAATTGTAAAATGGCTAATCCAGGTCCTGCATTATCAAATATATGTTCTGAAATTACACTTTAGTTACATTTTTTGCTGCTTTCAACATTGGATTTGTGTGTATGGATGCTTCCAAATCTAGGAATGAATTGTGCGGTATTGTATGTGTAATTTTCTAACACTTTGTTATCCGTTTTTAATGACTGCTTGGGTTTCCTCCGTTATTGGTAATCATTGTGAATCAGTAAAGTTAGTTGAGAAAAATAGTTGGACTAGTTTTTGTATGCTTTTTGATTTATGTGAGCCAGCTCTTTTTACTTATCAACGAATTTCCTTTATTCTGATAATTGTTTTGCCATTATATCACAGGTTTTGGTGTATTTTCTAACAAATATAATTTTGCTTCTCAATTGTTGTGCAGTTCATCAATTAATTCAGTTGAAATGTCGTCCTATCAAAGCCTGCTGTAAAGCTAGGGGCAATACTTATTTACCATATATTTTTCGTTCCACAGGGAAGTGAATAAGTAAGGCCATATCGAAGCAAGCATTATGTCACGCGCAATAGTGCCCAGTCAGCAAAAGGTGGCTGAGAAGCTGGCCATTCTCAACGATCGTGGCATTGGCATGCTCACCCGCATCTACAACATAAAGAAAGCATGCAGCGACACCAAGTCAAAACCGTCTTTCCTCTCGGAGAAGTCCCTCGAGTCCACTCTCAAACAGATCAATCGCAAGTTCCCGAACGTGGACGCCAAGAGCCTACAGTCCATCTCCAGCATTCGCACCGACATCATCAAGTCGCTTTCGCTGTACTACTTCACATTCGTCGACCTGCTCGACTTCAAGGATCACGTATGCGAGCTGCTGACCACCATCGATGCGCTGCAAATCCAGCTGGATGTCACGCTCAACTTCGACCTCACTAAAGGCTACCTGGACCTGGTCAGCACCTACGTCTCACTCATGATCCTGCTCTCACGGGTGGATGATCGTAAAGCTGTGCTGGGACTCTTTAACGCCGCTCATGAGCAGGCGCACACCCAGAGCGACCCCAGTTTTCCTCGGCTCGGAAATATGATCATCGAGTACGACCCGCCGCTGAAGAAGCTCTCCGAGGAGTTCATCCCGCACGCCAAGGTGCTGTACTCGGCGCTGCACTCGCTCAAGGACGTGTTCCCACGCCGGAACCTGTCGGCCGACCAGTGGCGCGCCGGGAAGATGCTGAGTCTGACGGCGAGTCCGGCGCAAATGCTCAACCCGGCGCAGACGGACACCATGCCGTGCGAGTACCTCTCGCTGGAGACGATGGAGCGCTGGATCATCTTCTCCTGCCTGCTCTGCCACCAGTACCTGACGCAGCCGGCCGCCATGGACCTCTGGATCAACGCGCTCCAGTCCAGCTGGGTGACGACGCTGTTCCGAGACGAGACCATCTTCATCCACTCGTACGTGCAGGCCTTCTTCGAGTCCATCAAGGGCTACGGCAAGCGCATCACCGAGGTGAAAGAGTGCTTCAACCTGGCAGTGGCCAACGCTGGCCATATGCACCGCGAGCGGCGCAAGTTTCTCCGCTCTGCGCTGAAGGATCTTGGTCTGATCCTTCACGACCAGCCTGGTCTTCTCGGACCGAAGGCGCTGTTCGTGCTGATGGCGCTATGCTTCGCGCGCGACGAGGTCACGTGGCTGCTGCGTCACAACGAGAACCCGCCGCCGCGCACTGGCAAGGCCAAGACGGCCGACGACCTCACCGATCGCCAGCTGCCCGAGCTGCTCTTCCAGGTGGAGGTGCTGCGCGCGCTCGTGCGCAAGTACAACCAGGTGCTTCAGCGGTACTACGTGCAGTACCTGTGCGGCTACGACGCAATCGCGCTGAGCCACGCCATCCAGCAGCTGCAGATGTGCCCCGAGGACGAAAACACTATCCTGTCAAGCATCTGCAGCACCATCACCAACCTCAACGTCAAGCAAGTGGAGGAGGCGGACATGTTCGACTTCCGAGCGTTAAGGTTGGACTGGTGTCGACTTCAGGCTTACACCAGTGTGGCAAAGACCCCGCTCAGCCTGTTGGACAACAGGGAGTTGGCGCACCTCCTCAACACGGTTGCGTTTCACACGAAGATGGTAGACTATCTGGACGAGATCCTGGTGGAGACGTCCGACCTCAGCATCTTCTGCTTCTTCAGCCGACTCTTCGAGGACCACTTCAAGATGTGCCTCGAGTTCCCGGCGCAGAACCGTTACATCGTGTGCTTTCCACTCATCTGCGGACACTTCGAGAACTGCACTCATGAGCTGTGTCCGGAGGAGCGGCATCACATCCGGGAGAGGTCGTTGTCTCTGGTCAACATGTACCTCGACGAGATGGCCAAGGAGGCCAAGAACATTATCACCACCATCTGCGACGAACAGTGCAGTCTTAGTGACAAGTTGCTCCCCAAAAACTGCGCGCGCATGATCGTCGAGGCGGTCAACAAGAAGAAGAAGGACAAGAACAAGAAGGCACTACCTGAGTGTGGTAAGCCGGGCACCGAGACCTATCGGCGTACGCGCGAGGACTTGACCATCATGGATAAGCTACACATGGCACTGACGGAGCTGTGCTTCGCCATCAACTACTGCTGCACCATCCACGTGTGGGAGTACACGTTCGCTCCTCGGGAATACCTGCACCAGCACCTGGAGAGCAGGTTCGCACGTGCTCTGGTCGGCATGGTCATGTACAATCAGGACACTAATGAGATCGCAAAGCCGTCTGAACTCCTTGCCAGCGTACGGGCGTACATGTCGATCCTGCAAAGTGTGGAGAACTACGTGCATGTGGACATCACGCGCGTGTTCAACCACATCCTGCTCCAGCAGACGCAGCAGCTGGACAGCCACGGCGAGAAGACGATCACGGCGCTGTACACCACGTGGTACTCGGAGGTCCTCCTGCGGCGGGTCAGCGCCGGCCAGATCTGCTTCTCCCCCAGTCAGCGTGTCTTCGTGTCTTTACATCCCGAGTCTACCATGCCCTCGGCCGAAGAGTTCACCGACATCACGGAACTGAGGTCGTTGGCAGAACTCGTCGGCCCGTACGGGATGAAGACCCTGAATGAAACGCTCGTCTGGCTCGTTTCCAGTCAGGTGCAAGAACTGAAGAAACTGGTGGTGGCCAATCGCGAAGTCCTGATCGCGCTCCGCACCAACTTCGACAAGCCTGAAGCCATGAAGGAGCTTGCCAAGCGGCTGCAGCAGGTGGATACAGTGCTGCAGAGGATGACGATCGTGGGCGTCATCCTCTGCTTCCGCGACCTGTGCCAGGAGGCGCTGCAGGACGTGCTGACTGAGCGGATCCCGTTCCTGCTGTCCTCAGTGGAGGACTTCCAGCAGCATGTGCCGGTGAATGGGGATTCACTGCTGGAGAGCACGCGACTGAAGGTGGTCAGCGAGATGGCCTCCGCTGCTGGTCTGCTGTGTAAGGTGAGCGGGTGGGCGATCACGGCCTGCTTCTGTCGACTGTGGTCATTGAAACATTCCGGGCGGGGATTCCGGGGAACGTGACGCCATTCCAGTGCGGGCACGGAATGTTTTCGATAACGGCACGGGACACTTGTATGATGTTTACCATTTACGACGTCGTAAAAAGAAATGCAGCAAATGCCTAAAACACTATTTTGAAGAGAAAACGATACTGCAGTAACTCCCCATTGATAACAAATATGTATAGTACAATATTTTGCGCATACACTTCTTAACCTGAACGGTCGTGGGGGCCACCATCTTTGGGGATATTGTGTGGACTGCTGTTTTCGTTCCTGAGGTTCCGAGGGAAACGAAATGGAATGTTCCTGGGAGAATTTCCCGAGAACTGTGTTTTATATCGAGTTACGGATTCCTGCCCAGAATGTTTCAGAGAACGAATCCTAAGTTTTAGAGAAAATGTCGTTCGCAGTAAAACAGCACTGTGTTTTGTATTTCAGTTCCAGAAAGGTTCTCAGAAATGTGGGCCATCTCGATACATTGCTGCACCGAGTATAATTCAAGTCCTGTCGTGAATTTTCGAGTGACTGAGTTTTCGTCTTATTATGTCCTTCGTAGTCCGAAGGCCTAGTCTATATCATTTTTTGTGCCCTACGTCAGGCAATTACCCTGGCTGAATGTGCGCTGTTTCCGTTCCGACCATGGAAACGGATGAATAGATTAATGTATCCAGGAATCTGGTGCGTTTTTTTCACTCGGTTTTAGTCCTTCCGTAGGACTTCGGGTTAGTCCGCACCGGTAGTAATCAGTGGTAATCATTGGAACTATAAAATAATATCGTTCGCAAAAAATTTCAAATGGAATACAATATTTTTATGTGTGTTATTTGACTATAAAAAATAGAAGACAGAATGAGTTTATGAGCTTTCCTACACTTTCATTCGGATCAAATGAATGGAAATTAAAAAACTTGTCAGTAGCCCCAAAAATAAACGACTTACATTCTTACTATATATTGAAGAAAAAGGACTAAGATAATAAACGTTCGCCACCGGCTTCTGACTTGGCCCAAACTTGGTTATTTATCTTGCCCTTTTTCTTCAAAATGTAGTATGAATGTAAGTCTGTTGTTTTTAGGACTATTGCCAATGACAACATTCAACCTTTTTATCTCCAACCTTAGAAAAATTCATAAAGTTGTTGCAATGCTCCGTTCTGCGTCGCCATATTTCGTCTGGCTCGTGTACTTCGTAATAGTGCTGATATAGGGCCTTAGTACCGAGGCGGCTCACCTACCCCGGGTAGATGAATCAGTGACTACACGTCACAGTTTTGTTTCGACAGTTTTCCCTCAATGGTGATTGCGATGTAGTGCGTGGGAAACGGTTTAGAGTAAATAAGCAAGTGACTAGTTTTCGCCATTGGTATAGTCGGAGGAAAGTAATTCGACACTCAGAATAATCAGTTGAAGGAAAAGTTAAAGGATGATTGTTTTCTGCATTGAGCTCAATGAGGAAAAGTTGAACGTTTCCTACATATTTTTTGACACATTAATAGCTATGTGGTAGATAAGTTCTATGCGATGATATTCTGCGTGCTTGCATATTCGTGCGTTAAACACTGATCGCCCTTATTACTCGGATTCAAGTTGCACTCTCGTATCCTGTGTGAATGACAGGCCCAGTGATGTAATGTTGACGTGACGACAGGTGGACCCGGTGCTGGTTAACCTGCTGAAGCCGGCGCAGAAAGCTGACAACCCGGAGGAGGAGTACCTGCTGTCCTGCTTGCTGATGGTGTTGGTGGCGGTGTCGCTGCCGCGGCTGGCGCGCATGGAAGGCTCACAATACCTGGCGTCTCTAGAAGGCCACGCCAACAACACGCACTGCCTGGCGAACGCGGTCAACAGCGTGTTCGGCGCGCTGTTCAGCATCACCGGCCACGGCGACATCGAGGAGCGGCTGAAGGAGTTCCTGGCGCTGGCCAGCTCCAGCCTGCTGCGGCTGGGTCAGGAGCAGGAGAAGGAGGCGACCAAGCACCGCGACTCGGTCTACCTGCTCCTGGACCAGATCGTGCAGGCCTCGCCCTTCCTCTCCATGGACCTGATGGAGTCGTGCTTCCCTTATGCCCTGCTGCGCATGTCCTACCACTCCGTCTACAAGGGCGACACAGTACATACCACTTGAGTGAGTGAACACGATGCCGTTGGAAACCGCACCGGGTGTTGTGCGGGTCAGCAGAGGCAGTGCGGTCTCGCGGTCGGCGGAGAGGTGATGCCAGATCGTGACGTGTTGCCCATCCAGCAAGTTAGCCAAGCACAGAGCACTGGCGGCGCTCGTGTTTCTCCGCTAGTCCGATGTATGCCATGCCACCAGTGCTGGGCAGCCAAGCTTCCACCGTAAGCTCCACCGAAAACCTTGTTCAAAATACGGACACTGCTGCTTGGGCTTGTCCGCTGCGCCCTGGCTGAGTCCAGGAGGCTCCGGTGGGAGGTAATCATCTGCCCAGGAACGCTGCAGCGGGTCGGGTCAGAAAGGCACAAGCTACATTGGCCTGTGCTCGGTGATTGTTTACAAGACTGGGAGGAATTGAACTTTGTGAACCTGTATGCTGACGCTCTTCCATCCCCATTATATACTGAGGGCGTGTGTATGCTTCATCCGGTCCTGGATACCAAAGCCCCCGCTTGCTTTGCTGAATGGAGTTTCGACAGACACACCTTACCGTAGCCGATGCTAGCTGGGGAACTGAGCGCACAGTTTTCGTTACGAGGTCCTGTAAATATATAAAGTATATTTTAGGGTACGTGCAGGTGTGGTTGGATCTTGTACGAAATGTGTTTTAGTCGACTACAGCATGTACAATGGTGGGTGTTTCATACAATGCTACCCCTTGTTTTCAGTTTTTATCGCATTTTCTCTTGTTCTGTTTATTGCGCTTGGTCTGGAGAACTATTTCATAAGCAGACCAAAAACCCCGCCTTTTGGATTAATGCGTTTTCCAATGTGTGTGTGCGTAAGTGTACGTTAGATTTGCTAGTATGTAGTCACACGTGCGGACGCGGCGTGTAACGACGTGGACGTGTAAGCTCTGGCTCGGCGCCTGGTTTTATCAGCTGCTGCCTCTTGTGCAACGTTCCAGGGTTCAGTTGAAGCGAGGCCGGCGTGGCCAGCGTGCGCAGATGCCCCGGGCGCGCCCCAGCAGGCTGCGCGAGCGTTCGCGTCAATACCCTCCGGCCTGGAGCGGCGCACTGAGGCCTGGCGCGGGCCGGCCCAGCCGTCTGCTGCCTGGTGGTGTGCACGCCCGAGTGTGGGAGTTCTCATCCATCGGTTTGCGCAGCGGGGCTCGAACCGCGCGCTGTGTACGTCTCCGACAGTAACGCCGGACGCGCGCCGATTATTCCAATACGGTCGAATGTGTATCATCCCAACAACATAACGTGTCAATCAAACTTTATTTGCCACTTCCAAACTGGTCATTTTCTGCATGTGCTTAAAATAAAGGCTTGCTATATAAACTGGCATATCAACCACATACCGCCTTCAGCTGAGATCAGTGCAAACAATTTAAAGGCACGGCATCGGACACAAATAGTCACGCGGTGTAGATATCACATCTGTGCCCTCCATTGAGCAGGTGAGTACAACTACATGCCCTCAGATAGTCCAGACTAGTCATGATCCATGGTTTCGTAAGTACCGCGGCTCCCACCACAACAATCACATCGCTACCGTGCTGGCAAACAACGGAATCGGCACTCCGTTACGCAAACAATCACATTTCCGTTCGCCGAGAAGCAGGTCCATTGTCCAGACCATCCGCTTTCACGGACGGGGACATCGACCTTGCCTATCAATACTGACTAGCTCAGAGACTGTTTCATTGCTCTTGGCGTCAATCTGTCGCTGTCTTTGGTGTTTGGCTAAATAAAGCCAGCTGTGAAGTATATGGGCATTGGTGATTGTTAACGTCAAATGAAGTGCAAGGCCCTCCTTAGTCACCTCAAAAGAACTTGTTTTCATCGGGCCCTCATGGATCTATCACAAGGTTACCAGAATAGCAAGCTTGCTTGCGCTTCTGAGCACTCCCTGCCGTATGAAAATGCATAGCCAGCAGCGACCCTGCGCGGTGCACGACGAAAAACACCACTGCTCCGGGACCCGCCCCGTCGTGAACAACTGAGATTCACACTAACACACGTTCATCCACGCATTGCACATCTGACTTGTGCATAAAAATCACTCGCATTCGGTTACGGTTCTGCTGCATTTTCTTCTGGTTCGTGACTAGTATAGCACGTTCATTAATCAAAAGCTTTGAAGTCCGTGCTTTTCCTGAGCTTTGAGATCTGAATGTAAGGCACATCACTATGTATATATTTCCTCTCTGAATATCCCATACGCTGTCAGATACTTCCGCGCATTTCGTTCTCGTGTTTCGACGTTCGATGGCATTCGCCAACTTCTAACGCCCTGGATTCGCAGCTCTCTTTGGCCCCGCCTTTCCACCCATGTTCTCTCTCGAATCGCCCTCCCGCCCTCCAGGTAAGCTCCCTCCCTACAGACTGGCATCGCTCCCACCCTCCATTGGTTTTCTCTGTGGTGGTGCGGCCCTGTGTCTGTTGTCGGGAGGTGCTGAACCTCTGCGGGCCTGCTGGGCAGCAGCCCTCCCCTCCTTCCCCGTGTTCCCTGGTACTCAGAGGACCACCCAGAGACAAGCTGGCTGCGGTGGCAGCGGTGAGATGAGTCCGCCTCAGCACCAGTTCAGCTTCACCATGGCCGTGGGCTGCTCCCGCAGCAAGCTCATGTTCCACACCGGCTCCCGCCGGTTCAGCGGCTGTCCGACACACGGCACCGGCCCGTCACCCAGTGTCACATCTACACCACACCGCCCCTTCACCCAATGTCACATCTACACAACACCGGCCCGTCACCCAGTGTCACATCTACACAACATCGGCCCGACACCCAGTGTCACATCTACACAACACCGGCCCGTCACCCAATGTCACATCTACACAACACCGGCCCGTCACCCAGTGTCACATCTACACAACACCGGCCCGTCACCCAGTGTCACATCTACACAACACCGGCCCGTCACCCAGTGTCACATCGACACAACACCGGCCCGTCACCCAGTGTCACATCGACACAACACCGGCCCGTCACCCAGTGTCACATCTACACAACACCGCCCCTTCACCCAATGTCACATCTACACAACACCGGCCCGTCACCCAGTGTCACATCTACACAACACCGGCCCGTCACCCAGTGTCACATCTACACAACACCGGCCCGTCACCCAGTGTCACATCGACACAACACCGGCCCGTCACCCAGTGTCACATCGACACAACACCGGCCCGTCACCCAGTGTCACATCTACACAACACCGCCCCTTCACCCAATGTCACATCTACACAACACCGGCCCGTCACCCAGTGTCACATCTACACCACACCGGCCCGTCACCCAATGTCACATCTACACCACACCGGCCCGTCACCCAATGTCACATCTACACAATGGCTTGCCTCGGAACACACCGTTCTCGTTGGCTGGGTTACCAATGCAAACTTTTACAATGTTGGTCAGAATAGAAACAATGCACCAATGTGTCGTTAAATGTTCAGGACTATCTATGTGCCCGTCTAAACCTACGGGTGGCGCTTCAATTACGAAAAATGAAAAATTTCCGCCGGACCCACACCCAATCGGTTGCGTTCGGGGTTTGAAAATAACGGCTGGGATGTAGTTATCGGAGTAAGACAGGATGTTTTGCGGTTTATTTTGACCGCAACGGACACTGCAGACCAAGGCTGAGACATCTGGCCGACGTCATTACACAAGCGCGGTATAGCCCAACCACCGAAAGCGGTCTAAAACACCAATACACGTCATTCCACATACCCCGTGGCAGCATTGATAAAACCTACAGACCTTAAATCAAGGCACTTAGCCGCACTACCTCCGATTCGGGTTAGCATCGGACGCCAACAACAGCGCGTTGTCCGGTAAGCTCAATGGAGCGGAGTGGGCCGTATTAATCCAAATTATATGGTGCTAATTACTGTTTCTCTTCATGCCACGAGCGCAATGATTTCTCGCACCCGGAACAATTCTACTACGATACTACGGTTTCGGTGCCTCATGGGGAGCATTTTGGGCGTGACAGGAAAGCCTCGCTAGCATATTGTGTTCCGGGGTCAGGCTTTGTAACGATTACTTACAGTTCTCGCATATAATATTGACCCATATTGTTTCTGATGTCAGCATTCGACAAAATAGAGCGGCACATTTTCCCCCGCGTCCCAAACCTTGTCCTCCCATGGGCTTCCATATTTGCCCATTCAACAGGCGAGGCTACGGAATCCTGTATTTACGCACATGACTCAAAAGCATTGCATTTCCCCCGTGATTCTGCTCACATAGATCCGGATTATATAGATAGATTTTGCACCCTAGAATCCGGGATGTAGTAAACAAAATTGCAAAAGACCGGAGTCAAACGATGGGCCTCATGCCCCCTTTTCCATAGTTCAGTTCGATTAGAGATAGCAGCTCAACGTTTCTGTTGTATAAATTACGCAGTACCGCACCACACAAATACATCAAAAGAAACGATTGATTACCTTACGGAGTGCTAAATTTTCGCCTATTTCAGCGAAACCCGCCGTCTTAGGGATTTCATGGAGTAGTCAAAATCTCTCTCTCTCTCTCTCTCTCTCTCTCTCTCTCTCTCTCTCTCTCTCTCTCTCTCTCTCTCTCTCTCTCTCTCTCTCTCTCCCTCCCTCCCTCCCTCCCTCCCTCCCTCCCTCCCTCCCTCCTCCTCCCTCCCTCCCTCCCTCCCTCCCTCCCTCCCTCCCCTCCCCCCTCTCTCTCTCTCTCTCTCTCTCTCTCACCCGAGGCTTATAGTCGTAGGTGTCGAGCATGTTGCGGATGGCGTTCATCAGGCTGTGGTGTTGGTAGATGCCGGGGATCTTCAGTGTGGACCAGTAGTCCGAGTACCACTTCATGCGCGTGCAGGGATCAGTGCGGATGGGCCGGGCCAGCATCTCGGCCATCACGCGGAACCCGGCTGAGGGCGGCAGTCCCACGCCAGTAAACAAGTACGGTCGGAAAAGTAGGCGCAAAATGGAACGCCGATGTTGGGTATGTCATGATGTGGTGCCCGCTTCTAACTCACTCCTTACTCTGACACGCAGGGGCGCCGCCACAGAATTTTCGCAGGGGGGGACGGATCCGAGCTGGTGCTGACTGGGGGAGGCGAATTTTGGCATATTCGATACCTGACAGCATTAATGACGATTGACCCAAACATTTTGGGGGACGTCCCCCGTGGTTGGCCAACAGAGGGGGGGACGCGTCCCCCGTCCCCCCCACTTTCCGCGCCCATGCTGACACGGTACATCACATCTAAGGTAAGGGATAACGACAGATTACAGGTGGATTAAACACTGAAAAGACCTTGGCCCAACAAAGCTAGCAGCGGCCTGCGCTGGGGCCGTCTACTCAGGCGACTACTCACGCCTTGCCAGCGCACGCGGAGGCAGCATCTCCGGCGGCACCACCGGGCTGACGTGCAGCCTGGGGAAGGGCCGGGCGCACATCTGCCGCTCGCGGCCGCCGCAGGCCGGCTGGCACGGCGCGCAGTCCTCACTCGTCTGCTCGCAGTCGTAGTCATCGTCCTCCGGCGTACTGCCACGCCGGGAGATGGTACGTCAGAGACAGCAGCCGCTGTCGGCCTGATGCTCTCAAGCCTGTTATAAACCCAACTCCAGCAAGAACGTCCCGCTTGGTAATAACAGTGGTGAATGGCGAGTGACACGCTCATACGGGATTTTGGGACATCAGTCTTGTACAGCACATCCAAAACAACTTGATTTCATATTTGACTTATCCCAGAACTCAGTTTGTAGAGAAGAACGTATTCCCCGAGCGACACTCTGCCCCCAAAGCAACAAAGCAAACAAAGCAACCACGTAACGCCGCGAGACAATGAATTTCACTTCACTGCTACCGCGGCTCTCCTCTCTTCCCCACTCCAATGGAGAGGAAAGGTGAGCCCCAGGTGAGCCCCAAGTCCCGCACAGGAAACGCACATTTCCCTGCAAATGGTGACCTTTAAGATGAACACAATATGGAACCAGAGGCTTTTTGGTATCTTCACATGAGTGATCAGTTCAAATTCAATAGAGGTGCCACATTTCCCTTCCACTAGCACCCCATTCGGCTGACAGCGTTTGAATCTTTATAAACGCAGTCGAACTGCGCGTGTCAGTGTTTTTTTTTTACCTGCCGCTTTTAATCACACATGACTGAACTGCCAGCACCGCATTGGTGATGACGCAAACCATTTCTAAAGAAAGAAAACTGAATATTTTGAAGATATTTAAAACGTTAAGTTGAACTGCAAATTATCACTGGAAATAGTGAACCACTTGAAAAGATATACATCGTGCATAGGTCATGGTGGGCGAAAGAGCTCGCGCGACATAAGCAGCTGATGAACTATGCAGCATAAATTATGGATACTTTCCACTTTTCGAGACGGGTACAAACTTTTCTTTCACGAGCACTATCACATGTGTACTGGACAGGACACAGTGTTTCGTACTACCACGCACCATATTCTGAGCTACAATGATACACAAACGTGGATTCTGGCCTGACTGTGTCCTGTCGTTCAGCATGCTGGCCAGACATTCTATTCTTACCCGTCGGAGGCCATTTCGGGGCGGAGGTTGTGAAACTCAGACTCGCCAGGAGATGAGCCCGAGAAGGCAGACGTCTCATCCAGTTCCACGCGCCGACCCTTCTCACATCGGAACGGCTGGTGCAGGGAGAAGAGGGGAAATCAACGGCCAGAAACGAGGCGGCAACACGGAGACAAACCTCAAAGTGACGTAGTGTTCTACACCGCAGTACACTCACGTCTGCCAAACGTTTGGACTAGCATTCACGTCCCTGGAATAGGATGACAGACTGAACGGTTTGCTCTATACATCTCAAAAAGGAAACTAAAGAGTAGACAAAGACAATCGGGCCGCTCAAATGAAACAGAAATCGGCATATGTTGACAAAAAGGCCAAACTAGAGACCCTGCGACACATCTGATCTGTGAGCGAGTCAGCAGTAAAACACGTTCCTGCAGAAGACATCATTCGGTCTGCGGAGCTGGCGGCTGTGCCCCCTCACCTTGCGGCGTGGCGCCGAGCGCTGGGAGCCGGCACAGCCGCTACAGCCGCCGGGTGAGCTGGGTGAGCCGCGGTAGCTGGTGGAGGTGCCTCCCGAGCACGGCCGGTAGTACCGGCCGCTGTTGGCCGGCACTCCCCGGTAGGTGTCCGGGTCATCGCGCGAGCTGGGCGAGGTGGCCGTGCACGGGTGACTGCGCGAGCCCCGACTGCCGCGCTCGTGGCACATCAGTCGCTGCAGGTCTGAGGGTGGAGCACAGGTACGACTGGTTACCAACGACAGCTGAGAGAGCCACAGACTGCAGAAAGTGTATGCTATAGTATACCATGTCCATAGATTAGATATCTGAATCAATGTCCTGTATTTCTTCGCGAAATATGTATGGAAATTATGCATTTAATTCGCGAAAAACAATATACCACGACAAAGTATTTTCCACTGCCATACAATCGCACACAGTAGCCTCTCAACACGCACAGTGGAGAGGGGTCTGGTGTCAACGAGCAGTGGAGGGGGTCCTGAAGTGCCTCTTGATATCTAAAAATCAATAGGGTAAGAAAAACGCCCGTTTCGAGGGTATTCGGGGATAATAGTGACCTAAATCAAAATCAAGTTTCATTGACCTTGGTCAACATTTTCAAGGTCGAATGAGGTCGCGAATGTTACCTGAGCTCTGACGGAGACCTATTGGGAAATGCTGATTGTGCAGAAAAAAACCTGGAACATGCCTAATGCACTGGCGGCGGAACTGGGTGGGGAGGGGAGGGCACCGTGCCCCGCCCCCAATTCCAAACACTAACGCTAGGGCGTTGACTGGAAAGAAATGGAGATTGGCTGGACCGGGAGCCTGTCCAGTCACCCACATGCTGCGTGCGGCCGGAGACCGCGCGGTCCGGACCGACGGAATACACGACAGCCCTCCCCCGCCCCTCCCCGCCCTCCGCTAACACACACGCCTACCCGATCGAATGCAGGCGCGCTCACGGGCGGCGTTGAAAGCGTGCCGCTTACCGCTTTGAAGTGACAGCCTGATGTACTGACGAGATTGGGCTGGGTGGTGGCGCCACCTGTGAGTGTCGCTATTCGTGAGTGGCGCCCTCTGGTCCGGCGATTGTCGTCGACGGCACTGGTTATAATGTTTCTGCCGTGTACGAATGCTTTTTTTTACCGTTGTGCTGCGTGTGTTTTTTCTTCCACTCTCTCCTCCCGCGGGAACTTTCCTATACTTTTTATGTACTGTTTTTACCTGATTGTGTTTTATTATTCTGCAATATATGTTTATGGACGTAAATGGGTTGAAAAGCCCATGGTGCCTTCCCCCACCCCCTTAAATTCAGACGTTCCGCCGTCACTGACCTGAAGTGGACAAAGGTGTGACGGTGACAGTCTCGAAATATAGGTGTGACGTTGAAAACCTGTAGTCCAAAAAATTATACACCAATTCTCCAAACTAGATACTTTATTAATCTACATGTTCATAAATTCTCTCAAATGTAGACAAGTCGAGTTCTCCAGCTGTGAACAGTTCGCCTGCCACCTTGGAAAAATAGGTGGGGGTGGGGTGGTACTTAAAGATCCCTTCACCACCGCCGTGGCACAGTTGGTTAAAGCGCCCCGATGAACTGTGGGAGGTCCTTGGATCAAAGCCGACCTCTGGCAGCATTTTCCTAGACCGCCTCCTACCCAGGAGATGGCAGTACACTGGGTAGTGCCCGCCTTGACTAGGGACTTCCGCTGACCAACCAGCGCCCTTGTTATTGGGAGCACGGGCTTGATCTGCCTTTAAATAGATCCACCGGTCCGGTGGCACCGCCCGAGGGCACGGCCTCGCCGAGTGTCACCGGAGCAGTCCTCTGTACCGCCGGGCCCGAGAAATCGGGAAAGCTCCACTGCCTGGTACAGTGGGGCACGTGACATGGAGCGTGCCGACATGACTGTCCCGCAAGGGTGCCGATAAGCGTAAGCCCCGCTGTCGTGTACTTAGTGTGGGTGGTGCAAATGTATAAAAATGTTCCCGGGTTGGGAACGCAAAAAAATATTTCAAAAAAAGAAAGAAAAAAGACCCCCTTCACTGTGCATGTTAAGTTCCCTGATGAGCTGAAATATTAATTTGTTAAAATTTTCAGTCTCTTGCATCTTTTCACCTTGTAAATCCTGACCACACCCTCTTAGCTTTGATCACGTGTTGGTAGGCATCGGTGGACCAAAATTCCAGTGAGCAAAGTATGGCACTTTCGACGAGATCTCGTCAGTGCGAGTGCCCTTGGAGACAGGAGCGAGTGGTGCAAATTTTATTAAACTGGTGTGAATTTGTGAGACTGGTGTGAGGGAGGCGACACTGGAAACCAAACAAATACTGGCTGAATGGTCATAAGACACAGGAGGGGGTCTTATTAAAAGTCCTTAAAGGGAATGTGGCACCTTGGTCGAATCCTGGAATTTAGTGTAATTAGGAGTACTGTTAGTAAAAATAATGAAACCACTCATGATTTCTCTGAAAAATGTACAATAAGCTCAAAATTTGGTTTTTAAAAATACTCCTCTAGAAAAAGAAATAAATATCAGACTGTGGATGATGTCACGACCTGGCAACCACTACCATACTTGAAACGCTTCAAGGGCTTCGATTGGCTGATGCTCATCGTGAAGTCAGCATATGTCGTCACACCAGTAGCTCACAACAATGGCCGCCGGCGACGGGGGGCTGAGGGGGCTGGTGTCAGGTAGGTTTTAGCTTTTTTCTACGGAAATATCGAGTTCGAAGTCAAATGAAATATGGAGTACCGGGTTTTCCGACCTGCTTTACAACTTGGCTATCTCAGTTAAAATCATGTTGTGAAGGTGCGACATTCCCTTTAACTAACTGAATAATACGAGAGGTAGGATTGTATTGTGTGGGTAGGAATGGGTGCATTTTTCTCCCTGGTATATGGTGGATTGGTGCAAATTTTTTGTGGCTGGTGGTGCAAATTTGTGTGAGAATTTTTATGGCTGGTGTGACTTGTCCGGCCTGCTGCTATACTTTGCAGACTGGCAAAAGTCAGTACAAGGCTGGTAGGTAATACCATGCAAGCAGAGGTTCAGCAAAGAAAAAAACAGAGCTGCAGCATTCCTCTTACATAGTGCCCTAACCAAAACACAGTGCTGCAATGTGTGGCAAGCCACCAATCTGCCGCAACAACAGGAGCCTAAGACACCAAACACACTGCCGCAACAAATCACATGACATTGTAAAAGTCACATGACATTGCAATGCATCACAACAAAAGTTAAACATTGTCAAACTTCTGACACCAGTGGTCTGCGCCAGAAGATCAACTCAGGATTGTTTTTTAGTCAATAAATGTACAGTGTTTTCAAATAATATTTCAAATTGCAACTCAGACCGTGGAAATTGGACATGACCACCTATTTCTCTTCAGCTGTCCTTCAAATAGTTCTATATGTCAACAGAATTGCAATTGTTCTTAACAACAGTTCATCACAACTTGCACTGCCCAGGGGCGGACATGAGATACTTCTCTAGAATTCTGGGGGTTTTGAAGGTTCCATTTCTGGTTCCAACAGTTTTTTGGCAGCAAAATTTAACATGTAATTCCAATGGGACTGTTTGGAGGGGTTTGGGGCACTGGCCAGTGGGAAAATGTAAGTGGTGATTAAGGGTATATTTTTTTTGGTATGTAAAATTGATCAGGCTATCTTCTGGGTGCAGTTTTTAGTCTCTAAAGCGCTTTTATAACAAGGAAAATCCATGATGAACTTCATGCTAATTCCTTCAGAATTCTGTTTCAAACGTTTCGATTACCCAATCAAAACGGTGCATTCTACCTTATGCTAGCAAAATCAAAGTCATCTTGAACAAAACCCTTCAAAATACAGTTAATTACAGAATAAGGTGAGAAATTGCATACCATATTCTAATGGCCATTTAAAGACACAATCTTATGTGCTGAAAACGAAGTTAGGAACCATTTCTTCCGCAAATAATTTTCTCCCATCAAATTTCTCTCCTATATTACCACTACACTACCACAGAAATGTCGTGCACGACACCAACACCACACAGCACAGCAAAGCTACTGTTTATTAAAGATGCCAGATACCATGCCAGGATAAGAGGGATAAAACATTCCAAAATAAAAAACCTCTACATAACGCAACGACGCTTGTCAGTTTGTACAATGGCGGATGGATGTGATAGTTGCGAAATAAAATATTATCAGGCGATTTCTGATGCGAGCGAAGCAGGTTAGGTTGGGTTAGGTAAGGTTTAGTTAAGTTAGGTTAGGTTAGGTTAGGCTAGGTTAGGTTAGGTCAGGTCAGGTCAGGTCAAAATATTATCAAGCGATTTCTGATGCGAGCGAAGCAGGTTAGGTTAGGTAAGGTTTAGTTAAGTTAGGTTAGGTTAGGTTAGGTTAGGTCAGGTCAGGTCAGGCCAGGTCAGGTCAGGTCACGTCAGGTCAGGTCTGAGTGGATGTGCCAGCTTTGTTTTGTTCATTCCGTCTTGTTCCGTTCCTTCTGTACGAGTGACAGAGCTTTTTGAAGGTTTTCTAGAGGTTTTATTAACTAGTGTCATCGGACGACTTTTTGGATAACTACAGCCTGCCCCTGCTTGTGCTACGATTCTGACGCATTTCCAGCAGTTATTCGCACTTGGTCCGCAGTGTTGTGTGGTGTGCCTTATGGAAAAATATTATTGAATATTTTGGAAACGGTAGCTCGGTGGAAAAAATGTTGTTGGAAATTTTGTAGGGCGTGCTGGAATCATTCAAATGAGACAACTTTCTTAGTTGTCAGTGATTGCTCACCTTATTCTATAAAATAGCCCAAAATACTACCATATCCTCAACGTGCTGCCAAATCAGGCAGTCAGCTGGCTGTCATGTCCGAACAGTATCTATAGGAACCGTGGCACTGCCAGATTGTTGCCCAAAATAAACTTTCCCTCTGCTTGTCAAAACTCCCAAAGACAGGTAAATTACTGATATGCAACTCCTCCCAACAATTACTGACATCCCAGTTAGAACACAGCATAAGTTGCCAACCACAGCAATGTCAGCAGATGCCATGGGCGCCATAAGCGGGGATGCATACCCCCTTGTTGGCCAACTAGGGGGGACATCACCCCCAAAATTTTTGGATCAATCATCATTAATGCTCTCAGGTACCGAATATGCTCAAAATTTGCCTCCCCGGTCAGCACCAGTCTGGGTCCAGGGTACCTTTAACTACGGGTACAACCAAGTTTCCTACTAAATATAGTCCTCCCATGATGACGTCACCGCCCTTTCCTACTAACTTATAGGAGATTCTACTAAGTTTTTGGAAGGATCAGCTGAAACATACCAAGTTTGGGCGTATTTGGCACCAATCTAGTATAAATCAAAATCAATTTGTTTCACCCATTTGACAGTAACCTTGATCTCAACGGCGAGCAGCGTATTTTACGTAAATCTAATGAAAAAATTATAACACTTCAAAGAATTTGTTGAAAGGGCATGCATTTATTTGATCAACTCAGGCCTACCCAATAGCCGAGAGAAATAAATTTACCTTCGCTCAAGAGATCACCGGTGTTTATTGTCTTCTGCTGCAGGTACCACCAACAGCCAATCAAAGGTCAGAAATCAACAGCCAATCAAAATCGAGATTAGTCTTACTGCAAACAGCTGTTAGTGCTGAACATGTCCTTATTTTGACACGCTCTGGAAAATTTGTAAAAATAATATTCTTCACTGGAGTTTTTGCAAAACGTCTGATGGTTTCACAAATAAAAATCTTTTAGCTTTCTGTTCAACCATATAAGTTTTGTTGATACAGTTCTAAAACAGGTTATTTAGAGCTTCGAAAAAGTGCAATTTCTCCAATGCCCTGCATAGTAACTGTAGTGCCTCTCCAGCCATGATGACGTAATGCTGCCAAACAACTTGAACGGGGTCTGGTCTGGGTCTGTCCCCTCTGCGAAAATTCTGTGCCAGCGCCCCTGGCAGATGCAGTCACTGCACACTTAAGAGTAAGTGCTTTGACATCCAATTTACACTTGGGTATCTGTGCTAGGTAGTGTGAAAGGGGTCCAAGCATGCATGAAATCTAAAATAAACTTGAAGCTCACCTGCAGTAAATTCATCCAACTGGTCCTCTGGTATATTTCTATAGCCCATTCTCTCTAGCTCTCTCCTAACCTGCTGTTTCTTCGCGTCAAAATCTGGCATTTTTCCGGGTAGGTATGAATTCTGCCACAATTACAGACCTATCTAGGCCAACGTCTCAGCAGCAGTTCTGTCACAATTAAAAGCTTACAATGACCCCTGCGGTTTCTCAATAGTTGCCTGCGAGCGAGGCTAATTTCACCTCATGGAAATAAAGTCCGTCCCCCCGGTAAATACAGCAACTCTCCCTATTAATACATCGATATGAACAATACGGGCTGAGTGATTGATGATCGGACAAATTTCTTGCCAGCATCATTTTTTTTGGCATACATATTTGTTGTCACGCTGTACCCATGACAACGAAAGCTGCCAAATATCTGGCAGCCGAAAGTCTAACTTTTTGTACCAATAACCAAGCTCCCTTTACTTTACCCTTTACTTACTAGAGCTGTGTCGCCTTCCCGCCAAAAAGAGGAGGTTCGAGTATGGCGGACAGTGGCAGAAGCAAGTGGGGGCATAGGAGCATCCAGGATTGTAAATCTGGGGGAGGGGGGCACGACCTTGCCAGGGGAGTACCATTCGGACCAGGGGCACCACTATTGGCCAAAAAAACTACCAGGTGAGCGCCGATTTTCGCATCGGGGGGGGATGGAAATTGACATTCTAGTTGCGCGCCATCGACCTTCCAGGGGTGCCGAGGTTTGATCGGGGGTAACATGCCCCCTCCCCCTCTCGAGCCTCTCCCACCATTGCTGCAGGCCAATTTTTTTCAAAATGCCCAGAGTGTCATGAACAATATGAGTACCGGAAGCCGGCAGAATCATAGCCAAAGCCGACGTCAGCGGATCTATGAATCTGCATCCAAGGGGGCGATCACCCCCTCCTAGGGCAAACCCAAAGGATGGCAAACACGGTGGGGGGGAGGGACGGAGCAAACCAGGTGGATCTGGAGGCCTCCTAAATCTATAGATGTGGGATCTTCAAACAACACCTCTCGTGGGCCTGCCGAAAGGCCCCGGAGACATAGGCGGATCCAGGATTGCCGATCGTGGGGAGGGGCACCTTCCCGGGGGGCGCCATCCGGACCGGGGGGCGCCATCCGGACCAGGGGGCGCCACTTATGACCGGCAAAACCTATCAGGTGGGCGCCAAATCCTAACGGTGGGCGCCGACTTTCGCATCCTGGTGGGGGGAGTGGGAAGCGACATTTCGGGGGCGCCATCGACCTTTCAGGGGGCGCCGAGGGTCGATCGGGGGGCACGTGCCCCCTTGCCCCCCTGGATCCGCCTATGCCCGGAGAGATCCAAATTCTGGTCAATAGCCCTTCGTTTCAAGGCGGCATGGCAACGCAGTCGTGGTAGTAGTGTGTGAGGTATGAGCTGTGATATCTCTGGTAACAATCCTAAACGATATATGATTATTTATTTAAACAGTGCAGCGTTAAGTCGGCCACCACAGACTGTATGCACACGATTTCCGTTCACGATTCCCAACAAGTTGATGAGTCACTGTCTTACCAGGTTAATATCTTTATCACAACATGATTGTACTAAACGACTAATAACTTCCCACAAAGTGCCCGATTCCGCCGGTACAAATAAATTAGCACAGACACACCAACTTAATACTTGATCATCTATTCAGACTACTGTTACCTAGAACCTAGGAAGGAACCTATAAGAACTACATACCTAGAAAGGAACTATTCAAATACCTAGCCCGAAGCTGCAATCCCATAACTACGAGACTGTTGGCAGAAAAAATTAAATTCATCAGAAAGATTATCAAAACGCGCCCGAAATCATGCCAGGCGTGTGCCTGAATACGGTGCCAGAGTAAATGTGAATACATCCTTCCAGAATGTTTACATTATAGCCTCTAGTTACAGACGCAAACATGAATTAGTCCCTGAGCGTGACGCAAATATCTGAGCGTGACGGGCACAGCCCTTCGTCGGAATTAGGTCGGTCAAATCAAAATACTAAGTTACAATGCAGTTGTCCCTCCCTGTCCCCCACCTATAACTCGCCCTCCGATTCATTCACTCTTCTTGTCCAAAGCCGGCTTGCTGTCTCTCAGCTGCATAGCAATGCTTGAACCAGACAGGCTGAACACCGCGTTAACAATCCAGGGCGCCCAGTGGAAAACGTACTGGAACAGCAACACCGGCTGGATCGCGATCCACGCCTCTGCCAGTCGGTTCGCCATCGCCACCGCGCTCAGGTAGGCGCACCGCTCAGCCGTCATTCTGCGGTCGCTGGACGCCATCTTGCCGCCGTACACTTCACCCGGCTTGGCGACGAACGCGCTGCTGAGGAGGTCTGAGAAAGTAGGGCCCGGGCACAGCATCGTCACCGCCAGACCCGAAGAGGCCAGTTCAGACCGCAGCGCGCCGAAGTAGCCATGCAGGGCGTGCTTGGATCCGGTGTAGGAGCCAGAGCAGGGTACTGGGCACGTGCCAGCCGTGGAGGACATTACCACCACGTGGCCGTGTCCGGTGCTCAGCAGGGCCGGCAGCGCCACCCGCGTCAGCTGCACCGGCGCCAGCACGTTCAGCTCCCACAGCTGCCGGTCTACCTCCGGGTCAGTGTCGGCCCAGTTGCTGCGCTGGCTGCGGCCGGCGTTGTTCACCAAGACGTCCAGCTTGTGGAAGTGAGCCAGGAGCGTCTCCAACGCCGACGAGTGTGCCGTCAGATCCGTCACGTCCAGTGGTAAGACTAGGACGTCGTCTTCGGCAGCTCCTACCGCCAGACATTGCTCTCTGACGCGCTCCAGCTCAGAACGGCGCCGCGCCGACAGTGCCAGCTTGACCCCCGCACTGGCCAGGTTCACCGCGAGTGCCTCGCCGATGCCACTCGAAGCGCCTGTCACCCAGATTACATGGCCGGCTAGGGCAGAGGGCTTTCGTCCTAACCAGCAGAGTAGCCGTAAAACAGGGTCACAGTCACAGAGTAGAAACAACACCAAAAGTGTCACACCTCCCGCACAGCACAGCAACAGCAGTGACATGCTGTTCAACAAGACAACAGAGCTGATGCAGCCAACAGCCGGTCCAACTGGAAAAAAATAAACGAGTGAGGTAAGTATAGTCCCAGCTCAGCAACATATAGTTTCTGAAATATGCATCACCTTGCCTGGGTGCATCATGATAAGCAGAATCAGAATGAACCAAATGGGATGATGTATTCCGGCATGTTATTCACTTGTGACCTATTCACATAAGGCAAAGGAGTAACAGATCAGCTGAATTGCTGATTAAAAACAAAGGAAAAGTTTCGGATTTTATAGCAGTAGTCAAACCTTTACTGGATATTTGTACTTATCAAATAAGCGACTGCTGCCTATACTGTCGGAAGTTATATTCCATGATGTTCTCAGTTTGTAAACCATGTAAACCACATTGTCTAGTTCTTTAAAAGCCAGCTCGGTGTTACTCCGTCCTTACAACTGACACCACCGAGCAAGCAACAATGCATACAATCACAGAAAGTATGAGGTAAACATGAGAACAAGTCACGCCTCCAAAACGTGCAACAACAAATAGCCCAGTTCACAGCCAATTAGCTGTGACGCTACACCCCGCACTTCTCTTTGTGCTTACACAGCATCTTGGGTTCGATAAATCCCTTTCCACATTTTACACAAAAGCGCGGATATTCGTGCGTGTGGACGGCGACGGCGCACCTCTTCGTGGTGTTGTGATAACGGAGCCTGGCCTCACAGAGCAGACATGTACAAGTCAGCTCCCCGGTGTGTGTCAGCAAACTGAACTGCGCGCCTTTAAACCATTATAAGACTTATTATGTATCCAGCACTGCCAGTGATCTCGACCGAAACTGTCTGTCCCACTGTTAACACCATACCACGAGTGTTCGTGTGCATGCGTTAGTGTTTGGTGAGACTGCCCGCCTCTGTGAACAAATTTTGACGTGGACGTCACAGTTGTGCGGGCTGGAGACCGCCACGCGCGGTCTGGGAGTGACGCGCCAGAGTAATCGTGGTTGTAAACGCCTTGTCGCACTTGTTACTGGTGAACGGCCGCTCGCCGGCGTGGGAGACCTGGCGCCGTCTCAAGTTGGAAAAGTTGTCTATCGAGTTATCACTGGTCACACTTGTTTTCCGTGCTTCCTAGCGTATGCATACTGTCGCTTTGCATGCTTGATCAGTACTCCCTGTTCGAGACATCATTTGGTGTTTTAGGGCGCGCCGACAACAAGGGTCATGTGGCGCCCATAACGCTAGACAAGATATGTATAAAAGAGTTTCAACATCTCAGGGGCAAGCTTATCTGTTCCGACATACAGATAATCACCATCCTAGACATACAGCCAAATGAATGATGAAGACCGGCAGCAGCAGCAGCAAAAGCGATGCAACAACCCTGTTCGAGACAGTGATAGCTACAATAGTCATGAATATCAGCATGGCCTGCGGCAAGACGAGTAGTATCCACGTCGTCTTTCTTTCCTTGCGCATTCATGATAGTTTTAACATCTACGCTGCTTGCCTAACTTTGTACTTCAAACGGAAGCGCCAGCGTAATGCCAGAAGTATCCCGTGCGGTCATTTCTTCTTGCAGCCTCTCCTCTGAAGCTCTGTTTAGTATTTTCTTGCTCCACCCTTCATCCCTCTGTGATAATTTGGCTGAAAATTTAAATTAACTCATAGGTTTACGATTAAAAAGTATATATATATATATATATATATATATATATATTTGATAACTAGGGGCCAAAAAGGAGTGGCAACGTCAAAGAGAAGCATCAATTTTGGGAATCCAACATCTACCACGAACCAATTTGCAAGAATATGCGCAAAAGTCCCAAATTCAGCATCTAAAACGTAATGAAAAAGATGATACATCACTTTTCGACGTTTTTTGCAGTTTAGAGATCACAAGCCTGCTTCTATCCCTTCCAACCTCTGCCTGCTTCCCTTCCCTCTCCTTCCAACATGGAACGGACGTCATTTGCAGGATCACCTCACATGAAAGACAAAAATGACCGTAACAAATTCGTCCATCGTGGCGAGACTTTTTTGAGCAGCATCAGCAGAGCGGCTGCAGTGGTGAACTAAGCTGTGCTGGTGGACTAGCATTCCACCTTCATCTGCCTTAGGAACTCTGTTAAGCCATCTGGACTTTACATACCATAGTCTCATATTTCATTCCAACTTCGCACACAGGGTTATTAGTGTCGTAAGCTTCAGATTTGAAAACATTTAATTTTTCCAAATACGGGTGTTGGAGTTCCAGCTTGCAGAAAATAATGAAAATCTGTCTTTTTGGCGAAACATAGTGGCATACAATCATTTTTTTCTATGTAGCCCTTCGTTTTTGAGTTTCATTTAGAATATGATAGTATTCAAAATTATATCATCCAACTTTGAGCATTTAGTTTTCCAAAAAGGTAAGGGTTTGGAAACTTGTGTTCAAACTTTGGAAATATTTTTTATAAGGGTGGCCAGTGGTTTACCTTAAAATGACCTCAAGCACAAACATTTACCCGTGCCTGTGCTTGCCGATAACATCAGTTATATTTTGAGTTTTTGATTTCATCGATCAGCCAGAGTGGCGCCATGCGCACGAAAATCGGCCACCCGGCGAGCCCCATCGATAGCCGACTAGAACCGACCATACGCACGCACGTGGTGCTCAGCAGAGGCTATGGGTTAGCAGTTTATGGCTCGGGAAAACATACATCACAGAAGAACATCGAATTGTGACAATTTTCCTAGGGTTGGGGTGTGCCATTGACCAGGGTACTTTAACTACTGGTACAGCCAAGTTTCCTACTAAATATAGTCCCTCCTCCCATGTTCCTCCCATGATGACGTCATTGCCCTTTCCTACTAAGTTATAGGAGATTCTTCTAAGTTTTTGGAAGGATCAGCTGGAACATACCAAGTTTGGGCATATTTGGCACCAATCTAGTATAAATCGAAATCAACTTGTGTCACCCATTTGACAGTAACCTTGATCTCAACGGCGAGCAGCGTATTTTACATAAATCTAACGAAAAAATTATAACACTTCAAAGAATTTGTTGAAAGGGCATGCATTTATTTGATCAACTCAGGCCTACATAATAGCCGAGAGAAATAAATTTACCTTCGCTCAAGAGATCACCGGTGTTTATTGTCTTCTGCTGCAGGTACCACCAACAGCCAATCAAAGGTCAGAAATCAACAGCCAATCAAAATCGAAATTAGTCTTACTGCAAACAGCTGTTAGTGCTGGACCTGTCCTTATTTTGACACGCTCTGGAAAATTTGTAAAAATTATATTCTTCACTGGAGTTTTTGCAAAACGTCTGATGGTTTCACAAATAAAAATCTTTTAGCTTTCTGTTCAACCATATAAGTTTTGTCGATACAGTTCTAAAACAGGTTATTTAGAGCTTCGAAAAAGTGCAATTTCTCCAATGCCCTGCATAGTAACTGTAGTGCCTCTCCAGCCATGATGATGTAATGCTGCCAAACAACTTGAACAGGGTCTAACATTGACAACTATTTTCTTGTCTTTCTTCCTCTTTTCAGCTTTTGTCTTCAGCTTCAGTCAAATTTCATTAACATTAAAAGGCATAAACAACATATATTATAAGATGTGTTTTCAAGCAAGGTTGAGTAAATATTTTCCTGGTCCTGGGCCAACCCGCCTGGGTGGAGGTGAATTCATAGCTGTATGGCTGTTATCACATAAGTGTATTATATTTAATGGCATTTGGTTTGGTTCACCTTTGTAACCAGCAGAGGAGGCTGAATCACTACACCAAAAGATAGTTTTTATTTCTATTGGAGCATGGAAGTGACCTACTTTGGTTCATAGTTTGGATGGACGTTTCTCCCTTGACTTTTGCCACTTCGGTTCTGTAATAAAATGACAAACCCTAAGCCCATCCAATTATGTTTCCAAAACGGTAATAAGAAATTGAAAGCTCACAGCGAACAAAAAACCAGCTTCAAAGGATCAATTCAACCAAAAGCTTATCTGTTCCATCATCATCATCATTTGGTGTTTTAGGGCGCGCCGACAACAAGGGTCATGTGACGCCCATAACGCTAGACAAGATATGTATAAAAGAGTTTCAACATCTCAGGGGCAAGCTTATCTGTTCCGACATACAGATCATCACCATCCTAGACATACAGCCAAATGAATAATGAAGACCGGCAGCAGCAGCAGCAAAAGCGATGCAACAACACAAATATCAACACAAATTATTTCGATCTGGCATTGTTTTAAGTTGCGATCACTACTACCAGACGGTATTTATGAAGACCCTCTAGATACCCTCTAGATCTAAGCATCGGCCTAAGTTTTCAATGTGCAGATTGATAGTGCGGCATCGCATCAGGATTAGCGTCGCCACCAGCAAAAAGTGAGGGGGCCAGCCAAACTTAAGCCTGATGCTGACAAAAAACTGTCCACGTTAGGACCAAAAACTGTTCGAATCTGGGTTTCTCGTTGCTTTTCGCAGCGGCTGCAGCTGCTGCGGTTACCATGGTTACCATGATATAATCATGGCTATAAAGGTATCCGGTTTTCTTCTAGTCGGATCCAAGATTGCTGATCGGGAGGGAACCTTCCGGGGGGGCGCCATCCGGTCCGGGGGCGCCACTTTTGACCGAAAAAAACCTATCAAATGGGGGCAAAATCCTATCGGTGGGCGCCGATTTTCGCATCCTGAGAGGCGGGTGAGAAGCAACATTTCAGGGGGCACCGTCGACCTTTCAGGGGGGCACCGTGACCATCAGGGGCCAAAAAGTGTTCAGGTTGTCACCATTAAAAATTCCAAACCATAAATGTGTCACCAGCCCAGACTGCAAAATGTGGCGCGTTTTTAGTTATTATAATACCAGGGGATGCTCCTGGACCATCTTAGTTGTTGAAAAACATTGCGAGTTTAATTTGGATGTGCAAATTCTGGCTATTTTTTCCGTTATTCGTTTGGAGCAGACATATCAGCTAATTTTTATCACCTTGCCCACCTTGGGCTGTCACCATTTAGAATGCCAAAATGGTCAGTTTTTCAACCCCTGGTGACCATTTCAGGGGGCGCCGAGGGTCGATCGGGGAAGGCACGTACCCCCTGCCCCCTGGATCCGCCTCTGACAAGAAGGATGGCACGAATAGTGGAATTCTCAGAAGTTACCAGGTCCCTCAGTTTTCGTGCAAAAATGTTCTATTAGCCCAATTGGGAAGAAACCAGAAAAATTTAAGCAAGCAGTGCGGAAATCAACATGGAGCTCAAATACGAGGAGTTTTGGTCCTCGCATGACAAGCTTTTTGTCAGCAGCCAGTTGAAGATTGATTGGTCGGCTCCCCTTTTTCTTTCGGGGGTTTTGGAAATTGTTATGCAGAAGTGTATGTAGGTGCGAAGCAAGATGCAAAGAAAATAGACAGGTAAATAAAAGGACCGGGAAGGACATCGTTCTCACGAGATCGTCCCATTTCAAGGACGGCTTCGGCACTTTATTTTTTTGACATCCAATTTCTCGGGGTGCGATCGATTCGAGAACGGTTTTTTTTAGAAATTCATCACCCAAATTTGGTGCCATGACTCACGTCCTCCATTAGGGTTTCACAATTTTATTTTCTTTATTTTTTATTACACATCTTCAGCCAACATTTATTTTATTTATTTGTTTTTCTTTTCCTTCACTTTCACTCGCCTGGACGCCGCTTCTGCCGCTGCCCTACTCGTCCTTCGATTCCCGACTGCGGCTCTTGTCGGTTGGACCGTGGTCCGCTCCTCCCCCTGCCATGTGTTTGTCCCTGGCCCTGGTCTCGGGTCTGGCCGGGGCTCTGCGGTACCGTTTCGCTGCGACGCATTTTGGCGCCGGATCTGTTTAAGCCCCCCCCCGCAGGTTACTCTGTCCGTTAAGGTCTGTTTACTGTGTTCAAATGTATGGTCGTAAATGAAATATATTGCTAGTAATTTCCAAACAAACTGTCCCTCCCGCAATCGACAAGGCTACAAATTTACAAGATTATCAATAAACGCATCAGCTGTTGTCAAGGGCATTAAATGCGGCAGTGTGCACTGGCGGATGCAGGCTGGGGGGCATTCCGGCCATGCCCCTCAAAAGCGCTGGAGGGGGGGTAACTATCTTTTGGCCCCCCAAAGGCCGGATAAATTTTTGAAAAAGGTGTCTACACTAGGTCTGTAGAGCAAAAAAATATTCGCTCCTACCCCCCCCGTGATCATGTACTTGGAGTGGTAGCTTATACTATGTCGAGCACCCGAATTGGACGTCCCCCCAGAAGGAGAGGCAGACATGGGTCTGGCCCCCCAAAACTCAGGTCTGCGTCCGCCCCCTGGCAGTGTGTGCCACAAATGCTGCATTAAAGAACCACTTAGGCATGCCTATTTTGCTAGGTTAATACGCGCATTGACGGGGGTCTGAGCTTACTTCGCAAATGGGGGAGGGGCACCCGCCCCTCTATGATCTCGAGAACCACGCTAGGTAGCGAAAAACGGTAAACGCCCTTGGGTAGCCCATCCGCGTCTCCATCGAAAATATTTGGACCATTTTTTGTCAGGTTACATTTAAGGTCACTAGAGGTCAAAACATGCTGTCATATGGATAATATTGCAAATGAAGGTTTTCGGTCATTTAACACGCGCATTGACGGGGTCTGAGCCACCTTCGCATTGACGGGGGGGACGGGTACCCGCCCCCCTAAGATCTCGAGAACCACGGTAGGTAGCGAAAAACGGTAAACGGCGTTGGGCTGCCCATCCACTTCTCCATCGAAAAAATTTGAACCATTTTTTGTCAGGTCACATTTAAGGTCACGAGAGGTCAAAACATGCTCGTCATAAGGATAACGTGTAAATTCAGTTTTTCGGCCATTACATCTGAACAAGTAAAGATAGAGTAAAACGACTTGAACTATATGAATCCTCTTAGCAAGCCGAATCGAATGATATATAATTTGACCTTGCTTGGTCAAATCGAGGATTTGACCTGACCTGAGGTCAGGTCAGGGTCAAATTATATAAAATGCATAGCATTAGAACTGCAAAGCCCAGGCGAGTCTAATGCAGCTAAAATAGATGCTCTATCACCATCCGTTACTGAGTTATTCCGTAAAAACCATTTTTCCCATGTATTTCCTATGGAGAGGTCATGCCTCGTACCTGACCTTATGCCATCGATATCCAAAATACCGGAACATATTTTAGAGAACTCGGTGGGGCCATTATGTGATATGAGTTTCAATCGGATAAGTTCACCCTGCTCCGACTTATGCTATCTTAAACTTTTTTTTTGGGTCGGGTCACTTGACCTGTACTGGTGACCTGACCTGAGATGAGCTAACCTTAAAATTTTCACAGAAGTTGTAAAAATGATGAGGGCGGCGCTACGCGTCGCCGTTTTTCTACTATCTCTGAAAAACCCGAGGGGGCGGGTACCCGCCCCCTCAATGTGCGTGTTAATGTGAACAAGTAAAGCTATAGGAAAACAATTTAAGCCATTGGAATCCTCGCAGCAGGCCAATTCGAATGATATATGATATTGTTTTTCTACGTCAAATTAGGTCAAATAAGGTATTTGACCTGACCTGAGATCATGTCAAGGTCAAATTAGGTCAAAATTCCTATCATCAGAACAGCAAAGACAACCCCAATCTAATGAAGCTAAAATAAACACTCTGACCATCCATTACCAAGTCATTTAGGTAAAACCATTTTCCCATGTATTTCCAATGGAGAGGTCATGGGTCGTACCTGACCTTAAGTCATCGATATAAAAGACACCGGAACATATTTTAGAGAACTCGGTGGGACCATTATGTGATGAGATTCAATCGGATATGTTTACCCTGTTCTACCTTACGCGATGTGAACATTTCTGAGATCACGTTACTTGACCTGTAATGGTGACCTGACCTGAGATGACCTAACCTTAGAATTATGAAAAAAGTTGTAAAAATGATGAATGAAAAGATATGCCAAGTGCGGCGGCGCGTAGCGCCGCCGTATTTATGCTGTCTTAGAAAAACCCGAGGGGGTACCCACCCGCCCCGCCCGTCAATGCGCGTGTTCATACGCGTCGAAAAAGGGGGGCAGGGGGCCTGCCCCCCACTTTTGGCCAAAAATTTCACGATCTCAGTCAAAATGAGAGAAAGCCGGACATTCTTATATCCAGCCGCTGCGGTAGTCAACGAGGAGTCCAAATTCGAACAGTTTTTTTATCCTGATGTTGAAAGTTTTTTGTCACCATCAGGTTGAAGTTTGGCTGCCCCCCCACTTTTTGCCGGTGGCGACACTTATGCACGTGTTAACACTCGCCACGGTGGGCCTACGAGTTACCTTCGCCATGGTGGGGGGTGTTCAAAAACCCCCTCGAACTCAGCTCCTGGATATCAAAAAAGCATCAGTGCTGCAGCATTGCGCCACTATCATACTTTTAGGTACTTAAGCTAATCCTTGCTATTATAAATCCCCCAATGAAGGTACCGAACGTCATCCATCAAAATAACATTTCATTTCAATACTTTGTCAATAAAAGGACAATTATTGCTTTCATCTGTTCTAACCGAAGACACTATGAAAAGTAACAATCATAGTTAGGTGTTGACGACCTCTCAGCAATATAAATCGGGTTGTGTTTTCACGGAGAAGCCTTGGTATCGCACACAGCTCTGCCGTGGGAAGGCAAAAGGCCGTAACTCGAAAATTGTCGAATTTCGGTTTTTGGTATCATTGGAAAGCGCACGTTAAGCTGCATCTGATGACGTGAATATCATGTTAAAATTCAAATTATAAATTGGTTATTTTATAGGTTTAAAATTACCGTGATGCCGTAAGTCTATTTTGGTGGCGTGAATTATCAGGCAAAAGACCGTAACTCACTTTTCACCCACTTACGGCTTTTTGCCTGCTACGATCCACTAGAAGAACCGCCTTCGCAGTCTCCCGAATCGCCGTAACTTCCACTCACGGTTTTTTTCCTGTTACAAAATGGTTTAAAACTCCACATTCAGGGATGTTCACAGTGTGCTATAACTCTCGCCCAAGATAGGGGGTTTTAACACCCCCCAAAAATTTTAAGGTTGGGTCATCTCAGGCCAGGTCACCAGTGCAGGTAAAGTGACCTCACCTCCAAAAATGTTTTAGGTGACATAAGTAAGAAATGGGTAAATTTATCGGACTGAAACTTATTACACATAATAGCCCCACCGAGTGCTACAAATATATTCCGGGATTTTTCAAATCGATGACCTAGGGTCAGGTACGGATCATGACCTCTCCATGGGAAATACATGGGAAAACAGGAATTGGGCTGTATTTGTGTAGATACAGCTGCGAATACCTTCGCATTCTCAAAATCGTAGTATCCTGGGTCCCTTTTCAGGTTCATGCTGCAATGTTTTACCTATGACCTCTGTTAGGTTATCTGGGGATACTTAAGCAGTTTTCAGCTTCGGGTCAATAACTTGCAGGATTTGATGATATGGGTTGTATTTTGAAACCATTACATTTAGATTGCTTTTACGAGTCGACTAATATGTATATTGACTATGCTATGTCGGAAAGTGACCTTGACCTGACCTGAGGTCACATTATTTTTGTGTTTTGACCTAACATAGTCACATTATACATTATTCGATTCACTGTGATGAGAAGAAGCGAATGGTGCCTAAAATGATTCTAGACCTGTCATGACCTCAATGTTGACCTGAGCCAAAAGTGACCGATGTAGCTTCTGCATGAATATGAATGAGCTATCCACCAGTCTTAGCGTTTTTTCGCTATTCCGCGTAGGAGCCGAGTTCGAGGGGTTTTCAAACACCCCCCTCCCTCCGCCAAGGCGAAGGTGGTTCGGAGCCCCACCGGGGCGCGGGTAACATCAAAATCCGTGAGCAGTAGGTTACCATCAATGTTAGGCAACCACTTCACCAGCTTGTTACCAGGCCAAAATGAATCACTTTCGGTCAAAAGGCACCCATGAATGGGTCACCTGGCGTCATCTGTTGTGCGTGCACGAGGAATCGCCGCAACCAACGCCAGCACTTCGATTAGCCCTTGCCCCCAGACGAAGGTACCGCTTTGGCTGTGTGAAGCCACTCTTCTTGACAACGATGGGATAGGCCGCCAACACCATGACTGTCCCTCAGGACAAACGAGGTCGATATGTCAGCTAACAAGCTGTGCAGAGAGGTCTTCGAGCGCCACATAATGGCATACAACCCGGTGGCATCCCATGATATATACTTGTATTCCCCCAACCGCAGGTACTTGCCGGCTGACTTGACAGAGCCATATATGAACACTTCGTAGACGCAGAGGAAAATATCTGCCCATAAAGTAGCTTCTGCATGGTGGTTCAGGACCTCCACATAGGTTTCACGCGTCAGAATGGTGAGAAACGTTCCACGCGCAAGGCTAACAACGAACATTTGTGCGTATTCACAGCGGGGTGTCGCACTTGTGCTGAGTACGCCCAGCTCAGAGATCAGGCACAACAGGCATACCCTCATGGTTTGGAGCGAGAGTGGAGCCCCAGGCAAATGATCCTCACTGCGGATATGATAGGGTGTTTTTGTACCCATCCATTGCATACACAATTTTCAGTTCTTGTCCCGACTCATGATGTACAACGAGAATTTCGCACCAGTTGGTCTGTCAACAAAATCAGGTGCGAGATCCACTTTTGTAATGTGGCACGAGGGCTCGGCAGGAAGAGACACATTCACTTTCGTAATGTGGCAGGAGGGCCCGGCGGGAAGAGACGCATTCAATGTGGCATCCTGCTTTTTTAGATTGGTGGTGGTGGTGTAATAGTCCCCCGTGCTGGTCGTAGCCGATACGTTCTCGGTATCAGGTAGTCGCGATCCAAAGCCGCCACGCCCCCCCTGTTCCGAAGCTGTGCCGGACCTGGATGAAAGCTACCGAAAAAGTGGAGCCACACTCCCGCCAGACACGGATTTTAGAGCAGAACGTGCTCGGATGTGTCCCGGCATTTGCGGCAGACGAGGCAGCGTGCTGCAAGGCACGCCCCGCTCACTGCTTGCAGGGGCGGCAGGGAAGACGGCTGATGCGGTGGCGGTACACCTGGAGAGTCCCCAGTGCCCCGCCCGCAGCTGGTGAACGTTGACAATGTCTTTCCGGCTCAGGGTGAGGACCGGTGTCGGCATCCAGCCCCCCATGATGCATCTGAATAGGCTGTCAGACCAGCAGCAACGCCAGACCCTGGAGGTGATGCAGTCAACGGCTCGGACGAGACCGCGGACGGCCGCAGGTGCGTTTTCCTGTGGGAGGCTGGAGGTCCCCTAAGCCATCGCGTCCGCTCTTTCATTTCCAAGAAGCCCACAGTGGGCCGGAACCCACTGCAGGAAGGTGTCCTGACCCTGGCCGCGATTTCGAGGTAGAGACGACGCAACAATGCGCCCATCGGGCCCGTTGGGCGCCCGCACAGCTCGCAAGGGTCGCGAGGGCAGCCTGGGAATCTGTGCAGATAACAATGATGAGCTCGAATGAGGCGCCGCCCATCTCCACCAGTCTCTCCAGTGCCGCTCGGATAACAAGCTCGGCGCGAGTGCTGCTGCAGTTTTCCCGCCGGAGCGGTGACCAGGTGTTCTTCTCCAGAGGGAAGTACGATTAGGGCACCTCCTCCACAGCTGAATAACTGATGTGTACAAAAAACATCGGACTTTGATTACAGCATTGACCCAGTCTGTTCACCCGAAATATTTATAAATTCGGAAAGTGACCTTGATGTATTTCTAGAAGTCTTACACGTCGATGGCAGCCGATTCCATTCATCAGGCTTACAATAAGAGCTTGAAGAAACTTGGATCGGTCTGTGGACATAGTGGACTTCAAGAGCGCTATTAAGAAATCATTGGTGATCTTAGAAATGCATCCAGGACATTCTCCTACACAGAAAACGCTGTAAGCCAGACAAAGTTGAAGAGGCTGAGTGAGTATGGCCAACGCCCATATTTGGCGCATATCAAGGTGATTCAGTTACGGCGTGGTCATTCGCTTGTGTTCAAAAGAACGACGCACAACTCAACAATGACAATGTTTGATCTATGAAGGAATAATTTCAAAGCTGCCATGGCGCCCACAAGACACTCCGTAGCACGCGGCGTACATGCGATCAAACTGGGAGGAATTCGTGAAAGGCTTCTTCATCTGTTGACTTTCCACAAACGAATGTTCTGGTCAAATCACAGTCTCCAAAAGTACGTGATCTCATGCGATAGATTGATCGCAGTGAGCTTATAATGCGTTCTTCCTAACGTCTTCCGAGCTCATTTTGTTTCTTTGGTGGTCACACTTGAAATGTGATGGAATTTGATGATTAAATGCACCCTGTATGCGAAGCTGTGCTATATCTACCTCAGCCAGGCTAGATACTGACGATAGAATATTGGCCCCGGAGTGCCCACTGCTCATTGAGCAATAGTTATGCAGAAGCTGACCTGCATCGGTCATTTGGGTTTTCAGGATGCTCAGTGACCTTAGCGTGACTAAGGGGGGGGGGCGGGTACAGAAAACACGGTGTCTGATCCCGTAGCGAGGAAAAGTTTCAATCTCCCATACCAAATGCTGCCTAGACTGACTTGACTGGGCATAAAATGAATGAATCAAGTAGATACGGTCTTCTGCCTGGTATTGGAATGAATGAAACTGTTTATTTACGGTCTTTTGCCTGCTTTTACGCCTTTTTGTCTGATTTCATATTGACGTTTGTGACCAAAAGATGGAAGGCAAAACACGTTTAAAGAATTTGTTAAAGATATAGTTTGTTTTGCATGAAACGACCTACATGGAAAGATGCAGCTCATTTCAACGATTCAGGTGATATCAAACTCGAACAAAAAACTGACTAGGTCCAGAGTTATGAAGAAAAACGGTTTTTTGCTTCTCCTGAAAAGTTAAGAAAATCGAGTTACGGTCTTTTGCCTTCCCACGGCAGAGCTTTACTACGCTTTACTACGTCACCAGCTCATATCCTGCTGGAATGCTGTAAGTCCTCATTCAGTATTCCCGCCCAGAATTTGGGCCCGAGTCAGCCCAACGCGCCAGCACTTCGCCACTGCCTCACCCATTGAATCAAATAAGAACGAACATGAAGGCGAAGTATCGACCATTTTATGTTCACTGTGAGACTAAAGCAAAATTTTCCTACCGTGAATCCGGTTCAGCTAGAATGTAATCACTCATCGACATCTTTGGTAACCATGTATTTTCAGAATATCCACCTTAAAAGCACATGGCGCGCGGAGGAGGTCGCCGGGAGGGTAGGGCGGCGCCTGACTGACGTCACGCCGCCGACAGGCCCCGGTGACGTCACAAGCCCGTGTCTCCGCGACCGGAGGCGGCAGTGGCTGCTGCGGCGGCGGCGGCAGCAGTGTCGCCAGACTGACACCGCCGGGCCAGGCCGAGGTGTCGGCACTTCTCTGCCGCGGAACAGCGCATCACGCTTTACGGCGCACCTAGTTAAAGCTGCGTCATTATCGGACACGAAAACATTGCGCACGCGAAAGAATCATCGCCACAGTCCCCTAGGGATGACTCGAGTAGGAAAGCCGAGCCCACATGACGCAGCTGTCCCGGCCAGCACAGAGCCACTAAAAACAAGTGAAATTAGGAATGTAGCAGCACTGACAAACACACGCACGTATAATTAAATATCACCGGCGGACCTATATTCGTGCGTAGGTACTGCTTACCGATCCACAAGCCCAAACAATCAATGCGAGACGGCCGCGCTCGCGATACAGAGAAACGCAACAGAGGGAGCGCGCCGGGGAGTTCACTGCCGCACGCTGCCCAAATCCCCTATCCACCAGGCAATCCCCTGTTGACAGCGCAGTCTAACGCCCATTAACATCTGCAGAAATCCATCACAGACGGACCGGCACGCCAGGCAGCCAATCATATCACGCCGCCACCCCAACACAGCCAATCGTGCGGCATGCAGACGCCCACGGCAGCCAATCACGAAGCAGTGGCGGACACGGCGACCAATGAGGGAGCTGCGAGACGGAGCCGCGGGCGGCTCGGGTCGCTTCGTCGGCATCTGCGCAGGCGCACGCGGCCGGGGAACGATGCTTACGAGTGGGGCCCGGCTCGTAGATGCTCGGTGCTAATGGTCCGTTCCAGTCCCAGATGAGAAGGCCGACGCTCACCACTCTGCCAACAAGAGAGCACAGGTCATGGCGGAACTCCTGCTGAAGATCTCGCGCGCCCTTGGTCTTTAAAAACAACTTCATTAGCACATTGAGAACACTTTCAAAAAAGTAAATACAACTCGAAGACGTTCTGGGGTACGATGATCAGCTCCATAGGCGATCGACTTGCTTATCCGTAGTAAAGTATGCTGAATGCAGTTTTTGGTAACGAAAAATCACAAGGAATAGTAACTAAACGTATACTCACCTCTGGATTACTAAGAACGGACATTGACTTTGCCCTTTTCATGCTGAAACAAGACGGAAAAGCAACTGTCAGAAACCACCCAATGCCAACCGGCAACACGTTCCCAGCCCCGTCGTACGCCCTCGCATGTCCCAATCGGCCCCGGGAAGTCGTGCCCCCGCCTGAGAAAGGTGGGGGAGAGGAGCAATCAACGTGGGACCACATGCAGTGAACCAAGCAAAGCAACTAAACTGCAGGCACTGCACATAATTCGAACCACGTGTCACCGATCACACCATTATACCCACCATTGGACGTCATCAACATGTTCTCCACCCACCCACAATCCGCCGTGGACTGGGCATCGGGACAAAAACCCGGGCAGACAGGCGAGGGAACGGCGCTACTGATCTTCTCCCGGTGGGCATCAGCGACTCACCTCGTCTCCTCTGCTCGCCCTTTGATCCTGTCCACCAGTTTGGCAGACGAGCGGCGTATGGAGGCGCGCAGCTTGGTGAGCGAGCCCGAACGGCGGATCTTGCCCGGCTGAAGGAGCGACCGCCAGACGAGGGGGGACAGAGCGGGGCGCGCACAGGCCGTTAGTTGGTAACGCATCTGGCAGCACGACGCCGAGACAAATGCGGCATGCAGCAGCAGAAGTGACGCAGTGCTCTCAGAACGCTCACATCGCAGTGGGGCGCTGACGGCTCTTTCAAGAGACGGCCCTCAGGGCATGCCCAGTGGAGACACGGCAAGGCTTCGGCGCACCGCGCACGCTTTCTCGGGGGTTTAGTAGGCGGATTGGATTAGTATAAGCGCTTTGCTGGCGGTAGGCGAGGCGATCGTAGCTGAATATTCGGAAGCCCTCCCAACGACAGACAATATACGTACCAATCACTGATGGCGTGACCGCTTATGATGTACTTCGCCGGTCTTTGAAACCTTACATCGATCGTGCCGAGTGAGCCAAGCAATTTACTTCACTAATATGACCTGTGCTACGAATGCACGACTGAAACCTAAGACTAAAGACAAATTCCAAAGCAATACACCTCTGCATCTTTGAACAATGAAACTAAATACTGTTTGTCCCAAAAAAGAAAAATAGCCTCCTATCATTTTGTCGGTATCAGAGTCTTGTGAAGAAAAAGAGGCAGCCGAATTCGGATTTCGCGCGAGAGAAGCCTCGCCGGCGACCGCAGCCGGGCGTTGGCTCAGTGACGGGCCTGCTGTGCGGCGGGGGCGGCAGCAGGGAACATGCTGTGTAAAGAGAGCCGACCACAGAGGTCTGAAGCGTACGTCCTTGGCAGGCACACACATGCAGGACTCTCCATTGGCAGCCGGAGCCGACCGGGACGGCGCCAACAGCGGCCCAAGACAGGACAGCTGGCAGCTGACACCCCGTGACCGGAGACCCATTCCACCGCTGAAGCCTTTCCGTTCCATGAACCGAACTACTGAAATTTTAGCCTTTAGAAACGTAAGAAACTACAATATAGGACGAGGCTTGTTTCCCGTAAGAAAAACAAAGCATAAGGTGGAACAAAACAAAATGTGTTAACGATAATAGGCTGGTTTATTGACAATGCGCTTTCAACCATCCGCCGGTGCAATATTTCGGTCAGTCATACATAAATAGCAACGCAGGCCTAAAAGGCCCAACTGAGAGAAAGAAACCAAACATAACACACTTGCCCAGTAAGTACGTGTCTGCTACGGGCAGCATTAAGCAACATCGTGCGCTAGCTCTTGCATCTTCACTCCCCGCGCCGCGGAAAAGCGTTGATTCTCAGTTCTAATCAGTACATTATTCATGATCAATTTGCAGCATTACCTCACCAAAAGACAAAAGTTTTTTCTTTTTCTTAAAGACGAAAGAAAGCAAAGTACACGTCAATAGCTGTGACGTAGATATAAACTTTACGCCGCAGCTCCCAGCGTCAATCAGTACATGGACTCTCAGCAGCTTGGAGCACGCTTCTGGGCCGCTGAGACGCCGGACGCGTCCTTCAACCTGGTGAAATTCATTCGTCCACGGCGGAAGGCATTAGCTCATGCACGTGGCACGGCGAGGTCACGTGTATCACAGCTCACTCTCGCAGGACACGACAATATTGGCTCTGCCTCGCACGCGCATCAGCGCTGAGGTCAGATGGAGCCAATTCTCATTTCATCTATAAAATATACCACGCACTCACGCTCGCATCCGAGTTCTCACCAAGTCCTCAGAGTCTCTCTTCAGCTTTCACACAAGTACGATCTGTTGCTGAAACATCGAAGTCCATTGTGATACAAACGTTGGGCCGTCTGAGACCGGAGTCTTGAGCGGGCCGAATGATCCCTACAGCGCTGCGGACCAGACCGGACCGGACCGGACCGGCGAGCGACTCGCCCGCCGGCTGTGCGCCTCACGACTGCAGACCCAGCGCGTGGAACAGTTTGGTTTTTAGTCCGGCCGCCTGCCGCGGGTCGTCAGTGGCGGCACGCGCGCCATCCGACACAGCGCCCGGCTGTGAAAGAACGACATCAGAGTCAGCGTCAGCGCCTGCCCTCTGGAGTCGGTGGTCCCCCGCCCCCGCCCCCGCCGCTACAGCCGCCCGCGCGCCGCCACCGCCGAGCCCGACAACGGGAGGACTGGGCCGACGGGTGGTCATATCAGAACTGGTGGGGAAATGGTTAGCCTTGTAATGGCTGACATTAGTTCACATAATAGCAGAGACCAGAGATAAGCGACGAGTAACATAATGAGTGGGGTAAATATTTTTGAAAGAAAGCAAAGTGAGTTAGTGACGAAGTGTTACAAAAATACTTGAATCAGCCAAGGTTAGTACCGAGAAATAACTCCATGCGCCACCTGTTCTGGCAGGCAACCATCCATACCACCAAAATGAATCCATGAATTATACCAAATCGAAGGAATTTAGCGCCAGCCTTTTAGCCTCCACACCTGTCACCGTGCTTTCCTCGGTATCTGCTTCTCCACTAATTTTGCATCATTACCGGGGAGAAGATTAATTATATAATCTTTCGAGATGGTTCAAGGCGAATTTTTTACGGGTGGGAGTAATTTCCGAGCACCAGAAGTTTACGGGTTGTTGCGTATTAAGGTTATGAAGGCCTTCCGAAGACTTAACACCCACTAAGGTGGGCCTCCAAGTCACCTTAGCCCTGGTGGGGTTCAAACACTCCCTCGAACTCGGCTCCTATGCTGGATAGCGAAAACGTGAACGCTGGTGGATAGCTCACACAGATTCATGAAGAAACTACATCGGTCACTTTTTGACTCAGGTCAATATTGAGGTCATGACAGGCCAAAGAAAGTGGCATGTTAGAGAAGAGTTTCTGGGCTCTAGCGTCTGACAGAGTTGAGTTCGGATCATGTTTAAGCACCATTCGCTTCCTTTCGTTACGGAAAATTGAATGATTTTTAAAATCACTACTAGGTCAAAACAGAAAAATGACCAGATCTAAGGTCAGGTCAAGGTCACCATTTAACCTAGCATAGTCAATATGCATATCAATCGACTCGCAATAACAATCCAAATGTAAAAGTATCAAGACAAAGCTTTATCATCATTTCCTGCAGAGTTATTGACCCAAGTCTGAAACCCTGCTTAAGTAGCCCCAGATGACCTCGCAGAGGTCACAGGTCCAAACTTGCAACACGAACCTATAAAGAGGCCTAGCATACTATGATTTGGAGAATACAAAGGCATCCCAAGCGGGATCTACAGAAATGGAGCAATTTTTCGGCTAATTTCCGTTTTCCCCATGCATTTCCAGTGGAAAAGTAAATGTCCGTACCTGACCCTATGTCATCGATATGAAAAATCCCGGATTACATTTTGTAGTCCTCAGTGGGCCCCATTATGTGGTATAAGTTTCAATTCGATATATTCACCCTTTTCTTACTTATGCCACTTTAAGCTTTTTTTAGAGATGAGGTCACTTGACCTGTACAGGTGACCTGACCAGAGATGAATCAACCTTCAAATTTTAAGGAAAGTTGCGGAATAGATCAAGGATAAGACGCACAAAGGACGGTGGCGCTTCGCACCGCCATCTTTCGTGCCGCCGGAAAAACCCAGGGGGTATTCAAACACCCCCTCATCAACGGGGTGAGGGTTTACAGCTTTTAGCGCGGCGACGACGGTGGCGGCAGCGGATGCTGTAGTTCGCAGAAACGCCGACAGCTGACAGCACTCTCCAGATACTTACGGCACGTTGGGAAGATGGCTCCATGACCAGGCATGCTATACCAACACATAGAGACTAGCCGTGTGCGAGGAACAGCGTTGCAGTTCGTGCCATCCACCATGAGAGAGAGAGAGAGGGAGGGAGAGATAGAGACAGAAACACCACACCGAGAAAGAGTGGCAGCAGCCAGTGAGAACGGAGAGAGGGGGTAAAAGCGGGGTTTCAGGAGAGTGAGCGGCCGTGGGGGTACGGTGTAGATGGCATGCTCCCGGCGCTCCCACCACCCGCCGCTGTCACACGCTGGGCTCCACGTCAGCCTCAATTGTAACCCCCTCAAAACCTTCACTGCACTGAAATTATCCGACGGCAGACTAAGTAAAAATAACATAAAAATGCACGCTTCGTCGGCTCGACTAGCAGCAGGTAAAAAACACGGGCAGGGAACATGGGAAACATGGACTCTTTTGACTGTTGACTAGGGTACAAAAGTTCCGCCACATGCCGCATTTGCCCCTCCTCTCCCCCACACAAATCACCTCGTAAATCTTAACCATACAAAAACAGACCGGAGGTGACACAAATCACACACACCTTTTTGAGAATATATAAATGCATCGATGAAAGCGCACTGTTAGCACCAGCCTTACAACTGAACTCGGAATAAAAAGCAAACTAACTTTGCCAATGCTACGGTAAGTTATTACTATGCAAGGGCCAAGCCGAAGTTCCGAGCTCCTGGACACATTACGATATCTAAGGAGTCGAAGTAAAGAGGGTCGACAGCTGAGAGCAAAGAACGCATTCTGTTTGGAATATTGCACCTCTCATTGAACAGTGGCGTGTGTTGGTGGTGTAAGGCTTGAAAGCGCAGTACTTGGGGCCAAGAGAGGACTATAGACTACTAGGCGCGTCAGGTCCGTGTCCTGCGGCGGCAGGGCCGCGTGCGTGTGGCGATATCACACCTCGTCCGTGGTCTCGTAATGGACGTCGTGCAGACTCTCGCGGCTGGCGTGTGCCGAGCGGCCGGAGCGGCGGCGGCCGGCGCTGCCGTCACCGCTGCTCAGCAGCTGGTGCACGCGGCCCTGCTTCACCAGGTCCAGACCGTACTGCCGGACACACGGCCGCGTCACCCGCCCACGCCCACTGACACACGGCCCTGCTTCACCGGGTCCTGACCGTACTGCCGGACACAGAGCCGCGTCACCCGCCCACAGACACAGACACACGGCCCTGCTTCACCAGGTCCAGTCCGTACTGCCGGACACACGGCCGCGTCACCCGCCCACTGACACACGGCCCTGCTTCACCGGGTCCAGACCGTACTGCCGGACACACGGCCGCGTCACCCGCCCACTGACACAGACACCGGCCCTGCTTCACCGGGTCCAGACCGTACTGCCGGACACACGGCCGCGTCACCCGCCCAGGCCCATATATATATATATATATATATATATATATATATATATATATATATATATACATTGGCAGACGCAGGGGGGAATTCCGGCTATGTCCCCCCCCAAAGCGCTGGAGGGGGGGTCAAACTATTTTTTGGCCCCCAAAGGCCGGATACATTTTTGAAAAAAGGTGTTTACACTAGGTCTGAAAAAATTCGCTCCCCCCAGCAGGAGAGGCAGACATGGGTTTGCCCCCCAATTCGGGTCTGCGTCCGCCCCTGAATATAAATTCCCTGCCCACGCTCATACAAGCACGGATATGTCACTCCCCCCATAAACACACGGCCACGTCTTACACCCACGCCCGAAGACACAGCGGAGTCATCAGCCCACACACACAAGACCGCGTCACCCGCCCACGCCCACACACACACGGCCGTGTCACTGTTTCTGAAACGTCGTGCCATTCGCCCACGCCCATAGCTCGACTGCATCGCCTCACCCATCCGCCCACACTGGACCGCTGGAATTCACAGACGGTTGCCATGTTCCAGACTCGCGCTCACAGTTCACTTGGGTGTAGTGCAGAGCCAGTCGCCTCTAGATAGCGTTCATACGGCGGTTTCACGTGGTGACCAAGGGATCTCTCCGATTTCCAAAACTAAAAAGTGAGCCCAGCTACACGATAGCACATACAGTTTAAGACCCCGGGAGAGGATAACTTCTCGAACTCGCCGGGTTTGGGAGGTGCCGTCAACTGTAGGGGGGGCGGGAGGACATCAGGACGCGCGTTATTAACAGCACCGAGCTATTGGAATAAGCTACGACGAGAGCTTCAACGGCACACTTTTTGGAGCACGTCGCAAAAAATTATCAGGCACTCATGTGACTCATTCCAACTAAAAATGCGCATTGATTCCAGAAAAAAAGTATGCACAAACACTCACGTGGCAAACAAGCGTGCACTGTTACATTTCGCTAATGCAAATACTACCGACGCCTTATGTTCTTTCATGTTTACGCTTAAATACATTTGGGACTGATACTCCGCAGTAAACACATTTACTTTCATAGACGAATGAATAAGACATAGACAATCCAAAGAAATGGTTAACAAATTGGAGCTCTGTTCATATTTCTGTTTTGATACCAGTTCTGATGGCCGTAGTTGAGTAACATATTCAGGATTAGCAGACAGAATTCAGCGTTCAGGTAGCCTGATTTCAGCTCTGGAGGCTGTTTAAGCTTTATTACGCACAAAATGATGCTTAGGACGGTGAAATCTTTGAACTGGGTTCGGGGTACCTTTGAGCTGTGACTGGTAAAATGGTAAAACGGACCAGAACACCGCGGGCGATTCACTTGAATATTATAGCTACCAACAGCATCGTTAAATCACACGAGGGCAAGCGACGCATTCTATTTGCTGCTTCACTCCACCACGAAACACTTCCAAAGAGCCCAATGTATAAAAACAGACATCTTCCAAAATTTAATCCACGATAGACTCCAACCATAATAAATCCCAGACAGGATGAATTCACATCAAAAGCAGGCCCAATGTTCGGTTCTCACACCGAGGGACATAGTGGCGACCTTTCGGCTCCGGAGTCATCATCACGCAAAAACAGCGGCCGTGCGTGTCATGCACGCACCCGGCAGCGCGTGACAGCTGCGTGAAGCGTGAGACCGTGCGTGAAAGAGCGTGAACAGCCACACCGGGCGTCAGTGTACGTGTGTGAGAGAGAAGTGGTCACGCAGGCACGATGGAAGCCAGAGAGTGAGACCGGGCCAGAACCAGTGTTCCCAATCTCAGTCGGTGCCGACGCTTACCGTGAGAGCTTTCTCTGGGTCCTGCACAATAAAAACCAGACTGAACATGATATGTTCGAGATTTTGGGAGCATAAAGTTACCCCGACATACAAGCTTTTCAAAATAAATCCTCACTAATATATTTTCAGAAATCCCAAGAGCATTTATATGCCAATAGACGATGAATGCTAGATCCAAATCATTTTACTGGAAAACTACAACAATCTCTGATCTGCAAGTACAAGAGATAGAGACACCACGAATGTGTTCATAGGTCCTTTGCAACCCCGCGAAACTATGAATCAAGACATCTGTACCCATCAATTCCAAATATGTGTCCGATCAGATGCACCTGCCATCGTTCACTTATCCATCACACTGATCAACACAAGAATGGGCACAATACAACATCCAGTCACGGGGCTGTGGGAATATCATGCCCGTTCAACCAGTAATAGACCTGAATACTGCAGCAAAGGACAGAGGGGGGGGAGCATCGATAAAGGCAAATGCATTATTATTTAGAAGGGCGTAGGAGCAATTGGGCGTTTATCAAGGCTTATTACAATTGGCTCCATTCTAACCTTCCAACCACTTAAAAATTACAGAGAAAGCAAGAAAACGGAGAAAGAATAGGGAAAGAAAAACGGAAGATACGAAGAGGAAAAGCAAGACGGATAAATATAAAATGGGGAGAGAACGACGAGGAGAACCAGAAAACAAAGCGAAAAATAGGAAGAAAGAAAGGGAACAATATCTAAGAACGTAAAGCAAAACTGGCCTTACAACCCGGAAAAGGGGAGACACAAGGGCCTAATAAATAGCAAGCGTATCATCCGTTGCGGGGAGGGGTGCCTAACTTTAGCATTGTAGGCGGCAGCAGGTGACCCACCTCCTTGCGTGACCGCATGGCGCAGTCCTCCAGAGTTTCGGCCGCCTCGTATTTGCCCTGACGTCTGTACAGCGCGCCCAGATTCTGCCGACAGCCGTCACCAGTCAGTGTCCTGAAATTTGTCTCCGCGTCCCGGCTGACCCCCGCACGAGGCGCGCAGCAACCACGGCTGCCTGCTAATGACCTTCAACTAGACTCTCCCCACTGGCCACGAAAAAATATCCAGAGCGAAATGGTTCCTCCAAATTTGTCCCTTCAATTTTGCGTCTACCTCGTCAACATATATCGAAACGCATTTGTCGTACTGGACAAATTTCAAGACACTGGCGTACATCCCCAGGCGTGTCCGCAACCCATGTGCTCCAGTCACCAGGGGGCTATGCTCGCGGACTGGACTGGTGCGGCGGGGATGCATGGAGGGAACAGCACCTCCCAGCAGCCGACAGCGGGAGCCAAGATATCCGACTCAGAGCACAGACTGGCCACTGTCACACCGCACACCGGGAAACAAAGTCGACACTCATCGGGCTGACATCTGCGTGTCCAGAAAACAAGGTCAAAGGGAGACAACTAGGGTGATTGAATTTAACAAGTACTGCTTTGTGATTGGAAAAAACAACCCGGTTGTCGGGTTAAAACTTTTAGCAGTTAAAGGGACACTTCAGAGCAAGGCTTTATGTAAGAATCAAGGCTAGGCCATATATTGAATGAACTCGTCCCACCAATGCTGTAGAAGTTATATCCGTGCTGGTATCGGACCACCAGTCCTTGAGTCCTCAGATCTAGCTGCACGCACATTGTCGATCTGTTTAGCCACGATAGTTCAGTCGAATCAGCAAAGCCCCGAGCAGTGAGTGGCGAAGCCACAACTACATTAGTTTCGATGGCAACCAGTGCTAACTGCCGAGCTAACAAACGAAGCCGCCTTCTACACCAGGCCGCAGCACCTGGTCCCTGGCCGGCCACGGTACCTTGAGGGTGGTGGTGACGGTGGGCGAGTCCACCTTGGCCGCCTTGTGCCAGCCGCCATACTCGCCGTACGGAGCGTTGTCCTTGTTCTTGCTCTTGTTCTCTTCCCTCTCCTCAGCCACCTGCCAGATGGGCTTGATGTCCCCTGGCGGAAACAGCGTACACCGTCAGCTTTGGATGTCCAACTCATTGGCACTACACTCGGTCAGGGTTGATTGGTTCTAGCGCAGGAAGGACGCGGGGATCTGTCACCGAACGATAAATACGATAAATATCCCCAATGTCTGCCATGGGAAGGCTATATACATCGAAGCTTTACCCACCTTTCTCACTATAACGACTAAAGGCTACAAATACAAACATTTAACCCAATAAACAAGTAACTGAAACACAAAGGTAAATGAACACCCGCGTCCCCGGCTCAAGTTTAAGCCTTAAGTCATCCACAACTCAGGACCTCCCAGCCGAAAAAAACACACTTGACTCAGTCCAGCGGATAGAACCCGCTGAAGAACAACGCAGCAGGCACTGGGCCGCCAGAGTAGCCAACTCACCTCCGATGGAGCCGAACTCCTGCACGTGCGCGCGGTCCAGCACCTCCTTGTAGAGCACCTCGGCCTCCTTGTATTTGCCCTGTTTCAGGTAGGCCGAGGCCAGGTTGTTCTTGGTCTTGGCCACGTTTGAGTCGTCCGGGCCCAGTTTGGTCTCGTAGATCTCCAGCGCGCGCTGGTAGTACCGCTCCACCTCCTCGTACTTGCCCTGGGGAGATCAGAATGTTCACCAGTCAGAGAGCTGTGCAGGCAGATCAGGGACAGTTGGAACGAACACAACTGGAATCGAAATGACCAAAGAGTCGAATCACCCTTACCCCACAAAAAAAACAGTCAACAGAGACTGAAAAATGCACACAGCACGTGATACCGATGTGTTACAGATGATCCTTCTCAAATTTCTAATATCTGGAGCGCAAATTTGGCGAGAGGCCTGAATTTCTAACAGCTTTTCTCAGCAGAGCAGCTGAGTTGCGCCCAATGCCGGACACGTAGCCGCCAGCTGAGCCCCTATTTGTTTTAACGCTGGCCGCGACGTTTTGATAGCCACTCTGAGCCAATGAACCGGCAGATTTGGCAGCTGGGACCTCTCAGCAACGGCCGAACCGGGCTGACATCAAACCACCGCGGTACAGAGTCCGCGTCAGCTTCCACACATAGTGGGACCACACAGTGAGAGTAAATCGGGACCACAATTGGGAAACCGCCGGCCACTCATAACGCAGCTAGAGACAACGGCACCGATAACACTGCACAAGTGGCTTTCAAACTTGTCGGGCCCAGAGCCTCCGAAAATACTGGTCAAACGGAGTTATCCCCGATACGAGCAAATGCATCCGATTCTAGATAATACACAACTGGAAGTACGTTTATAAAACGGTTGTTGACATCGATTTTAAGACCTAAATAAAATAAAACACATGCACCAGCGTTTACAATTGATAAACTGATCTCAAACCAGGTGTCCAAGTCACAGCCAAGAACAGCCCTCCTCCCCTCGCATTGAAAAATCGTGAAGTCTCTGTCCACGGACCGAGGCGTGCACTCACCTGGTTCTGACACAGCAGCGCCAGGTTGTTGAGCTGTTTGGCGACGTCCGGGTGGTCGCGGCCCAGCACCTTCTCGCGGATCTCCAGTGCCCGCTTACACAGCGGCTCGGCGTCCTTGTACTTGCCGCGCTTGCCGTACAGCACCGCCAGGTTGTTGAGAGTCGCCGCCACCTGAAACAACAGGCTTACTGAGGGTGGAATCAACCTAACACAACCTGGCTGCCGAAGACAGACCGCGTGAAACAATCAGGGCTGACGGTTTTTTTGTTATTTTTATTTTATCATTAGGGCCACTCCCAACAGGCAAAATTGCCCAATTACAGGTAGTATTGACGTGGGTGTTTAAGGATTCTCTCCACCGGGTCAGATCGGACATGGAAGGCGCTTTCCCACCGTGGGAGATTGAACCCACATTAATCCATGCTATCCGATCCGAAGACGAGCAACGAATCCACTAAGCCAACTCGGCCCCTTTTGCCGTTGTTGCCGGTGCCATTGTTCACACCAGACAAGACCAGATTGTTTAGGACAGATGCCAATACCACCTAAAGCCGCTCTGCTAGACAGAGGAGGATTTCTGCGGTGTGCAAATGCAAGGAAAGCCCGAGGCAGCTCAGGGACGAGACAGCCACAACATCAAAAGCACGATTCCAACGAGCTGGCCTCCGTTTCATCCTCAGCCCAGCGATGGATTGGTCCGGTGTCTCCCGGAATGAGATGATTAAACATCACAGCAAACACCAATTTAGATGAGACGACTGTGGGACAGAGGCTACTTCAGCAGAGAACATAACAGGTCCCCTAAGTTGGCAGCCGGACCAGCTAGTATGAACTTTCTCAGATTATAGCTTTCTCAGGTCTACCAACTGAGCCGCCCCGGTAGCTCAGCTGGTATAACGTTGGGCTCCGGCCCACTGCTCAGGAAACCGTATCCTGACAGTGCACTGGTGAAGGCTTGGGATCGTTTCCCCTGAGATGCTCCGGCGCCCAATATTTACTCGTCGTAGGTCAGCTGGCAATTGATTGGTGAGAGGATGGCCAGAGCGGAGGCCCCGAGCGTGTTTTGTAAGATATTACAAATTGGCTTTATAACTATCCCGTTATTTTGGGAATTCTTCGTTCGGATGGAAGGGTCAGGGTCTCCATGACTAGTCCCTTGATGGCTTTAGCGGGCCTTCGATCCCAAAAGCCGAGCTCGCAGTGACTTGACACAAATTATAAGTAAACAAATATGACAAGAAATATTATTACGTGCAATGCGGTCAAAGCTACGACATCGCCAGGCAATACTTTTTCTTTAATTCTCCCCTACGTGTGACTTCGGAAAATCCAAACCCAGAGTCAGGTACGATGGATGGAGAATCACCCATCTACAGAAAATGCAGGCATTAATATATATATATATATATATATATATATATATATATATATATATCCAGCACGAAAGTAAGATGCACACACAGCAATGACAATGCACTCCCGAAACCTGCATTTCCTTTGCTTCATTCCATACAAAAAATACGCCGTTTAGGACTCACTTTCATAGAAGAAATATGCCTATCTCATGTAAGCTTAGGACTGAGAGTACTTCACACTTGTTACTGCCGAAGAAAAACCACCACGCTACCGGGGAACATGCATCACGTCATAGCATCACGCAATGCAAAAAACAGGTCAGCACAGATGCTAAAAAATGCGAACGCTCTAACCCAAACCGATTCGACCAGTTAACTTTTTGACCTGGTGTATGTGGACCCAGGAAAAAGCCGTCAATGAAAATGTCTTCTATAAGTGGTGCTACTGAGTGAATTTTCAGAGCAAGCGTCCATTCTCCCTCAAAATTTAGGTATTAGAGAAAACCAAGCTCATGTGTGGAATCATACTCCGACTCAAGACATTTTTTCTACTGAAGATAAGAATTTAAGAAATGACATAAGCATCAATTGTTGACACATTACAGAATTCTTGAACTTAAGAGGAGCTCGCAAGCACAAGAGATGTATGATTCTACTTTCGAATATGATGATATTTCAGATCTTCCTGGCGTTACGCCCGTCAGCGCAGTAGCGTTAGTAGCCATGGGAAGATAAGCATACAAAAAACCGCATTCAGTTACGAAAGGGTATCTTATCACGTGCTTAAAAAAACAAAAACACTGGGCATTCAGTTTCGCTACCAAAGCAGGGTAAAGTTTACTCGTGACAATTTACTATTAAGAGGTGCTCAGCATGCTCCACCTGAAAAGACAAGACAAACAAAAACTCAATCGAAGCAGAGGCCACTGCTTATATTGCTTAAAAGGGCCAATAAAGTTTATTTAGAGATAGCATACTGAAAGTGAAAAAAACTGACGGAGGTTATTCTAAAACTAATGAGCAGCATGAGCAGCATATGACCCAGGATGTCAAAGCGCCCTAAAACCACCAATGTGATGATGATGTATCATCTACTAAAGACACTGGTTTGTTTAATTTTGATCAAAAATAGTATTTTTGGCCGTACGCAAAAGTATCATGTCCTACCGTGGTGAAACCGACATCCACGATTTGATGGGGACTGGTATCAGTGGAGACCGCCCCAGGAACGATTATACGCATCTCCCAGACATAGAGTTCAGCATTTCCCACAGGCCCAGTAATGTTCACGATTTATATACCTAGTTACATACGTAACGCAACATAACCTTCGCAAAAACTTGAAGCGGATCAACCAGCAGGGGGAAACAAACCAGACCTACATAAGAAAGCCGGCAAGCAATGTAAGAAACATTTCTAATGTAAAAGCAAACGAGTCGCGTGAAACTCAATGCGGAATCAAATAAAGGAGAGGCGAAAAATCAGCCGATACGTACCGCGGGGTGGTTCTCTCCAAGTGTCTTCTCCCGGATGGCCAGCGCATCATTGAGAAGGTTGGCCGCCTCCTTGTACTTGTTCTGGTCCCTGCACCGAAGCGGCAGACGTCAACCATCACTATGCTTCTCTAGGACAGTTCCAAGCCATTAGCGCAGAGGTAGTAAATAACAGCTTGTCACGCCACGCACGGTAATGACACGATCACAACAGCATTACATTTCTTAAAACGCGCCTCATAGTTCTTAAAGTCTGGAGTGTCACACAATTAAGCAGCAATTTCGCTGCGCCTGCCCTTCGATCCTCAGCGGGACCCCAGCATCGCAGCGCCAGGACTCTCCAATTTCCAAACTGCTGTCACAAGTGCCTTCAGCTTTGAGCCGTAAATCGGCGGCGACAGGGCCGCCCAGGGCACGGCGGCTCCCACGGGCACTGTAACGGCCCCATGGCCGGAGCCGGCCAAATGATGGCGCCGCCGGCACCAGCGACAAACCAACCAGGCAAGACAATCAACGCTAGTGGCAGGGACAAACCGCTACAGATGCGCTTCGGGCGGACTGGGTATTGATGCTGCATGCCGGATATTAATGATAGGGGGAAGCCCGCAGCAGACGTCGGGCGCTTGATTAACTTTCAATTCAATAAGGGACGAGGGATGCCATGACCTTTGGCCGACGCAGATCAATTGATTACGGCCACCAGCCTGAGGGTTTACGACGCACCAACTGCTGAGGCCATTCGGCGTCGATAACTCCCACACTGTTGGGACGGTATATTATGGAGATCGGAGGGACTTATGCAGAATGCCCGCCCGGAATTTGAACCCGGGTCAACAAAGAAGAAATCGAAAGCGTCTCCCTCTCAAAATCCAGATAAGATTCGAAAGATCTCGACTATTCAACGAAATTCATTTTTACATTTGCCAAAGCGTTTAGATGATAACACGAGACCGAAGTAGATCAAGGTAAAACGAAGACTTCGTTTGACAAATTTTACAGAAAATGAGTCGAGACAACGGAATTGCACTAGTGCGCGTGGCAACACAAAGCCAAACTAGAACATATATCCAATCTCATCCAATTATTTTCTACTTTTTTACCTTAAACTCAGTTGGAACCTCAAGAAAAAGGAAAAGGCATGACAGTTGTTGCAGGAATCAGCGGCCGAAATCTCCGGTCGAGCTGCATTGTGAACGAGTACCAGGTGACATTAAGCGACTCAACCTTTTTAGGATAAAACGATCTTACTTTCACCGTGACTTTGGGTAAAAATCAGGACAAACATACAAAAAGGCAGTAAAAAAGAAAATACAAAGTTGAATGTTTTTTTCATCTTTTAATAACAGTATATGGCATCAATTATCAGTAAAAGCAGGATTTGCATTTATACATGCATGGTGGTTCTCCATTCATCTGCACAGATATCAGAAGCGACGATGAGGTATAGCGGAGAGAGGTTGGCTGGCCTATAAAAAAGCTTAGGAACGGGGGGACCAGCACAAGAGCGGAGCTAAGGAGCGGGGCGGAACCAGCACTCAGCGAAGCTAGGGAGCGGGGCGGAACCAGCACTGAGCGGAGCTAAGGAGCGGGGCGGAACCAGCACTCAGCGAAGCTAAGGAGCGGGGCGGATCCAGCACTGAGCGGAGCTAAGGAGCGGGGCGGATCCAGCACTCAGCGAAGCTAAGGAGCGGGGCGGATCCAGCACTGAGCGAAGCTAAGGAGCGGGGCGGATCCAGCACTGAGCGAAGCTAAGGAGCGGGGCGGATCCAGCACTGAGCGAAGCTAAGGAGCGGGGCGGATCCAGCACTCAGCAAAGCTAAGGAGCGGGGCGGATCCAGCACTGAGCGGAGCTAAGGAGCGGGGCGGATCCAGCACTGAGCGAAGCTAAGGAGCGGGGCGGATCCAGCACTGAGCGGAGCTAAGGAGCGGGGCGGAACCAGCACTGAGCGAAGCATCGGGAGAATCGGTGCCAAGTTTCGCTATTTCAAAGACAATTGGCAAACCAATGCTGACTCACATACAAACGGGGACCGGGAATCGGGTAATGGACTGAGCCGGGGACGGAGCGGAGGTGGAACGGAGGGGGACTCACCGGTAGACGAGGGCGAGGATATTGAGCATGGTGGCCACGTCCGGGTGGTCGTGTCCGCTGGTCTTCTCCAGGTCCTCCAGTGCCTGCTTACACAGCGGCACCGCCACCTCGTACCTGCCGAACGTAACAGATCCCACTCAACACTGTCTACTCAAAGAGCGGCACCGCCACCTCAAACCTGTCAAACGTCACAGACATCACCTCACTATTCTTCCTCGACTCCACAACGTCATTCTCTCATCCCATTACTGGAGAAACCACCAGGAGCAGTAACAGTACTGCTGGCATTCTGACCTTCCCAGCGAGGCGTACTGGCCTTCCCAGCGAGGCGTACTGACCTTCCTTGCGAGGCATAATGACCTTTCCAGCGAGGCACACTGACCTTCCTTGCAAAGCATACTGACCTTCCTTGTGAGGCATACTGACCTTCCTTGTGAGGCGTACTGACCTTCCTTGCGAGGCATACTGACCTTCCTTGCGAGGCGTCCTGACATTCCTTGCGAGGCGTACTGACTTTCCTTGCGAAGCATACTGACCTTCCTTGTGAGGCATACTGACCTTCCTTGTGAGGCGTACTGACCTTCCTAGCGAGGCGCACTGACCTTCCTTGCGAGGCGTACTGACCTTCCTGGCGAGGCGTACTAACCTTCCTTGCGAGGCGTACTAACCTTCCTTGTGAGGCGTACTGACCTTCCTTGCGAGGCACACTGACCTTCCTTGCGAGGCACACTGACCTTCCTAGCGAGGCGTACTAACCTTCCTTGAGAGGCGTACTAACCTTCCTTGTGAGGCGTATTGACCTTCCTTGCGAGGCACACTGACCTTCCTTGCGAGGCATACTGACCTTCCCTGCGAGGCATACTAACCTTCCTTGCGAGGCGTACTGACCTTCCTTGCGAGGCGTACTGACCTTCCTTGCGAGGCGCACTGACCTTCCTTGCAGGCACACACTTTCCGCAACCCGCACTGACCTTCCTGCAGGCGCACTGACCTCCTTGCGAGGCGTACTGACCTTCCTTGCGAGGCGTACTGACCTTCCTTGCGAGGCGTACTGACCTTCCTTGCGAGGCGCACTGACCTTCCTTGCGAGGCGCACTGACCTTCCTTGCGAGGAGCACTGACCTTCCTTGCGAGGCGCACTGACCTTCCTTGCGAGGCGTACTGACCTTCCTTGCGAGGCGTACTGGATGACCAGGTTGTGGAGGGTGCGGAGCCGAGCCGGGATCTCGTAGCCGGCGTTGACCTGCTGGGCGAACTGGGAGGGCGGCGTGGGCGACATGCCGGTCCGCTCCTCCGTCTCGTCGTCAGGGAACAGGTCCACCGCCGGGTTGGCGCCCGACTTCTCCATCGACTCTGCCGTCGACTCCGACATGCTCTCCTGGTTCTGCGCCAGAAACACGGACTTACCAGTACAGCGGATGACCCACCCAGCGGGTTTGGGATTACCAGTGTTGTACAAACCAGAAGAATACACGTCAAACGCCTCTTAGCTTGGCCGTAGAGTCCTTAGTTCTGGAATAGTTAACACAAAAACCTGACTTCCGGCCACGTTTCCTAATGCGACAAAGGTTAAGTCTGCAGCAAAACATGAGCGGCATACATGATGAAAGATAGCCTGGAACTCACTCTAGCTATGATATGAAGGGTTGTAGGTGATTTTGCCCTATACTGAACTCGCAGACATTCGACTGATCTGCGGTACTCTGCTCTAGAGAGTAGTTTCATCTCAGCACAGGTGCAATCGAATCGATGGCTTGGTTGCGACATATGCGGACCTATCTTTTTTATACCTGTTTGAGCTTTCTGGTGCCGTTAGAGGCCGAGATGTGAGGCGCCAAACAAGAGCACAATAGTAACTTTCAACAAAAGCACCAACGGCACCCAAAGCTGGAGTTTACAATCACGAGCATGATGACAGGTGGAAAGTTTAACAGTCACTTGTCTTTTGGTTTAATCAGGTGTTTGGCACATGTATTTCAGGCTTTATGATTTCCACAATGTGTTCCTGCCTTATCACTAAGTGGAAAATTGGTAGACAAATTATGATAATGAACGATCGTGTAAATTCGCCAACAGCCATGATGAAATCGAGCTAAAATTGGAAGCATTTTTTAGATAGGTCAAAATTACAAATATCATTAATATAAAAAAGGAGATATCAGAATGACAAATTTCAAAGAGGATCTGCGGTGTTTACATACGTCGCACCTCGTGAGCATCCGATTAAAAAAGTTCCCAGTATTAGAAATTGCAGCTCACAAAAATCCGTTTCAACGTTAGATATTCTCAGCCGCGAAAACACTTAAATCTACTTCTCCACGTCACATAGAAGCCGGATTCCACGAAACATCTTTAACCATTCATTTTCAAACAATGCAATTATGGCATTCCCATAGCGACCCCTCCAACTCCCACTTTATATTCAAATCAGCCCTATCACGGACATGCTGCTATTAGTCGCTGAGCCATATCGCCAGCTCCACATTTCAACCAACGGCGGCATCACACAGCGGCGGCGGCCGTATCGATTTCAGATCGACTCCTCCATGCAGCGAGCCAGCAACGGCCGCCTCAACTTTCATGCCCCTGTCGTGATGAAGAACGGGCGCATGAATCTTTCCATGACTGGCTGAGCAATGGGCTGACACGGTGATGGAAGGTTTCATTACAAATGAAGGGTGGGTGGGTATGTCCGAGCCTTCATCCACATCTGGATAAAACTGAATAAATAAGTCGGTGTTACGCAGTTCCTGTGTTAGCCATACGGCTTTTCGATAACTCTTTCAGCCGATCTGCCATCTAGGCTTCTACCGATTCGACTCACGACGCGTTCATAGCCTTCTTGCGACATAGGCCTGAGCACCTGGAAGGTGTAGATCCATATGCTGAAAAACTAGTTTGTTCCTCTAACCGATACACGTAGAAAAACTCACGGCGAAACAAACGGTGTAACCTTGGTCCACCAGCTATACGAGTAGGTCTTGTCTATAAACTCGCAGGAAAAAATACAGAAAACGAAAAAAAATCTTAGAAAAATTGTCAGGTTCGGACCACCACCAGACACTGACCGACCCCTTAACTAGTGAGGAAGCGGAGACAATAGCGTCCCCTCCCCTGGTTAAGTCCACATGAATATATAATACCATAATACCATGGGCGCGCGGTATCATTTCCATTAACAATGTCAGTACTATAGCTAATCTTAATCTGATCCACACGCTTCTCATTCCTCAAGACAGCACTCCGTCAGATTTCTTAAATGATCGACAGAGCGATTTAAGCACAAGACCGCAGCCGTAGAGTACACAAATAACCTTGGCGAGGGAGAGAATACAGACTTCCAGACCCTACAAATATTTATCCAGAAAAGTGAGACATTCCTGTGAATGCTGAGCAACGCACACCCAGTTCCTCCAAAAACTTGATATAAGGTATTATCGATGTTCTCGTCTAGCTCCGTTCAAGTTTCAGCGATAAGCAGCCAAAACCATGCACAGATCAGATGGCCTATGGCACAGTTCAGATGCAATTACTCACCGGTATCGGATTACAGCCTTCCGCTCTTAAGATATATTTTTACACCCGAGTCAACTTGGCCATTTTCGTCGACATGATGTCGGGCACCGGGGCACGGCCTACTCCGGTCTAAATCTGACGGGATTACGCAGCCGCTCCCGAATAGGAAGTGGGACCGCGCGCGACACGGGTTTATTAGGACAGCTCAGCCACTCGGGAAGATGAACTGGTCAACTCAGCAGACTGGTGACCGCAGCAGGCCAGCAACTGAGCGAGCAACACGGTAAACCTCCCGGTCCGAGAGGGCGCCCGCGACAGCGCGAATTAACGACCGACAAAGTTATTTGGTAGTCAGTGCTTAACCGTAACGTGTAGCATAGCTTACATTACATTGAAAGTCGAGAGGTTATGCCGTTGTTATGAAGTTTCTCGCTGCTTTATCACATGCAATAATAGCTAAGTTGCTGAATAGGCTTGTATGGCCCGCCATGCTAAAAAAAGCCCCTAACGTTGTTTCCTGTTTGCTACCACTGTTTAGTGAGTAAATAGCGGCGGGGCTTGCTCCACTTCCTTCATAAGCAAAAAAAAAACTACAAGGAAGACCAAGCCGTCTTGCAGGATATGAAAAACGATACACATAGAGCGTAGAAGACGCTCTTTCTTCCAGCTCTACATCCCAAATACAAATACACTCAACAAAGAAGTCTATCCGAGTTAAAAGGGCAAACGTTTTGCTGTCTTTAGACTTAGTGTGGCTGGAAGGCGGGCAACAACCGACACCATTAACAACCTCCCACCTACTGTGAAAAACAGCTTAGAGAAACCTATCAACAGCGCCCACGTGCAGGACACAGAGAGAACAATGGCGTGAAAAACATCCGACGGGCGCCGCCGGCAATCAGGCGACCTCACTTCCTTATCACATCAGGTTAGCCATCAAACACGAATGGCGCAGGTAAGCAGGCGAGGCGTCATGTAATCAGCTGAATACCCGGCCCAATCGGATTAATCACGGGCGGGTCAGCCGGCGGGTCTGGACCGCGCATCGATCCAAGCACGTCCAACCGGGTCACGGCGTGCCCGCCCCCAAACAAAGGCGGGCGGCGCTGCAGCTGAAGGCATCAGCATTGGGCAAAGGGGTCAGAACGCTAGCAAGTAGCAAAACTCACAGCTGGTGAAAACTCGGGTCCGAGTACACACCATCTTCTGCTGATTTCTCTGGCATTTCCCGGTCATCCCCCTATTGGCCTCCAACACCAAAAAGCGATAAAGTTGAGCATTTCCGAAAGTTCTGCCGGTCATTCCTTCAGTATAGGAATGCGATCCTCACGTAACCACGCTCCACCTTTGCCAAAACAGACAGAAAAATCTGACAAAATGCTTGGTACAAAAGCATACACCAAAAACACCAGTCCATCCTCAGCCTCTCACACCCACCTGGTTGTCCTGGTCGTACTTCTTGATGGAGTTGAAGAACTCCAGCTGCTTCTTGTCCTCCTCCAGCTGCGCCACCTGCTGTTCGGAGGCCTGCAGCTTCTGCTGGGTGTTGGCCAGCTCGTCCCTCAGCCAGGCGTTCTCCTGCGGCGACGGGGGAAGCAGTGAGAGAAGCACGTGGTGTCGTGATATCGCAAGGGAAAACAGTTTTTTAGTTTCTGGTACAAGAGCTATGTACACCCGTCGGCATAGATGGTTGAGACATTACTAATAGTAGATAATGCGGACAAAAAACTTTATTCGTGTGCTCGGGATGATCAAAAGTAAAGGGCACTGGACGTATAAAAATAAAATCGGCGTCACATCAATCCAACTAAATCGAAATAAGAGCTTGGAGGAGCGTTGTGTGGGGCTTTAACTGCAGGGGCGACTTTCGAGTACTAAAACGACCACGGAATGTCGAGCTACAGACACAAAACACGCGGAGCCGACTCCATTTTTGCGACGTGACGACATCGTTGAGCAGCGCATGTCTTGACTTGGGATCCATTGTATGGTCCCATCAGCTTGGCCGGGGAGCCCTGGGCTTTCGCGGCAGCTTACACAATGCAAAAGCATGCCTTTCAGCGGCACAGCGGCCGCCAAGCCGACAGCATACATGGCATGTCGTCTTTTTGTTCATTACGTCTAAGCTATGTAACTCATTTGCTGGGTCACAAGCTCTAAAACAGCCGAGAAAAACGGAGCCGCCTGCTGAACTCAACAAGTGCCGCCGCAAAGAACCAGAAGGCTACGCACCAGAAGTGTCCGACCTCTGCTTTTCATTTCGCCAACGATATGCTAACACACGAATCCATTATGCACCTGGTCACGGCCCATGCATGGAAAGTAGCTGCGGGTGGGGGGGGGGGCGTGGGTGGCGCGCCTGCACACACAACTCCCACACGCAATAACTGAACAATGATCTGCGGCGATGGTAATAACACCCGCCCAGAAAGTCCGGGGAACAACGGCGCAAGCCTTTCGGCGGATCAGGTATCGACCCTACGAAAGATGTGTGGAGGTGGAAAGATAATTGCTTCGTCGACTAATAATCCAATGTCGACCGACCCTCTCTATTTCAAGGGAATGCATGTCTGATAATTCTGGCTAATACTGGATGATAACCGGATGATATTTGCAGATCAGCTTAGACCAAACGCTGGTTTGCAATACAAGCCGACGACCTCACACCCCGATTTCCCTGTACCACAGCTCATTAAGAGAGTATTCACAAGGATTCCGTATGGCAGACGGTACGTCGTTCCGAGAACTAGTTTTGGTTGGTTTGGTATGATGTGAAAGCTGCAGACAACTAAACTCGGGCTCCGTAAAGACCTAGGCCTTCCAACCGACTTTCAGGTGGCCGACAAATCATTTTCACATTTCCCATGGTTATTCTCATTTATTAACCCATAAGTATTATATTATTGCCATTTATCATATTATATCATCTGTTATTGATTTCATGATTGCTATTATTGATCAACAAGGCTGAAAACGGAAGTCAGCAACTTGGAAATGGGCCATTTCGCTGCTGCAGTCAAAACAAAAATAACGCTGCACTTTATGTTCAATGTGCATGCATGCACCTCCGGTGCATCCGTTCTTCCATGAACTCCAGCGATCATCAAACAAATACGCTATCAATAATGTACACTGTTGCACAACAAAGAAACAACCTTAGAACATCTTTAAAGTTTCAAACCAGCGTATTAGTATCTTCCAGTCAATGATACCATTCATGGTTGCTTTTAACTGATCCAAGCCCATTATAGAGTGACTGACATCGCTTTAGCGAAATCCAGTTTCTCCTAGACGTTATTAGAAGGCAGACTACGCCGGCATACGGATAACGCGGAACCGAGACACTTCTATACCTAAAAACGCCGACCGATTAAGATATCAGTGAATAGTTCGCTGTTCACAGAACGAAACAGTGGAATCGCACACTTTCACTAATTCTCACCAGCGATTCCGACACTGCCAGGTAACACAGCACCAAGCAATCATCAGCGAGGCTTTCAACTGATGACAAACATCCTATCGGGCATGTGCGAATGTGAATCACGCCCCGGTTAGGCAAGCGCTGGCCAGACAAATGCCATCTGCTGGCGAATTCGAGCACTGCCGAGTATGAGCGGTGGAAAGTGTGTGAACGAACACAAACCTGGCAGAGACGCCGGACCTGGGCGCGCAGTTTCTGTTTCTCGGCCTCCACGCCCTGCAGATGGGACGCCAGCGCCATCATCACCTGCAACAGACACAGGGCGGCGTCAGACGCGCAGCCGGCGGAGCTGGGCCGCTGAGGACAGGGGTTGGCACGGGGATGATGATGATGATGATGATGATGATGATGATGATGATGATGATGATGATGATGATGCAGAGACCGTGTGAGGATAGTTGTGGGTACCTGTAATACACATGTGGGCTACGTGACGGTTGATGACGCATTGGCTTATAGGTCACGTGATATACCCAACTCTCAAACTGTTGATGAGGAATGAAGGGGATTGGTTAATGTTATATCCATCTGAAGGTTCCTCCGTGCCTTTCTTACCCAAGCTTGAAATACAAAACACAAATATGTCACGACACTTTCCAGCAGGATATCTCTCTCTCTCTCTCTCTCTCTCTCTCTCTCCCTGTCCCTGTCCCTGTCCCTGTCCCTGTCCCTGTCTCTGTCTCTGTCTCTGTCTCTGTCTCTGTCTCTGTCTCTGTCTCTGTCTCTCTCTCTCTCTCTCTCTCTCTCTCTCTCTATTTCATCCTTAAGCACAAGTTTACATGCATCTCCGTCGACAGCCGGCGTCTTCAGCAGAAGCGGCCACGCGCCGCTGGGCAGACAAACAAGCCTTACAGGACGGCCACTTCGTCGCTCCCGCAACCCGATTTCACCCATAACAAAGGAAGCTCTACGAGACGACGATGAAGGGAAAACAGAAAATTCGCCCGTGATTGAGCTCTAAAGCATGCTTTGTATTCGGCGCAGGAATTCAATTTCGGTGCGCCAGCACACAAAGCACGGTCTTCTACTATGAAGATACGCATCGGCAGAACAAAAATCAAGCGCTTTTAACTAAATGCAATTGTATATGCATTCCGGTAAGAATACCGAACGTTTTCAGGACCCGAATTCGCGGCCGGAAGCAACAGCTTACACGTCAGAACCCATGTTAATGTCTTATGATAAAAATATCGGGTCTTCAAGCAATGAGCATCACCGGGGAACGTAAGGCCAGATTACGGCCTCCTGGGGGAGCACTGCCCTGACCACTAGCATCAAATCCGAGTACAAACTCGTATTGATTCCGTGTCATCGGTGTTGCCAAAGCAGGCGGCGAAGGCTCAGAACTGGACGAAGGTCCTGGTCGACTCCAGCCTGATTGTGTTTGCCAACCTGTCGCCGCCACTCTTCGCCCAGCTGTGTGACGTGTTTGAGAAGTTTGGCAGACGCTCTACAACTGCCACATCGTCTACTGACTCACTGCTTCATTGGTTAGAGCGTGGGAATAGCACTCGTTGATCTCTTAAAAGAACGAGAAAGAGCGTTACTCTTGAAATTTCATTTACGCTTAAAGTCGCGTAGAACAAAGTTTATTTCTGCAATTATCACGCAGTGGCGGAAGTTCTACCGCCTTATTCCAGCCAGGGCCTGACCAACCACCTCATCGCCTTTCCACCAGCCCAGCTTACACTAGCCGTTTCCCAGCAGAAACGAAGGCGCAACGTCTGCACCCAGCGACGGAGGATTGGAGTGACTCTCTCTCCGCTACCGCACGTACCTCATAAACACAGAGGCACGCGCCCGCAGAATGCGAGGTCGCCTGCCCGCCACAGCCGAGACGACCGCTTTTATGAGACCCAACACTATCTGTCCACACAAGCCGTGACAAATGTTCCAGTTGAAGTCAAGTGGTGAGGTCTGAGGCAAAGCAGGGCCAGCCGCCGGGCCTACGGCTATGGATATCGACTTTACCCGTTTCACTGAAGTCCCCGTAATCGCCCAACCTTACCTCATGCCAAATTTTCAAAGTATTTATATCCACTGGCTCCCAATCCTGGCGCTATTTGGAAGGGTATGGGGCGGGGGTAAAACCCATATTATTATAAAATAATCGTATCCAAACTTCAGTAACAGCCCTTATATATAGACATAACCAACCAAACAAGAGCGTCGCCGGCCTGGGACAGAGAAACCCGCCATGGAGTGGTGCCCCGTGCTGTGGGCGGCGTGGGCACCAGGCCGGCGCGGTGACCAGCCTTCACCGATCACGTCCCTACCATCCACTCCCACCACGGATGCCGGCCGCAAGGAGGCTGACACGCGACCAATCAGGCCGCTGCAGCCGCCACAATAGCGCCGCTACACAGGCGGCAATGGCGCAGTCCGTGTTATATAGCGCCCGTCGGCCTGGCATTGCTGGCTGATGCGCGCCGCAGGAGACGGGGAGAAACATGCAGTGTGTGGGGTTCCAGACCTAACATCATTAAATACTAAGCAACAAAAAACAAACAAAAATGATATTCGTTTCTCCTCTGAAGATAAAGTACTGAAGAGAGAGCAGTGGCGCAGTCTTAAGCTGTTTTCTTCTCCGAAACCATCAAAACATATAAACTGCATGCCACTTATTTTCGGGAACAGCCGAAATAACCAAAACACCCCATAACAATAGCTGCCACTTATTTTCGGGAGCCCGCCTCACCGAGAAGAAACAGACACATTCAGTTTCAGGTGGGGAAAACTCCTCCAGTCCAGATGAAAGACGCGCCCGCCCACTGCCGCCCCTGGACAATTAGGCTAACGACCCACAACAACCTCCACACGCTGAAGTCATTACCGAGACCACCTCCTGGGCTCCGGGGCAGAATGGGAGGTCTGTCTCTGGTCGAGAGCTCAGCGATAAATGAGACGGCCGCTCCTCCATTCACAACGCAGCGCGCGAGATCAAATAATGCCCCACTGCATCACACGTTAGTTGAGAAAACACCAAAACCAGCGTTTCAAATTGGTTTGCATCATGAATTGGGCATCTCGTGGATCTTTGCACCGTTGGCGGATTCATTTGATTGAATTGGATTGACCACAAAATTACGACATTTTGGGATTTGCATATGGACTTTGATTGATACCGATGTCATCGAGTTAGTTGTATTTGTCGGATCCGTATCCTATTTAGGTTGATGGCCAGGATGTGCGAACGGATTTACCTGAGTGTGTTAGGGAAACTTCGGATGTAAGTAGAATTGGCCCTAAATTTTCTTGGCTGAGACACCCTCTACTGCAAATGCCACGACTTAACATACTCGAACAGGGAAAAAATCGCACAAGCCATTTTTCAGGGCCTGAAACGGCCACCAAGGCGCGGACCTGTCCTAAAATACCATTTGTTCCATACACGCATTTCTGTTCCCTGACTCCAACGGAGCGGGGCGGCGGTGTGAGTCACGACTCAGGGGTGCGGCCGGGGGCCGGGCTGTTGACTCAGCTGAGCGGCCGGGCTGTGCACACAGGGTCGGGCGGCCGGAGGGACCGGTCTGTACACACGGGCCGTGCTCAGCACACTCCGCGCCGGCTGATGGTCGCAATGGATGACTCCAGAGGCCGTGAGAACGGCGGAATAGGCCTTCGATGCCTAAGCTACCAATGCCGGAGCCAAAATTATTACGCCCAAATTTAGCCTGGCGTTTCACTTTCGGCATATCAGCTTCACTTTATAACAGTGTGGAGCCCTTAACCGACTCCTATTTTCGAAATTTAAACACCCAAGATTCTGATATCGAAAAAGATCATGATTGCCAACCCAGCAGCCAAATGAAAAAAATCCTTACAGTTTATGTCCCGACGTGGGTGATTTAAGCAAACACTCCCCATCTACACCAAAAGCATAGTAAAATATCCAATAAAGCCGTGGAACAAGTCCCAAACATATTGGAGCGGGCTGACCTTTTATGTCGGAAAGTCAATACTGAGAGCATGACAATCAAGTTCAACAACAAAAAAAGAAAACCATTATAACAATAAACACCACACAAAAAGTCTTCAAAGGACTGACGTGGGCTACTGGCGCCTGAAAAACAGCCAGCGTTTCACGGGCCCGTGCTTTCACAGAACCACCATCTGTCAGGGCCGCTCCGTCGACCGCCGGCCGCACCGTACAATATGTGCTGGCCAGACGCTTTTCCCCGGAGGGCCGTGACCACCCGCCGCGAACCAGACGCAATCGTCCCGGGTGAAAAACACCGACCCGCACGCGACCTCCTCCAGCCCCGATTTCAGCCCGGGCTGATTTAAGACCTCAGAACTTTAGCTCTCAGAGCTTTCATAGTAGATTACACAACTTGTTCACAATCGTGATTCGGCTCGATTTCAGACCTCTCAGCATGATTATACCCTCAGCACATTGGCAGGCGGATCGTAGAGCGTAGCTTACAGAAATGGGTCTTGCAAGCCCCAATCCCACTTCGTTTAGGTCCTCATCAGCACCAACGTAGCTACCTCCCTCCGGACGACAGTACGGCTATTCATATCACCTTCCACTCAATCTCACCACCCACAAAAAAACACCGCTCATTCCCTTACCATAGCATCCATCACATTCGCAGCACATCAGCACCAGGGATCAGCGCGTCCTCACCTGGGCTTCGCCGAGTCCCAGCTCGATAGTGTCCAGGCTCTTCTGTATGAGGCCCGCCTTCTCCTCCACCAGCTCCGACCGCTCCTCTGTGGCCTTCATGGAGCCCATCAGGCCGTTCAGGATCGAGTTGTGGTCGTTCCTCAGCGCCTCCAGGCCTGACGAGGGGTCAGCTAAGGTCAAGGACGCCGATTGAGGTAGATGCTGGATACCACTGTCACTGTACATATATGTACAAATGGGATACAACTGCAGATACAATAGGCAAGTGGTGGCTTCTGTTTTGCGTAAAATGCATAGATCTACATCGAAGCACACGTGTTGTGTCAGGAGTTTAAAAATAACTTTTGGACTTTTTAAAACAATTCAAAATTTTTGCAGTGTGCACAGAAGGACGTATTTTGTCCCTATACCAGCGTATTTTGGATTAATTACTCGGCTGACGCAAAATACTGCGATTATTTCGCATCCGTTTGCGACAATTTTTCGAAATAAAATTTAAAATATTTCGAAAAACGATGAAAGATGTCAGTAGACTTCTTAAAAATGGCCTCCTTCATATCCATACAATGACATATTGTACGCATCATTTCTGCAAAAACTCGCGAGTAATGCCTTCATTATACCTGTTCCAACCAGACATTCCAGGGACCCTAATCACAAAGCTGACCAGCTAACTTCACAACTCCACAAATCCCAGTTAGTCTACAGAGTAAAGCTCAATGGGCTACTCTGAGCTCTCCCCTTTTACTCCAGCCGTGATTCAACAAACAGCCAGATGAGCTCTCGACTATGCAGGTGCCAAAACCAACAGTCACTACACGCTATGACGTCACGCTCGTGAACAGCGGCAATAATGACGTCACAAGCAAAAACACAGACGCAGAGGAGACAAAACAGAGGCATGACAGCAAATATATGTGTTTTGAGGATTTAAGGCGTTTTTAGCGACTTTGCTATATCACGTCATCATAACGAAATATTCCCCGAGTGCTACTAATACGTTTCATGTCGACTCTATTATGCGTATAATTGGTCTGAAAAATCACCCGAACGCTTTTCCGGATGGTATTTTCAATTTCACATGTCCGGTCTACTATCGCTCAAACTCCAGCACCTTGTCTAGCTGTTTGGGTTGTAGATGATATCAAAACATATTTGACTCCAATAAGATAAAACGCGTTCGAAGACCGCTGATGGCATGCCATGAAGGGTGTATGGAACGGACAGTCCCACGAAAAATCGATGAGCACTTCACAAACCCCCGCGCAAACTTCAATGTCTGACAGTACATGTTTACCACTCAGTCTTAGGCTACACTGCAGTGTGGCCTCAGACAAACACATGCTCCTTGGGACGGAACCATGCAGATAATGTCCGTGTGTGTTCAGCCAATGCTGAGCCGACTCAGAAATACCTCCCCCACTTCTATTCCGCCGACTGCACGATTCCCGGCAGCCTACTGTTGTTCAGAGCCGCTTTAGGGCACATTCAAGCTCAGAGTTCCACCTCGCCTGCCACTCAGAGCGTAAGGAATTGTTGATAAGGGGCTTAAAGTCGCCTGATGGCACACTGAACTGTCGTGGAGGAGGCGGCGACGACGCTGTTTTGGCGGCCTTACCTACTGACTCATTACCGGGTATACCCACAAGAATCTTATATATACACCTAGATCTGAAGAACTGGTCCATAGTTTGCAATAGTTTCAGTCGTGACAGCAAAGGTTCGTTCACAATGATAAGTACCATTCATAAAGGGTTTATATGCATGGAACCCATTAACATACAGGCGTAGAGGAATAATATCAGAAAAACAAGGACAAGGTGAAAGACGAGGGTAAGACGGTATGGCCATACACATTGCATTGCCTCTACATATTGCATATTACATACTGCATACCCCCTGCAATTGAATCTGTACACACTAGGCTCGGCTAAGCTCTATTTCTTGCGAACTATTCCTCACTTAGTCGTGATTCAACAAACAGCTTCTGTGGTTTGCTCCCAGTTATCGATTGTGCACTCACCAATATTGACCGCCTCACATTTGAGAAATGATTGGCAAAAACTTAATTGTCACGAGAGAGCTATAGAAAACGGCTTCCCCAAATGTTTGACATATGATGGGTGCGACCAATTTTGCCTCATAAATATAAAGCTCGTTCATGGTATAATCATGTTGTTTCTAACAACTACCGAGGGAGAAACAGGTAGCCAGAAATCAGCCCAAAAGTGTGGAGCGTAGTGTTCACAGATTCAATTGCAGGGAGCTGAACATGCCACAAAAAACCGGACTTTCTACCAAACGCTGTCTTTATACACATGCCAGGCATCTATTTGGGCTGAGTTGTCGCCATTATCGAAAAAGCCCGCTTCGTTACCAGTGGCCTGCGAAAGATATCTGATGAGCTTCGCTCCCTCTAATCTCGGTTCTTAGTTGTGATCAATCATCAACCAAACAGCTTTCCTTGGGCTTTGGCTTTGTGGGGGAGTACAAATATAAGTACAAGAATCAGTATTCGTGCCGAATGACAGTCTGCTTTTAAGCCCAAGGACAGTTGCCTAATCAGGTGACAGGCTACGGGTCAAATAGCTCTAACGGTTTGTCCACATGCTCCAACCTTGTTGCATACTGATGGATTGGTCCAGTCCATATTGAAAGGCAGTCAAGACAGGGAGCACAGGCTACCCTAGCCAATGAAAGTTGACAGAATCTCCGTAAAGAACAATAACAAGTCAGCGCAGTTCCATACCGGGTGTGTTGCTTGGGCACAGATTACGGCCCGCAATCGACAATCGTATCATAATTACTCAAATGTTATCCCACACAAAACAATTGTGTCCCATAAATACGACGAGGGCTGACTGTTAAGGCTAGGTTATTAAGCTCTTAAAGATCCTCACAGAAGAAGCCGGAGCTTTTATCAGCGGGGCCGTCGGATTTCGTAATCACACGCTTACTTATGCGATGTAGCCAAAGCATCTCTCACACAAAAAGCGCCACCTTTGTGTAGTATCCCGCAGCGCGGCCATCGCTCGGAGCGATGAAGCCTCCACGGGCTGATGGTCAGCGGCCCGTCCTGATCACCAGGCGGCTCGGTCCTCCAGAGCTGGCCGTCTCTCCATCACTAATGGACCTCTCCACTCCTGATGTCCGACAGCCGGCTTCCGGTAACGGTGAGTGTCGAACCGCACTACCTGCCCAGCAGTGGCGATGATGGTGGTGGCAACACCTCAGCCCCTCGGCCTCGGGTCCACAACACAGCTGCCAGGCTTCACAAAACGGAACAATCAGGCTTCAGCTCGCGCTCTATCTACTCACGGTATCTAAACTCTACTTTTTATAAAGAAAAGCTGGGACTCCGGAGTGAGAGCAGCGACGGTTCCAGACCAGAGCCGGGCCCGGTGACGGTAACGTGGCACCACCGCCGGGGCCGGTGCCGCGCCCACCGCCTCAGCTAATGCTGGATCCATCACACCGTCAGTCCGCGTCACCCTCACGACAAATTACCTCATCATACCACTGGAACGGCTGCACGACTCTGGCTTCCGTTAATGGAAAAAATATCCCACAATACGCACTGGACGGACAGCACATTACCAACTGATTCTACCACAGACCCCACACGAAATCGTCCGAATTTGTGAGGAGGGACAGACACGCTGTCCGTCTCTCCGTCTCTGCCGAAGTCCCTGTGGTAGGACAGGAGCGCAGCCAGGCGTCTCAATGGTCATGTGACCTGACCTTCAGTCCGCCCACGGCAGTGAAACGGCGCCACCGCTGCCGTGACGGCCCCACTTCCCATGGTGTATTCACCGGGTGGCACGGCAGAGGGCTATAACAGCCGTAAGGGCCTCCGGGGCCGTGGGGGTCGGCCCACAGCCGCCGACACAACGTTCAGTCCGCCACAGCGACGGTGGGGGAAGAGACAGCCGCACATCTCACATGGCTGGAGCTGCTGCAGTTTATGAACAATGGCGGAGCGGCATGACATGGGTACATACCGCCTCACTGCCCAGGACCGAGTCCCTCTCTCGACCTACGGTGCAGTTTCCGACCCGTCAAACACTCCTCGGAAGAAAACGCGAGCCAAAAACAGTCCACGCACAGTGGAAACGCCCGGGGGGGGTTGACCTCGGGTGTGTGGCGCCCGGACGGTGGAAGTGCGTGCCGAAGCACTCATATCCAAAACATGAGGAGAGGGAGAAGGAGGGAGCCGCATCAATATAATCAGAGACGTTTTAAGGCATCGAGCGTCTACAAAACTTAAACTTTTTTTCGGTCACACGTAGACTAAAATAACACTTAGTTTTGAAATGTAAGGGCTGCTTTTAGCTAACAAATCCAGTCAGACAATTTTCGCGCCGATGAAGCCGCTTTGCCACTTGAAACAACACACTGCAAAGCGCAACAATTACGCTCACGCACTGTCTCGGTGACAGGGACGCAATTCCAGTGCAGGTGTTCCCCCAGCGGGTGCGTCCAAACGCGAGCGTGCGTGACGCACAAAACTATCACACACACAGTATAACCAGCTCAGGGACGGGCCCAAGGTGATTTCTGCTGCACGCAAGCGACAAATGACGCAGATGCCACTACTGCAGGTGCAGCAATGTGCTGGGTTCCTCACATGGGCCAGGTAGAATGCCAATTCAGTATAGAAAATCCGGATAATGTTAACAATAAGTACACGCCTATAACTATCATGAAAACACTTCTGAAGGAGACGCAATAGATGTGGCGCGTGGTAGAGAGACGGCAAGGCTTCCATATTTAATTCCTTAGAACAAATTTTCAAATTTAAGGTGAAAACAAAAGCAAAAAGGAGACTGAGGATGTATACGCGAAACATACCGTACCGGTCGACACTCCAAATAAAGACATACGTCACAGAGGGTGTTGGGTAGATACAAAATCCCCAGCACTGTGGTTGAGGATACGGGTGAATTGGTCTCATCAGCTCAACATCGGCCACATCTGACACACTTACCCTGGATGACTGTCTTTGTGTTGGTCATGATCTCGTCTTGTGATTGCGCCGTCATCTTGCCTATTGATTCTATCTTCTTTCTGCAAGAAAAGGAAACACCTCGTCAGATACGGAGGCCAGGCCCTGTAGAGTAGAACACCAGCAGCAGAATTCGAAGTCTCAGTACCATCTAGTGACCTGAGAAAGTGAACACAAGTTACTGATGCAGTTTCCATCGCCGAGTTGGCAATAACTGCTCCACCTTTCGCCACAGCTTCTGTAAAATCCCACGCTTACGTGGAATAATTACAAAAGAATGCCAGCATAAGGATTGCCATCGTGCGTGCAGCCCCCGCAGTGCAGCTTTCTATGACTTCATTCTGAATGGAGCGACTCGCTCGGTGATGTCACTGTAGAAGGCCAGCCAAGTAGAGGAGTGCCGTCAACTTAAAGCTCGAGGTTGCACTTCATACATAGACTCCAGACCGCTGCCCAGTGGCGGATCCAAGGGGGAAAATAAGGCATTTGCCCCCCCAAACGGAAAAGCTCGGGGCAAAACTATGTTTTTGCCCCCCCTAAAGTGATGAACCCCCTTTTTTCCCCGGCTCCTTTTTAGTTTATAAGCAAGATTCTGGTGCTTTAACTCTCAACTTCAAACAGAACCAGTTAAGTTCAGTGTAAATATTGCGCCTGGGACTGGAAAAAGTATCTCTAGCCCATATTTTTCAACCCGTGATCTTATTTTTTTGCTTTTCGCCTCAAATACCCAAAATTCTCAAGTTTTACCGGCATGTGACAATGTAGCGCAGCTTTCACGGTGTGACGTTTTTTTCGACTTTTCACTTTGGTTTGCCCCTCCCAAACCGACCGGCTAGATCCGCCACTGTAGCAGTCTTGCAGAGAAAAAGGAATCAGATATATACACAACACTCTGTTGAATAGTAAACACGAGGATGTTGGGAAGTCATGGGAAAATGCATGGGAATTGGAATTTCGGGAGATTAAAGTGAACCTTACGCTTCCCAAATAGGCCACAGCTTCTATTATACCTATGCTGAGAAGACTTATTGGGAAATGTCGTGATTATGCGGGAATAAGACGGGAATAAGCTTAAGGTAAACCATCGTCATAGAGGGAAGGTCGAAAAGAATATTTCCTAAAATTTTGGGGTCAAGGTCATTCAAGGCCATTGACATATGAGATCGTAACATATTATACTAACTATAATGTAGGTATGTTATAACTAACAATATAGCAATTGTTTGGCGACAAATGAGGATTTACTTTTACCCATGATCTATGACCTTGACCTTGACGTTTACATTGAGTTACCTTAACTATGACGTCAGAGCATAATATACGTCAAACAGGCCAACGCCAATTGACTAGAAGAACTGGGGTCAATGACCTTGAAAGTGCTGGTATGGCCTTGAAATGAAACCTTTGACCTTGAACTTCATGTGAGGTGCCCTTGACATATCATCCCGTTTATATGGCGTTATGCCGTCATCACTCGCTCTCCAATGCAAGTGAACTGGTCCGACCGCGCGATTGTGCGGGTCCAAAATACAGGTCTAACTTTGAAAGCCTATAAGTAATAAATTGCCGACCGATTTTCAAAATTCTTGCACCAGTCGACACGCCATTCAATTATGTTAAATATGGCTGAGTATCATTTTTCTTTTTGGCTACGATCGGTTCTTCGGCCACCTTGGAAAAATAGGTGGGGGCTTTCGAGGCCCCCTCGAGTGCGCGTGTTAACTTGCAGTATTAGTTTTGTTTCTCAGAAAATAATTTGTTCAAAAAGTTACAATTGCAAGCTAGATAAGCACAACTATATTCCTTTCAGACAAGATTTTTCACATTTTGAGTTGTATGCAGACTGCATTGCAAGTGTTGCTTTTCAGATCTCCGAAACAGCTTCAGCGTTGTCATGTCAATGGCATTCAGAAAATGAAGGATGCACGTGCTTCGGCGTCGACCGCATGAAAGAGTATCCAATATCCATTTTATTCAACTTCAAATCTTTGATATCAGGCACTCGCTTGGTTTTTGCCCGCGCAGGCGTCTTACTGGTTTTACTTATAAAATGTATCGTTAAAACAAAATCTCGGGTGCAAACAATGCACGTGGTATAGCACGAGAAACCACACGTATCTGAGCAGAGTGCTGAAATTCTAAATGTCTGGTTTTTTATACTATATCTCCGTGACTGAAATATTCTGATCTATTCATTAAAATTTCTGGTATCACGAGTTGGTGTTTTTTGAGCCGAGAAAATTGTCTTACTTGTGCGATAATGTCTATATTGCTTAACATTATTTTTTTCTTCTATGTATTTACCTCTCCAGTAACAGCAGAAAACCTCCAGTGTGCAAACATTCAACTGCGCCGACAGAACGTTCAGCTTGAAACTCAAATAGCCGAGATGCGAGCACAGGGGCCCAGCTGTGGTAGCCAGCAGTCCAGTCTCACATCACAAATTAGTCAACTGGTAACCGAAAACAATCAGCTGAAAGCCGAAAACGAAAGGCTAAATGAAAACATCCGCAGACTCCAATCAGAAATTGCCGAAAATAACAAACCGCCCACATGCCAGTGTCCTGCAGAGTGGAAGAAACTAGGCCAGTGGTGTTACCTTGCCGTGCTCAAGAGAGCCTCGTTTGACCAAGCCGACGCCAACTGTATCAGACAGGGCGCTCGGCTGGTAAAGCAAGACGCTGAAAACAGGCCTCTGATACACAAACTGTACTCGACTGTCGGCAGGGGAGCTTCACTGTGGATTGGGCTGCGTAAACAAGGTAGCAGGTGGATATGGGTGAGAGATGGATCCCGTTTGACTCATACAGACTGGCTGAGGGGAGAACCCAATAATGTTCTTGGAGATGAGTACTGCGTCGATGTAGAAAGACGCCCGCCGGGATGGAATGACCAAAGATGTGTAGTTGCTTATGGATCTATCTGTCAAAAGTCATGTATAGATGAATAACTCCTTTCGTAAGAGGAGTAAATGTGGTAACACGGAAACGGTTATGTTTGGTTAATGAACTACTTGATTCTTCTGGGATTTCAATTAGTGTTTGCAACGAATGCAGATTAATAGATGTCATTTTCAGATAGTTATCTTGTGTTTTTGGAGTCTTGTCATGGATCTGAGTTTTTTCGATATTAGAGGGGGAAAATTCAATTACAAATTGCGAAAGAAAAATGAAAAACTGTTCCCTCATCTCGTATTTCTCCCAAAATTAGTACATTAGTTTTTCTGGTAGACCAGAAATAGGTTTTCTACAGACCTATAGAAACAAGATCTTAAAGCTTTGAGTTAATCTATGACAAGGTTGCGGATTTATATCCCGAGGGCCTTTGTGAGATCACCATCAACTTCGTTCTTGTATTGATATCACAGGACTTAAGTAAAGCGACATATGCATATGCCAAATTTTCGACTTCCAAAGTAAGCAAATTTTACGGCAGCATTATCATTTGCCCCTTCAGTCGTGGACGCCATATGCGAACGTACCCTCAGGGATAAAAAGGTAACCAAGCCTAATTTATCAGAATTAGTTCATGCTAAAACACAGTTATATGTCACGAATACGGCCCCGTGTAGTTACCGGCCCCCGTGTTTATATGTCAAATAAAAAATAAACCGTTCCAGCAGCCTTTGGTAGTGTACGTTAGGGGTGTCCAGATTTCGGTCTTTTCGAAAAATCGTAGAAAGCCGTGGTTTTTCCCATGGTTTCAAGCATTCTGAGTTCATATATGCACAATAAATCAGGTTTAAACAACATTTAGGGGTCGCGAATTCGATTTCAAAATGGGGATTTTGGGCATTTTTGCCAAAATTGGGACAAAAGTGCATATAACCAGACTGTTATGGATAGTATCAATACAAATGCATGTTTATTGAATAAAATAGCTCATTAGCTTTCGTTTGATACCAGTTTGGTATTAATACCACTTTTGGTTGACGTTTTATAGGCGTCCAATCATACAGTTATGGCCCGTCTCTGAGCGTCACTGACCTAGCGTGGGTTCAATTCCAGCTGCAGGGCACTCTACCGGAGGCGGGGAAAACGCTGCGATTGACTGCTGTTTAGCGAAATGCTACTGGTATTGCACCCATATTTTCGAACACACTTCACAATTAAGTAGCTACTTGACTATTTAATTAGCTAATTAATTGATTAATTCAGATATCAATTAATTAAGCCCTGCTTGTAGGTACAGTTACAGCTAATGATGCACATTCTGTTTTCAGGCCGGGACAAACGCTGCGGCCAATTAGGAAGTAAAGAATTGTGTTTCTGTCTGTTTGGCCTTTGTGTTTTGTATGGCATGGCCCAATCACAGTCAAGAACGTGGTTCACCACCACATCCGACTTGGTTGGGCACCCGTTACCAACCATAACGGGTGCAAAGTTTCCCATTTCCAGCCAGGTCCTGAGGCGTTTTCTCCACGCCTTACAATACGCAAAATACCGGATGAGGCGTCTATGAATACTATTGACGAAGGTGAGCAGTTTTGGAAGATGGCGCGCATCAAAACATTGCAGCACAGAGCCCATAAGGTAAAGCTGACTAAGCTGTGGAAGACATGGAGGTGCTTGCAGAAAAGCAAGAGCGACGCCAGCTCTGACCGACGCGAGGTGTTTCGGAAGGCTCTTAACGAGCTGTGCGACATCGCGACACCTTATTCGCAGAAGGGATACTGGACGACAGGCTGCTGATGCTCGCTCCAAGCAGGATATATGCTTCTATCAAAATAAACTCGAAGACCTTTTCAGCACCATCAGAGGTCTAGATAAGCTCCACGAAAGGAGAAACAAAAGGACGAAAGAGAAGATATGGAGCTGAGAACCGAGAAAAGGCGAGAAGAGAAAGCAAAGCAGAAGACTCATGAGTGACCAGCCGAAAGCAGTTCGCTCACAAGAGGAAATAGAGGTGGATGAGGACGAGACGGACGAAGAGCAGGACATGACGTGGGCACCGGGTACGAAGCAACCGAGGAAAAAGGATGTCAACCTCATTCTGCACCAAAATATCATGTATCAGCCAAGACGCTGTATTACACCAAGCTCTTCATGTTTGTTGACCGGCTGGGCCTGAAGAAGAAGCTGTGAGCCGTGCTGCGTCGCATGGTGCGTGCACCAACGCAAGAAACCGCACCATGCGACGCAGCAGGGCTTACAGCTCCTCCTCCAGGCTCAGCCGGTCAGCAAACATAAAAAGCTTTGTGTAGTAAAGCGTCTTGGTTGATGGTAATAATAATTGTTAGGTTTAACGACGCTCCAGGTGCCAAGGTTATACGGCGTCACCATCTCTCACCCTGTTGGGGGGTAAGATTGACCTATTCAGAAGCTCCGTCGGGACTCGAACCTGGGACCGATGGCTTAGTGGATAGACGCGCTATCCACTAAGCCACCCATCCCCCGTCTTGGCTGATACATGATATTTTGGTGCAGAATAAGAATGACGTCCTTTTTCCTCGGTTGCATCGTACCCAAGTGTCCACGCCATGTCCTGCTCTTCGTCTATCTCGTCCCCATCCACCTCCATTTCCTCTGGTGAGTGAACTGCTTTCGACTGGTCATCCAAGACTTCGCATCGTCCCGGCGTCATCTGCTTTGCTTTCTCCTCTAGCTCTTTTCGGTTCTCAGCTCCATATCTTCTCTTTCGTTCTTTTGTTTCTCCTTTTGAATAGCTTATCCAGACCTCTGATGGTACTGACAAGGTCTTCGCGTTTATTTTGGTAGAAGCTTATATCCTCCTGCTTGGAGCGAGCATCAGAGCTGGCGTCGCTCTTGCTTTTCTACAAGCACCTCCATATCTCCCACAGCTTAGTCAGTTTTACCTTATGGGCTCTGTGCTGCAATGTTTTGATGCGTGCCAGCTTCCAAAGCTGCTCACCTGCGTCAATAGTATTCATAGACGCCTCATCCGGCATTCTGCGTCTTGCTTGGCTTGGAGAAAACGCCTCAGGACCTGGCTGGAAATTGGAAACTTTGCACCCGTTATGGTTGGTGACGGGTGCCCAGCCAAGTCGTATGTGGTGCAATTCGTATGTATAAGCAATTCTTTACTTCCAAATTGACCGCACTGTCTGTCCCAGCCTGAAAACAGAATGTGCATCATTAGCTGTAACTGTACCTACAAGCAGGGCTTAATTAATTGATATCTGAATTAATCAATTAATTAGCTAATTAAATAGTCAAGTAGCTACTTAATTGTGAAGTGTGTTCGAAAATATGGGTGCAATACCAGTAGCATTTCGCTAAACAGCAGTCAATCGCAGCGTTTTCCCTGCCTCCGGTAGAGCGCTCTGCAGCTGGAATTGAACCCACGCATAGGGCAGTGGCGCTCAGAGACGGGTCATAACTGTATGACTGAAGGCCTATAAAAAGTCAACCAAAAGTGATATTAATACCAAACTGGTATCAAACGAAAGCTAATGAGCTATTCTATTCAATTAACATGCATCTATATTGATACTATCCATAACGGTCTGGTTATATGCACTTTTGTCCCAATTTTGGCAATAAATGGCCAAAATTCCCATTTTGAAATCAAATTCGCGACCCCTAAATGTTGTTTAAACCTGGTTTTTTGTGCATAAATGAACTTAGAATGCTTGAAACCATGGGAAAAACCACGGCTTTCTACAATTTTTCGAAAAAAACCGAAATCTGGACACCCCTAGTGTACGTGTCAAACGTAATATTGTGGTTCGTGAAATAGACTGGAAAGCAGAAACATACTGCAGACTTCATTTCGTTTAACACGCGCATTGATGGAGGGAGCGGGTACCCACCCCCTCGGATTTCTTGGGAGATAGAATGGCGTGTAGCGCCGCCTTATTTGGCATACCTTTGCTTTGATAATTTTTAAAACTTTTGACAAAATTTTAAGGTTCGCTCATCTCAGGTCAGACCACCGATGCATGTCTAGTGACCTCACCCAAAAAACGTTTAAGATAGCATAAGTCAGAGCAGGTAGACATATCCGATTGAAACTCATATCACACAATGACATCACCAAGTTCTAAAAAATAAGTTCCGGTATTTTCATATCGATGACCTTAGGTCCGTTGCAAGTCTTGACCTCTCAATTGAAAATGCATGGGAAAATGATTAGAACTGAATAATTTAGTAATGGATGGTGGTAGATCATTTATTTTAACAGAATTAGGTTCTGTCTTATCCTTGCAGTTCTAATGATATGCATTTTCACCTAATTTGACATTGACATGACCTCAGGTCAATCTATGATACATCAATCCGTAGGTTACAGGAAGAAAATTATAAGAAAACGTGGATGAAATTATGGGACGGACAAGGTACAGTTAATGTACAGACCCTGTCTTCGTTCCCAGTCGCTAATTAAACAGATAGGACAGATTCGTCCAGTGGCGAATCTAGCCGGGTGGTTTTGAAGGGGGCAAACCAAAGTCGAAAAAAACGTCACGCAGCGTTAAATTGTGCTACAATGATATGACTTGCCGGTAGAATTTCGTATATTTGAGGCGACGAACAAAAAAAAACATCACGGGGTGAAAAATATGGGCTCAAGATACTCATTTCCTATCCAAGACCCAACAATTATACTGAGCCTAACTGGTTCTGTTTGAAGTTGAGAGTTGAAACGCCAAAATTTTGTTTATAAACCGAAAAACACTCGAGGCATAAGGGAGGTCGACCGCTTGGGGGGGGGTAAAGACATGGTTTTGCCCCGAGCTTTTCCGTAGGGGAGGGGGGCAAATGCCTTTTTGCGCCCCCCTGGATCCGCCACTGGATTCGTGAAGAAACAAACAGATGATAGTACACACTCTCACCACAATCAGATTACCTTACAACATACCCACAACACCCAGACTCTCACAGCACTCTGCACCGGGACAGTCATCCCCAATCAAGTGTCAACATTCTCAGCATACTCCAATCGAATTGTGAGGGACAGAACTGGACGGAAAGGTTTGACCAAGCTTCTCTTGGGCGGAAATCCAGAGAAAAGACAGACATCGCGCATACAGCACAGGGTACAGATTCAATTAAATTGTAGAAAGGAAACAAGTAGGTACAGTTTCTAGCAGGCAAGGGAGCAGAGAGAGTTAGAACATTAACAATTATATCTTAGCTTGGTTCTTGTCAGAACCACATTACGAAATACATAGAGCGCAGCGTAATAGTATTCTCAGAGTGGTTCTATACTGGCCGCTTTACCGGTTTCGTCGTGGTCTGTCTGGCAGAACATCATCACGAAATGCATGGAGCACAATGGTGGATCCAGGGGGGGGAAATTTGCCCCCCCAACGGAAAAGCTCGAGGCAAGGCTATGTTTTTGCCCCCCCCACCCAAAGCGGTCGACCTCCTTTTTGCCCCGACTCCTTTTTAGTTTATAAGCAAAATTTTGGTGTTTCAACTCTCAACTTCAAACAGAACCAGTGAAGTTGTTCAGTGTAGATATTGGGCCTTGGATAGAACAATAGTATTTTGAGGCCACTTTTTTCACCCCGTGACGTTTTTTTATGCTTTTCGCCTCAAATGCCCCAAATTCTGTCGTCAAGTCATATTGGAGCACAATTTTTCACTGCGTGACGTTTTTTGTTTGTTTATTTTTTTTACTTTGGTTTGCCCCCCCAAACCGACCGGCTAGATCCGCCACTGCCGCTGCCCGCAATTTAGGTGCAAAGGGTAAGATCAAAATGTGATATTGGGAGGACAATTCATTTTATCAGTTAAAAAATACCGGTGCATGTTCTTTAAAAGTGTTCAGAAGTCAAATAATTTGTATTCAATTCAACATATAAATCGCCGCTACATTTCGTAAGAGACTGCCTCGGCTCATCTGTATGACGTCTTTCGCCCCGGTTCTTCTCTGCCTCTCAGCAGGCACTACACGTTGGTGAGCCGGCCGGTGTTGAAGCGTCCGCACGCCGCGGGAGGGTGCCGCCCACGCCAGCTGTCTCTCCCCTGTGACGTCATCCAGTGACGCATCGCCGTCCGGTGCAGCTTCCAGCCCGCAGACCCCTCCACTCCCTCCCCCAGCCCGCAGACAGGCAGTCAGCGCTTTGTGGGGCTAGCCTTGACAGCAAATGCACTGAGATTGGAGTGGAAGTAACGATGAATGTTCAGAAGGAAAGGGTTGCTGAGCGACATGCCTTTATGGATTAACAAAACGGAACGCTTTGTTTGTAAGTTGGCCGCGAAGTTATCCACGTTCGGGTTCTATTCATGGATAAGTGTAGAAAATGAAAAAAAACATACAAATCGGTTTGGGATATTCATACTAAAAAGGTTAGCGTGTTTAAGCAAAAGTCCGAATTCGAAGAAATATCATCACGATTCCTGATCGTCATTACTCTGCTTAAGGAGTCATTCCCAAGGCAAAAGTCAAGCTACGACAATAAATGAAACTAGAATGTATATCCCTCTCGTGTATATATATATATATATATATATATATATATATATATATATATATATATATATATATATATATTACATCAAGTGGTTGGTGAAATATCGACAACTACCATTTACGATTATATGAAAAGCGAAACCTGAGCACGGGCCCAGCTAGATGGCATGCTATCAATATCCAGTTGCTCGCGCCATTTCAGATCCTCGGCTATCGGTCTAAATCAACAACTCCATAACACGGTGGGCAAGCCGCCCTCGGGAGCCACGGGGGCAGATACAAGGCTCCACAGCTACTTAATGAGTCAACGGTGAAAATTTATATACAGAAGCCACATCCCAGAGCACGCCTCTTCAGAATCTGAGCCACTGTTTGAAGTGCAGACACAAAAACGAAAGTAAAACCACAGTCCACAACAAGAACAAGACGATTACATCCGGGAAAGCAGCGATAAGCTCGCTCTTTGATGGTGAGTACACGCTGGTTCTGTGTGAGGTTCCAGCGCCATGTGCACAATGGCTTGTTTTGACGACGGACGCGGCGATGCAGGGCTGACCACGGCCAGCGGCCATACCAGACGCCCACATATCCAGCATCTGTAAATGGGTGACGGTCGGACAGACCCGTTACTTTCACTGGCCCACCAACGCCCTCGTCGAGGGGTCAATGACCGGGGTAGCCTTTACAAGTTTTTAGGGTGTTTCATCAGCTTTTGGATTTACACCCTCAATTCAAAACCTGTCGCTTTATCCGCCACAAATAAGCGTTCAGTGTGATATGCAAGAAGCGGCCATTAGCGACAGAAAGTATAATCCAGATACTTAGGACGTAAGCACCATTTATTCGACAAATGAAGATCGTTCAAATCTAAGATGAAAGAGTTTTTCAGGACAAAACTCAGCCGTGGCAGCATACCCGATGGTGCAAGCTAAATGCGGTAAACAAATAAAGAACAATGGTTAAATTCACAACAGGCGCACACCACCACCCGCTGCTCTGTAAAATAAATGGCATCCCCACCCAGGTCGCTGGGTTCGCGGGACGCCAGCTGGCTTCCATTTGGGAGAAATGAAAGCACGGCCGGTCCCAGCGGCTCTACTTTTGGGCCCCGGCGTCTCGGCGCCGGGACCCGCTGCTGGTCCAAGCACGGACTCTGCCGGGACCCACTGGGCCTGCGCCCAGACCTTGCGGGGACCAGATAATATCGGAGGGCGATTGGTGATACAGTCGACGTGATCGCATTTACTAATCTCGCTGCTTTATAGAATCTAAACAAATCCACATTGCACGCCCAAAATAAGTTTCAAATGACAGGTAAATTCCAAAGTTGATTTGTCGAAATCCCAAAACGTTTACTAACATAAACATGCTTATATGTATGTTCTCAAGTATTAAATGTCCATTAAGTTCCAGAACTCCAGTCCCAGGCCCTTCGATCCAATCAAGCTAATGGGGCTTTCATGCCTTCAAAATCGCATCAGTGCCGGAGCCGGCGCCGGGACCAGCATTCCCATTGCCGGGACCGTGCTGGACCATGTCGAACCTACAGCAGCCATGACTAAAAATCTGGAAAAAGTACGACCTCTACTGCGGAGGCTATCAGGCGTCTCCGTGCGGGAGGTCGCTGGACCACGCAGTGCCGACCGCTCGATACCTAGCGTGCCGGCGGTGGTACCCCGCTCCCGAAATACAGCCAGCGGCAGCGGTCCGCGGAGCCGCGACAGTCCAGCTGTGACGTCACCGTCTGCAGCTGCGGCGCCACCCTCACATCGCAGACGCTGATGGTGGAGGGTTTGCATTGTGACGTCAGAAAACATGGTTGGCTCACACCTATAAGTTCGCTGCGATATATGTATACATATATCTCGTTCGAAGAATAGCGTGAAGAGCCGCAATACTGCATCCATAAGGGCTAGTAATTCAGTCCAACGAGATCCTGTCATTTTAGAATAAAGGTTCAGCCTTGGCCGGCATATGGATCTTGGCTTTTGACAAATGTATCCCATAAGTCAATATCCCAAGTCCAGGCTGAGCCCCGGCATCGACCAAGCAGCAACAGCAGGGACAGTGCCTCGCACACAGAGCAGGGTGGGTAGAATGGCTTGCAGGCACGAGTCACCTAAATTCCCGGCTTGGACACGCAAGAGTCGCAGTAGTTCTCGGTATCAACACGTAAGTCGGCAGTGAATCAAAGGCCGAGAGCCACTCTACGGTATCTCTCCGCCGCTGAACAGTTTCTACTCCGGGAAAGCCGAGAAAGCACGACGGCGGCAGCGGCAGCGATATATGGCGGCACCGATTCGATAGGACTCGGCCGACCCCACATCCAATACTACGAAAACAAACGCTGACAGCGCATTCAAAAGCCGCTTTCGAGATGCGAAACAAAAACACGTTGTTGAGTTCAGCCATACGTTCCGCAAATCAGATCACGAATTGCCCTATCAGCACTTTGGGCTCCCCAGAGAATCATTTCCGTCGCCTATCCGTGAATGAGATCCTCAGGGAACTATTTCCGTCGTCCGTCTGCCTTGGTGAGCCTTGGTCCTCCTCAATCGCGTCCACAGCTGGCGGCGAAGACTAGCCCGTGAGGAGACGCCGCCGAAATAACGCCACGGAAGCGCATAACAACACAGTGGCGGGGAGCCGCAATGCGTCTGCGAGCCAGCGATGCATACAGAGCGGTGGGCTCGTCATCGGTGCGCGAACAGACGGAAGCGGCTGCAAAAAGCCGGGCCATCAGTAGTCGGGATGACAGCTCGGCTCAATGTCAGCAGAGGCAAACACAAGGAGAACTGCCGCCCACATAGACACCCAGCTAACGACCCCACGTTAGATGGGTGCGAGGGATGTTGAGTAAGTCTTGTTGGCCAGAAGTAAATTGATGGCACCATATCATCAATGTTGGTACTCCGACTACAGTGATATATGAAAACTGTGAGGGAAAATGAAAATGGATAAAATAACATGACTGGGATGATTGAATAAAAAGATGAGTGATAGATGCAAGAGCTGATCACTCATCATGATTGATAATAGTGGACTGGGTTCAAGCTTTTCTTCCCGGCCATACATTTCTTTGTCGCCCAAGAAAAGAGGTACAATACTGGGTTCATAATCACTTGATGGGGTTAAAACAGGGGTAAGTTAATTCGACACGAAATGAGAGGATTCCAGTCTCGTATAAACTACGAAAGTATAGCCAATTTTTATATAAATATCAAAATTATTTTTGTGATGAAAAAGCAGGCTGATAGACATGTGAAGATTGCTGAATTTACAAAACATTACAAAGTGAGCTCATACGACAACCGAGCCAGAGTGCGGTGCGAAAACATGACTTGCCGACCCAACGATCCATCTGTTAAGCAAAGAAACATGATTTCACAAAACAGCAGCTTAGCGGAGAAACAAGGTCCACCGAGCCTCCTTTTAAATCAGGTTCCGTGGAACTCATATTTCAAATATTCCACTAATGAAACGAGTCGAGCCATACATTTTCCAGAAGGACTGAGAGTGTCACGGCACGCGTGGTAGATGAGACGCTTGACCTTTCAAGCAAATGAAGTCAGGGGTCACCCGTCACTTACAACACCAAGAGCTTGCCGAACGACCATATCCAAACCTCCGAACTTCGCACAATGTATTTTCAAAAAAAGCTCCCAATTGTATCCACCAAGCTCTCACGAATATAAGGTTGGTGTCGAGGAGCAGCCTTTCTGGGCATATCTTGGTCCAAAGAAGATAGCAATCGTGTGTGTTGGGGCTTTAGAGTGCTTCAGCATCTTGGCTGTATCCCGCCCCAAAGCCTGCAATCAGTGAACACCAGGCAAAATTTCACCGCTGCAGAAATACCAAACAAGAGACTTATCATGTTAGAAACCTAGCCCACACCATCTCATATCAACTTACAAAAGAAATCCAGTGGACTGAGCAAAGATCGCAGTGTTTTGTCTGGAGGGTTTAATCTTGACCAAGGAGATTAATGCCGGCTTTTCTGAACCGCACCGCGTTACTTTGTCTCAGAAAACTGAGTCCAGATAGCCGGAAATTGTCGGAGATATATCACCCGACCGACTCATAACTCAAACCCACCTGTTCAGTTCCAGTAAACCCAAAAACAGTATTTTACCAGACAAGCGTGCGACTGAATGAAAAACAGATTACACTTAAACTGAATGTAATATGCATTTAAGAAAGTCAAGAGTATGCTATGTTCATTTATTCGGCTCCTTATTTCGGGCTTCTGGGTCACTGTAACAGAGCATTCATATCGCGTCCAGTTAACAAAGAGGCCCCCACCTGTTTGAGGTGGCCGGAGAACCGCTTACCGAAAAAACGGGCCACATTAACAAATTTAACGCGTCGATTGGTGAAGACTTTTAAAATCGGTCGAAATTTGACTTATAGGCTTCAAAGCAGACCGCATTTAATCGCCGAAACGTATATATGATATTGAGATATGAGATCGCCAGTTAGCTCATGAAGACCGATGGTGACGTCATAACTCATAGACATAGGTCAAGGTCACTTCACTGAAAGTCAAGGTCAAGGCAAAGGTCACAGGTCAAGGTCATATCTGCACTTCAAGGTCACACCACGCGTCCGGCCAATGACGTTATCCCGTCTGACATATAGATATGACGTCATCGGTAGGGTACCCCAAACAAAGGTCAAGGTCAAAGGTCAAGGTCAAGGTCATTGGGAAAGTCAATCCTCATTTCCCGCCAAACAGTGGCTACAGTGTTAGTCAAAGTGTAAATAATAAGTAGTATACCATAGGACCTAAGGCAAGACCTGATGACCTACTCAAAAGTTTGGGGAAGCCTTTAGACCTTTCTATCAACCTTGTCCGCCTTAGCTTATTCCCGCCATTTTCCTGCATAATCACAGCATTTACCAATCGATCCCGGCATGGCCAATATTTGACCTTACGACCCGTTTACAAGATATACCAGGTCAATGAAAGTCATCATGAGATCACCAAGCCCCCACCCACCACCAAGTGGCGTTTTCAACCCTCTAGTTCCGAGATCTAGGGGCCCCAGGCCCCCTCCAGTGCGCGTTAGTGCCAGACCCTCCAGTGCGGTGTAAGAGTCTAAGGACTCACAAAGGTAACCTTAATCCTTAATTGCATCTCGATCATCCATCTAGTCCACCCATGCATTCTTCTGCACTTATCGTCAGTTGACCAAAGACGAACCGGAAAGCTTCCATAACACTTCATATAATAGATTTGGCATCCCAAATCTGATTTAATAGATTATTGTTTTTTCTTCAACTTTTCGGCCTTCCGAATCCGACCTCATTTCCATCAGTCCTGTCTATTTGTGTGCCAAAACTCGATCGATCGACACGAGGAAACTGGGATCTGATCCGACTCAGACGAGCCCAGCGAATTCGTAAAAGGCGAGGGCGGGCCAGGACATGAAGCAGTGAGGCCCTTTCCTAGGGCGATGACGAGAGGTTCGCGCCAGGACTGGTGAAGCTGGCAGATGTGACGGACGAGAGCCCGCCTCCCTGACACAACCAACCTACATCCAGTAACCGGGGGCTGCGGTGGCACCGCGGGAGAGCTGGGGACCAATGCGAGGGCCGACACACTCCAAACACATCCACTAATACACCAAGGCTGGGTTTCATGACCCGAACTGGAGCAGCAAGCCAATAACCGTTAGTGAAGTCAGAACTGGTCTAGTTGGTTTGTTATACTGTTATTATGGGTGTCTCCCAGAACAGTGTTCCGCTAATGAAATGCTTGATCATTAGGCATGTTCATGTCGAGCGTGCTAATGACTCCGAACGGCAGGTTTCAACGAGCAGTTTATGGCACACCCGCTTTAATGGCGACAAAGTGGGAACAGTTGTTTTCAATCACGGAGAAATGGAATAGTCCATTTTCCTGTCATATATTTCACAGCAATCCACGAGCGGACCATTTCATCTGCTTCGACACATAATGAACCAGGCATTAAGACTCAAGACATCCTGAATCAACCAATTGCCACTTCAGTATAACCGAATGAGTGCCAAGTGCCTATAACTGCCGAGAGCGAAGATCCGACTGAATCCACCGGTATCAAAACATACCTCACAACCCAGACATGAAACCAGCTACATAACTGCTGATGCCGTTTCCCTTTCCATTGGTTTCACCCACAGGTCCACTTTCACCTCAGTAAAACCAGATGCCAGCCAGAACGATACTGTTATACGGACCCACTTGATAAACGACTCCATCATGGTTGTTCACGCCTCTCCCCTGAAGAGAGAGGGCACCAGTCTCACCGCCTTTCTGACACAGAAACAATCACCATCGGGGGTCCATCGCCGCCGAATGGGATATTCATCCGAGGACGAGGACTGGAGACAGCTGCGGATCTCGCAATAACCCACCGGCTTCCAGAGAGCGCCCCTGGGAAAAGACTGCACCCAGCCGTTCTCGGCTGGCGTTAAAAACCGGTCTTACGCCTAAACAAAATTACGTGAATTGTAGAACATAGTCACAAGGCCAAAGCGATATACATAAAATCGATAATGATGAAGTACGTACAATACCCGAATGGGGGCAGACATTTCGCCGAAGTCATTAAACCATGAACGGAAGACCTTACATATCAAGGAAAACTGATTAAAATCCACGAATAAACACAGAGTCAATTAAAAAATCGGGTATTCGATCAAATCCTAGCCTACGCCTTGGAGCACGGATAAAGAAATCATATGTACTCTTTCGACTTTTGAAATAAGTCCCTTCGAGCGCCCGCAGTGGCCCTTGCCTCCCCTGGTCCCCAGCACAAATATCTGACAAAAATGAACTGTTCGCAGGAAATTCTCTAAAAAAAAAAACAGAGGCAGATCCGGAGCGTGACGCTAGATACCCTGGTGGCAGTGCAAAAAATCGTCTAAATAAATTGAGAAGTACCTAATTTCAGTCCAAAGCCAAAACAGGATGTAATTCTTCCCACTACTTCCATGCGGCATTTCGAATTCAACAACAGATGAAACTCTCATCGATGAAACCTCAAGCATTTGCCCAGAGAGTGAAGTATATGTTATATATACTCCATGACCGGAGCGTGCACGTCACCGGACAATTAGGTGTATAGCCAATTGCAATCGTGATGTCACAAGTAAGCCATCCATTTATCACAGAAACTGCGTTAAGTCCGCAACATTAAGATAACTTTTCAAATGGATAATAGTCAGTGGCAGAGCCAGGACTCCATTTCGGGAGGACTAAGGGGCTCGAGCCTCCCCCGCCATAGGTCTCGGAACAGCCTCCGGCTATGCAGTTACTAAAGGTATTGAAATTTCAGGGAGGGAGGCTTCAGCTCCTAGCCCCTTGCATCCGCCACTGGTACTGGCGCTTTTGGCCGAAACTTGTTCCAAGAACGAAACTGAGGTGGCATGGTTCCGGAGAAATAACTGAACAAACTGGAAAGACCAACGTTGACGAGACGGCGGAACTTTTACGAAGTTAAGCTCTAAACTTTAGTCAACTGACAGTTCAGCCCTTGTCTCCCATCGAATAGAAAGTTGACCAGAATTCTACTCCTTAAATTCCACATGCACACAAAAACACCGTGAATCGAAAATGTTTGCACCAATTTACAACGCTGTTTACATCTGACTGACCAACAGACAGGCACGATTGTTTTCATTAAGCAAGGAGGTTTCACTCCCATCGGGTGCAGAGTACCGATCAGGACTCTCCTGTCAATTTCTGAATGGCATAAACAGCCAGGGCCGCATCCGCGCGCAGTGCCGAACAATTACATCGATATGCCAACATCAGAAACGACCAAGAACAAAAGTGATCTGGCATTGCCACCAACTGAGACCCAGCGAACGATTTGGGCCTGCCGTTACCTCTGCATTAAAACCAACGCTTCTCATGCCAAATAAGGAGAACTTCAGAAATGTCCAGCTGATGCCTATGCATTATACCAGCAGGTCTATAAATGAGATGGCTATCACCAGTCAGCGAGATAACCTCCTCCGCCGGAGGCCTGCGCTCTCAGTTCCAGCACACCGTCACACCCTCGGGGGAAAAGGTGTGCGCGATCGGGCCCGGCGACTGTCCGTTACCCAATCGATGGGCACAAAAAGTCGCCACTCCGTTATCTCCGTCCTCCTCCACACCTCGTCTCGGGACGTCCCTCCACGCTCGCTCGGATTCCGCGCATAATCCGGACGCGCCAGACGCCTCCGCCCGCGGGGACCATCCGCCCTACCCCGCAGGGATACAACACCGCAGCGGTGAATAGCAATGTCCCTGATGCCACGGTGTTCGCATGCATATGATGACAGGGTCATATTCTTCCAACTCAGCGTGGCCCACCGCTGGGAGCAATGGAGGTAGCGCTCATGCATTCCAAGTCATGGGCTCACTGGTACGAACGGGACTAGTTCAGAGCCTCTTCGTTGAATGCACATCCCGTTAGACCAGGAAATATGTAGATTTTCGCACATCGAAGGATGGGTTTGAAATTATTCGAAATATGATTATTCAGGTTTTAAAGCGCCACAGGGTCATACAGCGGCCTTATTCAAGTATTATCCAATGGGCGGGGGTATATCATGGTGATACCATGCCTTCAACACAAATAGATAAAAGCCAGGCAGACTGGAACACCATTAATTGATTTGAAAACGCCATCATCCTTGCGAAAAGCCCACATTTGGACAGCAGATACACTAGCCCTCCTTTTCACTCCATCAGAGTCAGCGGAAATAGCTGCTGCTATCAAATGCAATATGCTCACTGCCGCCAGTGGTTGGAGGTTAAGACAACAAAAGGATCCCGATTAAAACCCTTAACATCCTAAAAAGAACATTCGAAAACGAAATTAAAACCCATGATAAGTGCAAGATAGGAAGTACACTGACATGCCAGATGAGATATCTTGACAACACCTATTCTATTTTTGAATGGTGACTCCTTTTTTGGACAAAGACCGGGAGTAAGCTCCCATGTCAGATAAGATGCATTAAAATATATATTTTCTTATTAGATGAAGACTCATTCTATTTGTGGAACAGATACATTTTCTATTCGGATTAAGGCTATTAGGATAACGAAAGCGTTCCAAACCGACATCTCAGCCGTCCCCACAGCGATGCCCTCTACAAGTGCTCAGTGCACGCACCGGTAGAGTCCCCAGGCGCAGAGCAGGCGCACGGACAGGGTCGCCATATGGAAGGAGGCGCGGCGCAGTGTCCTCCGACCTCGCCCAGACAGCAGCGGTGATGGACCAGCTGCAGTAAGCCGGTCACAGAACGGCGCAACAACTACCTCAGCCAGTCGACAGGCCAGACCCAGTTCACGAGACTGGCTACAGCGCGAACACTCCTCGACATCCAAGTCCTCCGCGATATCCAGTCACCCGCTGCTGTCACCATCCAAGCCCGAGTGTCCTCCCTCCTATCCGGCGCAACACTCAGTCATGCGGCCCATCGACCATTGCTCAGCACCAGCCGGCGACTACCGCACCAGTCAGCAACTTTAGCCGGTCACCGATGGGGCTAATCCGGCGCCGCGACACGCGACGGCGCGCGGCGCGACACTGGAGCGTCGCTATCGACGATCAGACGCGGCAGCAGGGCGGCGGCAGGGGCCGCCCCGCCGCGCAGGGTCTGAATCGATCGATGGGTGAGCATCGGCCACCGCCCTAACCCGTGCCGACCACACCGCCCCCGCCGTCGACAGCTGGTGCACTCTGGACAGACAAGAAGGCGGATGTTGGGCTTTTTCTGAGCCCGGGCGATCCGCCGAGGCGTGGCGTATGGCGAGCGAGGGCTTGACGAGACAAAAAGGGCCGCGATGCCGGGATGTTCCGGCCGACACGAACCAGATCATCCAGAGCGCAGACAAGAGGGAATTTCAGGCAGCGAGCTCAGAATCTCACATTTCTCCCGGGTGAAACCCTGGATTCACTGCTCGAGCCACGGCGATAAGGATATCAGCTGGCCGTAACCCGGAGGAAATCGCTCGAAGAGAAACAATGGAGAAACCGGGCAGCGCCACACGACAGAGACAGACAAACAAAGCTGGCTCCAGCAGGCGCGACCCGGGCAGCTGCTACCTCACAGGTGTCGGGTGGCGCGCCGCAGCGGCCAACAATGGAGCCCAACGGGCAGTGGGGCATTTGTCACGCGCAAGGACCGGCGTACATGCACGCGGCCTTACACGCACTCTGGTGGCATGCCGCTCACAGCCCACGAGGACTAACGGCACCGGTGTATTTTTCTTTAGTATACAACCTTGAAGGAAAGATCAGCTTAGGCCTTGAAATATAGTCAAACGTTAAATTCATGTTTGCAACCAATGAATAATCCAAAGAAAAACTGACCTATCGTATAGCAAACCATGTTACCATACACTTGCCTCCTTCCAGAAGAACCACGTATTGCATCTCTGAACATAGTGATAGCTAGACTCCCAATCTAATTCTTTAACATACTATAGCTAAGTTCATTACACTAATTTTGTGTTCTACATGGCTTCTATTGAGACCACTTACTCATACAGGCCATAGCCCACATGATTTCTAATTAAATGCTCAGGCTGTGTATCACAACACAGCTCAATTTCGAATATTCATGACCTACATTAAAAACCGATCACTCAGCAAGCCATGCATGTCTGCAGCTGACGCCCTGTACCGCTTACATTCTGTACTGCTCTATGGCCGACATGGTGAGCATCCTCCTCGGGGGGCGAGCAGGGCAGTCGACGGCATCGTCCGGCCGCTCACTCTCGATCACGCGCCACCACCAGGCCTCGCCGCCATCCTCGCCCGACACTCGCCACCACACCGACGACGACTGAGCCACCGCCACCGACGCCCGCGGCCATCGACGCGTCGGCGCCGACGGGCCACGGTCAGCTGACTACCCGACGCCGCAGGGCAGCGGCGACGCCCGCCTCCCGGGCAGGGAGAGGTGTGGAGGGTGAGGAAGCGGGCACGGTCCTGGAGGCAATGGAGAGAAGGGCGGCTTGGGGAGGACGCTGTGAGCTCAAGGATATGCCGGTTAATATCCTTGCTGGAGACACCTATACCACCACGCAAGCTTCCACTGCGGTTTTGTTACACACAGACGTGTCAGATGCTTCCAAGTGTTCAGTCACCGCACCGGACCTCGCGCAGGCTCGCAGCTATCTTCCGCGCCGCTCGGGGCCGGTTGGAGTCTGGGTTCTATCTGCGGCCAGCCGCCAGAGCTCAGCCAGGACTGCCAAGTCGGCCACACGGGAGCAGCGTCGCCACCCAGGCCGGCGGAAGATGGATATCAAATCACTGGCAGCCGTCACTTACTCTTCCCCGCCCCGCCCGTAGCCATACACAAACAGTCACGGCTGCTGATCAAAGTATTCCGATCATCACTATGAAGTATTACGTCACATTTTGAAGTGCGTCCCCAGTCGCCACCCTGGGCCCGCCGATGGTCAGTGAACGTCATTCAGTGGTGGGCCCTTCCAAACAAAACGCATGAGCAGTCGGCTGAGACGCTAGCTCTGCGCTGAGTGCCGCGTCGGTGACGAGGCGTCGACGGCGTCGGCGGCCGACTGCGCTGAATGCCGGCGTCGTCGTCATATGCCGAGTAAGCGTGTGGGAGGCCGCGCCCGGCCACGCACAGACGGCCATTATCGCGCAGACAAGAGATAACGACTCAGCACTTGGCACAGGCACAATGGTATCACTCTATTGTGCGCAGTCGACAAAATAAGCAGCGACGGGGAAAACTTCCCGCAAATCTACATAGACAGTTCGCAGTAGTCAGAGAGGCGAGGTCCTACGCCACCACTGCTCTTCAGGACTGTGTGAGCTGGCCTTCTACAGCGCCACCCTGCCGTGGTCCGCGATAGCTCGCGAGTGGCGACCGATAACGTAACTGAAGCTATCTCAATCGATCTGAGCCCCACCCCTCCCCTTCCGACCAGCGCGGTAGGCCAGCAACGACAGAGGATGTACTGAGGCGACCCGGCGCAGCTAAAAAAAAACTTGGGGAATTCAAGCACCACCAGCTGAGCATCAGGTAGCAGTCTAGACTGCCAACCAGCGTCGGCATCCAAAAAACATCTAACTGATGAAAACATTCTCCAGCTCACGCCAATCACTGGAACCCCTTTCCATTGAATTAAACAATGATAGGACCCGAGAAGGCACGCAGGACCAGATCAGAAATAACAGCAATAACGGTAGTGGGTATACATGATGATGATTATTGGTGTTTAAGGGCACTTCAGCTTCTTTGGCTATATGTGCCCAGCATTGTCAGGTTAGGTCAGTTCAAAATGATCTTGGTTAGCTAAGAATTTTCTATGCCGGAGGTGTCACCGCTAAAAAAGCGTTTTGAGGGCTATAAAGGATGTCAAACTTTATTTCTTTCAGGTACGATAAAACGTGTTTGATGTCTACGACGGGATCGTTTCCAAGACACTGCTCTAAAGAGACCGGTGGGAAGAATCGACGCATTTGCCTTTTCAGATTGTCACAGCAGTCTACCTCGGATAAAACATGCTGGACAGTAAGGGGTTGTGGGTATACTGACACAGGCTATACCGCATTGCCAGTTCGGCGATGCTCCACGTATGGAATGCCTCAATTCAGCCACGACAAGGACCTGACACCACCAACAAAGTCAAATGCGTTGTTTGAGACGTCAGAGCGTCGCAACTCGACAGGGTCAATGTGGCAGCGTTATTGATCCATGAGGCGCCGCCGCCAACAGAAACTATGCACCCGGAGCGGAGCGGGATCGATCGTCGAAACGATCCGAGTCGGCACCGACAGTCATATGCAGATCGTCTCACACAACCAAACGTACCGACGCAGCGTACTCCTGCGAACTAGCTGCGGACACAACCTGTAACGGCATCAGGAACGAAATAATGAAGCGATTCCAATATTCCAAGTCCAGCCGCCATTGAGTTTAGTATGGATTACAGAGGTCTCCAGTATAAGCCAACAACGACGACAAGAATAACCAGACGACTGCCTGTTTACGCCACTGCCACGGCTGGAGGTCTCGTCTCAGCCTGGGGTCCTGTATGCACTGCCGCGAACACGGGCGGATCCAGGGGGAGGGCCAAACCGGGCGATTCCCCAGCCCCTCGACTCCGCCGATTTACTAAAAAAAATACGTTGTTCACGATTTTGGGCCCGTTGCCGTCGGTCCGGATCTGACTCTGGACATGAACTCCATAATACAAGTCGGATAAAAATACAATTCAAATCGCCAGAAAATAGCTCTAAACCATATGTCACCAAGCCACAAATTATCATTTGCCACCTTGCATCGTTTAACACCTCCACCCCGACCTCACTTCGGCCCGCCTCTGCCAAGGTTCCTTTTGAGCAGGCACGCACTGTAGTGTTGGCTCTGAGCTGGAGGACAGCCACGTGGGAGCCAGCCGGTGCTGCACGCCACTACACCGAGGATGTATAAACAAACTGCACCGCGACCAGACCGCAACGTCCGGACCGAGAACTAATGACGTCATAACTTCACTGCCGCCTCCCGGCGCTGCAGGTCGATGGCACTCGGCCACAAAAGGTGCACGAAAAGCAGCCGGAGAGCGGCTCTCGAGTACCTAGTACCCCACAATCGGACGCCCAAGCACTGAGGATTAGTTGAACAAACGATGCTCGAGTCTTTCAACGAGTTCTTATAGCGTCGAATCAAAACTTGAACATAACAGCCGAAAAGGTTGCAAGATTGGAAAATGTTAGCGCACTAAGAAAAAAGAGAACCCCTTGTTTCTGTCCGGACTAAAGAGTGGAAAGACTAGTCCGACCACGTGAATGGCCTCAATACCACCAGTACCTACTCGTAATTACCCGCATCTATCTTTCCCGCTCTCACCGCATCCATCTAGGCTGGCGTACTCAAACCTACTGAGGACTAATCATCGATTTGGACTCCCTGACGAGCTTATCGCCTTCCCTCCGTACGGGTCCGTTCCAAAGACCCTCCTCCTAACACCGCAGATATCTGACATCTGGTCACTGCCAGAGAGAGAGAGAGAGAGAGAGAGAGAGAGAGAGAGAGAGAGAGAGAGAGAGAGAGAGAGAGAGAGAGAGAGAGAGAGAGAGAGAGAGAGAGAGAGAGAGAGAGAGAGAGAGAGAGAGAGAGAGAGAGAGAGAGAGAGAGAGAGAGAGAGAGAGAGAGAGAGAGAGAGAGAGAGAGAGAGAGAGAGAGAGAGAGAGAGAGAGAGAGAGAGAGAGAGAGAGAGAGAGAGAGAGAGAGAGAGAGAGAGAGAGAGAGAGAGAGAGAGAGAGAGAGAGAGAGAGAGAGAGAGAGAGAGAGAGAGAGAGAGAGAGAGAGAGAGAGAGAGAGAGAGAGAGAGAGAGAGAGAGAGAGAGAGAGAGAGAGAGAGAGAGAGAGAGAGAGAGAGAGAGAGAGAGAGAGAGAGAGAGAGAGAGAGAGAGAGAGAGAGAGAGAGAGAGAGAGAGAGAGAGAGAGAGAGAGAGAGAGAGAGAGAGAGAGAGAGAGAGAGAGAGGAGAAAAAAAAAAAAAAAAAAAAAAAAAAAAAAAAAAAAAAAAAAAAAAAAAAGAAAAAAAAGAAAAGAGAGAGAGAGAGAGAGAGAAGAGAGAGAGAGAGAGAGAGAGAGAGAGAGAGAGAGAGAGAGAGAGAGAGAGAGAGAGAGAGAGAGAGAGAGAGAGAGAGAGAGAGAGAGAGTCACGCTCTGTGGCTGCTACACAAGACAAAAAGCTGTCGGCAGTGCGTGAACCGGCCATCTGACCCGCCATTACCTACAGCGCGAGCCGGCAGCCGGGGCAGGCACAAGGGTTAAGCTGGAGAAACACGCACAGGAGTACACCAGCACTAGTGTGACGACATGATGAGATTGGGTGAAGGATAGACCGGCAGCGGGACATCACAGACCACATTATAACCGAGAGAAATGTGGGGTGGTTGTGATGACTCCTGTGATTTGAACGGCTCAGAGGAGTAGTTCAGCTACTCGTGCCAGTAGTACAGCAGCACTTAGCTGGGAGACTTTAGACTACGTGGCGTTAGCGCGGACAGCTACCGCGAGTTCATTCCACGAAGACTTTAAAGCCGCTTATGGTCTTACAAATCATCCCCCCCCTACCTGAGCTACATCTGAATCAACTTTCACAGTGGTGCAATTCTGAGTCAGTCAACATTCATCTCCTTTTAACCGGGGCTCGGGGGATGGCCTAGAATATGGGCGTTGCGCTGCAAGTGTGAGCTCGCTGTCGATTACTATTTAGTGCAGGTCTGGTTAGAGGTTAGGTCAAGATCGGCTATTTACATCATGATTACCGGGCATACTTGTCAAGAGCTTGAGCCGTAAAGTACATTGATACAATTCCAGTACTTTTCCGCTGGGCAGCCTCCCGCCAGTGGTTGACCCCAGAGGTCACGGACCATATGACCGAGGTCACGAAAGGTCAAAAGTACGCCGTATATCAAAGAAAGCCAGTACAAACAAACACGATGGTGTTTGTTACCGCCTAGCTCAATAGGTAAAGTTGTCAAAATACTGTTTTGACCCGACAACCTTAAAAGTCAAAGGCAAATAGACCCCTGGATCGGAAAGGGTGTCCAAAACGTTGTTCGAGCAGCAGTATTTGCAATCATTTTGTGGCTTTTATATCAAAAAGCTTCCCATGCTTTCAATGGGGAGGTCGCCCGACACCAGGCAGAAATCAAAACCCATAACACCTAGACCCGAGGGGTCAGAGTGAGGATTTCAAATTGATCGACTAAAAGCTCTTACAGAGCAAAGAGGGACCTGTACCGGGGACCACCACCGGTAAAAATCAGGATGTGGAAAACAGGAAGGTGAGCCCACGTGCTGCGCCGTGTTTTCTGCTATCCGAAAACCTAGGGGCAATGGCCCCGGTGGGGCAGGTTAACACGCGCCTCGCTGGGGGCCAAATTCGCCAACCCCCTCCTGGTTTTCCCAAGATAACGCAAATACGAAGAGATGCAGAGCAACGAAACTTACAGTACCTTATTCATGATCAATTTTAAGAATCTGAACACATATTTTAGGTCACGTCATCTCAGGTCAAGGAGCTATCCAATGTCAAGCTACCCGACCTCAAAACCTAAAATCACGAGATTGAAGCGGCGGCTAAGGAACATCTGCCAACCGATCAGTTTGAAACTTCCACAATATGATGAGGTTATTAGGGTCTAAAAATCTGATATCTCGGAATTTTGATATTATTGACGTAAGGTGGGTTTAATTTTTGGCCACCCCATTATAAGTCTATGGTGAAAAATTGAAAGGGCTGGTTTTCAGTAAAACGAGATAGATAAAGCTGAAATCCGCCAAAACCTGTATTCTTACCACGATCATGACCATAAAGTTGAGTTTTTGATCATCTGACCTCTCAAAGGTCATGTCAGGTCACAGGAGTATACAGTAATTGTTTTGCCAATAACTCCTCATTGAATTGAGATAAAACTCCTACTTTGCTTGCATTGTGCTTATGTTGTCACGGGGAGTCGATTGATATGCAACATGACCATACCAGGTCACTCTGTGACCCTGACCTAGCTTGAGGTCAGGTCATTTTCACAATTTAACCCATCAAGGTCATATTATATATCATTCAATTCACCACGATGAGAGGAATCTAATGATGCATAAATATTTTCTATAGCTCCGCTGAGTAAGTATCTAGAGGGGGAAACGTACACTGCCCTGTTGTAAGCCTATGGAACCTTCTTTGACCTATGCAGACCTATATATTGACCTGACATAAAAATACTTCGCATAATTTCTCTTCGTCTCGTCAAGAGCTTTCGAACTCTGTCCGTAATTTTTCTTTAGCTTTCCTGGGAAATGAAATACGGAGGGGCGGGGGGCGAAAAACGCCCCCCAGCGGGACGCGTCATGCCAGGGACTCCCATCGGGGCGCGTGTTAAGCACGGCACCCCCCTGTTAAGACTAAGCACGGTCCTGTTTAGACCTGAGAGTTGAGAAATCCCATGATATTGGCCAGTATGTTTGTAAATTTGGAATCAACAGTCGGCAGATTTGACGAAACGACATAGACAGAGGTCGCAGTCTAAGATTGTCAGTTGGCACTAGAGGGGAGTCGCAGGCTATTTGAGAGAATTGCTCGACCAAGACTGCAACATCGTTGGGCTTCAACTCGCTCTCACCTCAACCTTGCACAAAAACTTTTATATTGCCTCACTTCAAAATGATCCATGAAGGATTTAAGCCCGGCCGCGAACAAACAGATACGCCCACGTACTGCAGGCCTATTGTTTGGCCCAGCAGACTATACAATCAAATCCGCGGCATTTTCCCACCTCCTTCACACTCAAGTGAGCTCTGCTCTGTCCTCCTTCAACGTCTCGGGTCAGCTGGCACTGAACGACGGAGAGAGCAGAGGGTATGCGTGCTACCTCATTACTCACAGGCCGATTACTGCCTTGAGTGGCTCTCCAGTCCCATCGATCGTAAATGGACCCGGCGCGAAGAGCAGACAGGTCCCGTGACTCATCGCGCCTGTGGAGAAGCCCGCCTCTGCGAGCTATCGCCTGTTTTGACGCTACCACTCTTCCTTTATGCCTGGAGTTGGCGTTTTACACCACCAATTGTTACCGTCACGCGAGGCGGTCAACCGTCGCGTCGGGCCAGCGGCCGACCACAACACGCCAGCGCCGGCGTGCCACAGACTTTTCCTGCCCCCGACCGCTCGCCTTTGTGCACGAGCACCACCAACGAGACAGGAGAAATGATACAGGCAAGAGAGTTCACAGCTGCGAAAGGAATGCTTGCTGACCTACCGAGAGTTTTGCTGAGTATACCTTATGAGAACAGCACGATTACCGTCCTGAAAGCGGTACTTCCATCAAATCTATACAGAAATAGCCTACCAATTGTACTTTCTCCCCTAGTGACTGCATCGTTTTCTCATGCTCCTAAACTTCTCCAATTCTGCTGTAAGGCATCTATTTGCGACGAAGTCGACGACGGATGTTGTTGACCACGGCTTCGCGACACAAATCCGCATTTCACCCAGTCGGTGGAACGCTCACTGAAGTTAGAAGGGCCAGGCATCTCTGAACGGCCGACCTGTTTCCGCGGCTGCCGATGCAGCAGCAGAAGGAATGACTGGCGTCTCGGCGACAGGTGTGTCCTCGGCGCCCGACGGACCGCCCAGGGCTGTCGAACGGAACAGACAGGAGCGCCGCTCGGAGGCCACGCTGTGCTTCAAAGCTTAAAAAAACAACACCAACTTGGCTAGCATCAATGTCTGGTATGTGTCAATATCACAGAAGCCATCAAACCACTCCTGGGCGATGTTTCTCGAGAAGGAGAGCCCTCTCGGCTCTAGTGGACGGTGCATGTGCTCTCAGCAGGGACACACCCATGACTCGATACATGGGAAGGCGGCGTCGGGGGCGATCCCAGGTGCTGCATTCGGGGGGAGGAGCCAAACGGCCAGAATTCCACACCAAAAGCACGGCGTTATAAAGAAATTTGACGAAATGGAGCGGTTTGGGAGCATTTAACCCGAAAACACCTCCCCTGGAACCGCTGATGCACAGCCTGGTGCCGGCATTACCTTCAGCAACCAAGTCCCAGGCTGAAACAGAGATTCTGCCAAGCATTCTTCGGAAATTCGAGCGACGCTGAAATGCAGGGCTTAACCAAGGAGCTGTTACAGCACTCGATGGCCTGCGAAATGATCTCAATCGATCCATAAAGAACGTGCCTGGCAAACAGACCAGAAGGCTCCATCAGCTCCAATGCTGAGCGCACGCCACCAGTCTGCCGCGTGGAATAGCAAGTGCCTGGGTTCCTGGACCAGAGGAAAAACAGGCGTCGAACCGTGTTTACAGGGCACGGTGCTGAGGAGCGCCATCGTACTTGTTTGGCCGGCGTTGGCGACCAAACCGATTTCATTCTAGCCCTCAGCCAGCGCACTACTGACATTTCACAGGTTCAGAGCTGAGGTCACGAATTACCTCTCCAGAATGGGAAGTCTCTATACGTCTTAACTCGCACGACTCGGTATCTATATGACTGATGCAACTGAGGAAGGGTCTTTAGCGGAATCAGGTAACGGTGAGAGAATAGCAGCAGATCCCCAACTTATCTAGGAAAAATTATGAGGAAAAGGAATAAGATGTAAACCGTAAAGCCAACCGTAAACCAAAAGCCGACGGTAAAGTCCTTGCAGATACCAACAGTTTTCTTTCTATTGTTTCGTATTTCCATTTTTCACTTTTGTATACCCAGTTAAAAAGCGAACGTCCCACTTTTATAATGGGTTTTGAACTGAGATAGCAGCTTTGTAGAGCGTGATGAGAAACCACTATTGACATGGTTAATTTCACCCAAAGCTCTCGGTATAAAATTTCCGACAGTTTCAACGTTCAGAGCAAAGGAGATAATGCCTCATCTTAAACCCTGCGGAAATACCTTCCATATGGTTGCCGTAATGTGATTGATTGTAGGCCCTAAGCCCCGCCCACTCGCTGGAAATGCCATGCTGGCGAAGGAAGCAGCAAGCAATATGTCTGTCGACAGAAAATTTCGGCCGAGAGGTTGTCCATTGCAGATAGTCGTCCTCGGGCAGAAGTGCGCCCAATGCCCGCAACACACATTACATTCTCCCTACCCCGTACTTGCCAAAACAAATATCAATTGTTTTTTTCCAAATTTGAAATTGTTTCTTTACATCAGGCATTCGCATCATCTTCCCACCACGGCATAAACACGGCCGCCGTAACGCCATTTGTCTTTGCACCAGTGCTTAACAAGACCGATAATGGACGGGCGGACTGACAGTACAATTGCCGTGGCAAGTGAACAAATATGATACTGATGATGAGAGCGGACGTCCTGGGCGGAAAATCGGCTGCAGGTCCTCAATCATTTCACCATGCATTTGAAAAGCCCCTGCAAGCGATTTTTTTGTCATGCGGAAGCGCTGTGAATGGGCCTTTACAACGAGTCTATGATCCCGGTTTGGGATTTCACTGATAATTACAAGTGTTATTTTGATGACGTCACATATTGTTTGAAAAGAGGATATACTCACTATTCATGTTTTTAGCATATGCAAGTGGGTAAAAATGTTGTTTCCTGATTTTCCTATCTCTTTTGTTCTTCAACTATCATTTTTACAATTTCGACAAAGTGGTCAATTCCCTTCAAAGAGTCACCAAGGACGAAGTGGTTCCGCTTTCCAACATTCGACTCGGGCAGTATGAAGTTAACCTGGATTTAGTACCATACAGCGGGACACGTTCCGTGTCCCCTTTGGCCCAGTGTACTAATTTGGACCACGTCCTTAAAAACCCAGTCAATCAGTACTACTGGTAATTCCACAAGTAGACCTGTGGAGAATGGTACCAATAAAATCAAAGCAGAAAATTCTTCACACATACCTCCACACTTGTTTAATATGGCTAAAAAGGCCCAAGCCTCCCCTCTGAGACAACAATACCTACGTTTGTGACGAGACCAGCTTTTGGACACTGGGTTTCCTACAAAACGCACCGGGGCGCGCGTCCCCTGTGGGAAACTAACTCAATGACTGGCGGAAAAGACCCCCCGGCCGGTACGTGAACACGTCCCCGGAGGAAATTAGGATGGTTATCCGCCGGAACGCCACGTCCGACCCCGGCACCCGTCCGAGGACGTACGCCCACAGAACAAACCAGGGAAAAAACGGCGCAAAAAGACATCCAGCCTCCCCTGGGAATTGTCTGTGGAATACAACGGCTGACGAAGTTTTCCCGTCTGGGTCAGCTGGGTCGGATGATGGAGTGCAGCCGAAGAAAATGCTTGCATACGGCGCCAGCGGCACGGCGACATATCTCAGAAAATATTGTTTTCTCATTTCGGCACACGATGCTGAATTCTGATGCATCCGGGATGTGTTAAGTACAAAAGATACACATAAACCCCGCGAGCAGTTCCCACTCAAACTAATGACACCCCACCGTAAGTCACACCATTTGATTCGTGTTTGTGTACCGAACCCAATAATGTTCTCAAATATCTTGTACCGAACCCAATAATGCCCTCAAGTATCAGTCAATTCAGCCTCTAACCCGACGCTATATCGCACCGACGCTTATTGCTTATTGCACGCGAATAGTCAACGGACGTAGGGCCCATTTACAGATGAGGTCAATATTATAAAAAATATATACAACGCAGGCTCAACGCCGCGAAACATTTCTTTAAAGTTGATGGAACAAGTGAGCCTCGAGAGGATTCCAAAAGTTAAAATATTCACTGCTACCCATAAAAACATTGATAAATAAATCTATAAACTCACTTAAAATAAAAATAGCCTAAGACAGACGTAAAATATAAAAAATATCCATGGTATAAAAAACTAAAAGACGCATAAGAGTCTTAAGACACACATAAAATATAGATGTAAAACCTATACACACAAAACCTAACCTCTACACACAAAAACTCTCACACCCAGCACAAAGCGAAACACAGGCTTTTTGTACTCTGCTTTGCCAAGCTGCCAAATATCTGCCTCCCGACATGTATCCAGAAACCAATCGCACAGTTTGGGAATCCTGGTAAACAAACCCCTTTTGACCGTGATGACTCTCGCGTAGGGCACGTGAAATAAAACCATATATGCATTAGTGCGTCGTTAGGCCCCAGATACAGTTCATTCTTCCCTACTGATCGGCATCGGGCCGATTAAAAAAGAACGCCGTCGGTGCTGACGACTGTATCTAACCGATACAAAACGCAGTCAGGTGCCGCTAGAGCCGGGATCAAGATGTGAAACTGCGTTCCATGCGTTGGGCAACAGGGGCGCCGGGGGCTCGCGCAACACACAGTCACCCGTCAGGGTAGTCTGGACGGAGCCACTTTCCCCCGCTAGTGGGTCTGGTCCAGCTGACAATGGGCGGCCGCAGCAGACTTCTCACTCTTCTACATCGGATGCGTCCTATTGCCACTTGTCCCAGAACATTCTCTCCTCTAGTTTATTTTAGGGGATGAGGTGGCTTAGTGGATAGCACCCTCGTCTTCTAAGCCACCGGTCCCGGGTTCAAGTCCCGGCGGAGCCTCTGAATAAGTCGATCTGATCCCCAAAATCCCTTCCAACAGGGTGAGAGTTGGCGACGCCGTATGACCCTGGCAGTTGGTGCGTCGTTAAACCCCAACAATTATTATTCTAGTTTATTTTAATACTAGACTGGATGGAGAATTTCCAGTCATGGACCATTTGTAGAAGAATTCCTCCCTCCTTCCAGCAAGTATCAATATATTAGACTCGACCCGGACTTTGACAATCGGCTCTCTTCCGTGCCGGCACCGTCACGGGAGCGTCACGCTGGCGTCACAGACTGGCGCAGCCGTGACGGGGCGGTGACGTGTCGGAGACGAGCCCGTCGGCGGATGCACTCACAAAAACAGTCTCGCTCGCGCAGCGGAAAAAGAAGATCGGGAGCCGATGAGGCGCAGATAATGTGCTAGCGGATGAGGTCGTTGTCGGGGATGCAGACAAAGACGAGAGACAAATTGTTTTCCTTCTTGCACACCCATCACGGGAGTTGTATACAGACACGAGAAGAGTGCGTAAAGGTGACTCGGATGAATTTGTACGAGGGTTTGTCATTACCTGAGCGAAATATATCTAGGATCATTACCACTCGTCCGAAACGGAGCTCGTGGGAAATTTAGGAAGTTTAAGGGCGCCAATCACGTGATAATTTGGCGATAAATAGAGCTCACATCCAGGCTTGATGACAATGAGTTGGCCGGTAATGCGGCACAAGTGGTGTTTATGCTACAATCCACAGGTCCTCATGGTCGTAAACGTCCTTTTCTCGTCCATTTACATAGTAGTAACTGTCTTTCCAGAAGAATCATGGGCCCGAAGGAAGTTGTATACAGAGACGAGAGGAGTGCATAAGGTTGACACGGATGAATCTGAGCGAGGCTTGAGGAATTTGACATTTGAGGATGTCGTCACCATCACCGTAGCCGAGTATTCCACGTCATGCAAATTGCATGACTATTGCGTTTGTCGAAAGCCGGGAGTTGAGACTAGTTTCCCTCCATCACATCGATATAGACACTCAAAGAGCTGGTGCAGCCAGGCATGCAGCATCGCTCCAACATCATTGAACTTAATTATCTTCCCTTCTCATCGTTGCGATGCTTTGAAACCTTCAGTCGCGGACCCATGGGCCTAGAAAAATCATCACTAGGTTTTTAAATATCTCAGAGATGCCATAAGTTTCAATTTCCCACACGATACGAGATCATTCAGATCATTTGTACCATGGGCGGATCCAGGGGACAAGGAGGGGGGCACTTGCCCTCCCCTCCGATCAACCCTCGACGCCCCTGAAATGATCACGGCGCCTTCTGAACTGTTGCATCCCAACTCCCGTCAGGACGCGAGCATCGGCACCCTCGCGGTAGGATTTGGCAACCAACTGATACGCTTGGCCGCCCAAAAGTGGCACCCCTGGTCCGGATGGCACCCCTCCCCGATCGGATATCCTAGATTAGAAAATGATTCATACAAACGGCCAGTTCGAGAGAACAACTCACAAACTAGCATTCAGCTCAAAAGCGCCTTCATTCGAAGGCGACGGAGCTGAGGACATGAGGATGGTATGTGAGAATATGTAAGGAAGGTGAAGCGCTGTTCCGTATATGCTTGCCGGTTGGATGGTAGTCATAAATGGGTTGTTATTTTCATTAGTTCCTTTCCTCAAAATGAATGGGGTAGTTTCCTTTGACGTTATTCGGTGCTGCACATAAATCCAGCCTCCAAACCAAAGTGCACTTGTTCCGACGTCAACCATCAAAAGAAAAAAGTATCCTGCTGCCCCAATGCTTTGTTCCGAGTTGCGATAGAAATTCAAAACACTTTGGGCACCGGAGTAAAACCCATCTACTCGGTTCATGGAGGCACATTTCCGTACATTCTCGGAATCAGTCATTACTCGCAGTAGTGGATTCAAATTACTCAGAGTGGATTCAGTCAGTTTGTTTATAAAGAATAAAATACGTGCCCAAAGAGGAACGTCAACAGGACAAATAAATGGCCCCACCCATCCCAGTTTTCAACGTTCCCGAAGCACCTATAAAATCAATGTGTGGCCGGAAAAGCAGCTGTGAGTGTCGGCAGAAAACCATTTACCACATTTGAGTGCCCCGGATGAATGTAATGCTGGCCATGGCCCCGCACGAATGTCAAGACCACGTGATTCAGTGTAAAAGGAGCATAAATTCTACCAAAGTGGCAGCGAACAAACAAAATTCCCCAGGCAAGAACTACCGCCGGGCCGCCTCGCTCACTTGACCAGCCATGTCGGCTTATTTTCGGTTCACTGACCACACGAGTGCCGACACTCAAGCCACTCCTGCACTCTCTTTCGTCTGAGGTTTCTAAACGTTCACAGCAGCGCTTTACAATCCACTGGAATTGGGGCCCGCTCATATAGACCCAATATCAAAGTACCATTACTAAAAAATGAAATCGTTAAATAACATGCGACCCACAAACAAACACGAGTCACCATCAGTCGCAGAACGCCGAAACTAGAGCGGAACAGCGTCAGCTGGCGCACCAGCGGTAATCAGCTGACTGTCCGACCTTCGGATATCTAGTCAGTGACGAGCCAAGGGCGATATAGAGCACAGAGTAGCAGCAGTAGTAAGCCACGATCACGCAAGCAACGCGCACCGTCAGCCTGATTGAGAAGCGTTCTTAGAGGAAACAATAGCCAGCTTTTTACAGACCCAAGCACCAGCCTCTTTTGGCAGAACCAAGCAACAGGCTTATTCACTTACTGCATTAGGCTCCGAGTCCTCGTTCTCCGCTACATCGCACACAAAAACAACACCGACACTCCGCGCACGGTGGCTGGGACAGGAGATGGCACACGGGCGGGCGGCGGCGACAGAGGCGGCGTTGTGTGGCACATCGGCACACCTGGTCGGAACAGGGCGTGGTCGGGGCGCCGGCACCGTGGCATGCCGTGCAGGCGCTGCCGGCACGGCGGCACGGTCGATACAGGCCAGACGCCGCGCCCAGGCCCCGAGAGCAGCCGTCACACAGCCGCCGCCGCCGCCGCCTCCAGCTCAGGGCGCTGCTTGGTATCGCCGCTCTGGCGGCACTTTGTTATCGGCCATATGTGGGAGATTCTCAGGCAGTGAGCCTTCATCTTCTCAGTGGGTCTGCCGAACTGATCTGACACCCTAGCTACGTCTGGTGTCGCGATCTCTGTTTGTTGTGACAGACGTGATGCGAATCATCATCTGCATCGTCTGTATCAACGTCAGGTGATGCCAAAGCACTGCCGGCGTGCACCATGCTAAGCCCTGCTGACAGTGACAGCAGGTGATATTCTCTGCTTCGGAGTCGGGGTGTCCCAAAGACTAATCGGCTGGTGATTACTGGATCCAGGAACGGCAGCAGCCTGCATAAAATTTCCCCGGGAAGAGCACCGACGATACAAGCCACGTTCAGAGTTTAGAAGTTGAGCACCAAATTCAAATGTCCGGCCACCAACGTAATTGAGCAGCCTGTAATACATTGGGGATCATTTCACTTATTTTCTAACACAAAATACCCTTCACGTTGATCGTGAAGAACATAAGACAGCTTGTGGAAGACTCATGCAACGGCAATTCCCATTCCAAGTGGAACCCAGTTCAGGAACCGGATAACACCAATGCGTCCCTGATCTTATCACACTTAAACCATTTTATTCAGTAGCATCAGAGGGCCTAGATCTAAGGAGGCGCCATGAACTTTCCAACCCATTTCTTTCCAGTCAACGCCATAGGGTAAGTGTTCAAATTAATCTCTTAAAGGGAATGTAGCACCTTGGTCGAATCCTGGAAATTAGTGTCATTAGGGGAAACTTTTAGCCGAAAATCATGGAACCGTCCATGATTTCTATGAAAAAATGTACAATAAGCTAAATATTATTTTTAAAATGATCCTCTAGGGAAAGAAATACATATCTGCCTGTGGATGATGTCATGACCTGGCAACCACTACCATATTCAATAGGCTTCAAGGGCTTCGATTGGCTGATACTCACCGTGACGTCAGCATATGTCGTCACATCAACAAACTGTGGGCTGCTGCTATGGGTACATTTGAGGTACATTTCAGGTAGTTTCTAGCTTTTCTCTACGGACATTTTGAGTTTCAAGACAAATTATATATATAGAGCACCGGGTTTTCCGGCATGCTTTAAAACTTGGCTATCTCAGTTAAAATCACGTCATAAAGGTGCCACATTACCTTTAAGGGGCGACACGATGCCTCCCTAGTTCCGCCGCCTATGGTTTTATTAAAGGACTCTCACTCTTTTGCATTCAGCAAACCCTGATCAAGCCCCTTAGAAACTTTACTGTCAGGCTTGAACCAAATGCTTAAAGGTAATGTGGCACCTTCATAACGTGATTTTGACTGAGATAGCCAAGTTGTAAGGAAAGTCGGAAAACCCGGTACTCAATATGTCATTTGTCTTGGAACTCGAGATTTCCGTAGAAAAAGCTCAAACCTACCCGAAATGTACCTCTCATGTACCCGTAGCAGCAGGCCACAGTTGTCATGGCTGTTGGTGTGACGACATATGCTGACGTCACGATGAGCACCAGCCAATCGAAGCCCTTGAAGCGTTTCGAGTATGGTAGTGGTTGCCAGATCATGACATCATCCACAGACAGATATTTATTTCTTTTCCTAGAGGAGTATTTCAAAAATCAAAATATTGAGCCTATTGTACATTTTTTTCAGAAAAATAGTGGTTGCATTATCTTCGGCTAAAAGTACGCCTAATCGCACTACATTCCAGGATTCGATCAAGGTGCCACATTCCCTTTAAGAGACGGACGCTGTCTGGGAATCCAGCCAGATGCCTTCCTCTCGGATCCCAGCCGCACCACTCCATGAACAGAATCCCAGCCCCGCCGTCCGTCGGCGGCTCCCGCAGACCCTCCCACGCGGCAAAAACCCTCTGAAGAGCGCCAGCCCTGGGGGTGACCGCTGGCGTCGGTCTGCCCCGACGAACAACGACCCCGACACTCCACACGGCAGCGCCGCAGCGCGCCGAACTGGATACATCCGGCGCCGCCTGCAACCGGCCGCGGCGGCCGGCTCCGGCGCGCCGGAGGGAGGAGGTGATACCGCAGTGGAGGGTCAGGTGACCAGGTCATGGCATGTAATACGACCGCCCCAGAACGAAGACGAGGTTCAGGTGGAAGTCTGAGAGGACAAAGGAGCGTGGGCTGCTTCACGGTCTGGGCAGGGCGACGTGGGGACGGGAGGTGCGAGAGAGCACGGCTGGAGCTGCTTGTCTGAGATCTGATCTGCGATCCTATCGGCGCTTCTTTAAGGTAATTTTATAATCTTACGCAACTACGATTTTATCGGCCGATGATTCATCGTGCACTCTTCACAAGGAGGGTTTGGAATAGAAATTATACTTTCTAAAGTGTTTCATCATTGACGCCATATGGACAGTGGCTGCTGCTTACTTAAGACCAAATAATCAATCAACCAATCCAGAAATGTATTCCGGCGCAAGCCTCGCAGCGGTAAGCCTGACGTTTTCCTAGTAAGGTCCCGACCGAGAGAAAGTTGACCATGTCAGAAAAGGGCGATTTCGAAGACAACAAGCCTCACCAGCCTCCTTGGTAGACCAAAAGGGCTGTCGATACGAATGGTAGATATGGGAGGACGACGCCAAAAGGGCATGCGGTATCGAACACACGAACCCACTATGCTGAAAACTATTTTGTTTTAATTACAAACACCAATAATAGAAGTCATCCGTGCTTTCAATTATTTTCCGATCCGCTGTTCTGCCCCCTGCAAACGATAAAGCTGCGACTACAGCTAGATTAAGTGCGCTTAACAGACTGCCAACCGACGCCCTGTGATCCCAGTACCAGCACCGGCCCAAACCTGGCATGGTCCGGCAGCAGGATGCCAGCATCCACAGCAGCATCCTGAGCGTAGAGGCACGCACCGGGGAGGCATTTCGGTCAATTGTGAAACTACTACGCTTCTTTCAGGGTATCATAACTGGTCCAAAATATGACTGTCAAATGTTGAGTAACCTTCAGTGAACCTGCTACCTTCGCCAACCCTACAGAAACGCTTCCACCAATCCTCTCGGACACAAACCAAAAACACTTGCGACCTTGTAGTGCCCTTACCTGGCTTGCGAACGAGAGTGGAATCCACCTGGCACCGCTCCGGCGGGGCTGTGACGTAGTTACAGCCCCATCAGCCCTAATCCACTCACACCTCTTCCACAAGCCCACCACCTACCCGGTACGCCCGTCACCAAGCACGTTTCACTGCGTCCCGCGTCGTCTCGATCTCCGCCACTGCGTCGCTCGCGTCGATATCGATCGGGACACCGGCGCCCGCGACCGCGACGTCCTCTGAATCCACTGCTGCCGTCGCCACGGCCGGGCTCGGCTTCGGCGCGGCGGCACGGCGCGCGTCACGTCACGGCCCGACTTTGGGCACACGGCGGCGACGTGTACAAAGCCGGGTGGCGGACCGCCGCACGGCCACAATACGGTTCCGGTTTCCGGTCAGGTGAACAGCTGCGCGGGCAGCGTGTCTCCGGAGGCCCTCAGGCAGCCTGGTAGTCGGCGCCGGCCCACAGCAAGCGCTGACTCACTGGCACGCGACGAGGCGCCGCCACTGACATCTAGCGGACCTCAAACCAACTAGAGTTTGGACCACACATTCGCCGTGGACGTTAAGTTCTTTAGTGAGGAATACAGACCGCCGAGCACCAACAGCGGCATCTTGCTAGAGATTGAATGGACGCGTAGTGAGTTGCGGGCTATGTTGTTTTTCCGGTCCTAATGTTCTGGTGGACGCCACGCTGGTCCAGGCCAGGACTCTTCCGGGAACATATGTGCCGGAACATTGCCCGGACCCCAATATATCACAACAATACTCGAGCGCAACTCGAGTTTAAACGCAATTTCATGGTACTTGACGAGAGCCAAGTAGCACACTGCAAATGGGTTCTGAAGCAGTGACGGGTTTCAACACTGGTAGGTCGAATTAAAAATGTATTCATATTTCCTTACAAAAGATTCTCTTATTTTCCTTCCAATATCATACACCCCTTTAGGTCCACATTTTCACTTTCACCTACATCAGCCAACAAGATCCAACAGTTAGGTTCTCATGGTTGTAATGCCACGCTGTTTCTTTTCGCACCTGAGCCAACTTTCACTCCACTGCGACATTACCGGGACCGTACCAAGCGTCCCGGTGTTAAGACTTAAAATTCAGAAAAATCAGATCATCTAGTTGTACACATCGAAGAAAACGCCATCCGGGATTTTTTTTTACAATATTACGAAAGGAACTCTTGATTATATCGAACCAGTAAAAATATGACCAGGCATCAAAGTAGCGTCTTTTCTTAACACGCCAACGGGGTCGAGCACCTGCATTGACGGGGGGGGGTACCGCCCCAAGATCTCGAGAACCACGGTAGGTAGCGAAAAACGGTAAACGGCGTTGGGCTGCCCATCCACTTCTCCACGAAAACATTTGAACCATTTTTTGTCAGGTCACATTTAAGGTCACGAGAGGTCAAAACATGCCCGTCATAGGGATAACATGTAAATTCAGTTTTCGGCCATTAAATCGAACAAGTAAAGATAGACAAAACGACTTAAACCATAGAATCCTCTTAGCAAGCCGGATCGAATGACATATAATTTACCTCAGGTCAAAAGGATTTGACCGACCGAGGTCAGGTCAGGTCAAATATATAAAATCATATCATTAGAACCCAAAGCCCAGGCGAGTCTAATGCAGCTAAAATAAATGCTCTATCACCATCCGTTACTGAGTTATTCCGTAAAAACCATTTTCCCATGTATTTCCAATGGAGAGGTCATGCCTCGTACCTGACCTTAGGTCATCGATATCAAAAATACCGGAACATATTTAGAGAACTCGGTAGGGCCATTATGTGATATGAGTTTCAATCGGATAAGTTCACCCTGCTCCGACTTATGCTATCTTAAACTTTTTGAGGTCGGGTCACTTGACCTGTAATGGTGACCTGACCTGAGATGACCAACCTTAAAATTTCACAGAAGTTGTAAAAATGATGAGGGAAAAGGTATACCAAGTACGGCGGCGCTACGCGCCGCCGTTTTTCTCTGTCACCGAAAAACCCGAGGGGGGCGGGTACCCGCCCCCGTCAATGCGCGTGTAAGACTATCACTGTATCACTGAATCTACTAGAAATTGCGTCCCCTGATATTTTAGCACCAAACTTCTGTTATATGAATTAAAGGTATAATTTCTTCAGTCAGGTCTGATTCATAGGTATCCAAGAGGAAAAAGCACAACGTGATCAAACTGATCTTTAATGCGAGATAAGTCGTGTTTATCAACATCCATTTGGTTTGTTTTATTATCTAGTGCATTGCAGACGTCTATCATAGAGCTGAAAAAATAATTTCACTCTACCCGTTGTCTGCACTTGGAGAACAAGATCACGGCTATCGAAAAATCAGACACACAGACGAATCATCCAACGACCTAGTGGACACTCGTATTTTTTACTTGACCTCACCGGATCCAGGAATAAACGTAGGTACTGGACATAAAACTTTTCAAATCTATGCCCAGGAGTGTCCTAGAGCTCGAACTTTGTCTGGAATCTGGGTGAACCCATGGCATGTAGAGCAACACTGAACAATAATTGAAGCAGGTATCAACAGACAGGGGGAAACCAAAATGACTTGGAAGTCGCAAAATGTTTTCGCAAGCACAACACAAACATATGTTAAACACTTGAACATGGTCCTTTTTATTTTTAATAAAAGAACACGGACAAATCGGAGCAAAGCTAGGAGAAAATAGATACAAAAATAAACCAAAAAGTAAGTCAATTTCAGCTAAGAAAAACGTCATCTCATAATGCTTACTTGTCTCCTGTAGGCTCGTCCATCGGAGCAGATTTTGTCATTTGATCTGGAGGTAGAAATACTTGTGTAAATACAATGAGTGTGCATGCAAGCAAACATATGAAGAAAAAAACACCCGCCACATGATAAAACATGGGTGTGCAACACAACAAGGACATGTATAATGGCTGTTTTCACATACGAACAGTATTCAGAAGCCAGAGAGGCACTCATAGCTTCAGATGAGTATCTGGTAAAACACAAACGGAAATACAAGTAATCAACTCTAAATAACTACATACAATGAAGAGTGTAATATAATCTAGAAACAATATTTTTGACCCCCAACGCTAGTTTTAACGCTTGTTTCACTTTCTTCCCGAAACCTAAAAGTTACCTCCATTAAAGAAAAACATATTTAGGGAAGCCTTCAAAGACAAAATGGCTAAGCCAGATATACCAGACATGAGAGAGAGAATAGAATGCAAAGCTAATACAAATATATATATATATATATAATATATATATATATATATCAAACTTTAATCCTCTCTTATCTCCAAATATGATTTAATAAATGATACCAAGCGATAAATCCCATGTATTGACCAGTGATCATGCAGCTTGCACAAATGCATGCGCCGACTATTGTAGCGTATAAACATGATCCCCACGTACCAGCTGTTGCATGGACAACTGGCAGTGCCCGAAGAGGCATTCTTTCTGGACTGACCAGTCACTTCCACTAAAGAACATTGATTCAAGGTGGCAAAGCCTTGAGCTTCTCCGTGAGAACCATTTTGCCGTCCGCACAGTCACGGACTGAAACATTGATTCTGTTTAGGTAGTGGAGACACAATGCAAAATTGCACCTATGTCTTCAAAACTAGCATTGACAGGCACTAAGTAGAGTGTTTATCTCTCAATGGGTCATCAAGTTCCCCGAAAAACCGAGATCGACGATGAGATGAGATGAGAAAAAACAGGAATATTTTGCAGATCTGCATAATCTCAGGTATCTAAATCATATACATGAAAACTACCTTTTCACTTCTAAATACAGCATCATTTTGCTTATAATGATAACATAATACATGTTGGCTGTCTGAGGTAGTCTGGGTGCCCAGACTTTTGTTCTCCCAAATTCACATTACACACAATTTTAAAAGAAACGAGTTCTCGTAGTTCTACCTGCATAAGCGATATTTCCATTTTTCACATTTTTAAAACTGCTTGCATCATGCATAGGAATTGAAGTGACCTTCCAGATAGAAAATAAAGAGGGTGTGTCATAATGAGCGATGTCTAAACAAAAATAGCACTGGAAATTACAGTTGGCAAGCCTTTCAGCTTTTGTGTTCCGCCCTAATTTATGATTGAACACACAAGATGTATCAGTTTTTTATGATTGAACACACAAGATGTATCAGTTTTTGTCAAGAGAAATTAAAACCTTAAGATAAAAGCTTTTTTACGTATTCATCAGCCAAACACTGGGCTAACCTAACCTAACTTCAAAGTCCTTCAACTGAAAGAAATTCGCCTCAAAATGTCCATGGTAGGAATTGAATCCTCTTGAGAGAAAACAATTTGGAATAACATTAGATGTAACATTATGATGAAAGAAGAGTTAAATAAGGTATATAAAAGGTATATGTAAAGAATAATCTCTAAGGTATAACATACCTGTCAAAAATGGTTGAGGATGATAAATTCTAACATGGGATCCCATCAGTAAAGCGAAATTTCAGAGCCAGCATGACAGCACAGTGAAGGAGGCTCTGGATTGGTGGTTCCGGGCTGGTGTGGTAGTACATACCAGCCTGGCACTAACATCTGTTTGCTAGTACCTAAAAACAAGTCATATAAGCAATGAGGGCATGGTCGAGCTCAATGAGGTGAAAAGGCCCAATTAACTGGTATATTGATAAGGTGAAATGACACAATTAAAGGGAATGTGGCACCTTGGTCAAATCCTGGAATTTAGTGTAATTAGGGGAACTTTTAGCCGAAAATCAAGGAGGTGTCCATGATTTCTCTGAAAATGTACAATAAGCTCAATATCCTGATTTTTAAAATTATCGTCTATGGAGATAAATAAATATCTGCCTGTGGATGAGGCGTGATCTGGCAACCAATACCATATTCAATACGCTTCAAGGGCTTCGATTGGCTGATACTCACTGTGAAGCCAGCATATGTCATCACTCCAACACCCACGATAACTGTGGCCTGCTGCTAAGGGTATATGAGGGGTACATTTCAGGTAAGTTTTAGCTTTTTTCTAGGGAAATCTCGAGTTCCAAGACAAACGATATATTGAGTACCAGGTTTTCCGACTTGCCCCCCCTCGCTCTTTGTGGGGGGGGTGGGGGGCCCCCCCCCCCCTCTCGGAAGGTGGGGGGGGGGGTTGTTTCTTTGGGGTTTTTTTCCCCCCCCCCCCCCCCCCCCCTTTATTTTCCCCGCGGTCGGGGTGGGGGGGGGCTGGCCTGAGGGGGGGGGGGGGGGGGGGGGGGCCCCCCTTCCTTTTTTGGGGGTTTTAATTTTTTTTTTTTATTTTCCCCCCCTTTGGGGGGGTTTTTTTTTTTGGGTGGGGGTGGGGGGTCCCCGAAAAGTCCCCTTATATCTTTTGTGATACTCCGACTCCAGCAGCCGTACTAGAAACAACTTAACAAAATTTACAAAAAACTCGGCTATCTCAGTTAAAATCACGTTATGAAGGTGCCACACTCCCTTTAAAGGAAATGCAGACCGTGGCAGAACATGGCAGGCGACTCGATCAGACGCTTGGGGCAGCCCAAACCTTGCCCCAATTGGAGCAGAAATTTGGTTGCTAGGGGCAGACTCCTCCAACGAGGGGGGGTATTGTTTAACAATGCAAGTTTTATTTATTTCCTCCATTTTAAACGAGACACCAAGAAATAAATTAAAACTGTACATCCGACCCGACGACGATGACATATTCACGACATTCCATGTACCAAAGCAATAGAAACTCACGTACAGTGTGTACAACAGCTATCTTGCACTTATGATATAAGATTTCAAGACCTTTATTCAAAGGTACCTATATTTAAGAGCAAAGCCTTTTCGATCTAGTAACACCATTACTAGTAACACCACCATTTGCACCTGCTTTCAAGCCGTATCAATCAAAGCTATTAAAAATATTTCAATAAACAATTATACACAATTTTATTATGTGTATATATATATATATATATATATAAGTTCAATATATAATATATATATATAAAATTATATATATATATATATATATATCAATTTTATTATATTATATATTATAACAATTATATTCGAAAAATAACAATTTTTTCCACAGCTAAACCATTTTTCCTTTTGTTTTCTCACATTTACCTGAAAGCATCACAAAATTTGGAATATTTTCAAAACAACCAACCACAGAAAGATCCCTTTATGGCCGTGTGACGTCACATGACGGACCGGCATCCGTTAATGGGAGGGGGCTAGCATGATCTGCCGGCCTTTGGCGATCCAAAAATAGTGGAGGAAATGCAATTGCAATGCAATGCAATGCATTGCGGAGAAATGCAATGCAATGCATTGCGGAGCAATACAAATGCAATGAGGACATTTTATTTTGAGTTCTAAGTGTTTTAAGGAACTAAAATTAGGTTTGGATTAAAAATTTAGAAAATAATTATAAATTTAGCTTTCGAAAGGCGCACATTCCCTGATTTTCTTCTTCACTTCCAGGAACTTTATGTCAATTAATAATTTCCTTCCTCTGGTATCTTTTCAACCATATTTCGTTTGATGACAAATCTAACACTTTTGAGACCAATTAGCTTTTCCATCCATACATATATTTACTCCGAGGATGACATGCAGCAAAATTCATGCCGGTGCAAACTAAAAACAACGTTAAAAACTGGTAGGGGATGCCGAGAAGTGCGGGAAGTGTTGAGACAACACCAGATTTGGTGTTTTCCAATCTCTTGATACAAATTTTCCAGCACAAGTTTAACTAACGATTGTCATTTCTTTTCTTTAGTATTGCATCTTCCCTCTGTGATTACCCACACTGACTGCTGCCCCAAGTACTTGAACCTGCCCTAAGCTTGACCAAAAGCTGCTCAAAATCGTCCAGAGGCTGCCCCAACGAGATCTCGTCAAAATCTGTCACGTTCTGCAGTCTGGAGTGTGAGCAAAGCCCAAGGCCACTGGCAGATGCAGTAGCGCTGTTTTGGGAGTAGAGCAACTCTCATATATTGCGGGAAAGTGGACATTTTATTGTATGTTAGCCTATCAATATTTTTGGGTTTTATTACAGAATTAGGAGAGCAATTGCGTACCACCTTCTAACATCCATTTATGAACACAATCTTACATGCTGAGAACAAATTTAGGAACAATTTGTTCCTCAACAAATTTCTCCCATTTAATTTCCCACTTATGTTACCATGACACTCAAGCCCAATTTGGAAAAGCCTCTGCTGCACTAGAAAAACCTGAGCTTCAGCATACATCCCAAACCTGATTTCAGTGATAATACATTTCTATAAAAAAAACTCTTTCAAGAACTGCAGGCTTTAAAATAACCCAGTCTACTGACTTCAACCATGCATCAAATCTATCAAAAATATTTTGCTGAAGTAAATGAGCACTTTAAAATATCCAAAAAAGGTTAATTCTGAAGGAAGACAAATTAATCACTTAACCCGCTTCAGACATATGGTTTCCTAACCTTTCCACCTCACTCTCATCAATGCTCAACACAGTTATCCGCACCAAGCACCAATTCCTCCAAAAATGAAAATGAATATCTAAGTAGTATTATACCCCACCACATGTGGTGGGGATTGTAACCTGCGGGAAATGTTGAGAGGACACCAGATTTGGTGTTTTCCAATCTCTTGATACAAATAATAACCTTTAGATTGATAAACATTGTTTTAAATAACTCCAGGTAGTAAAAAAATCCTTTAAAATGTCAAACTTTCTTTGAAAACATAACATAACCTAATCATACCTACAATTTTCAATTTAGTGACGTTGCCTGCGGTGCAAACTTTCGCCTCTAGTGGCCTTGGCTTTGCTGGCAAAGGCCGGGCCTTCAGAGGACTCATGCCCGCTAGCTTTGCTTGCATGCTGTCATGATTCATGAATTCTTTGGACCACACTGCACTGATAAATCTGGATTTTCCTTTACTATACCTGCCTCATTGCTGGTGAGGGATATCAGTCGAAAGTTGGGATTGATTTCTCATGGCAGGAAATCTCCTAATTCATATAGTATTTTTCTGAAATTTTATCACTGATGACATAACCTGTATAAAATATTATTCTTATATTGAATTATTATTCTGGAATCCAATCTGGCATCATGAATTCAGGCCATGTTTGTTTATTACATGATGTTTCCAGTGGTGCCTCAGTAGTCACAACATACATGACAGATTTTGGGCGGAATTGTATCGTAAAATAAAATCAGAGCAGGATGTATTATATTTGAGCTCAGCATGTGTGATAACATAGGAAACTATGCTTTACTAGTCTGTAATGCATTCATTTGGCTTCCTTCAGTTATACCAAAAAATTTATTGGGATATTATCCCTGGCAGATAAGATTCAGCGTCCAAACCAAACCCATCCCTCCCTAATATTCACCACATGCTAGTCCTCAGCTCTGGAAAAATGGATGCATTATGCCCTGCATTGTACAATGTCAGACAACCTGAATGTGAAATACAATCAACATTGTGCTGGCTTTGGCATAAGCACACCAAAAAGTGAACGGACTAAGCTTCAACTCCAACTTACCTGCCACAGTAGCGAAGAGCTTTAGTTTCGCTCCCACGGAAACCCTTTTACAGCTGTACCGACCAGCATCAGCTAGCACGATCTACCATCAAATACAGATATGAAACTCGTATAGATACCAAAGCGTGGCACGATATTAGCCAGCCAACCCCACCCTAAATGGAAATTGTGCACACAGCAATCCAACCGACTTCTTCAATCACCACACAACAAACAAAGCCTTGCTAGAAATATCGCGCAGCTTTCGTCTCAATTTCCCAAGAACGTAAATTGCTAGATAATGGTCTACTTTGCTCTAAGAAATCCTCCTGTTCGCCGCCAGATCATCCTCTGCCTCTCGAAGGAAGCAGCAAACCTGCAGAAGCGAGTAAGGATGAGCTTGGAGGCGCTTTGAGGAGGTTTGAGGAGGCGCTCGAACGGTCAGGACATTGACGGACGTAGAGGGGGGAGGAGCATACCAGCCCTGGCCCGGCTCAAAGCGCTGGAGGGGGCCAAACTATCTTTTGGCCCCCCAAAGGCCGGATACATTTTTGAAAAAAGGTGTTAACACTAGATCTGTCGAACAGAAAATCTTCGCTCCCACCTCTCCCCCCCAGGAGAGCGATCATGTACTTGGAGAGGTAGCTTATACTAGGTCTGTCGAGCACCTAAATTGCACGTTTCTACCATTAAAATTTGTAATTCTTCGAAACTAATTAAATCAAACAAATTAAACTGGAAACAATAACAACAATAAAAATATTCACAAAACAACATCGCAGAAAAATAGAATATAGATTAGCAGCAACCCAATTTGGCCACCACCCGGATGTATATTTTTGGCACTTAATTATCCCCTTTTTAATGCATGTCAAGCTCGTTATTTCGTGTGCTGTCATCTCATTGCAATGTTTTGTTGGTTCTCTGTGTGTGCAATCCAGTGCATGTCCATGCTACCCATCTCCCGAAATATTAAAAAATATAAAAGTCTGACCTTAAAGTCTATAACAAAAAAATTGACCGATTTTAAAAATTCATTCACCAATTGACGAGGCATTAAATTCCCTCAAATGTGGCTTAGTATCGTCTTTCGGCTAAGAGCGGTTCTCTGGCCACCTTGGAAAATAGGTGGAGGTGGCCTCCGAGGGCCCCTCTCCAGTGCGTGTGTTAAAGGGAGATACGCGGAAAATTATTATTCCGGCTTCTTGCTATTCTGATTACGAAACTGTCAATTATTTTTGTATCTTCGGCAAAATTTTGGGAGGCCACTCACTTATTATCAAAATAGGTTAACAGTTCCAATAAAATGCTGAAACCTTAACCCATCACTTACTTTTCAAAAAACTATTTAACGTTGAAAAGTATTGTTTTTTGTAATAAAAATGTCTGTTCTCATGTAGGTATTTTTATTTCAATTGATTTTATAAAGCCTTTAAAAAATACAACATGAATTAGTTTGCCCTAGAAACGCAAAAACACATAATTACCCAAGTCTTCAGTCAGTTCTTACCTCGGGTCTTGAGTCGTTTTCTGCTTCAGCCCCAGGATGACAAACTTTCAGGGGTCTAAAAAGTGAGCTTGTGGTCGCCGACTAAAATCCAAGCTTCTTCGATGGTCGCCGAACCTAATGCTACATGTATTACAAAATCGGTCTTAAAAGTGGTATAAATATGGCTATAGGGAAGCACTGGCGAGTGCAAGGGGGATGGTTCCAATAAAATATAGATATAAAAAACCTATAAAATATAGATCGAGTTTCTCGATATCGATGACCTAAGCCAGAATCAAGTCATTACCTAAGTGATTTCATGAGATTATAATTCAGTATTAAAGTCAAACTTATGATCTGAAAGCAACAAAACTATACATGCTGGCCCTTAACCCTAGCCCCGGTGACCAGCATGAATCACCTATGAACCCCCCCTGGTGGGAGGGTGTTAAAAATGACACCCTCGATCTCGGAAACAAAGAAAGAAGCGGAAAAAGCGATCGAAAGGTCACCGGAAATGCAATCGGCGTTACTCCTGGAATTTTTGCGTAAGGTCAATACTGTGGTCACCAGAGGGGAAAAATTCATATACGTCAAAATGTATCAAATGCAGTGCTCTATAAAACCTTGCTTATCTCCGTACGCAAAATAGCCGGAACCACTTTCTCAACGCTATTCGACAGAGCCCGACCAGCTCTTTCACTAAGGCAACATCCATTTTCATATCAGGTCAAAGGCTAGGGCGCAACAGGACACTGAATATTGGAGATGTTATCACGTAGCTTCAAGTTATAATAGGAAGAACGCTCGCTTTCAGCGTGATATGTCGGACCTAAAAGCCAATGTTGGATAGTGATCAGTCATTTATACGCACTACGCAGTCATGAATACGTATCGATAGTGCCCACTGAGCTTAGGTTAAGTCTGTTTGGAGGTCAATCGAGGTCAAAGATGATACGCTGTCCGTACACAAGGGCAATCAAATGGGCGCCGAAAGCTGTGGGACGGGGTACCTACGCATCCCCCTGTTGGCCAACCAGGGGGGACATCTCCCAAAATTTTCGGTTCATCGTCAATAATGCTGTCAGGTACCAAATATGCTCACAATTCCCCTGCCCCGGCCAGCACCAGCCCGGGTCCGTTCCCCTGTAAAAATTCCGTGGCAGCACCCCTGGGCATTAAAATTTTCGCCCATTACTTCTATACCAAGCAAGATACAACCATGATTGATTCACCATTGTTGTTCTCTCATCAATAATGGTTTTATTTTGTGCCCATCCATGTGAAAAATTGTTAGGCCTTATCTTGGAGACAAATAAAAGGGTTTGCAGCACCTTAAAAAAGAGCCTCAGGAACAGTTCCGATGTTTCATTTAACTAGAGAAAAAACATTTTTCATGTACATACATGCGTCATGAAATACTTGTCATTCTTCACCTTGAGGCACCACAAATCAGATAAATTTATGTAACATTTCAAATAAATAATTCAAACATTATTCATTGGCAACATTTCCTCAGAAGTACAGTGGAAAATATCAACCATTGCTAAGATGAGGCCCAATTTTTTGCTCCATTGTTGAACATGGTTCTACTCAAAGCAATAGCATTGCTGTCTCTTGGGAATAACCTTATTTTCTTTGCATGACATCATTCCCATGATAACTATTTCCAAAGCTCTTAATTGATGCATTTTAGCATTAATAATCAGGACTGAAAAAGTTTCCAGAATAGTTGCTGATGACCCATTTGGACCAGGATTGGGTACTGAGAAGAACAGTTTGCATTTCAGCAACCTGTTCTTTTGTGGTGGACACAATCTGTGATATTTCTACTGTACCTCTCTGGCAGTGCTTCCATAGTTCATCCATGCTAGAGAAAACAAAACGAGTCAACTTTCTTGTGACAAAAAATACAAGATATTATCAGAAACTTGGATGCATATAATCAATCAGTTAAAAAACATACACACACACCCTGATCACCCAGTGTGCATCCATCTGTGCAAAAGACACAGCTTATTCTATGTTTGGCAGACTTGGATTGGACCATTGTCCTTGCAGTGGAGTCTTCTGGCAAATTGGAAATGGTTTTTCACATCTTTGTGCTGTGCAGGAATGCACATTTATATCCCTTATGGGGTACCAATGCAAAGTGATGGATCTAGGATTTTAGCAGGGGCAGCCCTCTGAGATTGCATCCTGTCAACCAAAAGGGCACACTTTACCCAAAAGGGTGGCTATCGTCATCAATCAGTGGGAGAAAACTGTAATTGGTGTGACCTAAAATTGTTAACAGTGCCATAAATGGGAATGCTTGACCCATAGATGGGAACACCCATTCCCAATTATGGGAATGCTTGAGACCATTTTCCAGAACAAAATTTTGGGCCCATGAAACAAACTTTTCGTCTTTCTACCTGGCTTATTTCTGTTCTTCAAATTTTAGAGGGCATTTATCTTTCAAACAGAAACAGGAAATCATACTTTATACCCTGCTTCAAATATTGAAGCTCAACATGTTTATTATGATCATTCACATGTCTTGGTGCATCTGTGTAAATAAAACACTAGTCATATACAAAATCAATTAATAGATATCTAGAAAAACAACAAAAGTTTTTAAATATTTGATTTATATTGCCACTTGAGATAATAATATATACAGACCAAGACATATGGCCATACAGAACATGATGCGAGCCAACCTAGCATAACAAAACCTGTTTTCAGCACCTTTAATGCCATTTTACACAACTTCTAAACTTCAAAGCTCCATCTGTAGCCCCATCATTTGTATTCTAGTGGTGGGGGCAGTAGCAAGGTATTTTCTGCCTCGCAGATCTGGTTTAATCAGTTTTGGGGTACCCTTTTCTTCAGGCCGCCCCGAATCCTTTCAAACTTACGGGGTCCTGAACTCTAGTTCAGGGATCCCTTGGACCTGTCACTGCTGTGGCACCCCAAATGGAAGCTCATGTTAATTTCTGTGCCTACTAAGAGCATCCTAAAAAATTTCCTATTTCTCATTTCAGGGACTTTAAAATCGTTAAATAACAGGCCTACTTGGTCACCCAGTTATATGTCCAGCTATAAGGCAAGAACATGGTGGTATCAAAAATAGTATACTTGTAATGGATAGTCTCATAATTAGGCACCACAAAAATCGTTCAGAATATCCACGCCCTTGAGAATGTGTGACTATAGAACAATGTTTACGATGACATTTCAGTGTGATTGTGGTTGGAAAGAGTTTAAACACGCACCACTGGTATTCAAGTTTTTTCCTTCTGAGACTTTTCGCAGTAAAGCAAAACAAGGAAACATCATTGCAAGTAGACTCCAAAACCCACCTAGATTGCACGGACCGTCTATGATAAACGCACATCTTGATTTAACCCCTTGGATTTAACAAATTGAACACCAGTCGTCAAAAACGGCGCCCACCAAGAATACAAAAATATTAGCGGCAGCCCACGCCGCGCTCGTTCTGACCAGGGTACTTTAACTACGGGTACAACCAAGTTTCCTACTAAATATAGTCCTCCCATGATGACGTCACCGCCCTTTCCTACTAAGTTATAGGAGATTCTACTAAGTTTTTGGAAGTATCAGCTGAAACATACCAAGTTTGGGCGTATTTGGCACCAATCTAGTATAAATCGAAATCAACTTGTTTCACCCATTTGACAGTAACCTTGATCTCAACGGCGAGCAGCGTATTTTACGTAAATCTAATGAAAAAATTATAACACTTCAAAGAATTTGTTGAAAGGGCATGCATTTATTTGATCAACTCAGGCCGAGAGAAATAAATTTACCTTCGCTCAAGAGATCACCGGTGTTTATTGTCTTCTGCTGCAGGTACCACCAACAGCCAATCAAAGGTCAGAAATCAACAGCCAATCAAAATCGAGATTAGTCTTACTGCAAACAGCTGTTAGTGCTGAACATGTCCTTATTTTGACACGCTCTGGAAAATTTGTAAAAATAATATTCTTCACTGGAGTTTTTGCAAAACGTCTGATGGTTTCACAAATAAAATCTTTTAGCTTTCTGTTCAATCATATAGGTTTTGTTGATACAGTTCTAAAACAGGTTATTTAGAGCTTCGAAAAAGTGCAATTTCTCCAATGCCCTGCATAGTAACTGTAGTGCCTCTCCAGCCATGATGACGTAATGCTGCCAAACAACTTGAACGGGGTCTGGTTCTGACGGCCGCACACACCGAAAATGTACCAGGGCGACCACCTGCGACCAGGCAACCACGCAAGTCGGCGGTTTCGGCCGACTCGGTCTCCCATTGGTCGCCTATTGAAAAAAATGAAAATCACCGACTTGGTACCGACTCGTGACGGATTCTAGTACATTCTAGTTTGAACTTAAAAATAATACATAGATACGGTATAAGGAGATGGCATCAGCTAAGGTAGCAGGTAATTTCAGTCGCTTTTCATAAAATTGGAACCAAAAATTGTAATAAGAAGAAACATAACTAGCAAAGACTAGCAGCAACCATGGAATAGAGATACCTGGAATGGAGACCTCAATGCAAACCCGCCCCGCATTTGGGTGCCAATCTAGGACATGAAAAAATCCTTCGGTAAGTAAAGCTCGGTAAGGACCCATATAAAGTCTATGGGAGATGTGGTGGCCGATGACTTTGATGCGTCATAACTTATAAACCGTGGCTTGCACAGGAAAACGACCATGCATTTCGGAAAGCCCAATGTGTGGTGCGTCCGCTAAAATACATTTTAGGCATGAAATACCTAAAATCTTAGAGCAAAGCGCAGGAGAAATCAGAATCTGATACTGCAGCTCAACTTGTATTATAACATGTTTTAAGCGCGCGCGGCCCGGCGCCGTAATAGCGCAGTGTGTTAAGCCTCGTCTAGTAAGTGAAAGATCCCGGGTTCGAATCCCACGGGTGGAACTTTTCATCTTCATAATGGTAATTTCGTCGCTCAATAGCGCAGTTGGCAGCATGCTTGTCTAGCAATCGTAGTGTTCCGGGTTCGAATCCAGGCTCACGCTGATTTTGCATTCAAATTTTATGGTTATTATGCAATTATTTAGGTCTATATTGGATAAATAATACCTCAGTAGTAGCTGTTTCCTCTGGGTTGAAGTAAGGCACGCGCAAAGGCCTGTTTTTTGTTGAATATTTTACTGCCGTCTATATTTTAATGTTCTTGGCTATTTACCCAATTCTTTTTAATGAGCCCCACAAAAGCATCCCAGAAATCAACGAGCCTTCCGTTCCAGGTATCTGTATTCCATGCAGCAACTAAGGGCGGTGATGATGCCAGATGTAATCGGCCAAAGATGCCCCGTTGTAGCCAAGCTGTCTTTCAGAAACGCCAAATAAGCCGGGAAACGAAGGCTAACTTGGCTCTTTGTCGAAGTAGATTCTGCCCATTCTTGGCTAAAGGAACTGGCAGACTTCATCCAATAGATTTTTATGGGCACTGGGTGTATTACGATGACGCGTGGAGACAGTGGAGAGGGTAAGCATATTTAGAAGCAGGAGCGGATGGTGGAAGCTAAAATCATGGGAAAACAGATGGAATCAGAGTTTGAGACGGTTGCTGGGTCGCCAACTAAAAGATGATAGGGTCGCCGACGGCGTGGGTAGATCGGCAAGTTTTAGACCCCTGCAAACTTTTGCGTCAGAAAAGTCACGTGACCTCCCTATGAGGTGGCTGTACATTCTGATTGGTCAATTCTGATTTCTTAAAATTCCTATCATTTTTTAAAGGAAGATACGCGAAATAATTGGCTAGATCAAAAGATCACAAAAAGTTGTTTCAGAAGTCCTATTCTCATTTTTGCGAATTCAGCCTGCAAATGCCTTAAAGGGTATGTGGCACCTTCACAACGTGATTTTAACTGAGATAGCCAAGTTGTAAAGCAGGTCGGAAAACCTGGTACTCCATATTTCATTTGTCTTGGAACTGGATATTTCCGTAGAAAAAAGCTAAAACCTACCTGACACCAGCCCCCTCAGCCCCCCGTCGCCGGCGGCCATTGTTGTGAGCTACTGGTGTGACGACATATGCTGACGTCACGATGATCATCAGCCAATCGAAGCCCTTGAAGCGTTTCAAGTATGGTAGTGGTTGCCAGATCGTGACATCATCCACAGGCTGATATTTATTTCTTTTTCTAGAGGAGTATTTTTAAAAACCAAATATTGAGCTTATTGTACATTTTCAGAGAAATCGTGAGTGGTTTCATTACTTTTTACTTAAAGTGCGCCTAATAACACTAAATTCCAGGATTCGACCAAGGTGCCACGTTCCCTTTAAAGGAAATGTGGCACCTTGGTCGAATCCTGGAATTTAGTGCAATTAGGCGTACTTTTAGCCGAAAATAATGAAACCAGTCATGATTTCTCTGAAAAATGTACAATAGGCTCAATATTTTGATTTTTAAAATACTCCTCTAGAGAAAGAAATAAATATCAGCCTGTGGATGATGTCACGATCTGGCAACCACTACCATAGGTACTTGAAACGCTTCAAGGGCTTCGATTGGCTGATGCTCATCGTGACGTCAGCATATGTCGTCACACCAGCAGCTCACAGCAATGGCCGCCCGGCGAGGGGCTGATGAGGGAGATGGTGTCAGGTAGGTTTTAGTTTTTTTCTACGGAAATATCGAGTTCCAAGACAAATGATATATGGAGTACCGGGTTTTCCGACTTGCGTTACAATTTGCCTATCTCAGTTAAAATCATGTTATGAAGGTGCCACATTCCCTTTAAAATTGCTCTCAAAGTCAGCATTTCTAGACGACTTTACCTCTTATCCACTCTTATCGATTTATATGACGTACCCACGGCTAAGGCTATCAATTTCTCTAAGAGGTAGGTCATATCTATCCTAAACAGTGATGTAGAACTTTGGACTACCACGGAAAAAAATTACTAAAGAAAAACAACATTCCAAAAGTCTTTTGAAACAGAAATATAGGACTTAAAAGAAATCACAATTAACCGATCAGAAGCCTAGGAATTCTTATATTGGGGTTACGTGACCTATCTGACGCAAAAGTTTCGTCATCCTGGGGTTGAAGCAGAAAACGACTCAAGACCCGAGGTACGAAACGGCTGAAGACTGAGTAATTAGGTTTTTTCCGTTTCTAGGGCAAACTAATTAATTTTGTAATTCTTAAGGCTTTGTAAAATTGATTCAAATACAAATACAGGAGAACAGACATTTTTATTACAAAAAACACTACTTTTCAACTTTAAATAGTTTTCGAAAAGTAGGTAAGTGATGGAGTGAAGGTTTGAACATTTTATTGGAACTGTTAACCTATTTTGATAATAAGTGAGTTGCCTGCCAAAGTTTTGCCGAAGATACAAAAATAATTGACAGTTTCGTAATCAGGATTTTTCAAATAGCAAGAAACCACAATAATAATTTTCGCGTATCTCCCTTTAATACTATTTTTGGTTGTAGCTTTTTATAGCAACTTTTTATTCAATAAATTAAACTGTCAAGGCAATCATTAGGAAAAATGGGATCGGTTTTTAAGAGAATTTGATAACCTTAGCCGGGGGTACGTCATTTACATCCATAAAGAGGTGTACTGGTAAAGTCGTGTAGAATTGTTGACTTTGAGAGCAACTTTAAGGCATTTTCAGGCCGAATTCGCAAAAATGAGAATAGGACTTCTGAAACAACTTTTTGTGACTTTTGATCTAGCCAGTAATTTTTCTCGCGTATCTGCCTTTAAAGGGAATATGGCACCTTGGTCGAATCCTGGAATTCAGTGTAATTAGGTGTACCTTTAGCCGAAAATAATGAAACCGCTCATGATTTCTCTGAAAAATGTACAATAAGCTCAATATTTTTTTTTAAAAATAATCCTCTAGAAAAAGAAATAAATATCTGCCTGTGGGCGATGTCAAGATCTGGCAACCACTACCATACTAAAAACCTTCAAGGGTTTCGATTGGCTGATGCTCATCGTGACGTCAGCATATGTCGTCACACCAACAGCTCACAACAATGGCCGCCCGGCCAGGGGCTGATGAGGGGCTGGTGTCGGGTAGGTTTTAGCTTTTTCTACGGAAATATCGACTTCCAAGACAAATGATATACGGAGTACCGGGTTTTCTGACTTGCTTTACAACTTGGCTATCTCAGTTAAAATCACGTCATGAAGATGCCACATTCCCTTTAAAGGGAGAAGGGAACGGTGCCCGTGCTCCTCTAGTTAAGCCAGCCAACAGCTTTAGGTATGGCTCCTCACCTCCAGCGGCAGTAGTACAGCTCAAGATGTTGGGATTAATGGCGAATGGTCATGAGTTAAATGCAAACAAAAAAAAACGTGTCAGGCTGATGATATATTTATTGTCTTTTTATTTAATAATAATGCATTTTTCACATGTATTTATGTTGCTCCCCTCCATATCGTGTCAAACAATGGATTACCACAGTGAACATCTTCATCAGTGTGTAGGTACATTTTATACGTGATCTTTAAAAAAGAGGAAAAACAAAACTCCATCACATTTTGCAGCATTGCCCAAAGATCACGTGCGGACGGACAGACAAAACCTTATTGCCCTCTCTTAACATTCCTTTGTACACAAACCTTACCTATGCAGAAGTCAATATAAAATATAAAGGCAAAATTGATTTAGCTTTACATTTATCCCCCTCCCCACTGAATATCAGCAGTGACAAGTTTATCAGAGTCATAAGGTTTTCAGTTTCCTTTCCTGATCCAAAATAATAGCATCAACTTTAAGCATCAGTACCTATCCGTACACAGCTCTGATACCATCTTTATCTTTATTTTTACTTGAATTAGGCACACGAAAGAAAGTTTTTACTGTTGCTATTCGTATATTCTGATTGTCTTGACTTTAAAAAACCCTCAAATCCAATCATTCCATTTAAAATAGCTGCTGTCCCGAGCTGCTATCCTGTATGGCTCAACAGGGCTGAAACGCGCGGTAACACCATAATAAGCGAATACGTGTTGGTGGTGCGTGCAAGTCTCTGGAAATCACTCGCAGATAAACGGCTTGCGGTGATGGCATGCCACGTCGTGCCACACCACTCCATCCTGGTAGAAGTTGTTGAGCACGCCCAAACAGTTTTCGTTTCCCTCGCGGTTGTCGGGCTGCGGCACGCCGTTGCGACCGGTGGAGGACCAGTTCAGGGGCTGCACCGGCTGACCGGTGGCCCAGACGAACCCTCCGTTGCGAGTCCTCTGGCCTGATGTCCATATGAACCTCAGCCCTGACGGACGGTCACCAGTCACCATCAGTACACATGCCTGTTTCCGATCAACTTGCTTCGGAACAAACGTCGCATTACACATCTGGGAATAGAATGTTTATAATTTTAAGTCAAGACCGCGGATTTAAAAAAAATAATTTGGGGTGCTGAAAATTTGAAGCAATGCCTAATACTGCAATAATGAAAAGTGACAGTATATTGTAAGGTGTGTTTTAACCTTTTCACAGGTGTGTTGAAGGGCGAAAAAAAAAAATCTTTGAATTTAAATCAATGAAATCTAAAATACATTTCAACACTGCTTCAAAGTTTCATTGGGGGTGACCGGGCACCCCAAAGAGAGATAAATACACACCCCTGTATCAAATAAAAACTTAAAGCACGCGGATGGGCTGAACGGCGATGCCAACATGGTAGGTTCTCTGAAGGCACTAATTTGAGAAGCTTCGGGCCGACAGAGGTTTCAGTCATGTTTCAGGGCTTTTAGTCATGTTTTTAGCCCACACCTCACTCAAACTCAATAGGTAGCTACTACCAGAAACGTCACAATTCAGTATTCACAATTGCGTACAAAATAGCAGGTTTCCATTTCAAACACCAGGTGCCGTGTCTATCCCCTCACGTTATTGTACAAACTCACTGTATTGTGTGATGATGTTGTTGATTTGCTGGCTCTTCTGCAGAGTCTGGATTGAGACGAGGCTCTGACCGCGCCGTCTGCACACGGCGTCGGCCTGGAACCACTCGAAATCCCTTCCATTGCCCAGACTGTTGTCCAGCCACGAGAAGTACAGAGCACCAGACTGGACGGCCGGCCGCCGATTCTGTTGAAACGTCTGGAAACCACCGAACTGGACTGGCTGTACCACTCGGTTCAGTGGAAAGGTGGTAAACCGAACCGGCTGGCGAAACAGCTGAAACTGCTGTGGCTGCTGCTGAAAATTGAAAGCGTATTGTCCGTTGCCATTGCTGGGTAGCAAGAAGGCGAATGTGACCAGCAGCAGCAGAGAGACATCCATCTGGAACAGTGCAGTCGGGTATGTGAGAGCTCGATAAATATCCCTTATACAGAAAACACATACATCGTTTTGTCATATACGCAAAGCTTGCATACAAGGCCAGCAACGCAGTGACTTCAGTCGCGCCTTGAAAAAGTAGTTCCTTTGTCAGTCATTTTTTCCAGGGCAGGCACACACATAAGATCAGTTCCGATTATCCTTTCTATGAGGCCTTATCTGAAGAGGGAAGAAAATCAAACAAACAATATCCCATCCTTTTTAAAGGGAACGTGGCACCTTCATAACGTGATTTTAACTGAGATAGCCGAGTTGTAAAGCAAGTCAGAAAACCCGGTACTCAATATATAATTTGTCTTGGAACTCGAGACTTCCGTAGAAAAAGCTAAAACCTACCTGAAATGTTCCCCTCATGTACCCTTAGCAGCAGGCCACAGTTGTCATGGCTGTTGGTGTGACGACATATGCTGACGTCATGGTGATTATCAGCCAATCGAAGCCCTGGAAGCGTATTGAATATGGTATTGGCTGCCAGATCATGACATAATTCACAGCCAAATATTTATTATCTTTCTCTAGAGGAGCATTTTAAAAATCAAAATATTGAGCTTATCGTACATTTTTTAGAGAAATCATGAGTGGTTTCATTATTTCCGGCTAAAATTTCCCCTAATTACACTAAATTCCAGGATTCGACTAAGGTGCCACATTCCCTTTAATATGTGTTATTCCGTCCTAGAAGTAAGTAAGCCTTGAGTCATTACGACGTATCAACTGCTGAGGTCATGTGACATCATCAACTCTCAGCCTGTTGTAACATTAAATTGGGGACCAGGAAGTCCTTATTCAGTATTCCAGCCCGGAATTCAAACCCGGGGCAGCGGCCTCGAAGCCTAATGCGCTACCAGTAAGCCACGGCATCTCCCTTCATACATTTTTAGCACCATGGGTGGCTATCAGTATTAATATATACATGCATATAGCTCAAATGATATTAAACTGGTGACATAATTGATATTGCAAGCGTTGAATTGCATTTTTACTTTTCCTTAATGACAGCAAAATCCGTACGTGCTGAGGAGAGGCTCCAATAAATCGTAACTGAGTGCCAGTGCTGGCACTATAAAGCGATACTGATACATCCGGGAGCCATACACGGATCCAGGAGGACAAGTGGGGGCACTTTTCCAGCCTCGATCGACCGCCGCGCCACTCGAAATGGGCATCCCCTAAAAGGTAGATAGGGCCTCCCCTGAAAAGTTGCCTTCCCATCCCCCTCCCCAAGATGCGAGGATCGGCGCCCCCGCGATGGGATTTGATGTCCACCTGATATATTTTCCGCCCAAAAGTGTCTCCCCCTGGTCGGGATGGCGCACCCTTGATCGGAAACCCTGGATCCGCCTATGCTTGAAGCTGAGGAGAGGCTCCGATAAATCCAACACTTTGGGCCAACACAATAAAGACTGCCATTCTTTTGACGATTTCCAGAACTGAGATCTTCTCTCACCTTTATGAGTAGATAAATGCACTAAGAATAAAAGCGGCCTTAAGTCCTCCCACAGAGACTGTACCCCTTCAATCAAAGTTTGGGGACGCGTCCCCTCACCCGTGGTGGAACCGCTGCTTTTACGCATGTAGTGAGTCGCGTGTAGGAGCTTTTCAAATACATGATGAAATAATCGCTTGTCTCGCGCCGATCCGTCCACTCACATCGGCTCTGCCCTCCAGTGCGCATCAACATTCCACCGTTGTGCACTGCCCGACAATGAATTGTACGTGCGCATTCATTAGTTTGAAATGGCATTCTGCGGGAGCCGCTTTTGCAATTGAGTCACTAGAAGCACGATTTAACGTTTGAGATGACACAATGTTAATGTGCAAAGCCAGCATTTGATGATAGCGATTTCAAGTGATTCCGCTTATTTATAATCGGTCATATGAATAAACATTTTGGACAGTGACTTTGTGGATCAGCTGATCGTCATACGTGCGATCGAAGCGGACGAACCATGCGATTTGAAATGTCCCGCAGAAGGACAGTGAACGAGCGTTATCGGCTCTCGAACATCCCGCCACATCGGGCGGTAGCATCCACGGCTTTGGGTCACAGAGCTGGATCCTTTTGGGGAGAGGCCTTTCTGAAGAGATCTCGCGTCAGAAGAAATCAGATTGCCCAGGTCAGGTTAGCGGGTGATCTTGATGGCGATATCGTAACCCCAGTGCGTTGGAGCGCTGCAGGCTGTGTCGGGAGCTGAGGAAAGCTGCGAAACGCTGTGCACAATCTAGCAGGAAAACACAAACAGTAATAGGATCAAACTCAGCCATGAGCCAATGCAAGGCCGAGAACGATTTATGGAGATAGTTGTTGGCAGTTAAAGTAGCATTGCTTAATTGCTACAGGGAATTAATTGAGAGAAATATATATAAAATCCCTTTGCTTAAATAACACTTATTTTAAATAGAAAATTATCGTGTGGTATACTGCTATTTGCACCTGCAGATGGACTGGTGTGAGGTTGGGTTGGACCGATGACGTGGTCAAGCTGTGAGGATGGGTTGGACCGATGACGTGGTCAAGCTGTGAGGATGGGTTGGACCGATGACGTGGTTAAGCTGTGAGGTTGGTGTGGGCTGATGACGTAGTTAAGCTGTGAGAATGGGTTGGACCGATGACGTGGTTAAGCCGCGGGTTTGGTGTGGGTTGATGACGTAGTTAAGCTGGTCTCGATGCAGCCATCTAATACATCCGGCAGCAGCAGCTCGTCATGATAAACAGGAATAGTCAAAGAAGACCAGTCAGCTTTTGATATTCTTTCCTGTTGGATATTACTTTTAAGCCTGAATGGAGGGACGGTACAGCGGTAACTCAGTCCAATTTGCAACAACATACTCATTTGGGCTAGAATCGGGGGTTGAAAGGGGCCTGTCCCTCCTTGAATTTTATAAACTATTCCTGGATTTCAGCAAAATTAGAAAGAAATCTAAATTATTTGTAGCCAAGCAGTGCTAAAAGCAGGAATGAGTCCAAATTCAGTTAGGTTTTATTGTTCCAGACAGGAAATTTCAGGCACAAGTTGAAAATTGGCCTGCCCCTCACTTTTTTGTCGGTGGAAATCCAATGAGCATGCCAATAAAAATAAAAGATGGGGGAGGCAGGAACACAACTCTTCTACGCCTATAAAACTGATCATTTAGTATTACCAGCGGAGTGGCTCAGTTGGTAGAGCGTTGGGCTCCGGCCCGCTCAGTAAACCGTGCGGTGGCATTGCACTGGTGAAGGCATGAGATTGTTTCCCCTAAGGTGCTCAGTATTTTTCCAACGTAGGTCGGCTGTCAACTGACTTGTGAGAGAGTGACCTGAGCAGGGAATCCGTCTCTGAGCTTTGTGGGACATTAATCTTTGGCGTCCAAATTAAACCCGTCCTTGCGGGAATTGCTCGTTCGGATGGCGAGTTCGTAGTTTCCGTGACAAGTCCCTTTATGATTTCAGCGAGACTTCAATCCCAAAAGTCGAACCTGCGACAACTTAAACCAAATTAAAAAAGACCATTCACTTAAACTCTCCTGGGTACCTACATTTCCTGGGTATGCAAACTTGTATGCACTGTTGTTGCGATTAGTACAGATGTAGAGAAAAGCAGACCCGTAAGTCCTAAACAAGCATGGGGTCTGGGCGTGCGGAACGGATATCCGATATTCTTGGGCTACATTCAACACGGAACCCTGTTTACACCAGACTAGAAACTCAATCCTTTTCAACGCTCATCAAAAGTTTGTGGTTCACCTGAATTTTGAAATTATCATGAAACCGTCCAATTTTCCAATCGAGCTGCAGCAGAGGAAATCTTCCGGTTGCGTTGACGTATTGATTTATGGGTGGAGGTGGGGTTTGGTGAGCTATTTGACCACAGATAAAAGATTAAGACCAATGCAAGCCGACAAGACCAGTTGGAGCTTCTGTACCGAGCTTCTGGTCCTGCATGTTAACTATCGGCCGGGTTCAACCGACAGGGATTGGCACAGTTCTGCAGAAATGAACTTGTGCAACAACTGGATTGGCCTAACTAGCAAAAAACGGGCGCTTGCGCTATCTCTCAGCCTAAAAAAGAAGTGGCTGTCCTCGACGACAAAAGGCCAACATGCATTGCCTAATGAACAGGCACTGTGTTTCCAAGAATGAAGAAGAGACTTCACTCATAACTCGCCAGACAAGAAAGGGCCTTCTCCTGATGCACGAATCGAATTGCATCCCTCACATAGAACAACACATACTAAATGTCGACGCTTTGAGCAGTGCTTTCACAGAATCAGTTTCGAAAGCTCCGGTCCGACCGGGGCCATCAATTACACCCCCCTAATGTTTTTTTCCAAAGAGTAGGAAAACGGCAAGGTGCAACGCCGCAGTTGAGGGGTCTACCTCTCAACCCATCATTTTCCCACCACCCCTTAAATTTCTTACCCTTGGTCATCAGGCGAGGTCAAACAAGGTGTCCTCACTTTAAATTTTGAGCTCTGCCATAGCTGCATTTCTAAGCCGATCGATTTGAGACTTTCTACACTTGATGACCCTTCCAGAGTCTATAACATGTATATCTAGACTTTTCCGATATGGTGACCTGAGGTCAGGTTACAAGGTGACCTCTCCGATAGTAAAAACATTGAGAAAAAGTCTCTAATGATCTAAAAGTCACAAAAGTGATTGTGAACGCTCAGATTGTTCAGAAAGCATTCTTTGCCACCCTTTCACGGATTCCAGGAACAATATTTGCCCTTCGACTTACCTGAGGCTATCATAGGTCACTAGGGGTCAAAAACAGTATTTTGACTATCACTTTTGATCTAATCCAGCTAGAGCGCCGAATTAAACGTCATGATGTATCAGGGGCGTAGCCCGGATTTCACTCAGGGGGGGTGGGGTGGAGCCCCGAAAAGGGCCCTGCGGCAGCGCAAAAAGGACCCTGATGGGTAAAAAGTGCCCTGCTTGTTACAGAATCGTGTCCTCAGGACGGCCCTCAGGGGGGGGCGGGCGGCTGTCCCTGCCACCCCTCTTGGCTACGCCCATGTGGTGTATGTCTGGTCATGGGCTTTCATTTCATACAAGGTAATGTTACTTTCTGACTTTTCGTGACCTCATTTAAAGTTAAGAGGTACCCTCTGGAGGTCAAACCACTGGAGGAAGGTCATTATGTTCCACATAGAAAAGAAAGCCCTGCCATTTTCCTATACAATGTACGCTACTACATAGATCTGAATAGTTCTAATGGCATGAGAGCTATGCCCAGGTTTATTAAACATGGCATATTTTAGTGGAAATAGCCTATCGTGACCCAAATAGACCTCTGGAGGTCAAACCATTGACCTGGGCGTTAAAACGCTTGAACTAAAACCATACTGAATTCACACGAGCTTTCCAACGCACCTTGCAGACTTACGACATCCCTCATGTTTTCGGAGTAAGAGGGGGGCATCGATGTCCCTCCCACGGTGGGGTGAAGTTAGCGCCGAACCGCGGTGGGGCGTGGGTTAAAAGGAGTGTCCCACTATATTTGAACTGATATAACAGTTTTGTAGAGCGTGACGAGAAACCACTTTTGGCATATTTCATTTCACCCAAAGCTCACTGTATAACATTTCCGTACGCTTTGAAGTTCAAAGAAAGAGGGAAGCTTACTACCTTATTTTAAACCATTAGTTGAAGTATATGCTTATTCTAAGCGTAGTATATGCTAGTTTAAGCGTTTTAGTATATACAAGTACACATTCTGAATAAAAAACAGAGTACAGAAAATATACAACAGTCATTTTAGGTTTGAAGAAGCACGATCCTGCCTCAAACTTCATCAAAGAGCTAGAATAGCTTAATGCTCAGCATTTTATGTAATATTTCGACAGATACATGTTATATAAACTGATAGAAATGGGTTGTCGTTAGTCCCTTGCTTCAAATTTTAGTTTCAACCGTGATTTGTTGAACCGGCAAACTAGGCAATCGCAACGGTTGGCATTAATGAGGCCGAGAGCAAACTGTGGAAAACGGAGCTTGGTGTATCGTGCCTCATTGACTTACAACAGCATTAGTGTGCCTCTTGGAAAATGTCAGTTAACATGCCATAGTGAATTAAAAAGAATGTGAGGCGGGCCGTGTGGGGTCACTATATATGTTCTATAAAGTCACAATTATTAAATGTTATAATGTTCTTGGATTTTTTTCTTAGTAATCAGCGTACCGTGTTCATCTATGGAATTCATGCTCAGACCATGACGATGTGCTGGAGGGCCGATTTGTGTTCATTTTATGACAAAGGTTCAAGAATAACCCATCGTGTGCAAGGCCTGAACACATGCATACATGATTAGTGCCATCATTCTAATCATATGCTGTTTCAAAAAGCTCACTCACTTTGGCTCACTTTTACAACTCGACCCAACTCCCCGAGATGTACTGTTCGCTGATTACCTCTGTCAAGTCCTTTTCTCAGGTGACCACAGCTCCACAGAGTCCACCCCACGCCACGTACAGGGGAATTGTCCCGTCCGGCTTCGGCGCCGGCCTCTATATAGCCTCACCAGACATTAATCCGTCTGACCTCGACAGGCACTCCTCATTCTAGCGTAGTACTAGCAAGACCGCCCAGACCACCCCCGTAGCTCTTTGCGTGCATGCATGCATTGGGACACAATGGGAGCACTGCCGGGAAAAGTCTAACCGTTTCCTTGCGACCCCTGTTTCTTACATTGTCCTTGCGTCCTGATTTTTGTATTGAGCAAGACACATAAAATGCTGCAGAAGTAGTTTTTTCCCTGGCCCATTGTTTGCGTCGGAAATCCCCCAGATTCCCCGCGAGTCTTCGGCAGCTGTGAGGAGAAGATCCGGCCTGGGACGCTGTGTGCAGCTCCTGAAATGGTCGCAACGACAACTCCCTGAACAAGCATACCTGTGGTATTGGCATCTACTGCTGCATCGGCGGAAATCTAAAATCACAAGCTGACAGTCAAGTAAAACCGGTTCCGGAAGCGAAAAATGAGGGAGGAGGATTGAACGTCGGATAAAATTGCTAATTGTGTGGTGCATTTAAAATTCACCTAGCCATGTTTGCAATACGGTGATTTGAACATGGGAAGATAACAAAGCTGTCATCTTTCCATCAGCTCTGATTTATATTCATCTGACGAAAAGTATGCACACGCTTTAACAAGCCCTTAAAGACAACACCTTATAATCCTTTAATTAATAAAACAAAATTACACTAAAAACAAAAAAAAACTATTAACAAACAAAAATTACCTAAACACAATAACACAAGTATAACAAAAAACAGAAAATAAAAAAATATAAAAAAAAAAAAAACCATGACCTGAGCACTAAAATATACGTATTTCACTAATTACGAGCTTCATCACTTCAGATTGCGCTAACACCCATATTCGGAGTTAGAGGGGTATCGATGGCCCGGGGGGAAGGTGACACCGGACCCCGGGGCGGGTAATAAAATTGTGATCTACTGCTGTGTGGAAAAAATGAAGACCGGCCTAAATGGCTGGGTAGTTCTTTCCAAAATTGTTATCACTAAGAAGAATAATACCAAATTTTTATAAAAGCAATATTAGAGCCAGATTAACTCTGTTCACTAGATAACACGGAAGTTCAGAGCTATGGAAAGGAAAGTGGGCACTCTTCGTGTTTTTCTGCGTCGCAAACTTCGGGAAAAGGCATGAAGCAACTCCGTAGATCATAAAGTTGACCAGTCACTTGTTTTAAATCAGGTCTCAGAATGAGCGTCCTTACCGCTTTCGTAAAATGTGACCTGAAATTGCAGAAAAAACCGTATAAAAATTACGAGCAGCTTTTTTCAAATAAAATTTTAAGCGCTTGATCAGGTCACAACGCACAGGATTGTCATTTCATTAAATATCTATTGTTATTATTTTGTGGAAAACTCCATTCAATGAGGCTCATTCCATTCATTTAAAGGTTCATAGCAGCACTTTGGGTGTAGTGTAGGTATCTACACATATGGTAAGGTTCCGACGAGATGAGTGACGATACCTTCGGATTAGGGGCAAACTTGTTTGAAATGTAAGCTGAGTATGTCTTTTTAATACTCTTTAGGCGTTCTTCTCTGATAGAGGTTTTTTTCATTTAAACTTAAGTTCACACATCATTCCGGCCTTAAGTTTGCAAACAGCCAAAATTAGTAGCTCTCATTGTACCGAGAAAGGGGGAATTCAAATCCCTCAGCAGGATATGGGATTTCCGAACCTCGAGCAGAGTACAGGCAAAACTTCCAACGGCAGATTCTCTCCAAGCTTGAGGCACGCCAGGCCGTGGAGATTCTAAACTCAGCGTTGCTACTGACCAGTATGCTTATCTGCTGAGACACGGCACGTCTTCCATAGGTGGATCCAGGGGGGGGGGTAAAGGGGGCACGTTCCCCCCGGTCGACCCTCGGCGCCCCCTGAAATGGTCACGGCGCCCTCTGAAAGGTCGATGGCGCCCCCTGATATGTCGCTTCCCAGCCCCCTCCCTCCAGGATGCGAAGATCGGCGCCCACCGATAGGATTTTGCGCCCACCTGATCGGCAATCCTGGATTCGCCTATGATGTCTTCCTAATCCCTGTTACCTTTCTGGGTGACGCAATGAGGCCTGTATTCACTGCAGCCTTGGACCAGATTTCCTAGTGTCCCATTGCAGTCACCTTAGATTATCCAATGTTTCCCTAAACTAGGCATTGTTTTGCAGCTTACTTTTTTAGCTATTGATTTCTTTATTAGGCTCTTAGGTTTCCTACCTTGCCCTGCCTGGTTATGTGCTTATAACGACCTTCATCAAAGGTCACATTAGCCCTTGCCAAACGGGAAAGGCTTTCAGGTATTTCGAGTTAATTTTGCAGCTTACTTGATTAATTGGATAGCTCAGAGTCACGTCCAAGTTTGGTAGCATTTAAGGTATTTATTTTGACTGCGCAGGGATACAAAGAAATGGATGAATACTGAAATGTTGATTTAGGCTACATTTCTCACAGAACCCACGTCATAAGTAAAACTTGTGACGTACATTCGCTCTACCCAGAATAAATACAAAAACGTACCTATTTTATATTCTTTTTACTATAAGAAAGTCATGAAAAAGTTCCACAAACGTAGCATGCTACCGGAGGAATCAAATAAGCAGGAGAATGTTATAACCAAAAAGCGTCATTAAATGATTGAACGCTGAAAAACATTGAAAGATTACACATTAAAAAATTCAAAGATCCCCGAAATCAAGCCCTGGTTCCGTCACCGGGCTCATGATAAAAACTGAACGTTGGGAGGGATGTGGTCCCAGACCTCGACGACTGTCCCTGCATCTATGGTCTCACAATCTTGCAAGAATAGCAACACTTTGTGCAAAGCCTGCGAGACTGTGCAACAATCTCATTCCAGAGAAGTGTTCCCACAAGCTGTACCAGTGCAGTACACTGGGCGGGGTACCGCCATGCCGAATGATGAGCTGTACCCCCAGCCATACTCAACATTGCATCACGATCGAAGCCGGCTAATCTTAAGTCCCGGCTGACACGTTCCTGATCCGCGCGAAATGCCCTCACGTGCAGAAGTCACGTCTTCCCACAATATGTCACCTTCATATGCCGCTTTATGAAAAGACTGTCACTACTTTCTTTGAGCAGAAACTTCCCGCAGATAAGGAGTGATATATTTCTGCAGTCTGGCGGTACCGTCGAAGTATCTGCCACAGAGAGAGGTTCGGCTAAAGGCACCCGGCTGCGGGAGTACCTCCATACCTAGCGGCAACGGGGACTTTCACACCTTATTTCGCAATTCATATAGGGTCGGGAAAGGGATCACTCCAATCCAGAAGTCGCTACTCCCATCGATTGGAGAAATCATTCCTCGACTCACCACCCATTCAGGGGACCCGACACTGTACCCTGGCGTATGGTTGTGAAAGCTTCATTGCTATGGTGTCTATGCGTCTGTATCGGTGCCGTCTTTTAATTTCAGTGCTGATTAAGTCCTTACTCCTAAGCTCGTTTTCAAAAGCTCCTTCTTCTGCTGACTCTCCTCTCTAAGAAAACTGCGATCCAAATTGATAATGAATGCGGCAATGCCATCAGACATGTAGTTGTGTCTGACTCACTGTCCGGTCCAGCTATAAGACAGACAAACAATGCAAGGCCGGAAGTTCAATGGTAGTCCCTTGTCTATTGCTCCGGCATGCATTGTCTTCAGCATGTTGGCAACCTTTCTCGGCCCTTGAGTCAGGAAACCACACACTCGGTCAGGTACGGCCACATGATTTCGTTCAGGGAAGGGGTTGGGTATGAGTGGACTGAGAACAATATTTAATGAGTTTTCAAGGAGCGCAAAAATATGGTGTATTGAAAGAAAAATGGTTAAAACAAATTAGAGTCGACCTATTTTTAGCCATCGGCCGTCTGCCACAGCCCTGTGGTCCGCGCCAGGTGCATCCAGAGGATGGGTAGATGGGGGACACCCCCGTGCTACCCCTTATATCCGCTCCTTGATTGCAGACCAGATAGCCATGCATGTGATGTGATTTTCCCCAAGCTTGCTGGCAGTTGTCTTGCTGGCTATCGCACACGAGACCATTATGTCCTCTTTGACTTTGTGAAGATGATTATGTTCAATGCATTAAATTTTGACCAAAAAAAAAATACTCACCGTGACTCCAGAAGCCAGAGAGCTTGTGAGGGGGGTCCTACAAGAGAGAAAGTGGCTATCCCCAATGGACATAATTAACATGTTTGGGACTTGATTTGGATACCTTGCTATTTTTAAAGCCTTGTTTGCACCGCAATGGGTGCCAGTTTTAGTTTTAGAATGTTCAGTCCTTTGGTTTTCCGGATTTATCCCTCCCACTTGTGGTGGGTATTTTTCTGACCTCTGCGTGAGCCCAACACTACCACGCCTCTCTTTCAGCTTGTTCAAGCCTCTCCTAGGAACAACAACACGTGCCGCACTGTGGCCCTGAGATAAGTTTTAAAGCAAATTAGTTATCCTGGCAGTTGATGCGTCGATAAGCCCTACAGATTATTATTAAAAGACGTTGGCACATATTATTGTAATCTGCGTAGGTAAGTTCCAATGTTATTCAACTGCCCTGGGTTCCAATGGCAGATACAACACAAAGGGTTGCGGACCAAAGTATGTAAGGTAGAAGTTCGTATGCCTAAAGTACGTACGTATGGCTAAAGTACGTATAGATAAAGTACGTACGTGTATAATAATCGTAATGTAAAAAGGTCGTATGGAAAAAGTTCGTACGTGTTAAAGTAAGTAGGGGTAAATTTTCGTAATATAAGAAGTTCGCATAGAAAAAGTTCGTACGGGTTAAAGTACGTAGGGGTAAAATGTTCGTAATGTAAAATGGAAAAAGTTCGTACGGGTTAAAGTGCGTAGGGGTAAAATGTTCGTAGTGTAAAAAGTTCGTATAGAAAAAGTTCGTACGGGTTAAAGTACCTAGGGGTAGCATGTTCGTAATGTAACAAGTTCGTACGGGATGAAGTACGTAGAAGCAAAATGTTCGTCGGGATAAAATGTCTCGTACTGACACAAATTCGTAGGAATAAACGTCCTAGAGGTATAATATTAGTCATGAAAAAACTATGGAAAATTACACGGCAGCAAGTACAGAGGTGATCAATCACCTGCCCGCATCTCGACGGACTTTCAAATAGTTTGCCCTCGGAAAGTGGCGGGGCGGGGCCAGCCCCCGCTTTTGGATGGAAATACTATTGAAAATGACATGTTTGAGTGCAGCGATTTCCGGCCCAGAAGCGCTCGTGGAGACGAATCGTGGTAAGTGGGAGCCAGCATGGTTGAGCAGGGGCGGACGCAGACCCGAGTTTGGGGGGCAACCCCATGTCTGCCTCTCCTCTTGGGGAGGGGGGGGGGTGGGACGTGCGATTTGGGTGCTCGGCAGGCCTAGTAGAAGCTAACTCTCCAAGTAAATGATCGCTCTCCTGGAGGGAGCGAAGATTTTTTGCTCGACAGACCTAGTGTAAACGCCTTTTTTCAAAATTTATCCAGCCTTTGGGGGCCGAAAGAGTTTTCCTCCTCCAGCGCTTTCGGGGGAGGGGCATGGCCGGAATGCCCCCCCTGCGTCCGCCAATGTGGTTAAACAAAAGTGACAACTTCTTTAAAATTGAGATACGTGCTTTTGAAATACAAACTTTGTACCCTACGTACATACATTTGCTTACGTACTTTTGGCATACGAGTTTTATACCCTACGTACATACATCTGCTTACGTATTTTTGCGTACCTAGTTTAGCTTATGTATGTACTTTTGGCATACGAGTTTTATACCCTACGTACGTTCGCTTACGAACTTTTGCGTACGTACTTTTGGCAACGTTATACCCACGTACATTGCACGAACTTTTGCGTACGTACTTTTGCGTACGTACTTTTGCCATACGAGTTTTATACCCTACATACATTTGCTTACGAACTTTGCGTACGTACTTTTACGAATGTACTTTTGTCATACGAGTTTTATACCCTACGTACATTTGCTTACGAAATTTTGCGTACGAAGTTTATCTATACGTACTTGAGCCATACGAACTTTGGTCCGTAAATCAGATACAACGGGCCGCTAGGGGTCAAGCCCCCTCGAAATGTTAGAGTGCCTTTAGCGACTGCATTGCCGGAGGCGGCTCCGAGGCAATACATTGGACTAGGGTTACTCAAGCCTCCCTCACCATTGCAATGGTGAGGGAGGCTTGAGTAACCCTAGTCCAATGCATTTCAATGGCGTAAACTTGTTTTCGGTGACGAAGAGCACGAAGAGCATTGCTAACAGGAGAAAAAATGTGCAGTTTAGTGTGCATTTAAACTTTAGTGTTTTTTAATTCAATACTATATAATATTATACAAGAACAGCACCGAATGCTGGCTGTACCCACCCGTACAACGAGGTTACAACTCACAAACACCCGCTTCCTCTCAAATCATGATGTTAAGCTGCCGAGTGTTATTAGCTGCAGCAGTCATTGCTGTTCCTGGATCTTAAATGTTTGCAGACGACGACAAAATTTATCGCAAAATCTCTGCCCTGGAAGATGGATTACGGCTGCAACGGGATCTTGTCCACTTGCAGTTGTGGTCCGTTAGATGGAGCCTCATCCTAAATCCACCAAAATATCACTCGTTCACGATTCCGTGAAAACTAAAGTTTAACAAAAATTAAATCTGCAGACAAAATTAGTGACTTGGATCTAGTTATGGATAGTAGGCTGTTTTTCTCTACCCATATTTCATATATTGTGAGTCAAGCGAACAGGACACTTGCTCTCCTGACACGTTCATTCCAAAGCACCTTAAAAAATGCTAGATTTGATGCAAAATCCATTCTTCTGGCATACTATGCTAACGTTAGATCACATCCAGAGTACTGTGGTGTGATCTGGGCAGGTGAGGCCAAATCCCACAGTGGAGTTGGTAAAGTGCAGCACAAGCTTCTCATGTGGCTAAATTATCACACAAATGAATCGCACAACTCTTGGTCTTATAAAGCCCCTTTTTGCTACATTTCGGCGTTAAATATACCATCCCGAAGAATTCAGCACGATATGGTCTTTGTAAAAAGTCTATGTTCTGGAAAAAATTGACTCGGAAGAAGTGTTTAGATACTTTGCTCTTCACGTGCCGCCTCGACCAACTCGCACAGACGGCCTTTTTGCGGAGCGTCGCGGTCGCGAGAATGCTGTAAACGACGGGCTGCCGTGTCGGATGTTTAGGGCAATTAATGCCTTTTGGATCGGTCTGAGTCTGAAATTTTTTGTCACACAGCACTTTCAAAAACATGTTTTCCGCTATATTAACAAATATGAACATCCTACTGTTTTGTTGCGGAAGATCAAGAAAAGGATAGAACAAGAAATGACTAGTGAGAATGATAGTTTTAGATCATCAACGGGCTTGGACGTAGACGACATAATTCGTATGTTAAGGATTTGCCTTAATCTCACTTACTTCCAAGTAAATGGACAATTTTATAGGCAAATCGATGGAACTGTCAAAGGCAGCCTCGTTACCTCTATAGTAGCGGAAATAGTTTTAAAAACAAACCATAAACACCGCCCCCAAACACCCAAAACAACAATCCAAAAACAAACCACGCCAGACTCGCAACGAAACACACAAAACAAAAACCAGCCCCGAAAAAACAACTTAACACCCACACACACACATAGCAGTATTCAGGACTCTTATACCTTATACCTCTTATACCTCTTATTATGTGTTATACTGATTATGTGTTAAATAGAAAGAACCCATAAATAAATAGATAACATAAATACATAGATAATAAATAATAACCCTTATAAATGGATAAACCCATCTCACCAGAAGAAGCAGATAGAACACAGGAGCTCAAACACGTAGAACAGGTACTAAAGAAAATCACTATCCCAAAACATTCATCAAAAACACACACACACAGAAAAATCCATCTCCCAGGAATCTCAATATAAAAACAGCCAGCCAGGGAGAGAGAGAGGGGGAAGCAAAACCCACAGTTTCGTCATCCCGTATGTCCGAGGCATTTCAGAACGTATTGTGCGTTTAATGAAACCATACGCCAGAACGCAAACTAATCCGGCAACAAGCCTTAGAAATGTAATAGTAAAATCAAAGTACAAAGGACAAAAAAAACCTAAACAAAGGGGTAATCTACAAGTGTACACGTCAATACGGGAGTACATGCATGGGGGAAACATGCAGGACCATCAACACGCGACAACAAGAACATAGAAGAGCGATAGAAAACGAGGACCACAACCACTCTGGACTGGCTAGGCACATTTTGCTTGTTTGCTTGCTGCCGCTGACGGTAGCAGGATACCAATATTACAGAGTTAGTTCTTATCACCATAATTTTGCGACTCTGTACATTAGCTGGTTGAAATAAGCAGAACTCAAAGCGTGAACTCTACACTCACCAGGATGACACGCCAAATTTTCAGGAAAGAACGGTTAAAGGTGTGAACAACAAGAGGGAAAACTACAGTGTAGAGCTTTGTCTGACCATCCCAAGAGTCAGATGCATGACCGCAAAGTCTCGTGCGAGCGGCATTTGAAACTCGTTATTGTTCGGTGCGCAAATAGCGTCGGAAGCAGGGAATTCCGTATGCGGATCGGCCGCGGCGTGCCTCATGGATTCCAGTCTGCCACCAGGGAGTTCCGGACCTCATGGATTCCAGTCTGCCACGAGGGAGCTCCAGGCCTCATGGATTCGAGTCTGCCACGAGGGAGTTCCAGGCCTCATGGATTCCAGTCTGCCACGAGGGAGCTCCAGGCCTCATGGATTCCAGTCTGCCACCAGGGAGTTCCAGGCCTCATGGATTCCAGTCTGCCACGAGGGAGCTCCAGGCCTCATGGATTCCAGTCTGCCACGAGGGAGCTCTTGGCCTCATGGCTTCCAGTCTGCCACCTGGGAGTTCCAGGCCTCATGGATTCCAGTCTGCCACCAGGGAGTTCCAGGCCTCATGGATTCCAGTCTGCCACGACGGAGTTCCAGGCCTCATGGATTCCAGTCTGCCACGAGGGAGTTCCAGGCCTCATGGATTCCAGTCTGCCACGAGGGAGTTCCAGGCCTCATGGATTCCAATCTGCCACGAGGGAGCTCCAGGCCTCATGGATTCCAGTCTGCCACGAGGGAGTTCCAGGCCTCATGGATTCCAGTCTGCCACGAGGGAGCTCCTGGCCTCATGGATTCAAGTCTGCCACGAGGGAGCTCTTGGCCTCATGGATTCCAGTCTGCCTCCAGGGAGCTTCAGGCCTCATGGATTCCAATCTGCCACGACGGAGTTCCAGGCCTTATGGATTCCAGTCTGCCACGAGGGAGCTCCAGCTGTTACCTGGAGGCCTGCAGCTGACTGTAGCGATTAGGTATCCTCTGTGGAATGTGCTAGTGATACGCAGCGACTTTGGAACTATAATTAGCTTGGGGAGCGGATTAATTGAAAGGTTTTGGGGGCACTCCTTCAGGACTGGCTTTGTAGGCTATGTAAACTATTTTAACCTAACTCGAAAATGCTTCAGAAAACTGCTCATCCACAAGGACAAATCGTAAAAAAATTATGAGGGGAGAAAAATAGGTAGCATTGTACAAAGTTTATACGGAAATCCGGGAGCATTGTACAAAGTTTATACGGAAATCCGGGGGCGTAGGAACGGTTTGAAAAGTGGGGGGCCAGCCTTAAGGGGGCCCACCTCAAGGGGCCCCAGCCCACGGGGGCCCATATTCATAAACAGTTTTAAATAGCTCTTTTGGTGTCATTAAGGTATGCATGCACACTAGGTTGTCAAGAAATGCAAAATTGAGAAACAGAATTTTTCCCTATGATTTCGAGTTGTATTATGATCTAATAAGGCATTTCTTATTTTTACCTTTACCCTTTCTTAATAAGAAATTCCTTTTTAACTTTTCCTGAGGAGTTTAATCTTTGTCTTTACCGAGAACGCGTTTTTTTATCTTTACAGATGTTTCGATCTTTTTCACCACATCTAGAAAATATGTATTTTTTTTAGAAAACTACAAACAATGTTTTGATACTAAATGGCCTCACTTCGCTTTGCCTAATAAAATTTTGATTACTTATTTGATAACAAAAAACAGGAACATTTCATTCGTTTTGTACGGATCCCTTCTTGACAGCATTTAGGGAAAGGGTGGTCGCAACAAATCCATCCAGCTGTATGATGCCTAAAATACAGAGCTCCAGTATGACTGCAAGTGCAATGTACTTGATGGTCAGCTTTGTGATGCCGAAGAGGTGCAGGGCCATGGTGCTACAGTAGTTAGCAACGATGCACTCCACGCAGCCGACTCGGGTTTAAGGCTTGACACATTCCTTGAGCAAGGAGCAATTTGTCTCCGAGGAAACCCTTCCAACAGGCAACGAGTTAGCGATGCCATATAGCTGTATAACTGGTGCGTGGATAAGCCCCAAAAATTACTGTTATTATACTGAGGAGGTCCAGCTTGCCTTTGATCCTTGCCACGAGTTTGATGTTCTAGACCCTTCTCCGCTCTTGTTCTTGGACCATGGACTACAGCGCAAGCTGCTGGCAAAAATCAAGGAGCTCGCCACCTTTATTACCGAGTTCCAATTCCCCATACTATGACCCCAGCTGAAGATTAACAACAACTTCGTACAAAATCACAGAAACGTCCTATTCTAGCTCTCCTGCCTCGGGATCCAGCCCTAGATGGTGCAATTGACTGTTATGCCGACCGTGAGCTCCTCTGAATGGCTCGCTCACTCCGAGGAGATCCTGATAAACATGGCATGCTCTGCAGCGATGAGGAGGAGAGGAGGACCACCTTCCACAAGAATCTCTGTCAGAGGAGAGCAGGAGGTGGGGAACACCTTCCTCAGGCCGCGGACCCTGCCCTACGTCAACGCACAGATGACCACCCTCAAGAAGATGTTTGACTGAGACGGGGCCACCGAGCCTATCATCACCGTCAGCTTGATTAAATCCAAGTTCCCAGGGTTCATGGGGAAGCCCATGGAGGAAGAGCACTTCGTCTGCCACACGCAGGCCATGGAGCTGACTCTAGCTGCCACCTCTGTAAAGCAAATGACAGCTGCCAGTCCTGTCTGAAAGGAGGGTGGCTTTATCAGGCAGTGGGCCCAGTGCGCCAAACTGATGCCCAGGATCAACAGCAAGCAGGAGCTCCTCGGCATCACAAAGTTAGCCATTGAGTAGATGGAACTTGCAATTAATCGGAAACTCTGTATTTTAGGCCTCAAAAAACAGCTAGACTATTGTGACCATCCTTTGCCTGAATGAATCCCTACTGCTTAAAGAAGGAGTCCGTTATTACCTAAATAGTGGTTCTCGTTTGTGTCACGAAATAGGTGATTCAAAGCTAACTAGGCATAGGGAAGTGTGGTCCTTTGATATTAAGACACTGACTGTGTTTTTACGTAAATATTGTTTCCTATTTTGTTAAGGCAGTACAAAAGCTGAAACATTGCGAAACATCTGCAAATATAAGAAACATGAACTTGGTGAAAATGGTATAAACGTCCCCAAAAACCTAAAAATGCATTTTTACAGTCCGACACGGAATAGGTATAAAAGCTTAAACCAGTTTTGTTTTTGATTATTGTTTATTATACCACAATAGAACTGGAAATCATGGGTTAAAATATAATTTTCCAATTTTCAAACATTGGCACAACCTAATGCACACCAACATGCACTAGGTATTTCCATACATAACTTCTTACGTTCTTTCCCGCCGTTTCATTTTATTGAATTGTTCCGTGTTGTTGTTTTTTCCCATTTCGTATTAGAATACGGCCGGTCTAGTCACGCCTTTCGATGGCTGAGGGACGGTTGTTGCTCGGCATTTGGTGAGGGGTGCGACCAAATTCATGCTTTGTGTTTGGGAGCGATATGGGATGGATTTGATTGAGTCCAATTATCGGGGCTCATTTGGAAACAGTCGGGTAGTAGGCGCCTTATGGCCTTTCCCACGAAGCGCTGGTTGAAGGGGCGCGTACTACGGAACTAGAACATTCCCAGACAAGCTATCGGGCTAGTTTGGGTTTCTATTTTTATAATACAGTTGCTTATATTTGTATATTCGTTGCGGAGGCCAGGGGCGTAGTAAAGGGGGCGGCAGGGACAGGCCCCCTGAAGGCCCGAAGGGCCCCCCTGAGGACACGGGCCGCACGAAGCGCGGGGCCCTTTTACCCATCAGGGCCCTTTTTACCCATCAAGGCAAGAAATATTCTCAAATCTGAATTCTACGCCACTGATAACCGTATGTACGAAGTTGGAACGAAATCTGAGACTATGCTATGTATAATCCAGGTGGTGCCTGGTCGATTTGTCCTGGAACGCCCCATATGCGATCACCAAATTATGAATGGGCACAGTACTTGTGGTTTTCCAAGGAACAGGGAAATCACCTGATCTTAATAACTTCTCACTATCCATGAGAGGACTAAGCCAAGTGAAAATAAATATTTCGGAACGCAAACGTGGATATTCCACCGCTACCCAGTGCTTTGAAGCTTCCTATGCTCCTGGCAGCGACGAAAGTTCTGTTAGGATGGCTGAAGTCAGTTGAAACTGGGCGATACAGCACAGGTCGACTCGAAAGGTCTGCTGGTGGACTGGCAGCTTTCTGACAGGGCTATACTGACAGCGACTCCAGCCTCGCCGTTAGCAAAGAACTTGTTGAACAAGTTTAGACCAAGTGTGGTTCCATCAAGGGCTTTACTGGCAGCCAAGATGTCGGGCAATCAAGCACGCCAATAGTTTGATCATTCACGGAACAAACTACTGTTGTCCATCGTTATGATGTGCCAATGCCTTATGATGTGATCTTGCCGTTCAATATCATCAAAAGAGCAGCACAATGCAGTTTTACCTACATCTAATGTTGGAAGTATATACTGCGATATGGGGAAACATGCAGCTGCGAATGATGGCAAATGTAACACGTGTGATACACAACACGCGAGTAACACGCCTGATAGTTATCATGCAGTGATAGTGAGTGCAAATGTCACGGGGTCAGAGCAGGCTACTGTCAAATAGTTGGCCATGCGCAGCTCATCTACAGAACGCTTACCTGCTGAGTCACAGGCCCACTGGTCCCGGGTTCCAGACCCGGCGGGATCTCTAAATAAGTGCACCCGGATCACAAGAAACTTCCACACATGGCTGAGTTGGCAACGCCGTATGAACTTTGCGGTTGGTGCGTCGTTAAACCCCAACAGTTCTGTTTAGTTTTTTTCAGTACTTGTCTGTCATTGACTGAACACTGTTTTGTTTCGTTCAAAAGTTAGAGACAGACACAAATTCGAAAAGCGTAACTTTTGTGATGTCTCGTGGTCTTATTTACCTGATCTCAGAATAGTTTGCGGAATACGGACTTATTCATCCATATTCTTTGAAACATTTTGTCCAAATCATTGAAAATTCGGCTTTTGACTGACCCTGAGTTGATAAAAGCTTATCTCGTGGGCCCCGAACCACCATTCTAATGAGCAATTCTCGTAATAACGGGTTAATTTGAAAGCGTCCTCTGTGCATGTTTGCATTGCGGGTTGAATTTGAAAGCCGACGTTTAACGTCCCGCAAAGTACAGCGACGGCTACCCCACTCAGGTCACCCTCTCAACAGTCAGCTGCCATCTAACCTATGACGGTTAAATATTCAGCGTCTCGGGGAAAATATCCCAAACCTTCACACATACACTACCATTGCCTCTTTCTGAATAGCGGACTATACAGCCAACGCTGTACCAATTGAGCTACCGGGGCTATAACGCCGCTCCGAACACCTTCAAAGGTCGTTTGGAGTGATCTAGCTCTTAAAGAGAGCCGGCAAGCCGAGCTGCATCGTGGTACCCCATTTTAAAGGAGCAAAGTCGCCTTACATGGGTTTATAAGTGACGTTATAAATATATCTGACCTGCTCTATATTTTCTGCCAAAAGAGCTTTTGACAGCTCTGTCAAACTGATCATATTACAGGTATGCAAAGCAACAACCCTCTCATTAACTTCGGCCAGAATCATTGGCGAAACACCGACGGGGTCAGAAATTACCCCCACTCTCTACCCCATGTGGTAGTGTTTTATCGTATGTTGCAAGCAGATATCATGATCTCTCATTTTTCTAGGCTAGGAGCTGTCCAAACAAGAACTCCATGTTCGTGTCATTATCATTTTTAGTGATCGCAACGCTGCACGTGAGAGAACTAATCAGTATAAATAATCAGTAAAAACACTTCCTCATATCTGCAACGTGAGCACGATTTCGACAGCACAAAATCAGCAGATAACAGTTAATGCTAATTTAAATCTCAAAAGCTATTTAATGGTTTTATTTTTACCCTTGCTGTAGATATATCTGTGATGATATCGGGCAGTAGAGGAGGTGGTCTCACTCTCACGTGCAAGCCTCCTAAACTCATATTGGCACCTATTTCACCTCGACCAGCACGCAGGGAATTTCGTTATTGACGGCCGAGGCCACTTTGGCGACGAATGGCGGCATGCCAACATGCAGGTGCAAAAGGTGCACGCGATAGTGACGGTGTTGATGCAAGCCTTAATTTTTACTACAGGAATCAACAGCAATGGTGTGAAGCTGTCGGAACTTTGAGTAAGGAATGGGGACATGATCACCGATCATGTGAAATTATAAAATCTGCATTAAAATTCTGGTGTTACAACACATTCATCGTTTTCGTTCGATTTCAGCGATTCTGTTCCTCCAAAATGTGTGAAACAGAGCCCAGGAGCTTTTACTTCCCAGAATCCAAAATGGATCCGGTTTCTCTCAGCTTCAGTTAGTGTTAGTTAATAGAAATTCACTGCTTTGATTGCATTCCAGAACATGTCCATGGGGTGCTGGTAGGTTTGTGTAAAAACTTCTTAAAATCATCTGAAGCATATTGTCATGAGTGTGAATTTATATCTATTGGAGGGGGGTGCCCGAGCACCCTGAAAGAATTCAACTTATCATATTTTATGACTCTAAAGTCGTTTTATTTCTTTCAACAGGCCTGTGTTAGAGCCCAAATGAAGATAAGATCATACCATCGGTTTTTACGTGTTGGTTATTGACATTCTTTCAATTTTGGGCATCCGAAATTGTTTTGGGAAATTCACGCTCTTGCATATTGTTTTATGGCTCTAGTACCTACGGATGTGAGAAATAAATGTAACATATATGTTATATACATAGATAGATTGACGGATCCTTAGCTGGTTTATCAATAATGTAAGGGCATATGGATATTATCTTCATTGACATCTAGATCCGCATTTATATCCAACCGCTTAGGTATATCTCAGTATAGGTACCTCATTTAGGTCCAAAAGTGTCGTTTTGTGATTGGTCTGCATTTGCATTTTGTCCTGACTGAGAGCGATATATCCTCTTGCTTCCTCACGTGCTCACAATAAAAGGTCTCGAAAAAAGCAATATTCTAGGTATGAATATATTTGGTCCCATTTCAGGAATACATTATACAGATCTGTAAATTAGCATCAACAAGGGCGCCAGGATAACGCCTGCTCACCTTTGTTTTTCCCCAAGATACGGCTGGTTTCGAAACATATTCATATAACGCGTACCCGTATAACGCTACCAATATTTGTTTCTCCATCAAACAAAACAACTCATGTATCTTCTAACAGCTTCAACCGCAACAACAACATCTAACAACCACATCTTCTAATCAAGCATACTTGTTATATGAATAGTGTATTTGCTATCCTTTTAATCTTTAAGCCTAGTGCTGGGCGACGGTGGATTGTTTCCAACGCCACCTCTCTTCATTGGACAAGTGACGCACTGTGAGGCAGAATGTTTTGTTGTGTGACAACATCACACGTTCCTGTAGCTCCCGATCTGTCCTGGGATGGGGTGGTTCCGTTCACTGGATGGGTGACATGGCGTGCGGCAGCAGCATTTTGCTGTGTGACGTTGTCACATGTTCCTGTAGCTCTTCATCTGTCGGCAGAGATCGCTTACATCGATTGGGAATACATTTGCATTGGTAAAAAATGTTGTAGAATCATTAATGCGTCCATATTTATACGCAGTGTTTATGCTTTAACGGTACTTAACACGCGATTGACGGGGGCGGGTACCCACCCCCCATCGGGTTTTCGGAGACAGCAAAAAACGACGGCGCGTAGCGCCGCCGTACTTGGCATAACTTTTCTCTCATCATTTTTACAACTTCTGTGAACATTTTAAGGTTAGGTCATCTCAGGTCAGGTCACCAGTACAGGTCAAGTGACCTGACTTCAAAAAGTTTAAGATAGCATAAGTCGGAACAGGGTGAACTTATCCGTCTGAAACATATGCATAATCATATCACATAATGGCCCCACCGAGGTCTCTAAAATATGTTCCGGTATTTTTGATATCGATGGCCTAAGGTCAGTTACGAGACATGACCTCTCCATTGGAAATACATGGGAAAAATGGTTTTTAGTGATTAACTCAGTAACGGATGGTGATAGATTGTTTATTTTAGCTGCATTGGACTCGCCTTGGCTTTGCAGCTCTAATGATATGCATTTTATATAATTTGACCCTGACCTGACCTCAGGTCAGTGTTTATTTTAGCTGCATTGGACTCGCCTTGGCTTTGCAGCTCTAATGATATGCATTTTATATAATTTGACCCTGACCTGACCTCAGGTCAGATCAAATCCTTGATTTGACCTAGCAAGGTCCAATTATATATCATTCGATTCGGCTTGCTGCGAGGATTCATATAGTGTAAGTTGTTTTGCTCTATCTTTACTTGTTCAGATGTAATGGCCGAAAAACTTAATTTACATGTTATCCCTATGACGGCATGTTTTGACCTCCCGTGACCTTAAATGTGACCTGAAAAAAATGGTACAAATGTTTTCGATGGAGAAGTGAATGTGCTACCCAACGCCGTTTACCGTTTTTCGCTACCTACCGTGGTTCTCGAGATCTTAGGGGCGGATACCCGCCCCCCTCCCATCAAAGCGAAGGTGGCTCAGACCCCGTCAATGCGCGTGTTAATAGTTCATTTTATGGCCTCTTGTATTGAAATCAAAACTGTAATCTAGCTAAATACATTTGAAAAAGCCCAAAGATGAGTATGATAGCTTTATCGCAGTTACAATATTTATATTTATATAAAATCAAAACTTCCAGGTATTTAACTGCTCAATACTATGACAGAACAGAGAACACATTATCTCACGCATGTCGCTTGGATTACTTAAATACCACAGAGGAAGGAATAATCTGTGCTTAACACTTACTAATTGCATCTACAGCTGGGTTCATATAGCCAAAGTAGCTGACCTGCCCTAAAACACTAATCATTATCATCATTACATCTATATAGTCCAAAGGAAAGCAAGTTAACTTTCGGCTAGACAACGTTATTTCAAATGTCCATGATACAGCACAAACTGAACCCTTTTCGATCCCCAAGAGAATCTCCACGTTTTAACCATGGGCGACGAAGTTAAGAGCTCTCACATTGCTTTAAGCTGCGTAGTTTTTCTGTCGCCTCCAGCAGCGCATCCGGGCTAGGATGATGCCAAAGCATAACAGCGTCGTTCATTGGTCCAATCAACGATTGGAAACAGCCAATCAGCGTAGACTCAGGTGGCGCTGCAGTCGCAGCCAAGCGCTGTAGCACAGGCTGCCAGGTGGCGGTCGGTCCGCGCATGGAGAACGTTTGCAGCTGCGCGACACCTGGGTTGAGAGAAAATACATGTCTGAAAGCTTCTAACATGAGAGGTTTGATAGGCGTAAATAAGCCGGAACACTCGGCAGGTGATATGCATTTAGCGTTGGTGGAAAAAGAAAACACTAAAATGGAACTGGGGATTGAAATTGAACAAAAAATATTAGTCACAAAAAGATGTGTCCAACTACCAGGCTAGGGCTCTGTTCAAGGGGAACATTGACATTTACCTGTCTAGCAACACCGAGACTTATGACATTACTGCTTATGAGATTAAACCGAGCGATAGGCACCACGATTTAAGACCCTTATTGGTCTTTGTGCCGCCCGTTGAGTGTTGAATTTATGTATGCTGAGAGATGAAATACATACATAGATGCATACATACAATGAACATCCATATAAGGGTATGTCCCTTCGTTCAGCGGGCGTGTGCACCGTGCACCGCTTACCCTTGCCGTCGGGCAGCGTTATTCCTGTTCCCTCCAGCGTCCTGATCAGGGAGTTCTCCTGAAGGCTGATGCTGGGGAAGACCAGAGGCACCACGAACTTTTGCGCCCAGTCCGCATCCTGAGCTAGCTTGGCTCGCACCGACGCGCGGTGTGCCAGGTTGTCTGACAACAGAAACAGTGTCAGAACGGAAGCTGTAGGGTTTCTGAAGGAAACATGGCGCGTGAAAATAATTGTTTTTTGATACCAGTTCAGAAAAGTAAAGAAAGGCTTAACATAACAATCTATTTTTATTTATGGCACATGACATGTCTCAGAAAAAATCAGGTAGTACCTAAACTTTATGAATGCTTTAGTCTATGTTATCACCTTTACGATAAGCCGCTCTCATTTTCACCCCCCCCAGTGGACGAAAAGGATGAAAAATTGGCTTGGTCCCAGGCAGAGCTGATTACTTTAGGTTTAACGCCCCAGAGGTGCGGGGTAAGTCTTGATAAACTTGGCACCGTATTGAAAATGTCGCTGCGTAAATTCGTTAGTGTCACAAGATGATGATTGATTGCTTAATTGATTGACCGGCGTGTGATTTATTGATTCATTTAAACCTATCTGCGAAGTCTGCAGAATTTGTAGTCTCCATGGATCTGGATAGATCTGATTGGGCCAAAGCAGTTTTGGAAAAGCGGAGAAAAATTCCAATCACGTTGCAGACAATGCCTGTGGGTAAAGTGGTGATGCCTATATTTTTCAAAGAACTTTTTTTTCAAAATATTTACCTTGTCCATAAAAAAGCGGAAACTCCAAGTTGCGAACGAGCAGCCCCTCATATGCACTTCCAAATGAGCCAAACTCGGCGGGAGACGTAACTATTTTATCTTGCTTCTCTCAATGAATTTAAAATGTTCATCCTTATTTGTTTACGGCCTCTGTCACATCCCGCATTTATTTTGTAGTCTAAGCTGATGTATATTTGTCTAAAAATGAGTCTAAGTCAGCTGTCACATCCTCTTTTCGGTGATGTGAGACAGCTGAAATGTATAGCGTTTTCCCGACAAATTATTTCTTTGCAACCAGTAGAAGCCAAATAAGCCCACCGTACTCCCAGAAGTGCACCACTTGGTTGAGCCCTCCCAGCTCGGAGGTCCAGAATCCCAGCATGGTGGAGTGCTGCAGACGCAGGTGAAACTGCTCCTTCACCCCATCCAGAAACATCTTCATCTGCGGCAGCTTCACCGAGTACGTCCGCAGCTCATAGAGCTTGGAGGAGACGCGTCCCGAACTCTGCGGAGAAGGAAGTTGAAAAGACTGAGATGTGAAGAAAACGAGCCATCTGAAATAGCCTTTCCATTCGAGATATTATTATCCGAAACAAGAGCTTAACATGAGCGTCACCACCTGCAATAAGTAAGAGGGCGATGTGTCAGCACGCTCTTCATCCTACTGCTGACAAAAAACGTTCCCCTCTAGAACCAAAACTAGTCGGGCTTGGACTCTTGGTGGGCTTCGGCGCCGGCTGAGTGCAAAAATTTCCGATTCCATAAAAAATTGGGTAAAGCTCAAATTTGTTGTTGAAAAGTTGTTACCAAGCCCTTTTCCCCCTTACTCGGAAGCGTATGGAGCTTAATATAAAATAAAGGTATACCTACATTTAAGAGGCAACCAGACGCAGTACTTCTTAAAACAAATTATTTGATTTCAGAGAACAGCAACTATTTTTTCCAAAAGTCTCACCAAAAGGATCCCTAAAAAATTAATATGTTGCGGTCAGAAAATCAAGGTGTTTCCATGTTCAGTGAGTAATCTGGGATTTCAGTTAGAGGGAAAGGGAGAACAAGCCTCGGATGGCAGCCCGTACCAGGAATCTGGGATTTCAGTTGGAGGAAAGGGAGAACGAGCCTCGGATGACAGCCCGTACCAGGAATCTGGGATTTCAGTTGGAGGGAAGGGAGAACGAGCCTCGGATAGCAGCCGACGGGGGCGTCCGTCGGATATTCCGAGGGGCGTCGTCCCGACACCATTCCTTACGGGGTTGGGTATTTCAAGACTTACCAGGAAACACTGCAGTGCTTCCTGGTAAGTGTACTGGAGCGAATTTAGCCACAGGGGCGCCGGCGTCTGGAGACGGACGGATCAATAATTGGTCAGAGACCTGCAACAGGCAGTAGACGAGCAGAAAACAATGAAAATTCCGGGAAATAGGGTGCGATTGCCACAGTAACCTCCTGCAATCCCTTTTAAGATGCCTATGAACCACGAATCTCGCATATTAGGGGCGTCCTGAGCGCATTCGACGCTCGACATGGTGTCAAACGTCATTAGGGGGCGGCTTCACAGATCTAAGGGGGAATGTTACAGCCCCCTTCTGTCCCCTTTGATCTGTCGCTGTCTAGTGCAGAATTTTGCTGAAAGGGTGCTCATTTTAAGCAACGAACGAATTACTTCACGAATTCCATTGATAAATTCTAGTAACTATAGCAATGACTTTCACTTATTCTTTGATATCAAGAATATCTTCGAAGAAAACACAACTTTTAAATCTGAAGACAAACCACGGACCTTGGTTAGCATGACTTTCCTCTTTGATCCCTGATCCCTTGACTTTCAATACGTGCCGAAACTATTTTATTAAGAAAATGCACCACAGATGCGTGCGCAACCCAAAAACCGTAATCTGTCTGTTCCAAAGTTATCGGGCGCCTGCAAATCGCACTCACCATTTTGAGACGTTCGGAAAAAACAAGCGGATGGCTGAGCAACCAGCGAGTCGATACACGCAGTGACACAATCTCCCGGCGGGTGGAAGGACGAGTGGTTTCGCACCCCGACAACAGACCCGTACCCAGCGATGCTTCCAAAGAGAGTGGTCATGAGAACTGAAGTGACCTCGGGCAGCTGCAATTTCCGTAAAACAAATTTGAGCAATATCGGCCCGACTGAGGTGATAGCCAATATTTGACGCATACGCCTCTGCCCATGGAGTATCTGGTCATCAATTTTAGCAGCCAGGGTCGGTATGGCGCACTGAAATGTAAACAGTGCGACCAGTCCTCCTCGGCCACAAACATTTCCGAGATGGGCGGCCTCTTTTGTCTCTGGTGGGAAGAACTGTTACAGATGTCGCTAGCTTCATTTATCATTCGCCTACCCGGTAGACAAGAACCATGGAAAATTATAAGTGATTGAATAAGTGAACACCAGTTAACAAGAAATCTCGACCTTTTACGAAGTATCAAAAACAAACATAACGGCCACAAACATTTCCGAGATGGGCGGCCTCTTTTGTCTCTGGTGGGAAGAACTGTTGCAGATGTCGCTAGCTTCATTTATCATTCGCCTACCCGGTAGACAAGAACCATGGAAAATTAGAAGTGATTGAATAAGTGAACACCAGTTAACAAGAAATCTCGACCTTTTACGAAGTATCAAAAACAAACATAACTTCTTAGGTTGATAACGAAAGACAGACAAAATTGTGTGCCTTTGTAATCTATAACATCCCGGAGACAAAGTTTCAGATTATTTCTATACATGGCGGTGTTAAATCGAAATATTTTTTGGACAACACTGTGTCCGAATTGGATCACTTCCAAATACAGAATAGGTTTCCGACTGGGGAATACGGACGTACTTATGACGCTTCCTAGGAAGCTGGAAATGAAATAACCCAACGAAACATTATCGAAAAACGGGTCTAGTGTTGAGTGGAGGCGACGACTGGTTTGTGACTTCCTGCGTGTGCTGCTCGGTGAGGGGAAAGGAAATGACAAACCATTGTCCGCTTCATCACATTGTACCAGGGGCGAGCCAAGGGGGCAGCAGGGACAGCTGCCCCCCTGAGGGCCCGACAGGCCCTCCTGAGGACACGAGCCGTGCAAGCGCGGCTCGCCCGCACTATGCCTGTGGCCAAATTTGGCATCTTATACCAGACAGGGCCCTCTTAAGCCCTCTTCAGCACTCTATTATACAACACGCAGGGCCCTTTGTACCCATCAGGGCCCTTTTGGCGCTGTCGCAGGGGCTCTTTTCGGGGCCCCGCCCCCCCTGAGCGAAATCTTCGCTACACCCCTGCATTGTACTGCTGATGACATTAATCTCTTGGTCAGATTGAAGCTACAGCGGACCAGGCATATGTCTGGGCCTGTCTCCTGCCTTATCGGTGTTTCAATCCATCCGTTTTCTTTTTCCACTTTCTTTCAAATAGTTGTTTAAGATTCGAGAGAAGACAAGCCAGCTCCCAGATGGGCTTTTGTGGTTTTTGACTGTCTTGTTAGTACTATAGATAACAAGAGTTCTAGTTAAACGACGCACAACCTGCGAAGGTTATACGGCGTCGTCGATTCCGCCCTGTTGGGAGAGTTTTGGGGATCAAGTTGTACCTATTCAGAGCACCTGCCGGGCCTTGAACCCGGGACCTGTGAGACTGTGTCTCAGGAGGCGGGCGTTCTACCACTGAACCACGCATCCCCTTGTCAATGCTTTGTGTTATACTATTCTGCAAGAGATTCCGTCTATTTTACTATTCCCGGGCCTGATATATCATCAAACCACGTATTTAAACGTATTGCGATATGAAAAGAAAATGAGAAACTCAAAACTATTGAGTATCTGCCTTCTGAGACATAAGCCCCCGGCTTAAGTCCCAGTAGAACCTCTGAAAAAGTAGATCTGGTTTCCCAAATCCCTCCCAACAAGGTAAAAGTTATCAACGCCGTATAACATTGACAGCTGTTGCGTCGTGAAACCCCAATCACGATTTGAAGTTTCTACTGAAGTATCAACGATAAAAATGCTGCATTTTTCAACCATTGTAGAGTATTATCTTGATTGAGTGATTATACATGGTGCTCTCTTAACACAATGAATTAGGCAATTTCAGGTCATGAAGCCCTTTTTGTTTTACTTTTTCTGAGTGTACAGAGATACTTTTTTATAAATGCCTGAGGAGTAGATGGTAGGGTAGAGTGGGGTAAGACGCATACGTTAAGGGAGAATTTGTCTGTACCAATCCTGCGTGGATGGAATTGCCTCATGTTTTCTTCGTTAAGTTCTGTGATCTTCTGTCTACACTCGGATAGAAATTTGGGTCTCCAACACTATGCGAAGTGTGCGAAATTTGTTTTTTCTTGAGACCATAAAAAGGCGTTTTACCCCGATAGCGGGGTAAAACGCCCTAGCCCCGGGGCAAAACGCCGTCATATAACACCCAGCGCATACTGTATCTCGTTACATAAACAAGTGGGAACATTGTTGTGATTACACTTTACGATAATGTTGTGACAAAGTGGGCAAGTTATTCGAGGCATTAAAGCCCGATACAGCAAAAATAAGCAGATAGGCTTTTGACCTATTAACGGAAAACGCAAAAGCAATTTAAGAAGAGCCCCAACATATTTTAGGGGGTGCAAAGCACCTTAAAGCGCCTCCGGCTCATTCTGCCTGCAAGTGGTTCTTCTTCGGTATGTCTTCCCATATTCTGGAACAGGATGTCAAGGTAGGATGAGGATGGGTATGTATAATCTGGAAAATTTATGTAACGACGATAATGGTTCGGGATCGTTATATGCAAACAGTGCTTCGAGCAGATCCATGACGAAGGTAGGTATTTAAAACATCGGCGGATCCAGGAGCAACTTTTGTAGGGGCCAAGCCAACCTTGGGGGGGTAAATCAAGAAGAAATCTCGAAAACGTAGCATTAAAAAACGGCCAAAATTTGGCTTTGAGGGGAAAAATATACTTTTTAGGCTTTGGTGGAGACCACGGCCCCTTTAGCCCCCTTTGGTTCCGTCAGTGATTTAAGACCACCTCTCAAGATAACCAAATGAGAGCAAACGCGAAAACTTTCCTGTGTGCTATAGGAACTAATATTTGAAACTCAATGTCTTCTGTTACGGTGATTTTTTCTAACCCAACGTACTTTGTCATCACGACCAGTAGTGGTCGTGATGGTGGTAATAGCAATAGCAGTCCTACCTCCATGTCCTACCTATCCAAAGGACACACTTATCCATTGGGGTAAAATGCCTACCAAATATTGGGGCAAGGCGCCTGGGGCATCTTACCCCGCACTACACATGGGCGTCTTACCCACGTAGCAACGGCAGCGTTGCAACAAATATTACTCAATTCTGCGGCGTTTCTATGCCGCATAGTGGCTGTCAAAATGCCGCACAAACTCGCTGTTTTGACCTCACAAATTTCTGTGAGTGCGTCTAAAAGGCATACAGTACAATCGCAACTTTAAGATAGCTTGTTTTTATATCCGGAAGGGCAAAAAACAACAAATGTTTGCTGAAAATTACTGGAGCAGACTAGTCGCGTCCAAACACGCTCAGGACCCGATCAGAAAGACCGCTACCAGAAAAAATACTAGATGGAGGGTCCAGTTCCCACATCAGCCTGTAGACGGTAGTAGGCGTCTTACCCAGGTGGGCGCGTTACCCCACTCTACCCTAATCAGAAGAAATTCTTAAGTCATCCAAGGCTATGGAGTCATCTCTTCAAGTGATAATTTTTTAATCAATCGATATATCCATTTCAATTCGTTTGAAGTATTTAAAGTTTAGATAAAGATGATGATTTACTGACCACTTGCGAAATTCTATCAAAACCACAGTCGGGATGATTGAAATCCCCCTATGGAATATCAGAGGTGCAGAAACTTGCCAACTCGGCTACTGGAGTTTGTGACACATTTACGAAAATTGAGGTGCATAAGTGTGACAAAAAAAGCAATCCTGACTGTATGGTTCAAAATCAAACCACATATCTTCGAAATAGAGAATGAAGCGTGTAGCGAATATTTTAACTTAGCAGCTCTGTTTTTCAATTGCACAGCGTACCATTAGTGATACAATATTGGTACTGTGTTCAGTTTCTACTAAAACGAGGGACCCCCGCTGCAGAAAACCCGGAAACCGCTGTCACAGTTGCCAGATTTTAACATGCAGCCCAATGGTGCCGATTGTTAGTAGTTGCCAGAAAAGTTGCCGCCTAGATGCCGGAAATGTGACAGTCAATTTTTTCGAGAAATACACGATTTTAGGCATATTTAAAGCATTACAGATAACGCAGATACGTTATCAAGTACTTATCTGTCCATTTTGTCAGGTTAAATAATATTTAAAGTTTGAGTCTCTTCGATTTAGTGGTCCCTATTTCTTTGAATTTAGTATTAAGTACGCCTAAAAGCTACTAAGAAAAGTACTAAATGAGTGAAAGAAATAAACATAGCTGGGAAGCAATTCTACTTAAACTAAGCAAGAGCGACAAGACAAGTTCGAAATGTTTATGTGATGTAGAGCCTGCCAAAACATTTTGAACAGGTGGGAAGCTACTTCTTTTGAGGGCATATTTATGAGGTATATCTGAGATAAGTGCAGGCTAAAACTATCTGGAATAAATAGTGCTGCCCATGGCTAATCTAAGATGAATGTGGGCTACTTTGAGACTGATGCACTTTCACATATCAAACTTGGTTTTTCATTCCTTAGCTTGCTTGTGCCTTGCCTTATTTGTGCCTTATATCAAGATTGGTTAGGTAGATTTGGAGCTGGAGGAAGTTGGGAGAGTTGGCGCCAGCTACAGACTGGCAACAACAGTAATGCAGGTGAGATTTCATGATCAAATTGTCATGTCAATATTGTACAGATAGCAAATGTGTGCCAATGCAGTCCTCCACAAAGTGTTAAAACACACACTGGAGAGGGGCCTGGCACTAACGTGCACTGGAGGGGGCCTAATAGACCTCTTTCTCATCTCAGAAAATCACAGAAAATCTCAGAAAGAAACTTCGAAAAACGCTGGTTGGGGGTGTGTTGTTTTACTACCAGTGGTAGTAAGCAACACACAGGACCTGCACTGCATGGAGTTAAAACAGGATTTTGACTACACTGGATCTTTCTTTGGTATAAGATTTCCAATACCTCTGTAGCTATTAGGCCAGTAGACATAATTTTACATCTATGCAGGGTAGTTGCCTCAGAGTTTTTACTGCAAGAAGGAACGACCAGGCAGGTGATAATCAGGTGTTGAGGGAAAATTTTAAGCAGTTGATCTGTCTATAAAAATGCTAGCTAAGATCCACTTTACAAACACATTTTAGGTAGATCCAAATCCTATGTTGACATTGACATTTTTGTCCCTTTTGTTGATATGTGAGATAGAAGTTCAGTGGGGGGGAGCTGTGATCAGGGTTCCCAAATGTGTGTAGGTGTACACTCCCATTCATAGATTAGTTACCAATAATAATTATTTTCATGATAATTGCCCAGTCTGCAAAGTATGGCAGCAGGCCAGACGAGTCGCACCAGCCATCTAAAATTCTCACACCACCAGCCACCAAAAATTCGCACCAATCTGCCATATACCAGGGGGAAAAACTCACTCATTCCTACCCACACGATGCAATGCTACCTCTATTATTAGTTACCTGGTTAGTTGAGGACTTTTTATAAGGCCCCTCCTGTGCCTTTATAACCATTTAGCCATTATTTGTTTGGTTTTCAGTGCAACCTTCCTTGCACCAGTCTCACAAATTTCGCACCAGGTTGATAAAATTCGCACTACTCGCTCCTGTCTCCAAGGGCACTCGCACCGACGAGATCTCGTCGAAAATGCCATACTTTGCACGCTGGATAATTGCCACATTTAATCATGGGGAAATATACGACAATTGGAAACACTCCTTCCAAAAATGGAAACTTCTTCAAAAAGGGAAATGCATGTCATTGGGGAAAACTGCAGTCAGAGATGCCAATAATAGTTAGGATCCCAATACTGGACACATTGATCCATAATTGGAAATTTTCCGTCTAAAACATAAACATGATCTAAAAATGAAAACACAGTTTACCACTTTCATGCAGTAATGGCTTGGTGCTTGAACCTTGTCTGTTGCAAAAAGTAAGAGATAGGTAGATGACATTCAGCATATGGGAAATAGCATTCAAGTTTACAATTATGATTTCCAGCTTTGTGTGACAGAGGAGGCATACGTCGCATTGAGTTTGTGACAGCCAGCATACTTTCTGCACCTCTGTGGAATATAATGCATGCTAATTAACTCGCACATAATAGCACCTGCTGACACATCCTTTAAGTCCGGTTAGTGCAGTATTAACACGCGCAGTGGAGGTGGTTCTAAAGAGCACCCATCTAATTTTCCAAGCTGGTCGGAGAACCACTCGCCGCCGGAAAACGATACTTGGTAATATTTGAGATAATTTATGAATGCGTTGATTGGTGAAGACATTTTGAAAAGCGGTCTACAATTATTTTACTCATAGGCTTTCAAGGTTTGACCTATATTTTGAGACCGTCGCAATAGCGCGGTCGCACCAGTTCGCTTGCTCTGTAAACCGAGTGGTGACATCATAACGTCATATAAGCAGGCTATATGTCAAATTCAACCCACACGAAGATAAAGGCCAAGGTAAAAGGTCACACGTCACGGTCATTTACCTCAGTAGGTATTCCGTTCAGATGACATTATTCAGTATGGCGTATGTTATGCTATGAATTGATGGTTAAGGCTACTCAAGGTCAAGGTCAAGGCCACAGGTTAAGTTTGCAGGTTTTTTTCAAGGTCAAGCCCTCATTTTTCGCCCAGAGATTGCTATAGTGTCAGTTATATTGTAAACTGTTGGGGAATATATCATATTGCTAGGTCATAGCTTATTGTCCTTCAATGACCTTGACCTAAAAATTTCAGAGAACATTGTGAGGGAATCCTTCTATGAACTTAGTTTGTTTTTAGTGTATTCCAGTTTGCCCACATAATCACAAAATTTCCCAACATGTCTCCACCAGGGTCCAGATTTGATATTTACGAACTCGTTTGACCTTGAAAATATTGACCTACAGGGTGTTTCATAAATAATGATATTTTTGAATTAATCATAATGCGGTTATAAATAGGTTTTTGCAGTATGATTTATATATCATGCATCTGATAGCTGAAATATTTATTTATCTATTTGCATCTTGATAGCTGTTTTGATATTTTTACTAGTTCAAAGAAGTCTTAAAATTGAGTTAATACTGTCTATTTTGGCTTCGTCGAAAATGTTCGTAGAAATCACGCGCGTATCACGTGACAAGTATCACGCCAATGACACTGCAAACATGACATCGTCACTGCGGTACATCACAGTTCCACACGCACATTACCGCTAGAAATTAATGCTAGAAAAACACCACTCAAGGTTAGGAAAGCTCGGGTCCAAGCAAGCAATCCCCAATTGGTCCATGCCCCTTATCCTGCGGTGAACAGTGAGATCGTTTGCGCTGTGTCCGCCGCATTCAGCCATTCATATGGAAGGTAAGCATAGGCGTAGGAATGTCCAGAATATTGGGGGGGAAGCGGGTATTTTGAAGTTATTTCTTTCCAGTCAACGCCATAGGGTTAATGGTTAAGAATCATGAATATTGGGGGGCCATGGCCCCCTGGCCAACCCCGTTCCTACGCCTATGAAGGTAGGCCAATGAGCCATATGGAGCTTGAGCCAAAAACTTCCAACTTGTAATATTACGGAAACTTGTACCTTTGATGTGCATGCTCACGTGCCAATTTTCTTGTGTTAAAGCCTTTTTAGAGTGCTGCCAGTTCCGTGTTTTCAGATATAAGCGGGCATATATTATGTTTCTTGCTTCATTTTCCGAGTACATTTAACAAAGGGGAAAACATTTTATGCAAACGAAACATGTTTATAGAAAAATGTCCTACAATTTACCATTAAAATGAGTGTTTTGTGGACGGATTTGAGGTTTTGTTAGACCTTTACTGAACATTTAAAAAATATCATTCTTTTTGAAACACCCTGTAGATAAGTCAAACTTTGTCATAAGGTACATATATCACCATCACCTCCACTCACATCCCAACCGGGTGTTTTTCTAACCCTCTTTGTTCCCGAGATCTCAGGGGTGGGCACTTTAGGGCCCCCTGCCCACTTTAGGTCCCTACTGCGAGTTGACGCCAAAGCCCTCTTCACTGCGCGTGTTAACAAGGTGCAGTCTCCTGCAGTGGTATAGTCTCTAAGAATATCCCGCGACTAACGTATAGGACGCGCTGGGGTGCCAGTTGAGGAGTAAGCTGCCAGCTGGCGCTAGCTGGCTGAAACTATGCCGAGCACTCGCAATGGTGGCTACTCTTGGATCGGTTCACAGCCAGGATCTGACCCAAAAAAGAGCTCACGACAAGCCAGACTGTTCGATTTGTTTATGCACTGTCAAGGACAAAACATAAGTCAGCGATGTTGAGTGTTTATCCATGTGTGTTCCTTTTAACATGTTTCTGCCATCGGACTTTGCTCTATGAGCATGTCTAATTGAAACCTTGTTTATGGAGATCGACCTGACAGATGCTTTTGGGTGGTGCCCACCTATTGACGATCTATAAAATCATATGCATCCCTGCTTGGGGATTTAGTTTGAGTATTGTTTTTCTTACATAAAAGAAAAGCCCCAGAAACAACCAGTGCGCTGGAGCGATACGGAATCTGTATGCGGCAGTTTAGTGACTTTCCTTAATTGGTCTTAAAGGGGATGTGGCACCTTGGTCGAATCCTGGAATTCAGTTTAATTAGGAGTACTTTTAGCCGAAAATCACGGAATCTTCCATTATTTCTCTAAAAATGTACAATAAGCTCAATATTTTGATTTGTAAAATGCCCCTCAAGGAAAAAAATAATCCTTCGCTTTTGAATAATGTCATGATCTGGCAACTACTACCATATTCCATAGGCTTCAAAGGCTTCGATTGGCTGATACTCACCGTGACGTCCGCATATGTCGTCACACAATCAGCCATGACAACTGTGGCCTGCAGCTAAGGGTACATAAGGGGTACATTTCAGGTAGGTCTTAGCCTTTTTCTACGGAAATGTCGAGTTCCAAGACAAATTATATGTTGAGTACCGGGTTTTCCGACTTGCTCTACAACTTGGCTATATCAGTTAAAATCACGTTATGAAGGTGCCCCATTCCCTTTAAGTTCAGACATATACAAAATTATACCTGCGAGATATAACATTCGTAACGCATCATAAACCGGTCAACTGTTATTTATGGTCCAGCTCAGTATAGCCTGATACGGTACATCCGTGTAAGGTACACAATCTCGAAAACCAAGTGCAGAAAAGGGATAGCCTACCGCCATTGTCCTCGAGAGCGAAGTAGGAGGGGAGGAAATCTGGGTAGACAGTGGGACGTGTCCCCAAAGTGGTGAACGAGGGAAAATTTCCCTAAAAAAGCTGAACCTACCTAATTTTTAGGTCTTCCACTACCACATGTGCGGATTTCGGCATGTATTCCCAATTTTAGTGATCACAAAAATTTGAATTCACCTACTTTTCACTTTTACTTTCACTTTTACTTTTCACTTTTAGATTCACTTTTAGATTCGCCATCAATGGTGAATTGCAGGTATGCAATGTTCTCGACAACAGCTGATATATTCTATCTTTGCTTTCTTCTTCCCCTCCAGTCATCACATAGACGGAGGCCATCACCCCCTCCCCCCCACTAAAAGATCCGTAGGGAAGCCCCTGTCCACGGGTGGACACAGAGGGGGTCATGGGACCATCCTCCCCTAAAATCACGAAATTTTGGCCGATTTTCTCTAAAAAAACTATGTTTTTACGAATTATCCCGAGTTGCCCCCCTGCCCCAAACAGCGGTCCTGCGTCCGCCTCTATCCCTGCCTACCACTACCCTCGTATTTTTCGTGTCCTGCGGAACAGTATAGCTGCAGGCGACGCATGGCGGTGCAGCGTGGCACGCCAGACACAACGTGCTCAGCGGCACAGCATACCCCTAACTTTGTGCTGTTCGTGCCTTGCGGGACAGTGTAGCTGCAGGCGACGCCTTGCGGAGCAGCATTACTACTGCTCGGCGGTAGAGCATTCACCTGGACGTTATGTTATTACTACTCGGCAGGCGCGCACCCAGTATTTTTGTTCAGGGGTCCCAGCTGACAAGGGGGCAGACGAATGAGGGACGGAATGTTTGATAAGGACAGCAGGTTACTAGGGGGAAAATTGGCCGGAGCGTTTAAAAGAAAAGAATGGCCGACAGGGGCGGGGATCTTCACTTCGGAGCCAAAGCGTTTAGGGGCCGGGGTCCACTGCCCCCCCGACCTGGGTGCGCTACTGCTACTCGGCGGAACACGGTTTGGTATCGGATCCACCCTGGCCTATGGAGCAGGGTGGAACTAACTGCCGTTTTAGCAGCGCATTCACTCATTTACTGAGCTGCTGAAAACAACATGCGATCATACACAAGCCTTTCGCCAAGCATGGCCAATTAAGTCAGAGCTGACTCTGTTTGAAAAACAACTCTGTTTGAAACCAGTGGCGGTTCCAGGTCAGGGTAAGTAAGGAAGGTATTTGTCCCCTCAAGCCAACCATACAGCCTGATGATTATTTTAAAAACCTTTGATTTTCACGGCTTGTGGACCGAAGCCCATCCCATCTCCTAAAAAATAACTGGCGTAGACCTGTCTCTGTTGATACCTCGGCAGCTGTGCACCACCGCCGTGGCGCAGTTGGTTAGGCCGTCTCGCTCCAGTGTGGGAGGTCCTTGGATCAAATCTAACCTCTGGCAGCCTTTTCCTCGACCGCCTCCTACGTAGGAGATGGCAGTACACTGGGTAGTGCCCGCCTTGGCTGGGGACTTCCGCTGACCAGTCAGCGCCCTTGTTATTGGGAGCACGGGCTTGATCTTCCTTTAACCGGCCCCACCGGGGTCCGCGCCACCTTCGCCCCACCGAAGGGGCCATCGATGGCCCCCCTCTAACTCCGAAAATATGGGCGTTAGCGCAAATCTGCAAAGTGCAATAGAAAGCTCGCGTGAATTCAGTAAGAAATTACTTCGCATGTTTTAGTGCTCAGGTCAATGGTTTGACCTCCAGAGGCCAAATTAGGTCAAGATCGGCTATTTTCACTCAAATATGCAATGATTAAGCCAACTGGGCATAACTCTTATGTCATTAGAGCTATTGAGGCCTGGTAAAGTACATTTGATAGCAAATTGCCAGTACTTTTTCCGCTATGTGGAACGTAAAGACCTCCCGCCAGTGGTTTGACCGCCAGAGGTCACCTCGTGACCTAATATGACCTGAGGTCACGAAAGGTCAAAAAGTGACTCTGCCGTATATCAAATGAGAGCCAGTGACAAGACAAACACGATGGTGTTTGTTTCACCGCTCTAGTTCAATTAGGTCAAAAGTTATTGTCAAAATACTGTTTTTGACCTCTGGTGACTTGCATGACCTTGGAAAAGTCAAAGGGCAAATATGACCCCTGGGATCCGTGAAAGGGTGTCCAAAAACGTTGTTCTAAGCAGTCTGAGTATTTGCAATCATTTTTGTGGCTTTTATATCATGAAATAGCTTTTCCCCATGCTTTTCCAAAGGGAGAGGTCGCCTCGTCACCTGACCTCAGGGCACGAAATCGAAAAATCCCGGATATACACCTTGTAGACCCTGGAGGGTCATGAAGTGTAAGGAAGTTTCAAATCGATCGACTTTGAAATGTAGCTCTTACAGAGCTCTAAAGTGAAAAGAGGTGACCTTGGTTGACCTCGTCTGGTGACCTGACCTTGGGTGACCCGGGGTAAAAATTTTCAGGGATGGTGGGAAAATGATGCAGTGAGAGGTAGAGCCCTCAACCGCGGTGCTGCGTCTCGGCGTTTTCTGCTATCCCGGAAAAACTTAGGGGGCCATCGATGGCCCCCGGTGGGGCGAGGTTAATCGCCGAGGGCATGGCCTCGCCGCGTGTCACGGGAGCAGTCCTCTGTTCCGCCGGGCCCGAGGAATCGGGATAGCTCCACTGCCTGCTGCAGTGTCCTGGGGCGTGTGACAGGAAGTGTGCGAACATGACTGTCCCGCAAGGATGCTGATAAGTGTAAGCCCCGCTGCCGTGTACATAGTGTGTGTCTGCGAGTGGGTGATGCAAATGTGTAAAATGTTCCCGGTTTGGGAACCCAAAAAAACTCGGCAGCTGTGCAGCGTATTGAAATTATTTTCCAGCATCAATCATCGGCTCGAATCAAGTCTTGGATTCAGCACTTTAAATGTGAAGCCAAGTGGCGGCTTTCAACATTTGGTAGCATCGTGCTCACAGCAACATCAAACAATGGATTCCTTTTTCGAACAAAGAAAACACAGTCCCCACTCTGGAAACTATTTGAGAAATTCATGGAAGAGATGAGGCTGTAAGAAGTGCATAACTTGTGGACTAATACTTTAAGTTGGGACTAAGCATTGTCAACCAGAGAGAAAGTCCCGGACATCCTCGAACACTGAATACTTTTCTGAAAATAGATGGATACCTCTACACCCAGTAATCATTTTCTCATTATGACCACAAGTAAGTTAATTCACGATACATGAGGCAATGCCATGAGGGGACTCCAAACTTGGCTCAAAACACGTGTCACATAGATATCGATATCTGGTTGAGTTGGCCTGCCAACTACACTGGGCAAGTGTTTTGAATTTTTGTCGGTACAGAATCTCTGGCAAATAGCTCTAAAAAAATTATACCGGCTTAAGTGCAAAGTAAGGGTCAGAAACGGAAATACATACAGCGAAATGAATTTGAGAACAAAACTAGATACAAAGCAGGAACAGCGTAGCGAAGCAGACAACCGTCTCAAACGGTGGTGCCTTGTGGACATTCTACAGAATCTTCAAACGCGTCAGAATAGGGGAGGAGGCGGGACAGGGGTGCCTTTTCACGGATCCACCATCTTTCATCCCAAAGTTTTCAGACTTCAGCAAAATTGAGAAGAAATCGCAAGATTTAGTAAACAGTCGTTGCGGAAGGCAATAACGAGTCCAAATCCAATAAGGTTTTGGTTCTAGAGGGAAAGTTACTTGCCTCAGCAGCTTGAAAATTGACTTACCGCTCACCTTTTTTACCGGTGGCGACGGCTATGCTTCTCTTGTGTATCAATTTTCCCTTGCTAGTGTAGTTTGTGTGCAAATCTGTGGCGCCTGCCAGGTCTTCCATGGAGGAAAAACATTCTCACGCAGGAAAAGAAAGCAACGGCAGCATAGTCACTGAAGATGACAGAATGAACCTGGGACCGACGCAGGAGTTTGTTCGTTTGCGTGCGCCTGCGTGAAAACCGAAAAGTTTGGAAGGCATTTGAAGTGGGCGCTATATGACCACACTGGTTGATATGCCCTAAACCCAGATAACAGAGGGCATGCGAAGTTGTATGATAACTTTAACGATACGAAAACCGTTGCAGCCATGTGGTGTCTGAGGAGGAAGGGTGTGTGTTTATGCTACAGCCAACTGCTCCTGTGAGTGTGCTGCCATCCGCGCAGGATTACAAACTGCCATCCGCGCAGGATAAAAAAAACAAACTGCCATCCGCGCAGGATAACAAACTGCCATCCACGCAGGATAACAAACTGCCATCCGCGCAGGGTAAAAAACTGCCATCCGCGCAGGATAACAAACTGCCATCCGCGCAGGATAACAAGCTGCCATCCGCGCAGGATAACAAACTGCCATCCGCGCAGGATAACAAACTGCCATCCGTGCAGGATAACAAACTGCCATCCGCGCAGGATAACAAACTGCCATCCGCGCAGGATAACAAACTGGCATCCGCGCAGGATAACAAACTGCCATCCGCGCAGGATAACAAACTGCCATCCGCGCAGGATAACAAACTGCCATCCGCGCAGGATAACAAACTGCCATCCGCGCAGGATAACAAACTGCCATCCGCGCAGGATAACAAACTGCCATCCGCGCAGGATAACAAACTGCCATCCGCGCAGGATAACAAACTGCCATCCGCGCAGGAAAACAAACTGCCATCCGCGCAGGATAACAAACTGCCATCCGCGCAGGATAAAAAGCTGCCATCCGCTCAGGATAACGACAGTTCAGTCGAACTCAAAGTATTTATCTGTTGAAGATGTGTCTGATAAATCCCAGCGGAGACGTCTGCCCCAGTTTCTACATCCGGCATGCCATTCGTGTCTCCCCGTATCTGCGCTGTTGGGCATTATCGATTTGGTCGGCGACGACCTTGACGGCTCGACGGGCCCCCTGCGCGCGCGACAGCGGGCCGAGCCTCCGGCTGAGTCGGGCCTACTACGCCAGACGATTCAGCTCCACAACACCGACGAAACACGTGGCATCGCTTCAAACGCGCGGAGGGTGCGTTCAACGCTGCCGAGTTACCCCGTTTGTTGTGAGGAGGAGCCTGGCTCCACAGCGGCGCGCGTTCGCGGATACTGGCGCTCCCAATCTTCCTCCCCGCCCCTTCCTCCTCGGTTGTCAAGGGTTAGTCAGTGAACTGTATGTCAGGGCCAGCTGCCCACACTCTATATATAGATTTTCAAACAGACGGTGTCTGCATACAGTCGAGATAGCGCGCGAAAATGCAAACTAGCTTTGTTCTGAACGCGTAGCGTGCTTGTTGCATGCAAGGTTTGTGAAAAAGCGGATGCATCGCTGGGAAGCCCCGAGCCTCTTCTGCGTGAGATCGTGGTGAGCGGGAAAACATCCCAGCTGCAGTAGGCAGCCGATCAGTCGGACCACATCTAGTGAAGAGGACGTATTGAGTCGAAAATCCCAGCACAGAATCCTTAGGCGGGGTAAGTACCGATGGGAGTGAGATGCTGTTTTCATGTTTCTTTAGGGTATTTGAATTCATCCTTTTCCAGAGAGATCATTGTTTGATTATAGCAATATGAGTCCTCACACAAGCAAAAAAGAGTTCTGAGATCGTTAATATATTTTTCTCAAAATGGCTTTTGTGAGTAATTTACATTTTTCATGAGGAATGTCATTTTGAAAAACTCAAATTTTCAAAAGCAGAGAAAGCTACGACATGCTATTTACTTACATTAACGAGAAAAATAGACCATGAAAGGGAAGTTAGACTCACCGGACTCACTTATTACGACAAACAAATTAAATAGTTTCACGGCGATTCGGGTAAAGACAAACATTGGCAAGTGTATTGTGTTGTTTTGAGAGAGTTGCACCGCCGTTAGAAGGGATGAGGAATTCTTCAGGAAAGAATAGCTTGTATCCTCGCCAATCAAATTACTAAGAGTGCATTTGAGTTCACCACAAAACAAGGAACATCAAACTGGGATGTCACCCTCTTCGTTTAATGGATATTTGTTTCTAAAAATTTAACAGTGTGTGCGTCCAGTGTTATCGCCGAAAAAATGTTTCTGGTTTAAAAGTTTCCCAACGCATTGCATCGACTTTAACATTATCTTCTTCTTCTTTAGACAAGAAGAGCGCAGTGTAAAATTAACATCAAAACCAAACCCTTAAGTACACACTTCAAATTATTTCACTGCTTGTTAGTCTTCCAGCAAAACAATAGCCTTTGTTTCTGCAGAGCTCCTTTTGATCTTCTGTAACCTGCTGTTTGCGTTTTTCCTTCAAGGTCAGTTGCAGAGTGCGTTACGTAGCCACTGGCGGACGCAGGAGCGCCGTTTGGGGGAAGTCGGGACAAAGTTATTTGCAGATCTTCTTGCTCTAACTATAGACCAATTTCAATCCTTAATGTGCTGTCTAAGGTACTTGAAAAAATTGTATATGCCCAGCTGCATGATTTCATTAACTTTAATGGCATCCTGAATCCACTGCAGTTCGGATTTAGGCCTCGACATACAAGACCAGGGGGCCGCCCCCGATCACCGGCGCCCGAAAGGTCGATGGCGCCCGAAACGCCCCCCGGAGAAATCGGCGCCCACCGATAGGATTGGCGCCCATCGAAGCGCCGGTCAAAGTGGCGCCCGGTCCGGAGGCACCCCGGTCCGGATGGCGCCCCCGAAGGGCCCCCGATCGGCAATCCTGGATCCGCCATGTCGACATAGTGCCTATATGCCCCTTGCTATATTTTACGAATTTATCACTTCCTCTATTCAAAATAAAAAGCTACGTGCTGCCCTGTATCTAGATTTTAGTAAAGCGTTTGTACAGTCAATCATGAAATTCTTCTTAAAAACTACATATATATATATATATATATATATATATATATATACATATATATATACATATATATATATATATATATGGAGTCAAAGGCACTGAACATAAATTCTTTTCATCATATTTAGCCAACCGTACCCAGCTAGTCAAATACAATTCTATCAAATCCTCCTTCCAAAATGTGAGCCTTGGCGTTCCACAGGGATCAGTTCTGGGTCCCTTACTGTTCCTGCTTTAAATCAAAGATATCCATAGAAGCTCGCCTATAGCAAAGTTTTTACTCTACGCGGATGACACCCTAGTTTTGTTCTCCGCAAATACCCGTGAAGAACTTCAAACCAAAATATCATCCTCTATTGCAAACATTGAAAACTGGCTAAGGTCAAATCATCTCACAATCAATGCTGGTAAATCCGTCTATCAGTTATTTTCACATGATCCAATTGATCCAGGATTGGATGTTACCGTAAATGGTTCACCACTTAGGGGAACCCGTAAAGCGAAATATCTAGGAATCTTTGTTGACGAAGATCTAAGCTGGGCCTCCCACATCCGTAGTGTTGAAAACACCCTAGCAAAAAATATAGGTCTAATCAACAGAATCAAACATATTCTTAGGACGGAACACTTGATCCTACTTTATAATGCCTTTATTCAAAGTACAATGACTTACGCATTGGAAGTTTGGGGAAGTACCTACCCGTCCAAATTTTCTAAAATAATCGTGCTGCAGAAGAAGATAATAAGAATTATTGATAAGGCACCATATCTAACTCACTCGCGCCCAATCTTCAAAAAAACACAACATCCTTACAGTTTGATGATTTAATCAAGTATTTACACTTAAAAACCATGCATAACTTTCCTTACTCAGAAACTTCCAGAACCACTTCGTCGTATGTTTAAACTTTCAGCTAACCAGAATATTCGAGCAACAAGACAAAACAATCACTTTACTATTCCCCTTGCATCTCGAAACTACAGGAGGTTTGCTCTAAACTGGGTGGCACCAAACACATGGAATACTGTGGTTGCCTCTCGGATAAAGGGCTTGGTTGATGTACCTCATAACCAGCAATTCTTCCGAACTGTTCCTGAACAAGGAGCAAGCTGGCTCCCGAGAAACCCTTCCAACAGGAAAAGTTGGCGACGCCATATGACCCTGACAGTTGGTGCGTCGATAAGCCCCAAAAATTATTATTATCTTCCGAACTGTTCTGTATAAACTATATATAGATCAGTATTAAACTTAAAGACAATTCGTACACTGCAGTCCCCCTTTCTGGTCTTCTTGTCTTAAAATAATGTTTTAGCATATGCGTCTGTTATACCTATTATTAGCAAACATAGCCATCTTGACTAAAATAAAAGGTAAAAACAACTGCTGTCACTAATATTTAAAAAAACTCTCCATACTTTCTCAAAATGTTTCTCTTCATAAATTCGAGCGGTTTCAATCCTAAATTAACCTAATTAAAATAAAAGAGTAGTATGATAAAGAAGAAAACAAAGGTATCAGTTCAAGTAAAGTTTCCAAAAACAGGCTCTCTTGTCTTGAAACGCTTTTCATTTGTATGGTCCAGGTTATGGTGCTGACAACTGGCTCTGCTCTTACTGCACCTGACCTATGCCTCATTAAGGAACTGTGTTTTATCCCAGAGCAATGCTGATACCCAGTCGTAAATTATTCCCTTTTTTAACGCTCGTTATATATTATATTTCTTATCATCTCCAGAAATATATTGAATCACTTTGTGTTTATGTCTACATGTCTCTGTTTCAAATACTGCTGTGAAATATCTATGATGTATTATGCATGTATCATATATGCGATCTGTTGTTGTTGTTGTTGTACCCAATACATGTCATGGATGGAAATCGTAAAAACATAGTGTCTTTGAAGAAAATAGGCAAAAAACCGTCATTTTGGGGCGGGGCCTTGACTACTCCCCCCTCTTGATTCGCTAGTGTACGTAGATACTGCGCTTCTTATGTAAATTTCAGAGGCGTGTTCAGCTGAAGGTAGCCATGGTCTAGATTAAATGTGCTGAAGTAATGTTTTTATTTAAGCGTTCTCTTGCAAGATACAATTTGAACCGAGCTATTTGCAGCAACAGCACTTTGAATGGTTGTCAATTCGTATTCTTATATTTTGAAGAAAAAAATTGTGTAGTACTTTGAAATTCTAAGAGAAAAGAGCCTGATCTACAGACTGATCTGCTCTATGTTGCCGATTGATCTATCTGCTTCAATCCCCTCTGATTATTTCCCAGAATAGCCACAGATCTCGATGAGTTGGAGTGCTGCCGCGTATCTCATATTCTGGTGCCCACCACCACCCCCGGCCTCTCAGAGGTAAACCCACCTCCTGCTTCTCCGTAGCCTGTATATTTTGGAGGGCTAAGTTCGTCGCCGTTGGTTCGCCTCCCCCAACCCCTCACCAACACCAGGTTAAAACAACACACATCCTAAATGGTTTGGTATCGTAAAATACAGGCTGATACCGATGTCTTCTTTGCTGCTATTTTTGCTAGGCTACTAGAGTTTGCTGAGCTGCTAGAGCTTTCGCACTTTTTCAGCCCAGTGCTTCAAGGATGGTACATAAGTTAGTGTTGGACTGTGTGGAGGCGTCTAGCACGAGAACAAGAAAAATGCCCAAGTGTTTTTCATCGATGCGTCTACTTTCACTGGCTGTTGGTTTTCGAAAGCACTACCGCTCCTGGCTACTTTCCATTCAGAATGAAGCCCTCCGTGGTCATTCCTCCGAGCTGGTGTTGGCCAGGCAAGTGGAGTGGAACCTTCCCGCATTGCTTACACCTGGGCTCCTTTGTAAATGTCCTAGAAGAGCTTTCATCGGTATTTCCGTTCCGGCTTACAGATAGAACCTTCAGGACCTTCCGGTAAGGACTGCTTATTGTAAATGTTTTACCTCAAATTCCCGACAGAGAACATAGGATTAAATATTGATTGATGTAACCAACATAGCAAATCCAGTTATCTGGGATGTATTTCTTGCTGACGTGTGGAGACAATTGACGGGATTCGCAAAAAATGTGTCTCCGCACAGTGGCGAATACAAGTGATACAGTACGTCTTTGCAGTACAATACAGTACGATACGTCTTTTGATAATCCCGCTTTCAAACAAAACATTTATAATTGCTGATTGGTATTGCAAGAGCAAGAGCGCAGGCGGCATGAGTCGCCTGCGTGGGAAAGTTACTGGTGAGGCTCAAATCCCTTCCCCAAAATTTCTGAGTCTCCATAGTAATCATATATTAAGGGGTTATTCGGGGAAAAGGTGGGGTAGATTTAACTCCCCTTCCCCCCCAAATGAGAGTCTGGATGCGCCACTGCTCCAGCCTGAAACATCGAGCAGCGTAAACGGAGGTAAAACACTGTAATGGTAGCCTCGTCTCATTTTACTCTGGAGAGAGTTGTGAAAGGTAAATAGAATAAAATCACTTGCTATTCTATTATTCTTGCTTCCAAAAACCAAACATGGGCAATAGTTGCTAACCGCTTAGGCGCATAATTGGTAAAACACATTTTCTCTTTTCCGGGAGACACCCTTCACAAAACTTTATGATCCAACATGTCTGGCAGCATCCATTGTCTCTCCCACCAAAACCAGACATCAGTACCAACTGTAGCTAGTTTTCACGGAAATGAACAACAATAATTTGGCTGCGGAAGAAAACAGAAAGTGGCGTCTCTACTCAGAGGTTTCCACGCTGACGAGCCCGCTTCCCTGTGCTACCAAATGATCCGTGGTGAAAGTGGGTGTTTGGAGGAGCAGCCCGATTCTGGGCGACGACGCAGAGCGACAGCGTGAACGCCTTACCGAGCTCAGCATTGAATAGTGGATGGAGCACAGGATATAGATGGGGTCAGGAGGGAGGGACGAGGACTGGAACTGAGCCTGGCAGGTGAGACGACTGCGCAGTCCGACGTGGCAACGTGTGTGTGGTTAGCTCCATCACAGGAAACAGGAGGGAGGGACGAGGACTGGAACTGAGCCTGGCAGGTGAGACGACTGCGCAGTCCGACGTGGCAACGTGTGTGTGGTTAGCTCCATCACAGGAGATAGGGGAGGGCCCTCAAGGCTGGAGTTTTTTTCTAAATTAAAGTGTGCCCCTGATAAGAAAAGCCTAGCAAAGGGATTGTGATTTGAAATGAATTATAGGGACAGTATATAATTTCATACCGTACTTCAGTAAGATGTGAACCTTTGTTTAAGTTTTTTGTTAGCTGGCCAGCTTGGTTTATTTGTCTTGTGAATGATAAACTGTTTTTCTGTCTACATATAGCAAATAAAACATTTATTTGAAACAGTTTCCAAGCCCCTTAGCGTTTAAGACTATTGCACTATATAGGACTGGAACAAAAACCAGCCATGAAATAAGTAGAAGACTGAGAACCAGAGCAATGTTAAGCAAAACAAGTATATTCTTTATTTTATTTTGAATAATCAATAAGTTTCGATCGTACGCTACCGTCTCTAAGACAATACACGGTGATGGGCACTGCAACAATTGCAATACTTCTAAGAGTATTAGGATGGTCTTGGAGGTATAGACGTCTGGGACGCAACGTATGATAACTAAAACTTGCTGAGTAGGTAATGAGTAATCCGAAAATACGATATGTATTTTATTAGTAATCATCGTCCACTGTTATTTATGACTATCAATAAAAAGGAGCATATAACGGTCTCTCATCCCTAAATGCAGGTGTCATACCTATCTTTAATCTGAGAAATCTCAGCACTCAAATTGAAAACTATATCTATCAAATTTTTACGTTTTGCTACTACCAGCATATCGAAAGATATAGGAGAATATTCTGAACCTGCTGAAAAATGTCGACATCGCTTACAGCTAAATGCAGCCGTGTTATCCAGTTGCAGTGCCTCCTCTCAGGATTTTGCTGGTAGTGACGCCGGTGCAATCTCACATCAAATACTCAATGATGGCTTGCAAGTTTACACTGCATCTGCCTGGATACATTTGCATTATTAATGCCGCGAAGGGGTCATCGGGTACAGTACTCGGTCCCACTCAGCTCACGTGTATTTGTTCAGCAATTTACTTGCGTGGATAGTTCGCACTATCCGGTCCCTCTGATGACGGACACGGCATTATACTGGGGAATAAGACAGATGGGCCCCTCTTGGGATGAATCCGGCATTAGCCTGCGGGGTATGTCAGATGGGCCCTCTCGGGATGAATCCGGCATTAGCCTGCGGGGTATGCCAGATGGTCCCTCTGACGACGGGGTGGCATTAGCCTGCGGGGTATGCCAGATGGTCCATCTGACGACGGGGCGGCATTAGCCTGTGGGGTATGCCAGATGGTCCCTCTGACGACGGGGTGGCATTAGCCTGCGGGGTATGCCAGATGGTCCCTCTGACGACGGGGCGGCATTAGCCTGCGGGGTATGCCAGATGGTCCCTCTGACGACGGGGCGGCATTAGCCTGCGGGGTATGCCAGATGGTCCCTCTGACGACGGGGCGGCATTAGCCTGCGGGGTATGCCAGATGGTCCCTCTGACGACGGGCGCGGCATTAGCTTGCAGGGAATGCCAGATGGGCCTTTCTCGCAAAAGGCGCGGCATTAGCTTGTGGGGTGTATTGAATGGGCTCCTCTCGCGATGGATTCGGCATTAGTTTTTGGTTGTTGGACACAGCCTACTGTGTGTTTTCTCACTGGAATGATGCCTCTTGGATTCATAGCCCATGAGCTATGCCAATAGGTCATTTTTGCAACACTGCACTCTGTTGTTTGCAGCTCTCGAATATATGTTTTCTTGTTTATCAACAAGCATCTTTAAACGAACAACTCAGGCCTTAAGAATCCTCCATGTCTGTTTCTGTTTCACTCAGAGTCCGTAAATGGTTGTTGTTTTTTTTTGCATTTTATGTGTTCTGTTTAAAAATTTAGATATGGTACTATTTACTGCTATGTTTGTTAACTTGCTTTTGAATGCCGTCGTTATTAGGTCATTCACGTTAGCGTAAGGTAACGAAGCGTAACTTAACTATCAGGTTCATGTCCAAATTTAGGCTGCAATTAAATACTTTAAAAGGTATAAAACAAGAAAAGCATAATGTATTTCAGCCGCATTATCGATTTTCTCGCTTTAGGTCTACAATGTACTCAATGTACTAGCAAGAGCGTCCCAAACGGCCACGAGTCGGCAGGTGGGCGGCGTTATTGCTACTTTACATCCTTGTTGACGCTAACCAGACTGTACCAGAAAAGATGTATTATAATAAAAATGATTCGGGTTCGGGTTTTTCTATACCTGCCGGTAGTGTTTTTGAGGACATTCTGTAGTTTCATCTGAAACTTGCTTCTTCTGACATGGAATTTTGTGTTGAGATGCGACATCTACCCCCCTCCCCCCACCTCCCTCCCCAGACGCGGGTATATTTTTACTCAGACAAACCAGAATCATTAAAACAAACAAACATTTATTTCAAAGACAGCACAGAAGTCAACATTCACAACAATTTCAGCATGAAAAACAAAATACATGTTTATTATTTTTCATACACTAATCATATATGTAATCAACACTCGCATCTATTCCTTCAAGCTAACCAACACTGAGTCTCTACATGAAAATTGCGGCGTCAGTCTGGATTTTATTGCTGCCGTCAGTCATGACCATTAATGCCAGGACAGTGACTGCAGCCCCAGTGCCAGTGAATAGATGTGCATTCCCGACTACGTACTTGGCTGTGGCACGAACAGGTACCGTGACCTTCAAACTGTAGTGAAGCGGGCGGGTCGGTTGGCAATATAGCCCGGACCAAACTGAGTCTACGCTGCAAGCACAGAGGTGCGGCTCTTCAATGACTTACACGGTCTCTGGAGAGTATTTCTGATGAGAATAGATGACGAGCTCAAGACAAAACTTAATTGACACTCAGCATATGCTTTCGAAGCTTTAGATATTTGACTAGGCGTGCTCCTGCTGTCCTTTTTCTTCACCAAAAAACGTTTACAATACCATGCCACATTCCAGCACAAAGGAATTAGTTTAATGCATATTTAAGAGCTTTATCGCAAGCATGGGGAACTTTAGAAGCAGGCAATGGTGTCATGTACAGAACGCCTTACAAGAAGTATTTAACTAACTCACTAAGCATGGGCGATGAGTGGCTCAGCGGATAACATCAAAATCTCCTAGGCTAGCGGTCCCGGTTTCAAGTTCCGGCACAACCCCTGAATAAGATTATCAGATCCCTCTTATCCCTTCCAACAGGGTAAGAGTTGGCGAAGCCGTATGCCCTTGGCAGTTGGTGCGTCGTTAAACCCCAACAATCATTATTTATCGCAAGCATGCCTCGAATTAAAAAGTCACTCGCCCCGTTTTCAAAATACCTGAAGGTATCCTGAAACTCTTGGTGCAACTGAGAGGTAACGGCAGGCTGAGATTCAGATCGTCCCGCTTTCGCTCACACGCGATCACACTTGGATCGCCAGGACGACCTAACCCGAGACGACTTGTCCTTTGTTGGTTGTGATCATCTGATGGTACTCCCAGCTGTCAGCCATAGCTTCTACCCTGTAAACTTTCCAATGGAAGAGTCGCGGGAAGCATATAGAATTCCGTTAATAGTTACGCTGGTCGAACGATAGAAATTCCATGTTGCACGGTAAATAAACGCTAGAATGCCTTCGTACAAAAATATAAATACTGCAGTGGAAGATGCCAGAGATACACCCAGCAATATCAGAGAAAATATATTTGAATATGGTTATAGAAAAGAAATCAAGATGACGAATGGGTACTACTAGTTTTGATTGATGGTTAAGTTAAGTTTTTTACTCTTATATTTACTTTTGCTTAGGGAGGTGAAATAACGTTGATAATAGTATGCAAATCTGATGTAAGTATCGGGTCAACTTTTGACTATCGTGATGGCTATCATGACCCCACAAACAAATACATAGAGGTGGACGGAAACCTTTCGTTAACCTTAGCAGTGACACATTTTTCCGTACTGTCACCCCTCTCACGAAAGTGGGAGCCTTCCCACTGAGCTATGACCTTTCTGTCGAGGCCACACATACCCAAAAGGCTTATTTGAACTAAAGGTTTCGGAAGGTTACAGTGATTCGTCGCTTCATTTACATAGAACTTGCCAACTCTAAAAATTTGTGGGTCAGAACAGCGACATAAGCAAACTCACAGCGCGTTTTGTTCGATGTTGTTCACTTTTAATGATATATTGTCCTTCCTTTCTGGAAAAACGAGTTTAAACGAATTGCTGACTGTTAGATGCTCTAAATTTTCCCCCCTTGGGCCCAATGCAGTGGTATGAATGCTATAAAGAGGTCTGTCGTGTAATCTCAGAACAAAAAGAAAAGTACTGATTCCTGATGAAGTTTCTCGGCATGCCGGTTCTATGTCACGTGAAAACTACGAACAATGTCATTCATCATTAAAATCTTTTCGCAAACAGAAGGGTAAAAGTACAATGTTCAGCACCCGCAAACATGCAAGGGTGAAAGAGAAATGTTTGGTCTCATGCCAAACGGCGCATTCAAAATACTAGCCAAAATTCCACAACTTCATTGCTGTTCATTTCCCCATGGGAATCCATCCACACAGATCCATAGTAACATCGATCCATTGGGATTGATAAGGGAAAGGCATCCTTACGGGACACAGCTCACACCGAGGTTCTCCCAAGTGTGCCAGAGCGTGTAGTAAACCCAAGTGAGAGGGGTGAGCAGCTGATGCGATCTACAGAACTCTCCACCCGGTCCAACCTTTCACCCATTCACACCGCCCCAGCCGGCGAGTCGCAGACAAGGGAGGACCCCGGCTCAGAGACGGGGCAGCCTGCTTGTTTGCATGTGGGGCCAGCGGAGGGAAATCTCACCAGGGCGCAGGGTCAGAGGCGCGTCGCTGCCGGTCAGCTATCGCTCATAGAGGTGTAAAAATTCCACCCGTTCTCACCAGAACGCTCAATCAACATTCAATTGCTCCAAATGTTTAAGAATACTCATCTACATGGTGTGTATGAAATTTGAAATATGTTGTGGCGATGCCATTTTTGGCACCTCTGTTACCTAGCCGGAGACCCTGCTTTTGCTGGCGCTGTGCGCCGTCCCGGCAGCAGTCTTGAGCGGCGTTGGTGCCGGCGTGGAAAGTGGGAGGGGTTCTCCGCGTGTTCTCTGAGTTTAGCTGTTCAGGTGGGCGGTGAGGACGCGCGTCGAAACACTGAGGTGTCTTTCCGGCGTATCATCAGAAGTCTGGTATGTTCAATCAAGGACTCTACGGTCGTTTTCATTCAAGTGAGAACAGTTTGTTGCGTGATTTATAGTGCTAGGGTTTGGCACATGTCCTACTAGATAAGGGTGTGGTCAGATTTGTTATGTTAGGTTTAATTTAGACCTGTTTGCTCGGAAATAAATTTTTTCATAATATTCTTAGGCTTAGTATCCTGCTACGTCAAGAGTGTTCCAAATTGATACAAAATACAGCTTTTGGTTTCAGCACTGACAAAGTCATTCCGTTTGTGAAAATGGTCAGGCCATCTGATCCTTCACCTAGAGTCTGTAATGCGGTTATAGCTGTGGGAGCTTCGGTTGGCTATTTAGGTCCGCGGCCTTGGACGTTGAACGACGCTGCAACAAAAGTCTATTTCCTTGTTTCCACTTTATGGCAGTAAGGATGGGGACTGTAATCGTAATCCATGTGCTTTCCTCAAATAAAGGTACGTAAATGCTAGTCTCCTCATGCGATCTACAGGCATGGCATGTTCTCATACGCAGGCACTGCCTATTATCATGGCGGATGTGGGAACGAAAAAATACGAAAGCAGTGTTTATATATATATATATATATATATATATATATATATATATATATATATATATATATATATATATATATATGTATGTATATGTGTATATATGTGTTTGAATCTAGCGGTCTAGCAGAGATAATCTAATCTAATCTAGTGGATACATTTTTACCTGACCTTTTCTTATCAGGGATTGTTAAGTTTGAGGCAATAAGTGCAGAAGTTTCAACTCTGAAGCCTCAAGTTAGATTGAGTGGAATAACCCAAGTCAGACATTGCGTAGTTGAAAATCTGCTATTATCCCAAATTTTGGGGCTAGGATCCAACATAGTACGGCAAGAAGCACTTCAGTCAGCATTTAAAGTATCAAACTATTTCTCTGCTTTCTTTTGAGTCCTTTTTGCTCCAGAATTTCGGGGGCACACACACGGACCTTATTTTCCTTACTGATCATACGAAAGGGGGCCGGCCCCACTCCAAAAATTATCCAGCAAAAAAGACAACCGGACATTCTATATCCAGCCGCGCGGAATGCACGAGGCCCAAATGAACAGTTTTGGTCCTGATGTAAAGTTTTGTCAGCATCAGTGAGTGTGCCCCCCACCTTTTGCCGGTGGCGACACTATGTTACTGATCACCTGCATTCTGCCGGGACAAGTACATAACTCCTCCGATTTGAACCGAATAATTCCAAATTGTCAACTAAAGCGGACTACAAATGTGGCAGCTTTAACGCGTTGTCATGCTGTGCGTTGGCCTGACAGTTATCTCTCTTCAAGTGGAGGCGGGTTTCCACAGCTGGTGCTGGGCGTGCGTCAGCGTCAAGGAGGGATGGGGAGGGGGCCTGTCTGAGTGGTTCGAAAGTGGGTTGGACCAGTGATGGTTTGTTAGTGGCTTCATATCTGGGACTTTGTCCTTTAATTAACTAGAACTTCTCTTTGGTGACATGATTGTCAAATACGAGCAAATATGAATAAAAAAAGAGTTTTTTACAACTAACACCTTCTTGATCTTGACGTTTAAGAAGACGTATTTTTCTTAAACGCTGAACTGAAGGATAAATGATTTATGACATACCATGGACTACCTGTAGTTCCTTTCAGAAAGAAACAGGTATGCATGAGTCTGTTCCTTCTCTCTGAAATGAGCTATGGATAGCCTAGGGTGTATTCTAAATTAATTTATCCTTCGGTTCAGTATCAAAGACGAGCAGCGGAGAGGGGTCTGGTGTCAACGTGCGGTGGAGGGGGTCCTAAAGCACCCCCCTGAGATCTCGAAAACCAAGAGGGTTAGAAAAAACGCAAGTTGGACGGGGATATGGGGGCGATGGTGATCTACATTATGGCAATGTTTTATTGAACGAGGTTAATTTCTTCAGGGTAAAAAGAGACAGTAAATGCCAAGTTTGGGCCGTGCTGGATACCTATTGGGAAATGCCGTGGTGATGCGAAAAAATCAGGAAATGATAAGTTCTCAGAAAGCCCGCTGAAAATAGCGTGCCATCAAACACAGAGCGTTGTGGGAGTGACCTTGGGCCCCAAAACGATGACAAAACAGAAGACAGTAAACACACTAAAAGACTTAAAACTCACCCACAAAACCCATCCGTCGGTCAAATAAACCAAAAAAGCTAAAATATAAGACGAAGACAGCCCAGAAAGGCAAAAAATACCAAAGTCCTGACACCAAAATGCTTAAACCCTAAAAACCCCAAGAAGGCTAAGAAACCGTAAGAGGTAAGAGGTAAAGAGCGTGGGATGAGCCAACCGCAAAGTTTGGGTCCTTGGCCGTCGTCAGGCAAGGAGTGCTCCTCCTCTCCTCGCCTGACGACGGTCAAGGACCCAAACGTTGCGTTTGGCTCATCCCACGCTCTTTATGTTTTACCTCTTACGGTGTCTTAACCTTTTTGGGGGCTTTTAGGTAAAGCCCATGATGCGTTTTATCTTTGTGGACTTCACCTGTAATTGGGTATCATATGACCTGTTGGTAATATGACTTAAGAAAGAAGATATAAAAAAGGTGTTTTAGTTTCTGGACTTGGCATCTTTTGCCTTTTTGGACTGTTTTTGTCTTAGATCTTAGTTTTTTTGCTATTCTGGCCGTAAGGTGGTTTTTTGGGGTGGGTTTTAAGTCTTTTAGCCCTTTTACTATCTTCTGTTTTATCATCATTTTAGGACCCAAAGTCACTCCCACAACACTCTGCAAAAACCAGGAGTAGACCAAAAGAACTGCTGCCACCGCGCGATTGCGACGGTCCCAAAATGTAGGTCTGACTTTGAAAGCCTCTATGTTAAAATATCATTGACTGATTTTCGATCTTTTTCACCAATCAACGCGCTCATAAATTCTCTCAAATGTGGCCCAGTAGCGTTTTCCGTCGGCGAACGGTTCTCCACCCACCTTGGAAAAATATGTGGGGGGGCACTTTTGTACCCCCTCCACTTAGTGGGATAAGAAAAACATATCTTTTGTTACCGGATGACACGTTTTCAGTCGCCATCAGCATGTGCATCACTACCAAAGCACTAATCTCTCTTAACTTCTGCTTTGCAGGCCGCATCTCCACCATCTGTTGTTGAGCTCTTTCAAGATGCTTCCTCGCTCTTTCTGGCGAGTGCTGAGCCGCGAGGGTCGATCCCTGAGTCGCGCACTGAGCACCTCCGCCACTCGCCAACATGTGCTTCGCTCGCACGCCGAGGACATCGAGCTGGCCGACAAGAAGCCGCTCTTCGAGATGATCTGGGAGCTGCGCTCCCGCTGGCCGGAGCGCAACGCCTACGTAAGTCTGAAGGGTGCGATAATCTCGTAAAGATTGTGGTCAAACAGCACGCAATAAGGATGATACAGCAGTATGTGATATAGATGACACAGCAGCATCCATTGAAAGATCCAGGAACACCGATAGGGGGCACTTCGGTGAGAGGGTGCGATTTTCTAATGTGTGACCTTTCAGGGAGTGTCAAATTTCAGCATGTAGGCGCCAATACTCGCACCCTGGGGAGGGACGCGGGTGGGAAGCGACGCTTCAAGGTGTCAGAGCAACATCGGGAGGCGCGAGCCCTCAGTGTAGGGGTGTCGAGTGCATGAAAAGAAGGGTCCGCCTGCCCCCTTGCCTTTGATTCGCCTATGGCAGTATCATGCTTATTGCAAGACTCTCGAACACGCTTGTATATAACAGGCCGGAGTGTAATACGAATGTTTACACGGCGGATACCATCTGATGCTTCGCCGGTAGATAGTTCAGAGTGCAAGGTTGTGCTGCATCTGATCTCGCGGCGAACTGTGGCCGCCTTACGTCTAGTATGCAATGAATTGTCTCGGATACAAGAGCAGCCTCAGTGCGGTACCAACTACGGGAAACAGACCAATCAGCTCATGTATCTGGGTGTCTGGTACGGCTCTGCCTCCCGGTCCTGGTCTTTCTCTAAATAAGATGAATCCGTAACATTTGACACAAAAATTGTTTCTTGATGAAATGAATTTGCTTCTAACAATGGTACGTTCTGCGGGACCATATTTCGTCTGGACCCTGTAAGACGTAATAGTGTGCGGCGAGGACCTTGGTACACTGGCGGCGGAACTGGGGGGGCACATGTCCCCTCCCTTAAATAAGAAATTTTGACCCAAACCCTATGGCTGTGACTGGAAAGAAATGGGTTAAAAACCCATGGTGCCCCCTTAAATTCGGAGGTTCCGCTGTCACTGCCCTGGTACCGAGGCTGTTCGAGTATCCCGGATACTTATCACCAAGTGGGCTACCACTAGCGCGAGCTTGTAAAAATTGTATCTGGAGTCGGTTCATCAGCACATGTTAACTGGGCTATCAACAGCCAAGAAGATGCTGCTGTATTTGCTGGTTTGGATAACTTGACAGTTTGAATAGAATATCTTAATCGTGTTCACTTAAACGCGGATAAGATTGCAACTTTCCTCGTGTCAACAAACGTTTCTGGTACGGCAAAGCAATTGAAAAAATTTTATGCAGCTGTTGGGAAAACGGTTATTTTTATATTCTTCAGCTGTAGAACATATCAGTGAGGTTGCGCTAGGTTTTATATTTTTTAAGTTCATAAATACGAAACTTCAAAGAAAATAATGCGAATTTTAAGACTGGAGGCACCATGGCTATTCGCTACTCTGGGAGTGCTACTGATTGGTGATTTTGTGCGGAAAATATTTCTCCAGAGAGCTCTGCAGGCAATTCTGATTAGGTACTATTAACTTTGTGACACCTTTCAGCACATACGGTCCCATTCGTAAAATTTTGGTAAACCTGGGATTCGTTGAAACGATGAAGATGATCTCAACAATTAAGTCTTCCTGAGACTTCCAGTACACGGGAGTAGAAATAAAAGATAGCGTCAAAATCAGCAATTGTTGAATCGCAACGACAAATATCTAACTCTGGACAAATTTAGCCATGAATTGAATAAATGACAAGACATTTATGTCCCGGGTTTGCGCCCTGCAGCCTACTGGGCGCGGGGTAGGCCTCCGAGCATCTCTGCACCTTCTCCATCGGCGACGGCCGTCGGCCCTCAGGTACAGCAAGTTCTGGCACTAGCACAAATGATCGAAGATATTCGGTAACTATCCATGGATAGCTGACCAAGCGTCCCGACAACAGAAACCAAGTGCATGCTTGTCGGAAAAGACAGCCAGGCTTAACCAAAACTCGTGACCAGAGCCGAAATCGAATGTCAGGTTCACGTGTCCCGGAGGAGGATCTGCTCCTATCTTGGTTCTTTTATATCGTTTTTCAGAGTTGTTGTCGCATCCGTGTTTCTTTAGCTGGATTTTTTTAACAACCCCACTGGAGGTGGGACCTAGTAGGCTCCCCTGAGATCTAAAGAAATTAAGAGACTTAGAAAAACGCCCGTTTAGAGATATACGGACACTATGGTAATCTATATTATGACATCATTGACAGTTATTAGATGCTCTCTTTAAATACTTGCTAAATTTACAAGTATCTCCAAAGTTGATGAAACCCATCATACAGGTTTAAGTAAGCATTGCACAAACATACCTATGGATAATTATCTTAGTATACTTACTATGAAATAGGGATCAGTGCTTGTATGTCCTGCACTGACAATTCGCCCAGATGAACCTTGGGTCAATTAGAAAGAACAGTATAATGGTACTGACGCTTATTTTGCTGCGTAGTGATTGCGGTTATAGTGGTGGTTTTGCATGCAACAAACGCGCGTTCGATTCCCAGTGCAGTCTCTGGACGGAGCCACAACATCAGTAGCTGTTCTGAGAGAAAAATCGGAACGAAAAAGTAATGTGAATCTGCTGCAAACTAACTCCCAGCCTGATTTCGCAATCAGAACTTTTCTGTTTGTTTATGGCATCTGCTCCACAGATGGGGAACCTTCGGACTCTGCTCCAGTCACATATATGAGGCTCGTGATGAACCGTTAGGAAAAAGTTTGTGTAACTTTCCACGCTCTGTTTGAATATAGACCAGAGCAAGTGGATTTTGAACGCTCCCATACAAGCCCGTTTTTTGTAATCTACAAATATTGTCACCAAGCAGCGATTATAAGAACGGTGGGGTGTCTGGCTGCTCGGTTTGCATTTGGTGAGCTGCATTCATAATAATTGTTACTTGTATCACCTTACTTGATGAGGGTGCTAAATATGGCCCCGTAGTCATATTTTTAAGCGAGAAGTGTAACGTCAAAATACAATTTGGCTAAATTTTTGCCTTGGTTACTCAGAAATATCCATTTTTATTTCGAGTAAATGTGTTGTATGCAGTCAGAAAAAAGATCACAGAACAGCGGTATAAATTTGTTAAGCCCTTCCTTCACTTTTGTGAGAGCGACAGGTATAGTCGGATGTCTTTACTTGCAGAAAAGGCCAATAAGTCTAGTTCATCTGTTGCACGATTTTACACATCAGCTTAAGGGCACAAGTCACGTTTCCAACAGCAATAGGAAAGTTTCTCCTACTTAACAACATTTAGTTTCAGTAAGAAATTTGAAAATCAACTTCATTTCCAGCATGAGGTATAGGTACAAGAATTAAGTCCCTGAAATATTCTATAAAATTTTGACAATTTTAGGTGCTTTAAAACCCTCGGACGGCCTTTAACAGATCGCTAGAGTTGCATATCGTATTATTGGCTGCATTTTCCGAGAAAGAAACCTGAATACCAGAACACATATATATTTACCCACGATTTGATTGGTGAATTTAACCGTTTTTAAATAACCCCTTACATTCAATAGAATGTTTTGCGATAAGTGCCCTCCCGCCCAAAACCTGCATTAGAGACTCAGATAAAGACTTAAGGAGAGGTAAGTGCACTTTAAAGCACCTGTGAAGTGCCTTGTAAATACTCGAGAGTGCCTGCGACGGCTCTTCAAGGGGTGTTATGAATGACACTGCCATCATAGGCTGTTATCAGCAGTCTGCAAACAAGAGGCATCGTAACAGACTGACGCTCATCAAAGTCAGAAAGAAAAAATAGGGTGTGCCGCTTCCGTCAACGCCCTTCTAAGCAGGGGCGTAGCCAGGATTTCGCCCAGGAAAGGGTGGCGCCCCGAAAAGGGCCCCTTTGGCAGCGCCAAAAGGGTCCCAATGGGTAAAAAGGGCCCTGCTTGTTAAATGATAGTGCTGTGGAGGGCTTAAGAGGACCCTGTCTGGTATGAAATTTCAAATTTGGCCACAGAGCATAGTGCGGGCGAGCCAAGCTTCGCGCGGCCCGTGTCCTCAGGGGCCCTGCGGGCCCTCAGGGGGGGGTGAGGCGGCTGTCCCTGCCGCCCCCCTTGGCTACGCCCCTGCTTCGAAGTGTCCTATTTATGAGCCAACATTTTTTAATGTTTTTTATTGGCGTAGCCCAGGGTAGCCGAGTTGGGCCACCGCCCGCCCCCAGGAGCCATTAGGGGCCCCTTTGGTCGCATGAGGGGCCGCCATTTCTTGGCAAGCGACCACTTCTTCCCAGTGTTACAAAGGGTCCATTGTTGTCTCATGGAGGTTCCGGATGGATGTCATCCCGTCCCTGGAGATAAAATGTTATTTCTCCGCACGTTGGAGTATTAGCTACGGGAGAACTCGAACATGTAGTATAGGTAAACATAAAGCTCGATTATTGATACTTGTTACTGCACTTTTGGCATACATTGATGTTCACAAGGGAAGGCTTCAGAGCAATGTTCTTCATCACTCAGTAAGTTTGGATTCTTGCATGAAGAGTGACACAAGATCTTATGGGGATTGGAAATGGTAAACATCAGGTTCGTGTGCACTGGTTGTAGAAGCCTTTTGCTATAAATAAGACTTTTTGTCCTGATAGTTTTTGAACGATTGTCCTGAGACCTCACCGGGGATGTAGGGCAGGTTCTGTGAAGGAAAATACACACTCCGCTGTTAAAAACAACTCGCAGCCATCACTACCACTTACTATTCTGCAGAGCGCAGATATCATCACTTTTCTGCGCGTCCTTCCTTCAGACCTGTGGCATCTCGGGTCAAACAATCACCTTCCAAGAGACGTACCGAAACGTGCTGCGAGTGTCCGACGCCCTGGAGCAGCGCGGCTATCGCCATGGTGACGTCATAGCGGCGTGCATGCCCAACTGTGTGGAGCTGCCAACTTTGGTGCACGCCTGCGCAGCCCGCGGAATCGCCTGCACAACCATCAATCCGCTCTATACGGAGGGTAAGCGCTCTGCTGCGGTGTCGGGTGTTTCCCGGCACTTGTACACAGTGTGTAAGAGGATTGTGACTAAAAGTGTTCGGGAAATTTTAATTCAAGGTGTGATTTATTTAATAGGTATAGCAGGCGAAGAAACCACTGGTTTAACACGTCATGCACCGGAAGAAAAATAAAATTAGGTACAGCGTATGAGACTGGCAATAAAAAAATAAGCTTCGATAACATGGAGGCATTGCCGGCCTTTCAAGTGCCATGCGCAGTGCGCATTGCACACCCATGGGTCCCAGAGAGTCTCCACAGAATCCCACACGTCAAAAATGGTTTAGTTGCAAGGATCAACAACTCTTTTGTAGGCCACACATCGGACTATTTCAAAGGTCACGACACTGGCGAACTTGTCACGGCTGAGATAAACATTATCGCGGGTTCTTTGGTCACCAATGCTTATTTTCATTTCGGACAGTCCGTTGTCCCGATTATTTACGTATGTACCTCAGAAGCTGATTGGTCATTATGTGGCAATGGGTGCAATAGCTGATTATAGTTGGGTGGGCTTATGTAATTCGACAGCATGTACTAAACTCCTAGATGTTCTTTATCGTTTTAGAACTGAGTATAGAAGTGGGAAAACGTTAATTCGAACAGTGTGCTTCGCTTACGAAAAAACTTTATGTTACAGTCTTTATCTCTTAGTTCCTGCTCCTCTAAGCCACCCGAAAACGTATATTTTCATACACTGCCGCCACTTGTGTGATATGCTGGGTTGGTAGTTTTAAGTATCACCTAAGTAGGAGAAAATTATAGATGGAGAAAAAGTGCAGGAAACGGATGGAAGACACTCAGGTTTATCAAAAGGAGGGTTTCCCCCACGGGAATTTCAGGGGAAACCAGGGAGTACAGTGCTCAGAACAACTCATTATTAACGCAGTTCAGGTTATGTAAAAATCACATGTGCATAAAACAAGGCAAGGCTTTTTTAACAGCTCGCGTTCTGCCGTATACATTTGTCACATAATAGTTTATTTGCATAGGCGTAGGAACTGTTTCCAAGTAAGGGAGGGAGGAAAGTTGTCACCGCTGGTGGGGTCAAATATGATTCGGCCTATTACTTGATTTGTTTACGGAAAAGGTCCAGAATTGGCTCAATGGTGGGGGACACTGGCCTCCCCGGATCAAGAGTTGGGCGAAACCGCCCCCTGCCCCCGCTTCCTGCGCCTATGTTTGTTTGTAAACAAGTCGTATATGCAGACGCGTGACCTCGGCTCTTGCAGTCAGCGACGCCGATGAATACTGCCGACGCTGTTGGATGCCAAAGAACCGGTTCTCAAGAAGGCCAGACCCAGAGGTGAAGAGCGTAATAGTGTCGGCAGCTGCACCAGAAACGCTTGCGTGGTGGATCCGTTAGTAGAGCTGCTGAGGTCCAGTGTTATACATGGTTTACTAGATTTTTCAAACAATGATTTTTCAAACAATTATTGGAAACTCTCAGTTTGAAAGAATGTCAAGCCACAATATTAAAAGGGAAATAGTATGATGTTAACTTTGTTTTAGCTTTCCCACGGGCCTGTTGAGCTGCCTGAAACCGATTTTGAAATCCACAAGTTAAAAGCACGAAAACATAAATGATATTTTAGCACCGCTTTGGAGTATTATTGGGGGTGCCTGGGCACCCCCAAAGAGATATAAATCCACACCGCCGATCAGATGTCTTCATTCATTCCAGATCCAGAAATAGTGACGGAAGCCTGCGGGTGGAACTGCATACACGAGAGACTAGAGTGCATGCAACATTTACCCGCTGGGAAGCTTAAAGGCGATTCCCGGGACAGGAATCTTTCCGAAATCATTGCTTGAGTTGAAAATATAGGAGTGTCATTTTCAAAATGTTAAAATTTTCTTTCTTTATCCACAGTATTGAACTTTATACATCGAAGCCTGATAAGGGAGATTTTGTTTTGATATACGACAAATTGAGTGTTCATCCCTTGTATTTGACCTCTCTGACCGGAAGATCAGACAGACAGTAAAAAAGTAGCAGCGAATGCCTACAACTGCTCAACTTTGTCAGTTTTCCATAAAGCTTGGAAGACTTCTTCAGGATGGGATTCTGCTGACGCACCAAGCCCCTCCTCCAGAACAAGCTGAGAAACATTTTAACATAGTGATGCCTTTTCTGTAAATTAGACTATTTGGGAAGCACGCTTCTGCCTCCAGACGAGTCCTTGACTGTGCTTGCTCTGCTAGTAATGTGATAAAGCCAAAACACCCCCTGGGACAGGATGAGCTTACCCTCCACAAATTATGAGCGAAAGCTGCTTGACGCTTACACAAGGTTCCATTGGGAATTTTTGTGTACCCAGCAGATTTCACCGCACCAGCGTCATTTCATAAGCGCTGACGAACTGCATCTACCGCAGAATTGCAACAAATGCAACTGCGTTTGCTGTGGATCTGCAACAAATGGAATTGCATTTACCGCGGATCTGTGGAAGTTTAGCCGCATGTACTGCAGAACTGCAAAACATGGAATTTTATTTACTGCGGACTTGTGACAAACAGAACTACATTTACTGCAGAATTGTGACAAATGGAATTGCATTTACCGCGAAATTGTGACAAAGCGAGCCGCATTTACTGCCGAACTGCGACAAACGGAATTGCATTTACTGTGGAATTGTGACAAACGGAACTGCATTTACTGCGGAAATACAACAAATGGAATTATCATTTTCCATAGAATTGTGATACATGAAATTGCATTTACCGCGGGATTATGAAAAATTGAGCCGCATTTACTGCGGAGCTGAGACACATGGAATTTCATTTACTACAGAATTGTGACAAACGATACGGCTTTTATCGGGAAATTGCGAAAAATGAAACAGGACTTATCGGGTAGTTGTGGCCAATGGAACTGCAACACCGGATATCGGGAGGTTCAGTGACAAATTTAGGGACGTAGATTGAATATGATATCGAATCTTGCCCCAATGATTCTTAATATTTTTCCCACCAGGGCAGAACTTGTGTGACGAGCACAGAACATCAGTGATTTGCGAGTCGTTTTGTTCCGGCACTAATGACAGTTTGACATTACTATTCTTTCATGTTTCCCTTTCAATGACAACTTATTAACTTTTTAAGCTACCACTACTTGTGAACATGAAAAATATAACCCAAGAGTTGTCCTCAACTCGCTTTTGGTACGGAACTTTCTCTCTAGATGAGAGTTCAGTGATAGGTTTCTAGCGTCGTTCTAGTTTGACCCAATTTTTTCATGGAGTGCGACGTAAGGTTTTTGTGTGAAACGTAGGTTTTAGTGGCTGGCAAAAACTCCCTGACGGGGCGGCGGGCGACGCGCAGTAGCGCTATTCAGGGATGAACCGATTGACGTCATGGGCATTGATCCTGGCACGCCGCCGCAGAGACACACCGTTCAAGGGCAAGAGAGAGAGAGAGAGAGAGAGAGAGAGAGAGAGAGAGGGGAGAGAGAGCGAGAGAGAGAGAGGGGGAGAGAGAGAGCAGGTTAGGAGTGTTCCTCGCTTTAGCAAGGCATTGAAAGCGGCAGCGGGAGCCTGATGGGCCCTCTGGCCGATATTCTAAGTTCCACCCCTCCATTTTCTTCCAGGCCTCTTCGTTTATTCCCAAGGTGACCGTGTCGCGTTGTATGCGCCCACATGCCTCCTCATTCAAAGTCAGACACCTTGTCTGATAGGGAGACACCTGCCAACCTAAGGAGAAGGACAATATCAACACTGTGAAGCACAATACTGAAAAAATATCGGCGTCATTTCGTATTACTGCACTGGCATGCCTAGTGCTCGCTGTGCATTTTTCGCTCTATGTCTTGGACAGGTAATTTGACGCCACGGGTTTTTCATATCTGTTGTAAACACGTGAGCTGTCCATTTTTTATCAGCAGGGCTGCGGTGCCGGGGGAACAGTATCACCTCTACAACATTCCTGGAGGTCTCTCTTATATGTTTTGTTCGTATTAAGTAGCTTAACACTCGCATTGACGGGGGTCTGAGCCACCTTCTCTTTGACGAGGGGGGGCGGGTACCCACCTCACTTCTTTTACCGGTAAATTTTCTATTTCAGTCGAATTTCAAGCCGAGTGCGGGCGTAACTCAATAATTGTATCGAAAGAATCACCGAAAGGGTCCTAAGATCCCATGTCCGAAGAGGCTCTGATCCCAGTGAGGGTAGTGGTCCATCAGGCATGCCACGGGTTTTTCAAGAACACCACCACTAGCGTTAGGCGGGAGGAAGAGGGTGAGCGGGGTCGTCAGTGAAACTTTAACTATGAACTGATGGATCACTACCCTACCCTTGAATATATATATATATATATATATATATATATATATATATATATATATATATATATATTTGTTTTTAATTCCCCTACACGTTAATTAGTCCAGTCAAGTTAGCATTTTTATAATGGGAACATTTCATAAAATTCAGACCCCGCCATAAGATACACCATTGTGTTTGCAATTGATAGGGGCGTAACATATCCAAAATCCGCAAAAATCTACCGAGCGGATATTTTATAACAGGGGTGCTAAGTCCACGTGCCAGGGAAAAACCAGAAATTTCAAAGTATAACGTTGTGGTGTGTCGAGCCTGCAACATCGTCCCAATGGCTATAATTTTTGGGAGGCCGGTACATATGATAATGACCAATTCAAACAACCTTAGCTGGCCTAAATGGGTTGGCAGGAGTGTCCTTCGCTTTCCCATCTGTTTATTTACATAATCTGTCCCTTTCACCGGGTGTATTTATGTATGCAATATATGCATGTGCATAGATATATCCGTTCAGAACAGTACTGTCTGCGCGAGAAGACTGGGCGTTCACCCATGGCTGTAGATCGGCGCAAGCAAATTAAAGCGTGCGGGTTTTAGTGCTCGACGACTTTTGTCTGTCATCACTATGGCTGAAAAATGAGACTGAGCAATGGACATAGTCCATGTTTGTTGGATATAGGAAAATATGATATATATGGCTAAAGACAGTCCTCCCGGATATTCTTCGGATGCGGTTGGGAAAGGTCCTAACCCTGACCTCAGTGACAGGACTTGCATATAGTGGGACCAATAATCTCGGTTCCATGAAGCTATTCTAAGTTTATAACGTTGATTGCCGCATGTCTTTGACATTGACACCACACATTTACAACATGAAACCCTGGGATGTGTTATCAGTTATGAGTATTATAGGTACCAACAGGTATCCTTAGCTCTTTTGAATGCACTATCTTGTCGTGTGCAGTTGTGTAAATGCCACTCTACGACCCCGAAAGAATCTGGTTCACCTTTGACCTTTGTCCCATCCGGTGGTTTTGACCCAGTTCAGTGGTTAAGTGATAACGTGTGGAGAGGTAAGGAGGCGTATGGCCAAAGTACAAGATGCGTGCTGAACTGAAGTGGAAAAACTTCGCCTGAAAGTCCTGACTCAAGGGATTGTTATCAGCTTGAACAGAGAAGCTTCCACCCGCGTTTGTGTGCGAATCTATGTAAAAAGAGCAATCTTAGTGTGCAAAGCGTCGGGAATGCCTTACTCTAACTTAACTTCGGTTGCCGTTGTCATCGAGTTATCTCTGTCTCTTTTGGAGCACCAATGCCGTATTACTGCTGATAAGCTCAAAGGTGCGAGGTTACTCAAGCGAATCCGGAACAACTGTGATCTCTATCTCTTATCATTTGCAGTGGGAGAGCTTATGTTTTTGCCAGACGAAAAAAGTGATAAGACATATTTAGCAAAAAAAAACAAATTTTTGAGCGGAGAAGTACAAATAACTTAGTTGTTAACAGTATAAAAACTTAAGTTCTCAAGAATGTAGCCTGATGATAAAAACGGACTTTAGACCAGAAATCAATGCCAAAGCTTAGTGGGTGAGGGATATTCACATTCTAGGCGCATTTTGCCCGCGGCATCAAAATAGATACTACAATGTAGGAAATAGGACTTCTTCATTTACCGAGGCCTGGTTTGTGTAAATCTGAAGCAAAATAATGAAAAAATTGCATACAACTATCCAAAGATCTTCCCAAAGAATGGACTTAGCATATTTTGCATTAATGATTGCTGGGGTTTAACGACGCACCAACTGCCAGGGTCATACGGCGTCGCCAACTCTCACCCTGTTAGAAGGGATTTTGGGGATCAGATCGACTTATTCAGAGGCTCCACCGGGACTTGAACCCGGGACCAGTGGCTTAGAAGACAAGGGTGCTATCCACTAAGCCACCTAATCCCACCGGAACTTTGCATTAATCATCGGCAGGTAATAGTGATAAAATGTACCCTTATGTAAGAATTTTGACAAAACCATATATTTACGGTTATTAGGAAGACGACCGTGACAATTTCAGTCGTATTACCAGCAGTTTCAAAAGCAAATTCACCTGCAATTTGTCAATAACAACATACAGTCAAATGTTATAATATTTTCGTTACAAAAACATGGAGTAGGTATATATCAAGAGTCATATACAACTCTGCCAAAAAACACCCTGCAAAATTAAGTAGTCAAATTTTAAGAGCACGTCAAACAATAATTCATTCAAACCAAAATCAAAAACTCTTTTCGGCTCTGTTCGAGCCTGTTCCCTCCCAAACGCAATTAAGATGGGGATAATGTCTAGGGATGCGTAAAATTTCATTACCCTGCATGAAGGTAAAGCGTATTTTTGTAGGATTTTAACACGCGCATTGACGGGGGTCTGAGCCACCTTCGCTTTGACGGGAGGTGGGTACCCGCCCCCTAAGATCTCGAGAACCACGGTAGGTAGCGAAAAACGGTAAACAGCGTTGGGTAGCCCATCCACTTTTTCCATCGAAAATATTCTAACCATTTTTTTGTAAGGTCACCTTTGAGGTCACAAGAGGTCAAAACAAGCCGCCATAGGGATAACATGTAAATTAAGTTTTTCGGCCATTACATCTGAACAAGTAAAGATGTAGCAAAACGACTTTAGCTATATGAATCCTCGCAGCAAGCCGAATGGAATGATATATCATTTGACCTTGCTAGGTCAAATCAAGGATTTGACCTGACCTGAGGTCAGGCCAGGGTCAAATTATATAAAATGCATACCATTAGAACCGCAAAGTCAAGGCAAGTCTAATGAAGCTAAAATAAATGCTCTATCACCATCCGTTACTGAGTTATTCAGTAAAAAACATTTTTCCCATGTATTTCCAATGGATAGGTCATGCCTCGTACTTGACCTTAGGTCATCGATATGAAAAATACCGGAACATATTTTAGAGAAAATATAATGAAAATATAATGTAATAATATAAGGCCATTATTTGATATGAGTTTCAACCGGACAAGTTCACTCTGCTCCGACTTATGCTACCTTAAACTTTTTAGGTCAGATCACTTGACCTGTACTGGTGACCTGACCTGAGATGACCTAACCTTAAAATTTTCAAAAAGTTGTAAAAATGATGAGGGAAAGGTATGCCAAGTACGGCGGCGCTACGCGCTGCCGTTTTCTGCTATCTCCGAAAAACCCGAGGCGGGGGGGGCGGGCGGTACCGGCCTCCAGCCGTCAATGCGCGTGTTAAGGAGAAAAAATTGGACCTAAAACAATGCTGTGTTTTCAGCAAGTAATCTGTAGGTAGAAAACGTGCCCATATTCAAAATAGTTTCGAAACATAATCGTCTATCTAGAGAAATATTTCAATACTGACTTAAGGTGTGCGTCTTATTTCACTTTCCCTAGATATTCCTCAGTAGTTTGACCATTAGGCCTAGTGGTAAAACTACTGTCTTAAAAAACGTGTGACGGATTGTCAAATTGTATGTTCCACGAGAGAGTGACGTAGAAACTATCGTTACCAAGCACAAAGGTGGCACACTTATTTTTTCTGTTTCACAGATGACATTGTCCGCCAACTGGAGGTTTCGGAGGCGAAGGCGATCGTGGTGCACGCCATGCTGCTACCCGTAGTTCTGAAGGCGGCCGCCAGGGTGCCGGCCATCCGGGACGTGATCAGCACCGGCCAAACGCCACCGGAGGGAGTGATCAGCTTCACAGAGCTGCTGCGGAAGGGCAGGGAGGTCACTCCGACCGTGGATATTGACCTGAAGAAGGATCCGCTGCTGATTCTCTTCTCCAGTGGTACAACTGGCCTCCCGAAGGGCGTCATCCAGACCAACTTCTGTCTGGGATCAAACTTGCTGCAGGTGCACTCTCCACGCTTCCTGTGGGAGTCACCAGGTGATCTATTCCGCTAAAGCGCGCCATAGATTTGTGTGCCTGTCTCTTACCATACTGCCCTCTTGTTTATTGTGACTCTTTCCGCATGGTAGGTTAACTGCAGCCTCTGGTATTTTTTTCAGGAACAGAACGCTTCCTGGCCGTGCTACCAATGTTCCACACGTTCGGGATGTTCCTCTACGCATTCAAGAGCCTGCTTGTGGGTGCCTCCACGGTGTTGCTACCACGCTTCGAGCCAGTCATGTTTCTGGACAGTATTAAGAAGCATCAGGTAAGAAGACACTAGTAAGCTTGATTCACTGCTGATAAGATATTTAAACTGGTAAAAAATGATCATTGGTGCTCAATTCGAAACCTTGTTTTACACCGACCAAATTAAAATGTCTAACGTGTTACCAGAAAAGTTTTGTGTATTGAGGAATAGAGGAGAAAATATGGTAAGCTGCTTACAGACTGATGTAATCAGATATTTCGTGGCCAAAATCGCTAAAACTCATCAACACCGTTACCGGTGAAGATTTTCCATCATTTCTGCCCATTTTACCTCATATTCAGCAATAAGGTTAACTGCTTATCGTTCCTTGCTTGGGGAGAGAAAGCGCATGAGCTGCGGTGTTTTTAATTCTCGATGTTTTGCTTTAAGACAATGCTTGTTCACTTTCCTTCCCTGGGAACAGGAAGTTCGCCGCTCATCACCTTTTTCGAGAACAGGTGAAAGGCTTGTGGCATGACTTTCCATCACGTGCTGTCTGTCTGATGCGGGGATTTTTTAATGACCTGATGATTGACAATATATTCTTCTCCTTAACCTAGTATTCAGAAAAATGTTGGCTGGTTATACTTTTCTCGTTTGGGGAAAACATATAGCCTGATATAGCTTAGTTGTTATATTCTCTTTGTTTTCCTTTAAGAAAAGGCTTCTTCGCTTTTTGTTCGCAGCCGACTGCTCTTCATCTGGTTCCGCCACTCATCACTTTCTTGGCAAACAGTAAAGAAGTCGACGAGACGACCCTCTCATCGCTTAAAGTTGTCTTCTGTGGAGCTGCGCCTTTGGGAGAAGCCATCGTAAACCGACTGCTCAAGAAAACCAAGAGCGATTTCGTGTTTATTGAAGGTATTCAATCACTGGAATCCTATTATGCGGCAAATATACACCGCTGCATCGTTTCTAGACATTGCGAACAAGTTCGTGTAGTGTTGCCCGTTAATACCTTGATTTTCCATAAGCGTCAACAAATCCTTACATCATTTTGGAGCATCATAACGACCCCAAAAATGGCATGTATAATTATTTAGAAATATTAGTGACGTCATAATCCAAGTGGATGTATGAAAATTATAATCCTTACGTTTATCATACCCTGTTCAAATGCTCGAGACTGGATTCCACTTTACACGACCTTGGATGAGAGTCAATTGACATAAAAATGCTTGCATGTGTTTTTTTGTCATAGCTACAGAAATGACTACACAGCATGAACATTAATACCAATTTTATGGAGCATTTGATGATATTGCTTACCAATGCGAGTTCAACAGCCTAAACTCGTTAAAAATTCTATTTCCACCGAAAGGATAAGCCCATAGTATAACCACATATCTTTAAAGAATGACGTTTTTACAGATTTGATGACACCTTTATGGCGTCATCAAAACGAGCAAATAAGAGATTGTATCAACAAATATATTTATGGCGCCACGCTATTGTGTGTAACACGCATATGATTTCTAAAAATACATTCCTTTAGCTAGACTTTGTATTGCTGATTCTGATCGTGTATTTTATTTTACGCTCTCTGGGCTATACATTGATCAAAATGTAGATTTTATGGGAAAAGTGTGTTTTTAAAGACCAAAAAATCCTTGACTTACATCAAGTATTGCTGATGACATTTTAAAGATTTAAGGCGTGTAGAGGCGATCGATCAGGCAAAGTGTGTATTTACAAACATATTTCCGAAAATACTGTTCTCTGTTGCCCAAAAATGGATACAAAAATGAAAAAAAAGTTATTTTTGTAAGAGCCTTAGCCGTATGACGTCACTATTTCTTAATGTGAAGAAGAATTTTATCTGGTTGCCTTTAAGTATCAATTCTGGACAGTTGCAAGTTTCGTTTCCAAACCTTAGCTATGAAGACAAAGGAGATGTGTTCAAAAGCGTGAAGGGGGAAGCTAAAAATGCCCTCTCTGTTTATATTTATTCAATAGCCAGCTTCATCGATGCTCTTTTCTTTATATTACTCTTATTTTCAGTCAATATGATTCGTCTTCGAAGCAGTCTACTGATAACATTCGTCGCGTGATTCAGAACCTGACCAGGCTGCATTTGTTTCTGCAGGCTGGGGTATGACTGAAGCTTCTCCAGTGGTCAGCTTCAGTGCTAAGGACAAAACTGCCGAGGTTGGCTCGTGCGGGGTGCCCGTGCCAAACACGGAGATCAAGGCCATCTCTGTTGACGACGGAAGAGAACTAGAACAAGGGGAGAAAGGAGAACTGCTTGTTCGAGGACCCCAGGTCAGAAGAAGAAAGAGATGCAAGTAGAGATGGGTGGAGAGGGAGGAGAGCGAAGGGAGAGAGCAAGGGGAGAGAAGGGAAGGGCAAGGAAACGAGAGGGGTATGGGAGAGGGATGGAAGTGCGAAGGAGTGTAAAGAAAAATGTAATGGAATTATATTTCGGTTTCTCTACTCCTTGTTTTGCACATGCACAATTTCTGACTTGATTCTGGATGGTAATTGTCAGTTGATGCCCGGATATCTCAACAACGCCGAGGCGACGGCAGCGACTATCGACGCTGACGGGTGGCTCCACACCGGCGATGTGGGCTACTACGATGAAAATGGCTTCGTCTACATTGTTGACCGGGTCAAGGAACTCATCAAGTATAAAGGATTCCAGGTAAGAATTAGCTGAGGTGATAAGTCCACGAAGAGAGTCACGGGATAGTACAGGGCCACGAGGCATGGGGTTAGGAGGAGGGACCTTCGGAAACAGATGTATCTTGGTTTTTCAAGAATTCTGTTATTTGATTCGTCCGTGTAAAAAAAACTGACAGGTCTAATTGCGCCAGTGTAAACAAATTTAATAAAGGCATTAGGTTATTCAGGACATGATATTTGGGAGACGTTTGTCTTCGATAAACTGACATACAAAAAAGTACACGGTGTGACCATCGTTTAACTACGATAAGAGCTTTGCACGTTTTGATATGACGCAGATTATTGTGGTGCAGTGTCATCGTTACTTTCTATTGAACTGGATTGCATGATAGGAACTTAGGACAGGCACTGCGGCCTAGCAACAGCACTGGCGCCACTTGACAACAGTAAACACAGTGGTAGGAGATATTCTGACAGGAGAACTAAGGTAGTGCTGACATCTCAAGGGAAAGTCACCGCAAACCTGTTACAGTCGACATGAGCATGGGACGTTTCCAAAAGTCCAAGGATAACAAAAAAAAACACTGAAAATGTCAGCTTCATTCAAAGTAAAGCAGGTCTGGAAAACACAAAAGAAAATAACTTTGTTTTCAAATTCATTTTCGCAGTCCCTTCCAACGCATCAGTAGTGCGTTGGATAAGGCTGAGGGAGGCTACAGCAATTATGCAAGAAGCGGGGCAGAACCCAGGGTCGGGGCTCCGTTGCAAAAAACAACGAAATGCTTAGAATACAACCTTTCTGGGCGTAGAGCAAGTGAGGCTACATCCTAACCCAGACCGAATTAAAAGAAGGAAAATTCACTACGCTCGGAACAATTTGATATAAAAGTCTCTCTGCACTCTGTACAAAACTGTGTACTCACCCTGTACTCTGGCGTGAAGAATCGCCGTGAGTGGTGGCAGTGTCAGGCCCACTTCCGTCGGTAGGTGGCCCCGGCTGCGCTGGAGGACCTGCTCCGAAGTCACGATGCTGTAGCCGATGCTGCCGTCATCGGTCTGCCTGACGACGAGGCCGGGGAGCTGCCGCGGGCCTACGTGGTCCTCCGTGACGAGAGCGCCACCGCCGACGCACTGACTGAGTTTGTCAACAAACAGGTCAGCGAGGGAGCCGAGGCTGATGTTCTCTGAAACACTTCCAACATGTGGACTTGTGTGGGATACTTTAAAAAGTGATTTTACAGTTTCCCGACTCTTCTGTTTCATGTAACTGGCAGAATCGATTGAAGGTACCGGTCTGTTGTTAAGTTGTACCGTAGCTCACGACCTTCTGGTGTTTCAGGTGAGCCCTCACTCAAAGCTGAGAGGAGGGCTGCAGATCGTGCAGTCGATACCAAAGAATGCCTCGGGAAAAACACTGAGACGCGAACTACGTGAGCAAGCCATTCAGGAGCTGGCGGACTCCGAGTCGGGAAGTGCCGCCCAAAGGGAGCAGTAGCTTCAGTGGTTCCGGTTGGTCAGAGGGGAATCGATCGGAAACAGACAGAAGGAAGCTGAAGACCGGCTCTCAGGAGGTGTGACGGAGCTTGTGTTTCATATTTCTTTTCGTCGATAGGTCGATTGTGTATTGTGGCACGGAGGTGCAGACTTGGAAATGTGTATTTGAAGGGATAGTAGAGGTGACGAGTCCAATCGCCGACCCGGTGAAACATTACCGCAGGACATTGTGCTTAGAGCAGAGACCTTTATCGTTACAGATGAGCATTTTGGGAAAAAATGCCTCATTTAGAAAGCTGAAAACGAAACTTTTGTCAGTTAAAACGTACTAACAATGTTTTTCAACGTTCAAATCCCTCTGAATGATATGGAAGAATGTTTCACCTTTCCGCTTCCAGTCTCATGTTATATTTATAAATGACCCTGGTCGGAAGGCGGGATAGTTATTCCCTAATGTGGTAAGAAATCACATTGCTGATTACCACCTATGCCAAGGGCCAGCTACTGACGTCATCAAGGAGAGAGGGACTGAGCTGGTTGACTCTGGTGTCTTATCGTGGGCTCTTAAAGATGAAAATACTGGGGACACTCATCTGCAAATCGACAGGTACCTTTTCGGTCGCTGGGAATCGTTGTGCATTACCTTTTTTGAAACACCACATTAACACAAAATCAAGGTTTAATTAAGAAAACTAGGTGATGTTGTTGGTTTGTAATGCTTTTTATTTATAAAATACACATTTTCCGGAACGAACTAACAATCCGGTTGAAATTTAATTGATGATTTGGGGCTTAGGGCCGCGCTAACTTTCGTGGCCATACAGTGCCCATATCAATATTGGTAACTAAGGCCTTTGATAACTTCTTGGCGAAGAAATCTGCATAGTTTGTTCCAAGGGATTCCGTCCGTAGTAAAATAAGCCTTCGCTTTCTTGTCACCATCATCATCACTGGGCGATAGACTGTCAAATAGGTTAAGCAGAAAAATGTCAGCACTTACTAGTAAGTCGCGCTGGCAGGCGCACGGCAAGGTTGAAACTTAAGCAGGTCCCATTCTACTGTAGATGTAGGCGCTGTAAAGTCAATTTATCCCGAAAGAAGTGTTCTTCAGGGGGGAGATATGCAGTTCGAATGTATGTTCTAGGTATATATACATTCCAGTAAATTCTCACATCGCTAACCAGCGGACAGGGGCGTAGCCAGGATTTCGCTCAGGGTGGGGGGGGGCGGCGCCCCGAAAAGGGTCCCTGCGACAGCGCCAAAAGGGCCCTGATGGGTAAAAATGATCCGGCTTGTTACAGAATAGAGTGCTGAAGAGGGCTTAAGAGGGCCCTGTCTGGTATGAAATTTCAAACTTGGCCATAGAGCATAGTACGGGCGAGCCGCGCTTCGCGCGGCCCACGTCCTTGGGGGGCCCTTCGGGCCCTCATGTCCCTGCCGCCCACCCCTTGGCTACGCCCCTGCCAGCGGAACTCATTGGGTAACTAATTACTATTAACATTGGGCATCTTGAAAATGTTTGTTGTAAATAGCAAACAAGCTAATGGCGTTCGTAGCCAGTTGCTGTAAAAATTGCTTAGATTTTTAAGTAGCTGTTGTCCTCTTTGTAGGCAGTTCAAGTGAAAATATGACAAGGATTCATATTTACAGAAGAGAAGCTCATCTCAGAAGGGATGTTTATTGCTTAGCGTGCTACCTCTAGGACTAAGCAGTTTCGGTGAAACTCGATATGGGCTACTTTTGACGACAGGTTGTGAAAGGATCGGTTGTGGTGCCGTTCAGCGTGCTAGCTAATTGCCTGTGTGTTTTCTTACATTTTGTTTTGTTAACTTTTCTGGGGCTGGATCTAAATGACATTCATGCCTGTGTGAAGGTCTCAACTAATTTGGGGGGATGCTTGTCACGTTTATTGCCGTAGGCGACCCCTCAGTTCCGGTAGCGTTCTTTTCGCATTCAGATTATCTCTTATTCCCGATTGGTTTATTTCCACGTTCAGAATACTGATGGGTTATCATTCACGTTGAACCGCCGGCTAGATTTGTGAGCTCTTCCAACTGCGGCGTACTATTGCTGCTTATCTTGCCACTTAGAACCCAGCAAGTACTGTGTTAGATGGCTTGTGTACCATCGGATGTAATTATCACGCTGCTCCCTACCCGATTGTAGCTTATCGTAGAAGTAGTCTGCCGAGAACAGCCTGCAAATAGACATTCTAGGTATGACGCGACAATTCCAGGGGCAAGACCTCTCGAATAGATACTGAGTTGAGCAGCAGGTTTATTGTCGGATCCATGAGCAAACTTTGGGGGCTAAATTGAAAACAAAATCACAAAACATATTATTGTGTAGAAGAACGGCTAAAATTTTGCCCCTTTGGGATAAGTGACAAAATATACTATTTTAGACTTTCGTAGGATCTCGTTCGAACTTCCTCCACAAGAAGATATTGGGGGTCGGAGCTTTCGTACTGTTTTACAGTGCTTCGTCAGCGATGATCGTTCGGAATATAAGGGGAATAAAAATATTTTTATCCCCCTGGAAAGCGATGATCGTTCGGAATATAAGGGGGATAAAATTTTTTATCCCCCTTATATTCCGAACGATCATCGCTGACGAAGCACTGTAATACAGTACGAAAGCTCCGACCCCCAATATCTTCTTGTGGAGGAATTCCGAACGAGATCCTACGAAAATAGACTCCGCAGTATGACATTTAAAGAATTTTAGACTTTGTTGGGGGCCAAGGCCCCTTTGTCCCCCTCTTGGATCCGCCAGTGAGGAGGGCCACCCCACCAACCCCTGCCCCTGCCACCATTGGGGGAGGCAAACCATGTGACATCTCCAAGCAGTGTGATAAAGTTGCGAATCCAGGGGGTTAAGGCATTTGCCCCCCCCAAACATAAAAGCTCGGGGTAAAACCATGTTTTTTCCTTCTCCAAAGCTGTCATTTTGTGGCTACATATTTCACCCTGGGTGGTTTGTTTTTTGTTTTGTTTTTTTTTCTTGGGATTGCCCAATCCTAATCTACCGGCTAGTTAAATTGTGGCCAAATATTTCACGGTGTGACGTTTTATCTTGTTTTCAACTTTTGGTTTGCTTCCTCCAAACCTGCCGGCTAGGTTCACCACTGTTGTGATACCACACTCGCAAATGCAGATACAAGGCAGCCGCACAACTAGAAGCACGACTTGACAACCCACGCTTTTGGACCGGCACATAACCTTAGCCAACCAATAATCTGGAGATTGCTCAAGCAGAAAGCTTGACTACGACCCACGCGCCGCATGGAACTGTACATAGGCGGATCAGGATTGCCAATCGGAGGGGGCACCTTCCCGGGGGGCGCCACCCGGACCAGGAGGGCGCCACTTATGACCGGCAAAACCTATCAGGTCAGCGCCAAATCCTATCGGTGGGCGCCGACTTTCGTATCCTGGGGGGGGGTGGGAAGCGACATTTCAGGGGGACGCCATCAACCTTTCAGGGGGCGCCGAGGGTCGATCAGGGGGGGCACGTGCTCCCCCTTGCCCCCTTGGATCCGCCTATGGAACTGTATGCTTTGTATGAGGCTTACATTAGGGGCTGTTAAAGCGCCCTGCATGGCAAGAGGTTGGGTTGAGGCAGCCATATTTAATGGTTAGTTGCCCGCCTAGGTAAGAGCGTAAGTTGATGTGCGCGATGGTGATGGCCATTTTAGCCTTCAGGGTACACCTGCCCCATATACTTCTCGAATGTACAAGTTTCTGAAAGGAGATATTAACTCAGTCTACCGTGCCCACCTCGTTGCCTGTACCCGTGTGTGAGGTAGTTACTTCCTCTACGCTTTGCTGTGGAGGGGTGTGCCAGTGTGGAGTCCTTGGGATCGGTATCAGTCGACGCGGACTACTCTGTCCCATTGGAAGATGTAGAGGCTAATCGGGTGTGAAGTCATTCACTGCTCAACCAGCTAACCACTTGTCTTGAACACGAGACTCTTAGCAGCGCGAGACTCACTGTGAGGTGTAGGTACAAGTGGAGCTTCTAGAGTTGCTCCTCCAGTTTCGAACGCTCAATGATTGCACTCAACGACTTATAAATAAAAATGCTTGATGTTCAACGGTTTGAGTGCTTTTTCGTCCGATCCTAACATGAATCAGGCAGTGTTTAAGTGTTGGTGTGTTTTGGTAGTAAAGTGTAATGTTAGCCCATTTTATACTTCATTTGAAGCTGTTCGCTACGTTCAATGTCAACACTGAATTATGTCTAGTGGGTTTAGGCCTTACTTTTTCCTTGTGAAGTTTAAGCTCGGTTTCTGCAGTGCGCTAATCAATCAAAGTGGGGTGTGGGTCTCAGGCGATTGTGTTGTATGACATGAATGGGAGTAGCGCATTTTTTGTTGAAGATTGTTTGACCGGTCCCGTGACTGGGATAGCCAGCCGATGTATGGGGTGGGTGGGGACAATAATATTATTCTCTAATCAAAGGGCAAATTCACCCGGACTCGATAAACTGCCTTCTAGTTCCATGGACTTATCAGTTGAATAGAATGGGATGTTTCAAATGTTCAAGCTCATCTTACTGAATATTTATCTGCATAGGGCGTTGAACGTTGGTGAACGGTCCACCACTGGGCTCATCATTATAAAGATGGAAAACGATTAATGATCTTGTCATCCAGAGAAGGCGGGCGAGAAAAGGGGGAAATGAGCAGAAAGATTGGCCCCTTCTATCTAAAAACATATGTTTATACAGTCTTTCCTTTTTTACTTTGCCAGGAAAACCTGGAAAGGAAAACATATTGAGTATGCCCAGATTTGAGTACTGAGATTTGAGAAATTTTCTGGTGTCATCTAAAGGAAACATGTCAATTAAAGCGTTTCAAAGACGGAGTTAGACAGGAGAAAATGTGAGAATAGAATAGAGAACCATACCCCTCCACTCATAGGAGACTGGTGATGGGCGTGTCGTGCCCGTGGCGGCTTAGGATGGCATAGAAGGTTCTGGTAAAGACGGGTTACCTTTGACTGTCGTTTAAGGTGATGCAATGCAGGGTTCAATGCAAGTGTGTGTCGGTGTCTGGTGGGTATTGCCGCCGGGCTGGGTGTCTCTGCTGAAAATAACATTGTAAACGAAGTGAAACAGATGGTGTGTGAGGGTTTGTTGTTTTAGTATGAGCTTAAAATTGTTTCCTGGAGTAGAGGAAACATGGTGAGGGTTTCTTCATGTGCTTGTGTTAGAATGGTGCGTGGTTTCTTGTGTGCGTTTCGTGGTTTGGGATATGGTTTTCTGATTTAGCCGAGCAAACATCTTATGTAAATGCGATCAGTAATGCCTAATTTCCTCCCATTCTTTTGCCTTCCTATATTTTCCAATGCGTGTGGCCTCTGTGACCTTCAACAGCTTGTGTTTGAAGGTCAAACATATTTGGAGTGCACACAATCATACAGGCTGGTGAACTAGTTCAGGTGCTGCCCAAGCTCTCCAAAGCGGTAGCTGTCTGCATTTTAGAACAGCTCGCTCGAAAGTAATCCCTAAATGAGACTTTAGGTACAATTTTGTATATTTTCCTACCATGTTCATTTCGTTTGTAAAATAAATGCAACATGAATAAAATGAGGCTCAGTATTGCGTGGCACCCATGAGATTGTCTGCGGGTTTTTAGGAGCCTGGTTTAGAGAACATCAATGAGCGCTAATGTTTTCACTGCCCCACACATTTTCAACATGCGTCCAATGTCATGTATTTGAGGCATGTTTCTTCGAATAGTGATTACCGAATCTAGTCGATACCGCCGAGAGGACTCATATTTAGCCCTGTCAATGATAAGAACGTGAGTTTCGTTGTAAAAATCAAATATGTACCACATGCTCCAAGGAACAGAAAATAACGCACATTTAGGGCTGAAATGAGCTCACCGGTTATGGTTACCCAATTTTAAATGCTTGGGACTCATATCTCAATGAGTCTGAGCCCCCAAGTGGCATTGATTTCTTCACTATCGGTCGTGACACTCTTCCCTCAGGGTTTATCTAATACACAATAAAACGAGCGCTCCGCTCTGGGCACTGGTGAACGCTTTTTAACTATATCTAACTTATCTGCCAACCCGAACCAGAACCATTTGATCCCAAAAGAGAACTTCTCGCAAGTGTTGTAAATTTATTTGACACATCGATGACACACCTGCGTTGAAAAACAAAGCAGGATGTCGGCCAGTTCGGTCACAACTCCATCACCATCGCAGGGGACTTGTATAGACGCGTCCCGATTCTAGTCTCGATACCGGCCCAGCTCAAAAGGATGAGTAAGGAAGAACTGAGCCAGTGAATCTCCATCTGCTAATTGTCCCATTTCCTACAGGGCCAGGACAAGTCTCGTCCAAACACGTTACATACCCGCCTCATCCCTACATCTGCATCTCGTTACGTCACGCAGACTTCACCTGCCGGTGTGACGGAGAGGGCACGACGTCCTCGGCCTGCTTCGTCACACTATCCCTCCTCATTGAACCCTCTCCAGGTACTTTGGTTCTTCACACTACAGCACTATCGCACTACTTGTCAGTGCTCTTTGCGCATGTATAAATACATTTTGTTTTAAATCAGCCCCATGCGAACACACCCATTCACACTCCTGCTCATGACTTATTGGACACGGCCCAGCGAGCAGGCAGATTTCAACGCACCCATGCTGTTGCGATGCATACTCTATCACTGTGAGGTTTACATTCTAAGGTCGCTTATTGTGCAGTTTTGAACGTCGGATAGTACTGCTTCTTTTTATCCTCATCCTCTTCCTCCTCCCCTGCCTTGGAGTCAGAAAAACTCGATAGCTTTGCTCCAAACTTGACGTTCTGCTCAGACTCCTCCAAAGCTTTGTACGCGGCTAGGGCGGCACGGTCTGGCTCGATGTAGGAATCTTCCTCAGGGCCCGCCTGTTCTCCACGGTGCCCCGCCTCCGGCGATTTCTTGTCAGCGCCGGCTCCTTTGTGAACGTTTTCAACCTCAGAACGGAAGAGAGGCTTATCGTACACGTCTGACGGCACTCGCTCAAACCTCAGCTTGTTATCTTCGAACAGAGATGGCTCTGTAAGTGCAGCGGCATGGGAGCTGCCCTGGCTTGGGGTCGATGGTGGGTAAGAGGGGGTGGTGGATGCCGAATACGTAGGCGTAGGGGCTGACTGTGGGGGAGCAACTGGGGAATATGTAGTTTTCGTATCTGAGACGTACGCTGGCTTCGTGGTGATACGCACCGACTTTGGCGGAGGCATAGGTGGAGCTGGGTGCACTGTACGCAGGCTTAGCGGTGGTAGAAGTCTGCTTTGCACCATACGTCGGCGCAACGTAGCTTTTCTGCGTCACGTACGGATCATAGCTCTTGCTCGGGCGTTGATAGCTTGGCTTTGCACCTGCACTTCCGTACACTTCTTCATCCCCCTTGCTTTGCCCACTTCCACCAGCTGTGTGCCCACTCTGTCTTGGTACGTAAACCGGTGCCGTGTACGCGCCCCCGCGGAGCCACCCTCGTGCTGGGCTTCTCCGTCGTACTCGACGCTGGCCTGGTAGCCGCCGTCGCCGTCCACGCGGTAGTGGACCGTCTGTGTCCTGCTGTCCGGCAGAAGAACCTGGTACGAACCAGCCGTGCTCGGCCCGTCTCGCGCCTCCTGCTGTCCATACTTGGTAGTGTCCGCCTGTACTCCGTACTCGAACTCGTACAGGGGCGGATCCTGCGGCTACACCGAACACAGGGGTGTCAGGAGTAGAAAACCATCACAATATGTGTGATTATGTACCTGTCCATTGGATGTAGACGGCTTAGGCCTTGACTTTTTGCATATCCCATCTTTAATGTCCCACAAAGATATTTTGAAACATTTTACTTGGACATTATCGTAGAGTACAAGTCACTGAAACAATAAGCAACTGTTTTCTTAGCAGGTACAGTGCTAGATCTTGTGGTCGGCTATCTATAACGGCTTCAAACCAAGAAGTGACAGCCATTTTATTCTGCTGGAATTGCCATCGATTGTAATTTAATAGGTTCGAAATAACATGATTTTTATCAATTTCATAAATGTTTTATTTCTTATTTTTTCAATCATAATAGCAAGCGTATTTTAGTAGCGGCACTAAAACTGGCTGTGTCCATTTATATGGAGATACAGAAACAGCCACGGACATCAGAACCAACAAATAATAATCAAAGGGAGTTACAGGGAAGTTAACATTTGTAAAAAAAACTCGTATGGGAAATGCGAGATGGGGAAGGACTAAAATAATCCAGCTTCTTAAAATACTTTTAATTGCACCCGTATCGCAATCAAATTAATTTAGAGGTGGTACCTAACTTACTATTATGTTCCAAGAAACAGTTTCCAAGAATATTCTAATTCCTATTCCAAGAAAAAGGTTTGATGCAAAACTAATTAATGCTCGTTTGTATTTGGTTTTCAAAGCTGCTGAGGTTCACTTTAACCAGCCCGGCCTCCGGCTGGGCGCACAGATACAGTAATTGTCAATATTTTGAACGTAGCCGAAAGGTATGAATTTATTTCAAATTTTTGCTGCAGGTAGTTAAAGGAATACGCAAAAATTATTATTCGGTTTCTTGCTTTGAAAATTTGATAATAAACAATCAATTATTTTTGCATCTTCGGCAAAATTTTGGGAGGCACACTTATTATCGAAATAGGTTAACAGTTTCGATAAAACGCCCATCCTACCCATGCAACCATCCTACTTTTGAAAACTATTAAAATTGAAAATAATGTTTTTTATAATACAAATCTCTTTCTCCTGTATTGTATTTGAATTAATTTAAAAAGCTTTAAAATACAAAATGAATTATTTGCCCTAAAACGGAAAACATAATTGCTCAAGTCTTCACGGTTTCACCTCGGGTCTAGTCATTTTTCTTCGCCCAGTTGACAAAACTTTCGTCAATAGGTCATGACCCGGTTTGAGAATTCTTGACTTATTGATTAATTGTGATTTCTTTAAACCCTATATTTCTGTTTCAAAGAGTTTGGAATGTTGTTTTCTAAAGTAATTTTTTTAGTAGTCAAAGTTCTAATCACTGTTTAGATAATATACAATTAGAATATACTAGCTGAGTAAATAATCGATATGAGGTTACGGTAAAGTCGTTAAAATGTTGATTGAGAGCAATTTTAAGGCATTTGCAGGCGAATTCAAAATGGAATAGACTTGAAAAATTTGTAACCTTGATATAATAAAATTTTTCGTACCTCCCTAAGGCACAATAATTACACCTCTTATTGTGCTGTTAACGTAGAAAATGCAGTTGTTAGAATCGGTAGGCATCTAGTTTTTCAGCTGTTTGGTCTTTATTCAGCTCATTTTTATGAGAAAATTACTTCAATATAAAACTTTATCCGCTTTAGTCACTCTTTTCATTGTAATAAAATAACGTCTCGGTCGAAACATACCCGTCACGCTCGGTCTGACAAATCCCGCCGCCGCGCCTGTGGGAACCTCTGATGTCATTTCGACTGGTGTAGAACACGGTTCCAGTCGACAGGGTGCCCAGAGCCCGGGGTGGTGTGTGCCGTATTCTTTTCACACCCACACCGATGCATAGACACGGCAGGATGTAAGAGCCTTGAACACCCAGCAAGGCTCATTTCTGCGTACGATAACGTTTCCGTTGCCGACAAAGTAATAGCTAGGTCCGAACAGATGGCGTTCGCTGATATGCATAGGGATTTTTGCAAGGCATTGCGGCGCCCTCTACAAGAGGCGTGGCACTATCCTTGTCCTAGATCGTTCTAAGGCCTCCACCTCCTGCACCTTGTCACCTAGTGACTTCGCAGCCGCCCCCGGGCGGACACGCCCCATTTTCCACCGGCCGGCGGCAGTGGCTTGGTGGAAGCTACGCAAATAAACGCAAGGACGACCGCAGGGCCTGGTGGAGGTCAGACGGCGACCGCGCGAGTCAACCGCTACACCCTTCAGCCGAACGATAACCACCCGGTTTCCAGGGAGGAAATGGCAGATATTGACGTCAGTGTGGGTTTTGAGGTGTAGGTCAAGGCTGCCGAATCGTCTTGGGCAACGAGAAACGTTCACTACGCGGCGCGTCCATGACATGCTTTGGCGATGGGAGTTCATTGACTGTAACGCTGCCAGACGTGCCGCACCGTGCAGCTCTGAAACCTCATTAGTACGAAACAAAGCACGGTGACGAGACGATTGTAGCAAGGATTGTCCAGTCCCCTGTCCCATAGTCACGCACGGCCGTTGTCTAATTGCGATAAGAATGTCCATGTTTCAAGTTCATGACATAAATGTAACGCAATGAATTACCTATTGTTAGCACTGCGGAAGCTGAAAGAAGAATGTGATATGTGTTGGCTAACTGAGAGATACCCTCTCGCAGATAGAACGCCGTAAAGATATCGCATGACCACAGTTAATGAGCGATAAGCGGTAAATATCACTTCTCTTTCAAGGATATTTGAGTAGACAAGCAGAGGAGAATACAAGATAGAATCCGGGTTCTGAGGAGAGTGTCGCAAATTCTACTGAATAATCATCCGGAGGTTAATACCAGTTAAACAACGATTTCTTGTTCAATGAAAATACTGTCATTCTCCATTGGTTCAGCAAAAACAGGCAGATATTCCATAACGTCTAAGTTTCACTCCTAGTCAAAGGGTGGGATGTTCGGCCTGTCTTAAGGCTGTTTGAATCGTGTCAGATCATCAGATATGCAGGGTTGCTCACTTACATCATAGACGGCGGCCGGGTGCTGGGGGGCAGCCGTAGCCGTCGCCACCAGACAGAGCAGAAACGCCTGCGGCAGTGTCACGAGGTCAGAGGTCAGCCTCCGCGCCCGCGCACGTGCAGACACGCCAGCTAGCAACGAGGAGCCACCGGTTAACAGAATATAATCCCTGTATTTATCGACGCGGGTATTTTGTCACTCTGAAATACAGATTCTTGAGCAGTAATATACATGTCATGCTGAATTAATTGAGCTGAATGCTTCCGTTGTGGATAGAAAGACAACAATGGTGTTAAATAATCGAGAAGTAAAATTCGGTCGTATAAGCTTTCACAAAACTCAGAAACATTTTCATCCTTATGCGCAGTCCTGCTCTATTTATGACTAAAATCAAGCAGGTACACCGCGAGATGCTTGTGTCCAATCAAATTAACAAGGGACCTAAAGGTACAAGGTCTAAATCATGTATTAGTGTCATTCAGAGTATGAGTTCATTCGCCCATATTCTTTTTGGTAACCTACTTTCATAATCAAACATTCCGGGAACGCTTTACGGTAATAACGGTTTTGATATATTTTGGTCGCTACGTGTTACAATGTCTCATTGGTGACTGTGAGGCTTGCCAAAATCTAAATTTCTTGAAAAAAACTAATCATACCATACCTCACTGTTGGTGGCGGATACAAGCGGGAGCCAGGTGGCTCAAGTCCCCCAAATGTCAGAGTGTATTCAGTTAATGCAAAGCCGAAGACTGTTCCAAGGCAATGGCGGGGAGGCTCCAGCCCCCTATCCCCCTTGAAGTACTATCACGGATCCTCCACTGCCTACTGTTATAGATAAATTGTCAAGTATTTTCAAACATGAATATGGAGGTACAGACTGACAGAGCGAGGTCAAGTGACCAAGTTACCATGACTCCCGCAACTTTTCAGACTTTTACCACGAGCCTGATGACAGCATACTTTAGTGATCGACCCAAACATGCCCTCCCACTCCCCCTCCTCCCACTTCCTCCATATTCCGGAGAAAGCAATGATCATATTTTCAAAACAAGTGATGTTCCATCATTTGTCCAGTGACCCACACTAAAAAATGGATCAAAGTGATGGTCGATGCCGAAAATATGTTGTCATGCTGGCGCCTGCGGATTGTTAGAAACTTATTTACGCACAATTAAAATGTACTCTCCCATATTGTCCAAGTTTGAGTGATTTTTAAGTATTTGTTGACGGAAGTATGGTATTTTGTTTGGTGTTAGGTTTTTGCTGATGATTTGAGTTTTCTTTTCTATTTCATCTATTGGATTGGAGAAAAAGCTTTTGAGGACAACAATTGTGGCGCGCGAGAAATGCCCGTGAAATTATGACTTTATTTCGAAGACAGAGTTGATTACTTTCAGTGGGTATATTCAATGTAATCGTGGGCTGTTAGAGCACTTGTGCATTGATGCAGTTTATACGTTCTAAGATTGTTCTAAGACCTGTATCACGTCTTCGCATTCCGCGAATACGTGCGAAATCGGAGTGAATATTATGACACGTAAGCGTTTAAATTAGTAGCGACATTTGAGCTCGCCGTAAGTCAACGAACTAGCCCTCAAAGACCTGTAATCTACAAATGGGCTCGGGAGTTCCCCGCGAGATGTCGACAGCCCAGCCAATTACAAAGTAACAGCACAACTGATCCGTCCAGAGTCGAGGAGAGCGAAGAAGCTTAAACTGATCATTGGGGTAAAATTTCGCTTAAAAAGCTAACTGCCCCATAACATGCTGAATTGCATTTCCTTTTCTGACAATTAGTGTAGTATTCTAAAGTCACGTCATAAAGTCAAAGTACGGACATATTATAAATAAGTTGCTGATCTCAAGCTCTTTAAGATAGACCTCAACGCGATTCTAATTCCGCACAACAATAGCCCATTAAATGGGACAATACTTGGATTGTAGGCATTTAATCTTTTGTTGGACAGGTCATTTTACCTGTTTCAAAAAGGTCATTATTATTTTTACAAAACCTTCTTCCCAAGCATTTGGGAAGCTCAATTTGTATCAATATACGCTTAGGTAATATGAGAGCTCGTGCACCGATGTTATCTGAAGGTCAGAGAAGTGTTTGTCTTTCGCCAACGTAGAATTTTTTACACAAAATATGGGAGTGTTCTCCGCAAGAAAATGTTTAGTGGGATACAATGGGAGGGGGAAGGCCTTCAACACATATCTTAAGCATATCATGGTCCAGGCCGTGATACCATTATTATAGTGAAGAGCTAGCTTACACTTCAATGGGCAACAGCCTCAATTTTTAAGAATTTGATACACCCGGGCAGATACTCCACGTGCCCTGGTTCCCCGAGATGTTCCCCAATTACGCCGGCAGAATTGTAATCTTTCTTACTGTATTCGTATTTTGACAGTTTCTTCAAACGAACTTAAAAATGAAAATCAAATAAGAACATGAGCTACCATTGAAAGATGAATGATTCACAAAAGTCAGGCACACTCTTTGTAAAACCAGTAGAGTTAGCCAAATAAAAGCGGCAAAAGCGATGTTAAATTGGCAAACCGTATCCTGAGAAAAACACGGTGCGTGAAAGGTATTGTAAGGGGAGATAAAAGATAACGGGAGAAAAATGTTGCCTGTCAACCATTGACCGTCTTCAATCGGCCAGTGAAAGGAAAGACAGGCATTTTCTCAACCTGTCTCAACCTGTCGTTGTGGAATGGCATGTCTTTACTCAATCTGTCTTTCTTCACACTGCCCGCTTGGAGGCGGTCAAGGGCCATGGACCGTTGCATTTTACCTTTCTCCAACGCTCTCTTATCTCCTTTTAATGTACATTTTTATACAACGTAATTTTGTGCAGGTGTGATTTTAACTTTTTAACTTTTTTATGTTTTAGGGATCTTACAGCATTACTTACTGAACAATTTTAACTTCGGACTTTGATTCAATATCCCTAGCACCCTGCCGTTTTTACGGCGTTGCTTCCGGTTTAAATGAGCAAAGGTGTTTCAGTTACGGCTTTAGCTCACTGGTGTTTTTTCACTTAACAATGTTCTTAGATTCTGAATTTTTCGGTAACAGTCTAATTAGTTGATATTTGCGTGTGTTGACGAGAAGGTTTCTGCGTCTGTTTACCACTGAGGTTCTACTTTTATTCCTTTGTTGTAGATATACACATATATATATATATATATACACACACACATATATATATATATATAGGTACAACCTACAACCTACATATGTACAAGGTACAACAAGGTAGGTATACAAGGTACAACCTACATATGTACAACGCAAGCACAGACCCCTACCCACTATTCACAAAAGAAGCACTTCACATCAACAGATACAAACCGTCACTAAACATTCAGAATTTCTAAAAATCAGAAAACTATCATTTCCCTGGCGCTCTGGAGTGTACGATAATGTGTTTATACCTACATGTGTTTTTTATACCTGAAATGTATTCACGAAACTTAAAGTATTCCTAAATAGTATGCCACGGAAAAATGTACAAAATAACTATTTTTAAATTAATTTGAAGATTAGCAACTGCGGCACAGCCCCCAACCACGAATCAGGATCCGCCTTTACTGTGACGTCACGCTGGCGACAAAGCTTTCCTTCACCCAATAGGTCCCATGTTAAAATTCGTCGATTTCGGCCGACTCTCACAAGAACAGTATGAGTCGAAGGGAAAACATTGTTCTTTCGCCACAATTCTACATCAAATTTGTTTTCGAAATTGAGTATTTGAAGGCGATATTGTCAGTTTTTCTTAAAAATAAGGGCATTCAAAGTTGGCTCTGCAAAGCCGCTTAACTCTTGTCCCACCGGGTCCATCGATGGCCCCCTAAGGTTTTTTCGAGATAGCAGAAAAACAACTAAGCGCAGCACCATGGTTGAGGGCTCTACCTCTCACACCATCATTTTCCCACCATCTCTGAAATTTTTACACCGGGTCACATAAGTTCAGGTCATAAGGCGAATTCAACCAAGGTCAACTCACTTCAACTTTTGAGCTCTATACAAGCTACATTTGAGTCGATCGATTTGAAATTTCCTACACTTTATGAACTCTCCAGAGCCTACAAGCTGTATATCCGGGATTTTTCGATTTCGTGACCTGAGGTCAAGTCATGAGGTGACCTCTCCCGTTGAAAAAGCATGGGAAAAAGCTGTCTTCTGATCTAAAAGTCACAAAAACGATTGCAAATGCTCAGCTTGCTCAGAAAAACGTTCTTGGACACCCTTTCACGGATTCCAGGGGCCATATTTTCCCTTTGACCTCTCCGAGGTCATCAAAGGTCACCAGGGGTCAAAAACAGTATTTTGACAATAACTTTTGACCTAATGGAGCTAGAGCACTGAATCAAATATCATCGTGTATGTCTCGTCACTGGCTTTCATTTGATATACAAAAGGTTACTTTCTGAACTTTCGTGACCTCAGGTCAAATTAGGTCAGGAGGTGACCTCTGGAGGTCAAACCACTGGCGGGAGTTCATTGCGTTCCACATAGCGGAAAAAGTCCTAGCATTTTCCTATCAAATCTACTTAACCAGATTTCAATAGCTCTAATGGCATAAGAGCTATGCCCAGTTTGCTTAGGCATTGAATATTTGAGTAAAAATAGCCTATCTTGACCTAACTTGACCTCTGGAGGTCAAACCATTGTCCTGAGAACTTAAACATGCGAAGTCATTTCTTACTGAATTCACGTCAGCTTTCTAATGCACTTTGTAGATTTGCAATGACCCCCATATTCTCGGATTTAGAGGGGGCATCGATGCACCCCTGGTGGGGCGAAAGTGGCGCCGGATCCCCGGTGGGGCGCAGATTAGAAGGCTCCCTCTCCCATGGCAAAGGATACTTTTCGATACCTTGATACCATATTGGTACCATATCACCTAGCCACAACAACAATGCGGCAAAGCCAAAGTAATGGAAAGAAGCAAACCAGCCCGAGTTAGATCCAACTGGTGTTGAAAAAATAATTATGCACTCGACGGAAATATACAAATATTAGCATGTGGTGGCCGTAGACATATTTATTCTTTCATTTCAAATCTTCATTTTAAATGTTCTCGCAGCATCAGGGACCGTTTGGTTTGTAAAAATTAACGCAACTTCAATCGTTCTAAACGAGCACTTCACGTTAGGCGGAACATCGGCAGAAGCCCTTATTTTGCAGACTGCCCACGTTCTAGCTCGTCCCGGCATGACAAAAAATATATTAATAATAATCAATCCCTCCCCAGCCGCGAGTTTCTAAACCCCCGTCAGCTTAGTTTTGTTTGTTGTTTTCTATTTTTGAACTAAACGCGCCGCTTATGCATCAGCTACTGCTACCATATTGGTGCCAAATTGTGTGACGTCACGTTGGCGACAAAGTATTCCTCGTGGATCAACCTTGTAAGTAAAGTAATCTTGACTGCGGCACCCAGCACCACTTTTGTAACCTTGATAATGATGGCTTAAAATACAATTGAAACGCGTCGGTAAACATGGAATTTAGATAAATATCGGAGACTTATTAGATAAAATACCAGATTCAACTAAAAGGACATTTAATCATGTTCAAAAACTTAACCGGAAACTCTCAAGACCAACACTCAGTGCTGTTCAACGATACCTGCATACAAGACAATACATTGCTCAATTACACACACACACACACACACACACATACATATATATATATATATATATATATATATATATATATATATATTATATATATATATATATATATATATATATATATATATATATATATATATATAATATTTCTTTGCTGTTTTTAGACGGTGCAACCTAACAAACGGTTTCCAATTTTACCATGGGGGCGCCGATGCTCACATTATGAGGGGTAAGGGTGACTGACCCAGTATTTCCGATTGGCAGGGGCAAGAGTTGGCATAGCTTGAGTATGTGTAAAAATTCAGAAAGGGAGGGAGCCGCTTCCAAAGGGTGTGACCTATTATTTACGGTGCGCTAAATTGCAGTGTCTTCACTTACCCAAAAGCTTAGAAACACCGCACCGCTTTAATGAAGGCTCATCGCCGCCTCAAGAATACGCAACAGCCACAGCGAAATGGAAGAAGAGATGCCAGATCAACGTCAAAAGTGTGAAGCTTGTGATAATTAATATTACGATCTCCACATGTGCGAAAAATGATATTCCAATTCATTTCGGAGTGCAAAAATAGAGTATCTGACCCAAAAATGAATTTTTTCGTACAATAAGGCCTAGATTTCTTCAGAAGTACATTTATATTGAGTGAAAGGAATAAAAATGCATTCTGAGCTTCCATTGGGGACGGGGGCTTACACATTCCGAGTTTTCAATATTACTGCCAGATCCTTCCTAGATACTGTCATTCAAAGGCAATGGAGAAACGCTTTGCAATAGAGAACCGGAATAAAGGGACGGTCATCACATATCAGTTTCCCTTAAATTGTTCAGCTTTGAAGATGGATTACAAGATTACAAGCAGGGGTGTTGCCACTGTGAGGGCACCGGGCCCCTACTCTTGAAAGTGGGACTGCCGCCACTTTTGGCCAGAAGTTTCATTAAAAGTGCCGATTTTAGGCGAACTCAGGAGTTTTCAAGTTTTCACCATTGCCCCCTCCCACTTTGGCTCTGCCTCAACTAAAAAATTGGTGACAACTCCCTTAACCACAAGATCGCATCGAACAGATTCAGTCAAGCTCTGGTGCATGGTTTTCTATATTCCCGCAAACATTCCAGCAATGAAAAATATACTTACACAGATTCATGATTTGTTTTTCTTCAATTTTGACTCAACAAGTTTTTCTTCAATTTTGACCCACCAGATGAACGGTTCAATTAAAGTTTTACCATTGCTTTGCAAATGGGGAAGGGAAGGCTGAGCAAAACAAGCTGGCTTACAACTGAGGCGGGGATTAGTGAATTTAGCGGGGTTTGCAACCGAAGTGGGACTCAGCAAATTTAGCGGGTTTGCTAGAAAACTCCATTCTTAACACGCAATCGGCATTTTCCTTGGGCTATTTTCAGTTGATTGAGAAGATTTCGAAATTTCACACCTGGATCCAGGATTTCGTTGTTAACACCTCTCGTCATATCATGGGAATAGCCAATGGCGAAGGCTTCGAGCCTTGTTGGGCCAGCCCCTGACAATATTGCAATATTCACTTCAGGCGAGGTTTACGGTTCCGAAAGCACTGCACTCCGCTGTCCAGTGATCTGCAACTCCAGTCAACTACAAGTGCTGGTCGTTTCCCGTAACAATTATCACTCAGCCAGGGGCGTTGCCACGGACTTTTGACTGTGGGGACGAACCCGGACTGGCGATGACGGGGGGGGACGAATTTTGATCATATTAGCTGTCTTTGAAAAAACTAACAACAATGCACTTCAACATACATTTATATAGCTTCATGCAGGTAATGGGGATAATATGAAAAAAACTGGGCTGAGTCACAAAATTAATGGAGATTTCCTCCTCTGATTTCCAAGTTGGAGGACGCAGACCCCATCTCCCCCACTTTCGACGTCCATGCTCGCAGCACAGAACAAAAGTAAAAATATATAAAACATTAAAAACACCTTTCCGGAACCACAGAACTATCACCAGCCTCTTCAAATGGCTCTAAATAAAAAACAATCATCCGCGTCACTTCTGGAAGAGTGGTCACCATCACTGTGATCGTCGTGTCACTTTTCGTCAGCCTTCACCACTGGTAGAGCTGGCGTCACCCGCTTACCTTCATGGTTTGCGGTGCGACGTCTCAATGAACACTGCCTCTGCCCGCCGCCATGTTGGACTGTTTTAAAGGCGGCCGGCTTCCCCGCCGCCGGCCATGTTGCAAGCACCGCGCTCCAGATGACCCGAGACGATGACCTGTGACCCTGCAGGGACGCGGAGACGCAGCGCCGATACACATGTTGGATGATCTGTGAAGAGTCGTGTTGGAAGCTGATGATATTTTATCTGGAGGACAGACTTTGTGTTAATGGGTGGCAAGTGCGTCTCAGCACGTTTGAATCTGGAAAGCGGAAACATCCAGATAGGTAAAAAACGTGTAGGGTCACTGTGCTTTTATAAGAAACTGAAATCTGTGGTGATATTGGCAAACTAAAATATAGTATAATTTGAAAGAATCTGAGACGCGAATGTAATCAAAAGAGAAAATTCAATTCTAGCTATTTGCAACACAGAGAAACAACTTCTTTACGTCTACTTGAACTGATGAGAAGAGTGAACTTCAACAACTTGTAATAAGTCTTTTGGTGCCAACTATGAACTTCATTTGGTCCTCGTATGCTCAGTGATCCGTAATTGCTCCCTTAATCTGGTTAAATATTTGAGTGAGTGGCAGGGTGAAGGATATATTGTGTTCAACCAGACGTAAGGAAAAACTGTCTTCAATCTCAGCAACGCCAGCAAATTTATTTATTTATTTATTTATTAATATTGCCAGCAGATGCATAACCATTTGCAGGCGAAGTCAAAGCCCTAAAAATAAGCACAATATGCTTCAAGTAAATGACACGCATCTCACATGAGAACAATAAAATGCATCACCCTAGGTTGGGAGGTTCCTCACTGGGTATAAATGATACCGGGCAAAACATGAATTAAAAACTAAATGCCGTCTCAACTCAATAATACCCACACTGTCCTTCGAATTAATTTCACGGATTGTCTTTTTTCAAGGGAAACGCAGGGGAATAAAGTAACTTTAAATAGCAGATAAAGTATGGAAGAAAATAGTAGAGCGGGAGTGGTGTCACACTTTAAATAGTTACTAACATTTCCTATTCATGCGTGATTAACTCCTTGTAGTTGGATCGCGCGAGTAGGGAAGAGAATTCCTGCCGACCTTTTACGAGATTCTTCATTTCCTGCCTACCGATTCAAAAACAAAAGCAAGAAAATGTATTCTAACAATTTCCTGTTTCGAAACAGGAGAATTCCTGTGCTGTGGTACGTTAAGCGCTGGCTTCCAAATTACCGCGTCATTGCGGAGTTGCTCGTTCGGATGGTGGGGTCGGGGTCTCCGTGACAAGTCCATTGATGATTTTAGTGAGGCTTCCACTCTAAAATATAAACTCGCCAGTACTTCGAAAAGATTAGAAAAAAGCAAGCCCGATTCACTTCGTACATAGGTTGGTCACATAGGTCATAGAAGAGCTCCAATTAAAGACTGCATTTCTGTATGTGTAATCAATTATAATTACAGCCTAAAGGTACCGGGACAGACAGTCGGCCATATTAAAGAAAAGCCGATATCCTCTCGGGAAATTTACTCTCCAAAGCAGCAACAACAACGGCGATACAGCTGTGCTGCAAAAGAAATTGAGTGGGTACATTGAACTATTGCAAACGTGCACGGGGTCGGCAGAAGCCATCTCGATGGGATCAAAACCACCAACGCTAGGTCACATGACTGATAGTAGAGCAATTTCTGAACGTCTTGCAACAGTGCTGCCGCCAGTAATGGTGTATGTGGGAAATTAGTGCTGAGACAAACGCTTCAGAAAGGTACCTGATGAAATGGTTTGTCGATATTTTGGAGGAATTTAAGTAGTTTTACGAATAATCCAGGCCTTATCACATAGAAACACTTCCTAACTGGACTCAAACTCACTGGTTTCACTTGTCATACGGCATAGTTATAGACCCTACCATTGTTGAGAGCACGAAGAAGTTTCTGTTAAGTACAAGGACGACACTTTCATCGGGTGAACCTAGCCATAGCCTTGCCGAATTCAATACCAGTTGCAAGACACTTGGCGTCTTGCATAGCCAAAGTATCGCCTTTGGATATGTTTCCTATGTAACACACGGTGTCGTAATTTCTCTTGCACGATTTGCCTTAAGCCTGACAGCAATGATAAATTATTTCCATTTCCATGTCATCTAGCTCATCTCAAATAGGTCAATATTTTCCCTTCACTTTCTTATATCGAAATGCCGATAATAGGCACCTAAGTTAGCTATAGCCATTATAAGGTGGCAAAGAGGCTTTACTCTCCAGTAGAAATTTCTGCTGAAAAGCGAGAGACCTGATGGTTGAAAAGGGCTATAGCCTGATTCTGGTCCCACAAATATTTTTTCCTGTCGCCTGCTAAGCTATCAGGTGTGGTACGATCAGTGGTAGGTCCTTATCGATCGCGAAAGCTATGACTCACCCACTGCACTGGATAAAACGTACAAATTGATAAGGGATCTCCTAGAAATCTATTGAGAAGCTAATCACTCAGGAAAACTTCAGCGCCGCTATACCTCCAGAATAAGGGCTTTCAAACGGTTGAAGTTATTCCCTGAAATCCAGCACAAGGGCCATGAGAATGACTAAAACAACAGGGTGGCCCGGTGAGTACCTACACAGAGAAATATAATTATCGTATATAACACAGAAGTCTGGAGGGGTTTCAGTGCTAGACCGTCGTGTCGTGGTTAAAGTTCTAATATATGTTTTCACTACATTGAATCAATGATACCGAATCTGACGAGCACAGGCAGGGACTGTAACATTGTGTAATATAACGTTAACTATCATGAAAATATGTCAGGGAAACCTCCATTTCTCTCTTCGTCCTCTGTGTCATCTCACGAATTTTGCAAATTCCTCCAGCCCTTGTGCATCAAGCAACAAATATCATAACATATCTGGCCATGCATGCATTGCGGCACGGTATAGTCACAGGAACGCACTGCGGCGCAGTATAGCGACAGGAGGGCATTGCAGCACAGTATGACAGGATACACACTGCGGGACAGTATAGCGACAGGAGGGCATTGCGGCACAGTATAACAGGATACACACCGCGGGACAATATAGCAACAGGAGGGCATTGCGGCACAGTATAACAGGATACACACCGCGGGACAATATAGCAACAGGAGGGCATTGCGGCACAGTATAACAGGATACACACCGCGGGACAGTATAGCGACAGGAGGACATTGCGGCACAGTATGACAGGATACACACTGCGGGACAGTATCGCGACAGGAGGGCATTGCGGCACAGTATAACAGGATACACACTGCGGGACAGTATAGCGACAGGAGGGCATTGCGGCACAGTATAACAGTATACACACCGCGGGACAGTATAGCGACAGGAGGACATTGCGGCACAGTATGACAGGATACACACTGCGGGACAGTATAGCGACAGGAGGGCATTGCGGCACAGTATAGCGACAGGAGGCATTGCGGCACAGTATAACAGGATCCACACTGCGGCGCAGTATAGCGACAGGAGACATTGCGGCACAGTATGACAGGATCCACACTGCGGGACAATATAGTGGCAGGAGGGCATTGCGGCACAGTATAACAGGATACACACTGCGGGACAGTATAGCGACAGGAGGACATTGCGGCACAGTATGACAGGATACACACTGCGGGACAGTATAGCGACAGGAGGACATTGCGGCACAGTATGACAGGATACACACTGCGGGACAGTATAGCGACAGGAGGGCATTGCGGCACAGTACAACAGGATCCACACTGCGGCGCAGTATAGCGACAGGAGAGCATTGCGGCACAGTATGACAGGATCCACACTGCGGACAATATAGTGACAGGAGGGCATTGCGGCACAGTATAACAGGATACACACTGCGGGACAGTATAGCGACAGGAGGGCATTGCGGCACAGTATAACAGGATACACACTGCGGGACAGTATAGCGACAGGAGGAGCACAGTGATACAGCAAGCAGCAGCGGATCGAGAGGAAGGCAAGAAGGCATCATCCAAAACAAAAATCCCGGGTCAAAACAATGTAGCCCCGAAGCTGCCAACATTTTACCATGGATCATTTTTAGTTAATTAGCAAGGTTTGGGTGCTTCAACTAAACTAGTCAACTTCAAACAGAACCAGTCAACTTCAGTGTAAACATTGGGCCTTGGTCCTCTTAATTTTATAACTCACTTTTGAGTGAATGGTCCTTGGATAATAAAAGCAAGCATATTGTGGCCAAATATTATACCACATGACGTTTTTTCGATTGGTTTGCCCCCGCCCCCAAGTCTACCGGAAAAATCCGCCGCTGACAGTACGGAAGAAATAAAGATACTGCGGTACAAGATAACCAGAAGGAAATCACTGCGACACAGCATTCGCTAAAAACAAGCCACGAAGCATTTAAGTCCCCAAAGCCTGCAGTCCCAAAGATAAGTCACACTTGACTCGTAAATCAATGAATCATTAAAAAAGCTGACTAGCACTGCTCAACTTGCAAAAACTTTGTAAAACAGACATATAGTATCTTCTTCAGATAAAAAAGGGTTAATACTGAAATTACTGTGATTCGGAAAATTTTTATTTTTATCAAAAAAATTTGCGGTCGAATGACAGAATGAACCTCTTTACTCATATCATTTGAGAAAAAATGTTGTTAAATGTGATGTATTAGTAATAGAAACGTGTTTTGAATTCCCCTACCTCCCCTTTAAACCTACGCCATTTTTATGCAACGTAAATATTTCTTGAATGATCGCTTAGTAGGTTGGTCGATGCATCCATAGGTTCGATAGGTTGATCGATGGAAGTCCGATAAATACATATCCACTGGGTTTTCACTTAGACCCGCCAAACGGAATAAAACGGAGGACCAGACAGTTTAACGGGACCGTTTCACTTGAATAGTAGTTCTTAACTGAAATAACAGTTTTGCAGAAGGTGTTGAGAAACCACTGTTGGCATGTTTAATTTCATCCAAAGCTCACTTTATTAAATTTCCGCACCGCTTAAAGCTCTAAATAAGGAGATTAAACCCCTGATTCAAACCAGAAAAGAATCATTTTCCACTCAGTGGCAACAATTTGATTGGTCTAAATTCCCCTATCGCCCAAGTCACGTAGTAAATTTTAACAATGACAACGCTCATCGCAACGCTGCATGTCATTAACGGCACTCTGGCGGTGAACCTTGTAAATACACGCGATGCTAAGGTCAACCCAGTGAAGTAAGAAAAAAAGACGACATTTTTGTTCTGAGTAGTTGAAGGTGGAAACAAGATATGGCTTCTAGATTTCCATACTTATTGATCCATAAGAATAAACTCTTTTTAATTCTGACAAGGTGCTGTATTTCCTTTAACCGTAAGCGGAGAAGAAAAAGTAACTCACTGCTGTAACATATGAAGAAACGCGATAAAAAGACAACTTACAGGTATACTAACATTATCGTTTCGAGGTTTTGGTTGCATAAAACCGACTAAGCTAGATACAATAGCAGCTCACCTCACGGCACCTCTACAGTCGATCTAGCGGTACAGATTCAGTGCATCATGAAACGCATTAATGATATCAATACGTTGGCTATTGAGCGCTGTAACGTCTTGAAAGTGCAGTCATCTTCATCCCTTTGTCGGGAGGGTTTCGCTCTGTCGCACGATAAGCTAACCACAGTGCGCGTGGTGCCCGTTACACCTTGATAGGAAACCACCCACGATTGCAGAATGGACAGCACACACACACACACGTGACGTGACGTACGTGTACGAGCTGCCTGACGCCCAGTCGTCACAGCTGCGTCCAAACAGCAGGTCCCGGTACATCGACTGTTGATCACTCTTAGTTCAGACGCTTATAAACCTTTTGTAGGAGCCTCATCTGTGTCGCATTACTGGAACCATAAACAATTCCCTGGCGGGACAGAAAACAGAAAACAACAACAAAACAACAGCCACAACGAGACCGGTAAAGCGGCCAGAATAGAGCCACCCTGAGCAATGTTGTTACGTCGCGCTTCATGCATTTCGTCATGTGGCGCTGACAGAGCGGACAATTGTCATAACTCGATCCCGTTATTTGTCGGGCATCACTGATCTGGGCTTGATACATTTTGTTATGGCTAAGAGCAATAAGCATGCCTCTGACTTCATGGGTGACAGATTCTACGACAGCTTTGGCCTTCGCCTGGGTGGGGATCTTTTTTACCTCTCTCCCGTAAGGCTTTCCCAGATGTCAGTCAAACGGTGGCGAGCAGGGCAGCCGTGGTTGATATTACTCTTTCCCGATCCTTTTCTTGTAAACAACAAGCAAATCACTCGTGAACAATTACATAATTTCGTATTGCCGGTATGGTAGTTGCAGCATCGATTCGAGCCAACTGATATGCAACATAACCATAACACGTCACTTCATACCAAGTCATGTATCAACGTTTTATTGTCCTTTCTGTGAATTTAAGGCCAATTCATGTGAGTTCAGATCAGCAGGTCAGGTCAAGTGACCCAACCTCTACAAATTTTACAAGTGGTGACAGTAAGAGTTTGTTCATTGCTCAATCTGATCTGTGATTCATGTCACACGATATGCCACCAAGCACTAAATATGCGCAGACGGGATTTTTGTATAAATGACCTACAATCAAGTACGGCCCAGGGCCTTCTCTATGTAAGCATGTGTACTCGTGAAATGCCTTTTTACAGTATATACACCCCCGATCAACTTCACAATTTCCAAAATCATGGGCTTGTAGACCATTCCCGGGTTTGAGGATGAAGAAATTTGTCGCCTTTGTTAGGTTATTTGGGGCCAAAGAAATGATCTTTTTTTTATAATTCAGCCCATAAATTTCGACTAAACGAACAAAGGTATTTTGTATTACCATTATGGTGATTATACCATCGCTTTGAGTCTACTGATGTACATCATAACTATACCACTTGTCACTTAGTACCGTTTTGTTAGCTTCTGGCCCGCTCAGATTTGACTTTAATCTAGCATAGTAAGAACATATATAATTAGGTATTTACTGACAGGGGGTAAAGCCGTGCCTCAATAACCGAAGCATCTTGTTTTGGTCGGAAGTTGGCAGTGAAAAACCAAATACCCTATACTACTGGTAGCGTGTCGTCCTCAACCTCAATTCGCCTCAAAGTAGCCCTAATCTAAACATGTTCGGCATTGTCGATTTTCCATTCCAAAAGCTTTCAAACGCCTTGAAAACACTGTTGTATCTTGGGTTTGAGGCTGAACAAATAGGGTCTAAATCGGGCATGTGTAATATTTTAGCCGGAAGGCAGATATTAAAATTAGTGATATTAAGCGGCCTTAGGCATTCGCATGGCATTGAGAATATGTTTCTATCTATTTTAGTACCTCAGATAAGGGAGTTTTTGTAAGTTCCACTAATTTTATATTTTTTCTTATTTTGACCTCCATCGACCTCAATATAAAGCTGAAGAAGATCCATGTAAATTCCATTTTATTTGGGAAGCGTTCTTAACAATCTATTCATAAGGCTCTCTTCGTTTCGAATTAGAGGGGTCTTTTATTCACCCCTCATCATGGCGAAGGTGGCTGGGAGCTGGGAGAATTGTAATTGTTGGGGTTAAACGACGCTCCAACTGCCAGGGTCATACGGCGTCACCATTTCTCACCCTGTTGGAAGGGATTTGGGGGATCAAATCGACCTATTAAGAGGCTCCGCCGGGACTTGAACCCGGGACCGGTGGCTTAGTAGACAAACGTGCTATCTACTAAGCCACCCATTCCCTGGGACCTGAGAGAAGGTTTAAGTTGTTTGTCGATCAAAACACAAATATTTCTACAATTTATCTATGTGTCACAGTCCCAGCACAAAGTTAGAGTGCTGGGCTGGCACTGAGTCAGGGACCGAGATAAAGGCAGCGTTCGGGGCAGGCTCCTTTCCACTGAGATGAAGGCACGCTCCTTTCCACTGAGCCAGGCAGCGTTTGGGCCAGCGCTGAGCTCCTAACACGGTTGTCTTGATCTGTTTGGCATGAACGCCTGTGCAAAGCCACTACAACATTTAGGCCAGCATCTTCATTTCTCTATAGACCACTCAGTGACCATTTCGTGCAATGTAAAGACTGGTACAAGTCCCCTGAGCTCTCAATCTTTGGTCATCTGGTCTTGCCATTTGAACTCGGGTCACTGATTTCTCGTGACGCCACGTGATGGACGTGGCCTGGCGATATTGTAACGACCTCACTGTCCCCAGACACCGGAGAAGCAGCACGCTGCCGCCTGGTGTCATTCATTTTGCTGTCACCAGGTCATCTGAAGTGACCTGTACGGTCATCAAGGTTAAACTAATCCACCAATGAGGGAAGAGTTCTGATAACAAGCAATATAATAACGCCCAGAGATTATATGTTATGTAATTAGTTTTCCAAATGGAAGCTGTAGTCAATTAGGACTCATAAATGTATTTTATATCAGAGGGTGAGGCAGAGCCAGGCAGGGGTTCTTATTCCTGGGAATCATGGCTGTGTCACTCGCGTGTCATTCACGGCAGGGTAACCAAGTTCGTGTCAGTTTTGGGGGAAAACTGTCTCTAAGTTAATGTCCAGGGCCCAATTTCATAAAAATTGTAGAAAAGTGGCGCAAAGGGAAATTACCGCTCCGTTTTAATCCGCCAAAATATGATACATTTCCTGTCACCTGGTACCGCTGTCACTTTGCCGTCACTGCCGTGTCACTCTGAGGAATAAGAAGCCCCGGCGCCAGGCTGACCCCCGCCTAACGCGAGAGTTAATCAGGCACCAGCATGACGGGAATAAAAGTCCACTATACACCTGTGACGCTCCCAGGACAAATTTACGGCTGTAGCTCCAACTGGTTCGTCCTCCACCAGTTGACACGCTCCCGCACCACGCCCCCGTTGTGAAACACCGCTGTGAAGTCTGCGGGCTCAGCAGCCCCATCGTGAGCCTCCCGCGCTCATCTGTTTGCCAGGCCCTACTAACCCGCACACTCCCAAACGGCGCGTGAGTCCGAGTTTGATTGCACGAACACGCCTCCGCTTCGACACGAGTCCGTTGCCCAACATCTTGCATGTATCATTGGGTGTCGGTATCGGCGGGAACGTGACACGTTAGCATCGGTCAGGCGGGTGTAATACTCGCCCTTCTGGGCTGATGTGGACCGACAAGAGCAGCCGTCAATTTATGTCCTTTCCGTAGGTATGTATGTACAGTCCCCTGCAATTAAATATCAGGGGCACAGGCGTAGCCAAGGGGCGTAGCCAAGGGGGAGGCGGCAGGGACAGTCGCCCTCCTCCCCCCGAGGTCCCGAAGGTCCCCCTGAGGACACGATTCTGTAACAAGCAGGGCCTTTTTACCCATCAGGGCCCTTTTGGCGCTGTCGCAGGGACCCTTTTCGGGGTGCCACCCCCCCTAGAGCGAAATCCCGGCTACGCCCCTGCACTAGGCTCAGAAGTTTATGTTTTAGTGTGAGCGAGCTACTGCTTGCAGAGTCGTGATTCAACACACAGCTTGTGTTTTTTGCTCCTAGCTATCGATTACGTGCCCACTAATACTCAGCAGCGACATATTTTAGACATTAATAGCGAAAAACTAAATTGTCACGAGAGAGCCATCAAAACCGTTTTCTGCACATCATTTTTAAACTACGAATCTGGAAACCCAGTTTTTGTAACAACATCGAAAGCCACGAGCAAGACACACATGCTGTATATTCTATCGTGGCCACGGGAGCAATAGTTGTCCAGAATTTAGTCATAAACTGCCGAGCCTAGTATGTACAGATTCAATTGCAGGGGGCTGTACATACATACATGATTATCTGCTTCCTCCTGTAGCTAAGTGGTCAGTCACACAAGCACACATGAATCGTTCCGATTTCTTTTTTAATTAAGAATTTTGAGTCATTTGTGGTAAATTGGTACGAGTGGCAAAAAATAGAATGCTGGTCCTAAAGGATCGGCAGTTTTCTGTTTCCATCGGAAAGCGCAGCCCGGGACGGCTCAGATCACATCAGCTCGAATTGAGCGACAAAGTGATGGCATTTGTTCGCGGTCAATAACGTGTGGCCGTATGGCCACTGGCCGGAGCTTACAACAAGGGGTGTATCAGTAAGGGGTGTACCAGTGTACAACCAGGGCTGGACCAGATAAAGTGTTCACTCTGTACACTTTATTCTCTGCACAACTCTATCGTTACCAGAGGCATACTTTAGTTTCAGGTATTTTTATCTCTATTGAGAATGTATACTGCTAGATTTTTATATCATCCCTTGTTCTTTAATGCCTTCATCCGCCCAAGTACTGCTTAAATGCGTCACTCCAGTGCAGAGGGGAGGACTGTACGAAACACTCTGATCTCAACTGCTGTAGTTGTATAATAATTTTCTGCAGTTCTTAGTTTTTAATTTAGTTTTAAAGCACGACAAGATCTTGATAAATTTTAAGAATATTTGTTGCACAAGGCGGCAGTTATTAATTCATCACTTTAGATTACCAGCGACACGGTTATTATTCTACCAGTATTGTAGCCATCTCAGCACAAGTCAAATTATCTACTGAAGAGCCACTCCACGTAAGTTTGTTACATGAAAATCCACGTAAAGGTGAGGTAATATATCCCCCTGTAGCACGTACTGAGATAAGAAAAACCCGATCTTACGAACATAGTTGGGAAAATCTGGGGAGTCAAAAGATTGAAGATTTTCAAACTGCGTCTATCTTCCATTGAACTGTACATAATCCCTTCAATATGACAGTATCACAATTTCATGCCCGACCTACACATTTAGTGCAATGGGGATGAGTTTTTTTCTCTCCCGTGCTTCTCCAAGAGCGCTTTTCATTCAGGGATTATCCTTATCCTATGGTAAAAAGTGACCTCCGTTAGGGAAAGTAAATAATTTTTCTGACCTCTGAGCACATAGGACACCTTATCGGCCATTTCTTGTTCGAAGAGCTGGTTTAAAAATTCAGTTAAACTGAGCGTCCTTAAGAATTGACATGAAATACATTAAAATAGCTGGGACCGATTCAAGGGCCATTTAGCGCTCAACAGAACCATTAGGCCCTATTTAGTCACTCCATTTTACTCCCCACTAAGCCCCATACACTCAATTTAGTCAATACCCCCCCCCACCATTTTGACCTATTGGTAAGCTCCAGCACGCTTCTGCCTGCCTATGACAAGTCTTTTCTAGCTTCTGCGGCTGGTCAAAAGAAGAAGAAAAAACCTTTCAGAAGTATCACCATGTTCCTATCCACAAAATCCGTGACGACATTCGGCTGTTTCTGTTCGTACAATGCCGTATGCAAGCGCTAACGGATTCAGGGAAGGCACAAGGGGCCATATCCCCCAGAATTAAAGCCAGTTTTCTTTAAAAGCACTATAATTTTTGCATTTTTTCGGGTTTATCCCCTGAACCATTTAGCCTAGACATAGGCGGATACAGGAGAGCAAAGGCCACCTACCCCCCCACCCCCTCATTGCCTGTTGGTGCCCCCTGAAACGGTCAAGCCTCCTCCCCTGAAAGATTGGTGGCGGCGAACATATCGACACCCCCTGCAATATAATTTGGCGCCCACCTTGTGAGTTTTCCGCCAAAAGCAACACCCCTTGATCCGGATGGCGCCTTCTGACTGGTGCCCCCCAAACCCGACCAAAAACCCTAGATCCGCCATGCGCTTAGATCCGCCACCGTAGACAAGATGTCGTGTTGCCTGATGCCTCACGCATTGAAACAGACATATTGCAGCTTTGATTTTCCTCTCCGGTAAGGGATCTGAAACAGAACCAACATGGTGGCTTTTCTTCAGCCCCTGTGACCAGTGCCGGAAGGTCACATACTTCCTTTATGGTGCCTGTGGTCGCAGTGAGGCCATGAGTGAACCGCGACACTCTCACGGGAGTTTCCATTCTAACACACAGAGGCTTGAAGAATGAGGAACTGTCGTTGCCATTGCAATAATCCGTCCCGTTTGCGTCCATTTAATCGGTTCGAACCCATTGAGGCAAGTGATCCGATTCTTGGTGTGGGCCTTGACTCTCGGGTCCGAGGCCGCGGCTGGATGGAACTCGCGATAGGCTAGACTAGAGGTGTCAATCGATTCGATCAGAGATCGAACAATGTGCGAGTCCGACTCGGAAGTCGGTCGGAAAGTTCTGGAGCTTTGAACAAACTTCAACCACTGTGATATTTCCGACTCTTATTGTCTTGCAGCCAAAGTGATATATCCCGGAGATGGGGATGCGTAGCTCGGTAGTAAAGAACATGCCAGAGGCGGATACAAGAGGGGGCTCAAGCGGAGGCTCAAGCCCCCCCCAATGTTTGAGTGCCTATAGCCAATGCATAGGCGGAGGCTGATCCGAGGCAATGGCAGGTGGGGCTCGAGCCTCCCATTCCCCCCAATAAAGTTCTGAATTCGCCACTGGCATTTACCTCCTGAACCACAGGTGCTGAGTTCGAGGCCCAGCTGGTTCCCTGAATGAGTACAATTTGATCCTCAAACCCAGCTGGGGGAAATGGGGACGCCGTATAACCCATGCAATTGGTGCGTGGCCAAACCCCAACAAATATAATGACTAGCCCGGAGTACTGATACTCCACATATTAAAATTTTTGCTTGCTTCATGAGTCGGGTGTGGGTGTTATTTTTATAGCTGTAATGTGTTGGGCCTATATTCCGACCGGACATTTATCCGGCGCCACAACAGTATACAAAACAGACTCGGATCAGGCATGCCTGGAATTACCGGAACCTGGCACCACTAATCTGGGCAATGGCGTTCTTGTGGATCCTAACCCTGGAAAACTAACAACTTGCCAACTTAATCGGGTAAAATATGGACAAAACAGAAGATCGAATTTTGTGTAAAAGAATTATATCGGTAGTGGCGTATCAAGGGGGAAGGCATCTCCCTAAACGGAAAAGCTCCGGGAAATATTATGCTTCCCCCGCCCCCAAGCTGTGGATCTTTTGTTCCCAACTCCTTTTTAGATTATAAGCAAGATTTTGTGCTTGAACTCTGACTTTAAACAAAACCAGTCAAACTCAGTGCAAACATCGGACCTTAATTCTGTAACAAAAACAAGCAACTTGAGCACATATGTTTTACTCCGTAGGTTTTTTTGCTTTACGACTAAGATATCCCAAAACCTACCGTCAAGTTATATTCTGGCAAAATATTCAGCCGCATAACGTTTTTGTTTTGCTTTCGACTTTGGCTTGCCCCCCCCAACCGACTGGCTAGATTCTCCACTGTATATTGGTATTTATTGAAGTGCCAGTAACTGTTTCAATGTTATCACTCGCATTGACGGGGGTCTGAGCCACCTTCGCTTTGACGGGGGTGGCGGGTACCCGCCCCCTCTAGGATCTCGAGAACCATGCAAGGTAGCGAAAAATGATAAACGGCGTTGGGTAGCCCATCCACTTCTCCATCGAAAGAATTTGAACCATTTTTTGTCAGGTCACATTTAAGGTTACTACAGGTCAAAACATGCTGTTGTCATAGGGATAACATGTAAATGAAGGTTTTCGGTCGTTATATCTGAACAAGTAAAGATAAAGCAAAAAAGCTTGATCTATATGAATACTCCCATCAAGCTGAATCGAATGATATAAAATATGACCTTGCTAGGTCAAATAAAGGATTTGACCTGACCTGAGATAAGGTCAAGGTCAAATTATATAAAATACATATCAATAGAACTGCAGGGACAAGGCAAATCTAATGCAGCTAAAATAAACGCTCTATCACCATCCGTTACTAAGTTATTCAGTTAAACCATTTTTACCATGTATTTCCAACGGAGAGGTACCTCGTACCTGACCTTAGGTCATCAATATAAAAAATACTGGAACATATTTTATAGAAATGTGTGGGTCCATTATGTGATATGAGTCTCAATCGGACAATTTCACCCTGTTCCGACTTATGCTATCTTAAACTTTTTAAAGGTCAGGTCACTTGACCTGTATTGGTGACCTGAGCTTAGATGACCTGACCTAAAAATTTCGACAAAAGTTGTAAAATGATGAGAGAAAAGCTATACCAAGTATGGTGGCACTACGCACCCCCGTTTTTATTCTATCTCCAAAAAAACCGAGGGGTGAGGTACCCGCTCCCCCGTCAATGCGCATGTTATGGTATCACAATATACTTCCTAACCAGCTCGTTTTGAGCGATGGGGCCGCTAATTTCTTCTTTTATAAGAATCTACATACAATTCTATTATGGAGAAGCTTCTTCATTTCCGGATAGCAATTGGTTCCCGTTGGGGAAACTGAACAGTTTTAGCTGACATGTATCTGCCGCGCGCGGTGGAGTCCACTGCATGGTGATGTGGCCCGGTCCCCACCCAGGCGTGGAGGGCTCGTGTTGCGGGCGAGACCTTCACCTCGGCGGCCACCGAGGTGCCAATAATCGCTGCAGCGGTGTTCCGTTGCAGAAACCGTGTTGAAATGCCACATGTGGCACATGTATGTGAGACACAGTCAGATCGTTCGGCATGGAGCCAAAGCAGTCACACGAAAAATAGCCCCAGCTCGAACGTAAGCAGCTGTCTATCACAAGACATTAATTTTTTGTAATGTTTGCATGGTTAACCTTGGTTTCCGTGATTAATGCGATGTTGGGGCTATGATGAATGATTATAAGCGGAGCCCAACAGGATCCTGTAGAACGAGAGCGGGCCCCGAGCGCCACCGCGGTGTGGTGATGTCGCTATGCCGTACTCGTATGTAGTTACCTCCGCGCTGTTGCATGCAATATCTATATGTGCATGCAATATCTATCTATTTACAATATATGACATATGGCTAATGTAGGTATACCGCACATATCAACCAGGAGCTTCCTCTACAGCTGGGCTCATTTTCATAACACTGACTAGCTTTGATAACCCTTCATCGAGCTGAGCTATATAATGGCCGTCATTTAAGCTGCTTGAAATATGGAGATGAGACACGTAGTGTTTTTATTCATAAGCCGAAGGACGTCCCACATCACACGGTATTAACTCATCTAGTTCGTCCCCGTCGCTTAGAGATGACACGCTTACTCGGCAGGCGCAGGGTAATTACGGGTTTTGGCCCCGGTTCCCAGTCCGAGTTGGTACTACAGTCTCATCCACGTCAGCATCTTCGCATCAAGCTTTTCTGACCTTCACTCCGATAATGGCGGGGCGAATACGCCCAGTAGAGCTTCGCACGGGATAGGGGATGGGACGGAAATTACGGGGCGGAGTGGAATGCAATGGCTAAGGCGGATTTTTCGGCTTAATTCGAAACAGGGCAGAAGGGGAAATTTGTATTCTGTCCGGTGAAACAAAATAATATGGGAATAATCGCTGGATACCTCTTTCAAGGCATGGGTGATAAGATAGGACGGAAAGGGATGGATGCTGAAATGTTGTCCCACGATAACCTCTAACGCCGAGACCGTACGCAGCTGGAGCCGCATTCACATGAATAGCAGGGCTGGTGGGGATGTGCTCGCTGTGGGGCGACATGCGAGCGGTCGGGAGGTCAGCCGCTCGGTGAACCACAGGCGGGCTTTAATCGAGCCTTGCCGCTCCACAGGCGGTCTCCCGCTCGGGGTGGTGGGAGGACAATGGGGCGAAAGTAGAGCGCACCTATCCACGCTTAGTTGGCTTTCAAACATATCGGAAATTTGGAAGGCAGTGAGCAAATGCCCATTTCAAGCTTTGCTTTAGCATCAACAAAGTAAAATTTATTATTTGCGTATTAAGTCTCCAATAAGCAAATCAAACTGTTCAATAGAGAAAATCCTATGCTGAGGTTTCCGTGACTGATACCCAATATTAGACGGGTCACTATATATTATTACTTATATTTGTTTACTTCCACGCCCTTATTTATTCTTACTTTCATATATATTTTGATATTTTAGCTTCCCCTTGATCTACCACCACAACGCTGGCAAGACTGAGTTTTTCGGACCTCTGATCGAGAGGTGATATGGAGTAAGATGTGGAAACACCTGTAGAATCAAACGGTACTGCATATTTTGTCCCAAAATCAACTGCCCGTGTCGTTTTTCCCAGTTATAGAACAAAATGTCATACAGAAGCACAATTCCTCCCGTCCCAGAGAGCGAGGTCGGGGCGAAATCAACTCCATACCGTCAGTGGGATTGCGGGCTAGGCTACCAAACAATGGAGGTGAGCGGCAGCGTTCCTGGCCCACCCCCGCGCCGATTCGATCCCGATCAGGGCGCTGACAATGTCGGTGAAGGTCGCCAGACGCGAGTGTTCCCAATGACTGACCCATTCACTGCCTGGAGGCCAAGATGGTCACCTTCAACCCTGGGCCGACACACCTCTTCAGTCTCGACGATCCTAGCACCATTTTACGTACTCATCGCTTCCAAGGCTCAACGAACGCTCACAGTGCCAAACAATACGTTGTCGGATGTTGTTATCCGCTTTGCTGTGTCGTGACTGGCGGATTTCTTTCGAGCGGGTCGACAGACTGGAGAAACTCCCGGATGGGGATGTATTGGAGCGTCATGACGGCAAATAATGTGATATGATATGTAAGTTTCTTACGTGAAGTGGGAAGTGTTAGAGAATCGAGTAAAACAGTCGCGTTCACACCGACCAGGGCAGACCATTAAGCGAGCGCAGTTTATGTGGATACACGTACTTGGATCGTTTAAAGATGGATAGAATAAAATTTCTATAAGCCTATACGGTGATTTGCCTCCACATGACGCAGAACAACTCGTTCTTGATTCAATGCCAATAATACCTATATTTAAAAATCAGGGTGAAAGTGGGATTTTCCATCAGCTAATAGAGACACATATATGCCGGGAAATGTTCAAGGAGGCTAGCGCCAACTTTAGTTCAACCGCAAATTCTGCATACTCAATGAAGATTTCCCATCAGCCACGCTTCGAAACAAACACCGTATCCCTCACTTCGGCGTGTTGCGTATATTTTGTGTAAACTGATCTATAACGTATGACGAGAACTGCAGCAGCAAAGAACGACTCTTCTCTGGACCGGGACGGACCCGGCGACCGCGGACAACGCGAACAGGCTATAATAAACGGCAGAAAGTGGCGCCTCGGTGCGCTCCGCACACAGATAAACCTCTAAAATGCTCGTATGAGACGACAGCCAAGCAGGAGGGCTGACCATCGCGAGGACTTCCCACCAGTGATATACAACGAAGAGAAAGCGCTTATGGCGAACAGGGGCGACATTGTACTGGGAGAAAGCGTCGCACACCAGATAGCCCCTTCTACACAGTGTCAAGTCAACGCGCCGACCTTCTCACCACACTCGGAAAACGGCGCACGGGTACCAAATTCCGGCGGTTCTAGAGCTGTCCGCACAGCTCTGGGCATCGCCACGGTGATTCTCACAGAAAAGCAGCGACTGGTGCGAACCGTCAGCGTCGTTGGCAAAGCCACCACCGGCCGAGCCTCGCGCTGCACGGCGATCAATCACAAATGAAACAGTTAAGACATCGCAGGCGGTCTCCGCGGGAAAGCGTGTGGACGGTCCCCGAGCATACCGACACAGACGCAGAACACACCCATACACACGTACACAGGCTACAGCAGCCCACCCTATATTGCGAGCAAATGTTCAACGGCGTTCGCACACTAGTCATCACAGTACAGCACATAATATGTATTCTCAGCCTCCTCCACCCCGGTTCGGCGGCAGGTTTTTTAGGGTGAAGCCACGGCAGTTCCGACCGAATTCCGTATCTTCGAGCCTAGCGCGCAACAGCTAACGGTTTGGCCGACCGCAGTGGGGGAAGGGCCACCGGATTCACCCCTGAACTGGACGCAGACATTGATGCTCGGACCGCGCCACGCCGGGATACCACATTCCAAACACTTCAGTCCGATCACCTGCCATCACTCACAATTCGTTCACGTAGCGTGTCGTCACAGCAAGTTCCGTTCCAGAGAACGCCACGGCCAACCGGCATCACAACACCACCACACAACACTGGCGACTAGTTGAGGTGGAAGCCCTTCTCCTGTGTGGCTGCTATAAGCCTCTCTCTCATGATCGTCTCAGAACTGTAATCGGGTAGTTTCAGGTAGTGGACACACGTGTTGACGCTGGGGAAGCTGCCGTCGCCGGCGTCCACCTTTTTGACCACGGTGAGACGCGGGTAGAGGTTGGCCAGGCCGCCCGGAGGCAGCGACGAGCAGCCGGTGGCGAACTGCAGGAAGCGCTTCCTCTCCGCTCCCGACATCTTCTCCAGGATGTTGACGAACCGTAGGAAGCCCGGACTGCCGAGGTCAGAACAGAGCGTTAGTGGGGTCAGACTCGCCGGGAGGGGCTCTCCTATGGCTCTGGATGTGATCGTTGGGCGTTACGTTGGGAGCACTGCAATCTAATGACAACACGGCTACAACACTGCGAAACTAGTGCAGTCGGAGACACGGCCACCCTCCGGCACTCCCACAGCATTATAATCATGAGACGAGGGACTCGCCACTCTTACTTGTTCTGGGGATACAGAGAAAACAAACACATTGAAGGGCGGCAACAGAGGTGAACTAATGGTTTCACCTGACACTTTGTATTACAAATTGGAGCTATATACCTTCAAACGAGAACATAAAACCAAAACATCTTGGCTACGCTAACGTGAGCACAAATCTTCAATGCCACAAACAACCGCCTGGACAGTCCCAACCGTTCGAATTCCACAAATTGTTACTCCATTAGACAAAACCTCGTGGGCTACGCCGACACGCGGTTGCGGGCGAAATTAGTCCAGGACTGGCGAAAACTGGAACAGATTTGAATGGGGCCGCGTCCTACTGCTGCTGTTATTATCGAGTCGGAGTCCGGAGGAGGCTGGCCGCAGCACGCAGCCGGCCGCGGACCCGCCGAACCGCACCCCGGCGCCGGCCCACACCGCTCTGTCGCAATACCCCGCCGATGACGGATGGGGTAACTGCTCCATACCGCGGGGGCGAGGCTGGCCGCTCCGTAGAGGTCCACGCCGGGCAACACTCTGGCATTGATCCCATTCCGTCCCCTTCAACTCTGTCTTCTTCCATCCCGTCCCGAAATTTATGTACAGTTACTGATCCCGCTTTGTCCCGTTCCGGATTTTCATGTATCTTTTAAACATTGACCCATTCCATCAGTTCCGAAATGAAACCTGCCAAATGTCGTCCCGTCTCATAATCACCGTGTCGTTTCCCGTCGTCCCGTGCACAACTCTGACGCCCACCTCTTATAGCGCAGCCGACGGCTCTGCTTTGGAGTGTCTGATCCATCTCAAATTATCCGGTTCACGGTGGAAAAATCCAGTGCGTTGGGCGTGACCTTGACCGGTGACCTGGGCGGGTCACCCGGTGGCATCCCGCCGCGTCGGCGGCGCCGCCGCCCGACCGGCCCGCGCCGGGTCAAGCCGCTCGTGATCACTCATATGCAAACGAGCCCGGGGGCGGCGTACTGTCACGCGGCGTGAGATACCGTCCGGCCCGGACTAAAGCGTGATCCAGGGCGGAGCCAGAAACACCCTCCGGCACGCAGCGTCTTCCAGGATCGAGAATTCAGCCGACGCAACCCCGATGGTCTTGATAGCCGGCTCGATTCACGCGATGTTCATTAGGTACCCAGAAAATGACCCCGGCCGCCATATTTCCAGCGAAGTTCATGGCACATTACCCTTGCCCATAAAGTTGATTCAAGAGCTGATCGCTTCGTAAATTAGATCATCAGCCACGCACGCTATTGCCCGATTCCATAACGATGCCGTTTCACAACAAAAACGCTACAGAAAATGGAAGTTTGTTTCAAGCATATCTGTACGATTTTTGTCAGCGCCAATACCTCAACCGGTCTCTCAATCGCTCAGTATGACTCCATTAACACATATGAGTCATTCCGCGTCAAATCGATAAAAATGGCATTTTCGTGCCCGACCCCCTCAGAATTCGATGAAAATTGCTGCACCTGTAGGGCCATATGAAAGAACGTCGCACATACAATTTTATTTCGGAGCGGAGCTTGAGGTCAGATCTAGAGGTCATCAAAGGTCACGCGTTTCGCCGAATTGTCTTCATTCAAACATAGATAATTATTGTGTTAACGAAGTCTTGATGGCCAAATTATTACCAATGCCAGTCAAATGCTTCACAATTCTGAGACTGGACCCAAATTGGGTGTGACACATATTTGACCTTTGACCTGACTAGGTAAAATTTCATAAATGCGTTTTTTACTAATTTTGCCTGTTTCAAATTACATGAAATCTTACCATGTTACCTACTTAACCATTGACTACACGTGTGCAAAAAAGGAAAGGCGGAGACTCGTAAAATTTCTGAAATATCGATATTTGAAGTTGGTAGTGTTCTGCGGAACAGCTATGGCCCGGGGCAATTTAGCTATGAGCGACGATAACATAGGTTTTTTTGTGCGATTTTGGATGAGAATATTGCGAATTCTTCGACAAATCTTTTCATTGAACAGTTTTTAACCCGTGCATGACTCTGGGTTCGATAATTTTACACAGAAAGGGGGGTAAAACCCCCCACTGAACTATGCATGTATAAATTAAGCACATGTAAAACAAAAAACTACTGGTGTCCAATGGTTTCTGAAAATAATGATCAACCTTCAATGTCCACTTTAACTTCATGTCAATCTTGAGGTCTCAGGAAGCCAAAAGCATTACTATGATAAGGGAGAAATCTGACATGTCGCCTTTTAGCCTCTTATTTGTTTATTCTAGAGCAAATCCTGGAACATTATTGGAATCCCGGTGGCCAAGGTAGTGAAAAAAAGCAAAGCAATGCTGGTAAAATAAAAGTTCTGCCCCAATTGTGTCCCAAATTATTGTCCAAAATATAAACACTTGACCCAAGATTGACCGAAGAATTAATTCTGGCGGGCGCCTGATTCAAAGTTCCTACAAAATATTAAGACTTGGCCCAGAAACACATTAGCAGTACTAAATGATGGAATGAAACATGTGTGAGTTTATGTGTCTTATTTAACTTTCTACGCCTTTCAACTTTGAAATCATTTTTTATTGTTTTATGCCATATGGCGTCAAATTCTTCATTACAAATACGAATTAAAAGTGCACATTTATAATTTTCAAAGTAAGATCAGCCGACATGATATAATGCTAGCCATGTACTCACTAGGTCGTGATACTTGTATATTTTTCGTCACGCGTACCTCCTTGCCTGTCTCACTGCTTGAATATAGCTTGAAGAACACATAACCCTCACGCAGTGAGGAGCAAACACATACACACTTCTCGTTCCTGGTAAAGTGCAAACCTCGTTCTGGTGCAGCAGCAAACCTGTCATTCAACACATTGCGTTCCTCTTCTATCAGATTTTTAGGAAAGTACCTGACAAAGGTGGTCGATGAATGAATATTCAGGAAATCATAAAATTGTTCCGGAGATTCTATGATATCGTATGTAAGCTTGCTCGTATGGCAAGCCTTTTTATTGACCCTCCCACCCCATCACAGGGACCCTTTCCTTGCGCAGTGGCAAAAAATTTCACTCAGCATCCATGCCAAAATCTGACGAATGGTGCGTTACATTTACAAAGTTTTTATAATTCTTATATTGCGAAGCAGCGCTGTCTGAAAAATAAAATATCTTTTCGGGATGTTTCTCAATTTTCTCTTCCAGATAATCGATTAGCTTTTGTTAGAACAGATGCACTGCAGCAGTATCTTGGGTCAAACAGTCAGAAATCGCGGAAAAAGAGAAGAAAAAGAAAAAACGTCAGGGCTTAACACTGTTCCAGGTTTCGGATTAGTTTCTGATAGGCAGCGCGACGTTTCCTGTAGATGCTTGGCACATCTTGCTAGATAATAAGATGTGCTCAACTCCTTTTCAATCTGCCGAATAGTCCAAGTTCTTAGTACCATTGTTATCACTCTTATTTTGTCACTGGGTTTGGTCGAGTCTTTGGATTTCTGACGAAATCGGTAAATCGTATCATCAGGACTTTGTGCTTTCTCTTCCTGTGTTTGAAGAATGCAAAATGCTTCCTCTGGATCCATCCTCCCAATCTTCCTATGGAGAGAAGTCCGAATCTTTTTATAATTTTGTATTTCTGTAGTTCTTAGACCCTCTTATTCGCGTTTGCTGAATTGGCGTTTCTCCTGGGGCCTGCGCCGATTGATTTATGGCCTCAACAGATTGATCCAAATCCATGGCTCCATCGCTGGAGTTCTGTGTTTCCGGTGATGAAAGGTCTGTACTTTCAATCACACTCTGGAGCCCGAAATATCCTGGTTCTGAGAGAGGCTGTGGTGGCACTTGCACTAGCTCTACTGCTGGACCTGGGACCATCCCTTTGGAAAGCATCAGTCTACAAGATGTGCAAACAGATTTGTTCACATTTAACTCTAGATCAGAATACTGAATCACCCATTTTGTAACCACAGGCCTGCACCCTTTGATCGGTTTTCTCTCATGTCTATGAAATGGGCCAGAGCACTTTGTCCTCCTGTCACTCCGCCGTTTGTATCCAGATGAATTTCCCATTTCCGGAAGAAGTCAAGACTGTTCAGTTCCAGACGGCAAGTCGAAATCAGTCAACTCTGTGGGTGCGCCCTTCTCAAAACTGCTCAACTGTTCTCACTAAAGACACATCCGCACAAGTAAGCCTCGCAGCAACGAATGGCTCAGAGTTTTGTCGCTCGTGGGCATCGTCGTTATCGACGGATCACCCTCCAACCGAGTAGGAGCGTCGCATCTCTGTCTCCTCTAACGTCTGTCTCAGGTTTTTCAAACTCCATTGAGACAGTACACCCCAGATCTAGTCACAGTTTGTGTGATATGTGTCTCACGCCAGTTTCAAAGCATCCTGGTACCAATGATTTCACGCCATCAACATGCTAAGTTCGAATATTTTACCGGGTCATGTGAGGTCAGGTCAACTTGATCAAGCTTCCAATGAGGCGTATACTGTAAGCTTTCCATCATCCAAGCGTATTTTCAAAGCTTGGACAAACGAAACCTATGTAATCGCCGATCACAGCTTAATAGCCTCGGGGCACGTCTGCAACACAGTGCACTACCATGCTTAACTACAAGTATCTCAAAAAGTTTTCTAGTCTCCGCCTTTCTTTTTTGGGCTTGTCTGCACAGTGGTATAACCATTTGTGTGACAAAGTTTCATCGAATTCGAAGTAGGCAAAGTTGGTCAAAATTATTATTTTCGAATTTGACCCAGCTAGGTCAAGGTAAAGGTAAAGGTCAAGTCAAATTTTTCATGTTTTCAGAATGGCCAATCATGTGTTAGTGATTCTCCAAAATTGTGTTGCTCAGTCTATTTTGAGACCGGAAATATATATATATATATATATATATATATATATATATATATATATATATATATATATATATATATATATACTTAATTGAAGACAAGTTGGCAAAAATTGGTGACCTTTGATGACCTCTAGATCTGACCCCAGAGGTCACTGGGTCATGGAAAATTGCATGTGGTGTTTTACTACATTGTGGAAGCACATTACAAAGTTTTTTTAAAAAAACAAGAGGGGGTCGGGGATTTTCTTGATCGATCTGACGCGGAATGACCCATATATTTTGGGAACAGCACATACATGTGTTTGCTGGTATTTCTAAGATGAAGGGATGATAGATGGCAAAAGTCAAAATCATTCAAGTCCCATTCTCAGGGACGTTCATTGATTAATCCTCAATAACTCGGCCTTAGATTATTCCAGCTTTTTAAAATTCAACCTTCAATTAATGAAAAGTCCCATTACCAGCATTACCAGCGGTCCACACGACACACGGTACACATGCGGTACAAATGACAAAAGTCCTATTTCTTGCACTGCGGAATACTTCGAAGCCTCCGTTAATCGACAGACAAAATAGGGTCTGGTATGGGAATGCGCCTTACAAACTAAGCATATGGCACGGATTCAAATCCGAACTAAAATGTTCACCATCAGGCTAAATTTTTCAGACATTCTACTGTTGATACAACAATAGTTTTTTGGTTACAGCTTCTAAGCCAATCAAGTTAGCACGCTCAGAGAAGTTCTATTGCGTCTGCAAGGCTCTCAGCTGTTGAATAGTACCTAATTTGCTGGTGTCCAGTCTAGAAGTGGTGTCACAAGTCAACCCAGATATGTATAAAACATAAATTATGCAAAAAGAACATTTCTTACGGAATTAGACGCTTTCTAGCCAACATTAACGTGTATCAGCTGAAAGCATTCAGACATGTAGCCGAGCCTATAACAGATCGATTGAAACCCATTCCCATTTTACTGACCATTCCGCTGGAACCTAGATGAGAAGTCCACACTCCCGTTAGAGGCCAATTTGCGCCCTGCATATAACGCGGCTACAAGAACTCGCTCCTGCCAACACGTGCAGCTGAAACCCTTCCCTCATAACAAAACAGAAACATTTCTCCCCAAGTTATCGATGTCTGCACTAAATATAACTATTTTTGTCACAATTCACCATTTACGTACGTTTTACCCGACCAGTGACACTATTTATACACCCAGCACCAACGAATTGGGTATTACACGATGGCCGAGAGCCGTGGAAGCGTAATGAAACTTTTCTGGGCTCGCTAATTTAACTGGTTCAGAAGCTGTAGTCCAAAAACTATTTTTGGATAGAAAATTTGAATATCTAAAAAAATTGCCTGGTGGTGAGAACCAAACTCAGATTGAAAACCAGTGCCATAAGCTTAGTTGCATAGGTGTGATCGCATGCCACTCATCTTTCCTTGAACCTTTCCTTCCTAAATATCCAACGCGGGGTTTAAAGTTGCTTCATCCAGTGCAGTTACACCGCCTCCATCATCCTCATCAAACTGATGTCTTTCACCGTGCACTGACCTGTCCTTGGAGTAGCCCAGCTTGGGCTCTGTGTAGTTGAGCAGGTCGTCCCTGGTCCAGGAAGGCGCCTGGTCTCCACACAGCATCAGCTTGACCTCCTCCGGGCTGAACGGGCGGAGCCTGCAGACCACGCCGAACGTGTTACTCCGAGGGCCACGGCCGCTGAAGTCAACTAGCGCAGTACAGTTCCTTCTCTTTGCGTAAAACAAGTTTATGACACACTGGAGGACACATTATTGTCACACCATTGATTGTTTCTTACGTCGTTTCAAATGCTATGAACATTTGTTTCAGAGCAGAATTTAAAACACAAAGCAGTAAGATGATTGGACCTTAAGTATTGAGGGCGTAACGGACGGAAACTGTACCGGAAGAACCGGTATGTGCCATGACGAGCGACATCATCAGCGCCAAACCTGACCCTACCCCATCGTTTCAGCCGATCACTCCCAAGAGATACACCAGATGCCTCACCTAGCCATGGCGAACACTCTGTCGAAGCCGGTCTTGAAGGCCTCCAGCTGTCGGGCCAGGCCGCGCCGCAGATAGAAGTCGACCATCAGGTCCACGTACTCGTCCACGTTCTCCTCGGTGACGTCCTGGTGGTCTCCACCAGGCCGCAGCTCGCAGGAGACGTAGCCCAGCGAGCGGGCCGGAGAGGCGAAGGACATGGTCAGGGAGAGGTCCTCCAGCCGCGCCGAGCCGCCCACCTGTCAACCACAGACGGCCGCCTCTCAGTGCTCATCCATACTAGCGGAGCCGGAGTGGGGGAACTGTGCCCCGATATAGATACATCGACATGTTTACGTGGCGTTTCTGAGGTAGCTAGTCGTTACAGTTGTTTAATTATAATTAGCAGAATTTCAAATCCATTCATCCAGTGTGTCTTCAACACGCCATCGTCATGCTACTACCACTACTTCTTCCGTAAAGCCCATGTTACCACCCGTCTCTGGTTCTCACCGCCGGGGCGGCGCTCACCGTGAGGTTAGTCAGCTGCCGGCGGCGCGCCTCCTCAGACAGCTGCGGGTCGTGCAGGATGTGCTGCCGCCTGGTGGCCAGCTCGCGCAGCTGCTGCAGCACGCGCGCACGTGCCGGGTCAATGGCGACCAGGTCGTCCAGGGTGAGCACGTCCTGGTACCAGCAGCCGGGCGCCGACGCCGACGGCTTCGGCGGGTCCAGCTCCAGCTCCTTCTCAGACTCCATCGAGACGAACGATGACGTCATCAGGTCGTCCTCAGAGCCCGGAGAGTTGGAACGGCCGCCCACACCGTCCAGCCTGGCGGACGGGGAGGGGTCGGTGACCTAAACAGCGCCAGCTTCTGATGGTGTTTGGGGTTTGAGGGACAGTTGCTACACTCAAAACCAACGGAACTAGTTTTTTTGCCCAATAAATCACAACATGATCTAACAGAATTTCGTGTATCGTTAAAAACGATCACTCGTTGCCCACACAAAATATTTAAATAAAGCTTCAGTGTAGTTATCACATTCGTCATTCATTCTCGAATGGATGTTTTTAACACGCTACAACACTACGACGTTCGCTCCACCACACACTAACACTCCTTACAACACTACGACGTTTTCCTCCATCCAGCAGCCACAGAACACCTCATTTATCTCGCGTTCCCGCCGCCGCGTCACCCCAGCCCCGACTGTAGCTGACCTGTTGTGCTCCTGCGCCAGGTTGACTGACGACATCAGCTTGAGGAAGGGCCGGGAGAGCGGCAGGTCCACCAGCCGCGAGTCCTGCAGCACCTTGGCCAGCAGGATGCCCAGGAAGTGGAACATGGTGACGGCGCGGTCGCACTGCTCCGAGTCCTGAACAGACGGGAGAGGAGTGGTCAGCGCGCTTACGGACGGCAGGGACGCAGACCCCGGGGGTTAAAATACAAAGAACAAGTGGAACAACGTGTGAAGATTAGAGCATTGGGGCATCACCAAGCAATTTCATTCGTCAGAATATAACATCGAAGTTCTAGAAAGGAGATGCTTCCCCGTACAAATGGCCTACACAATTAGATATCGTATGTACTGAGCAGAATAGCATACGAAACACTTTACATGTAAGACAGCGCCCATCCGAGAAAACATATTCCGGAAAAAGTGGGGATCGTTGGTTGAAATCTTTGCTTAAGCCTGGAGACATATGCTGTTCTGAGTGTACCAAAGGAATCAGAAATAAGGTGCTTTAGGTGTCGCATGTTTGTTTTGTACGTGCCTGTTGATTTTTGGTTGAGTACTTTGGACTTTCAATTATTCCGACTTTCAGTTATTCCGATACTGTAATTCCAATGTTTTGATTTTGGTACTTCTAAAGACATGCTTGTTTTCCAAAACAAGGAGCGGGGATTTATAGAGAGAGTCTGCGCTGGAACATGCAATAGGCAGGGAATCTTTAAAGCTAGTTGTGAACCGGCGTGATGAAGCTTATGAAGCTTAGGAAGGATGGTAGCTGTGCACAATTCTTGTACCTGTCAATGAGAAAGAGTTAATGTTTATTGTCCATTGTCCATGATGCACTCACTGTTCGATGACGAAAAATAAGGTGGAATAAAGTGAAAAAGGAAAAAAGACAGCGCCCATCCCAGCCACCACGCTCTCCCCGATCCCTCCACTCTCTGCGCGGCGCGGCCGGTCGCACCTGCGGCAGTGGCGCCGGGAAGAGTCCGCTGGGCCGCAGCACGTAGTAGTCGGGCGGGCGGTCGCCGGGGGCGGCGTCCTCGGGCGAGAGCAGCGGCTGGTCGTCACACAGCCACATGCAGAGGTCCCGCCGCTGCAGCTCGGCCGCCACCAGCGCGTAGAACTCCAGCGTCGGACCCAGGCCCGTGCCCTCCTCGTTCTCGAACTCCATCTGCCCCGGACGCCGGCGGTTAGTCGGCGCACGGCGAGCGAGGGTCTGACACATTCTGCTGCTGCAGCATGACGGCCCGATGTATGAAAATAATGATATAAGACAATCTCGGACACGGACACGGACAAACACGGAACGACCAGTGAAGGCAAAAACAGAGATGCCAGTTTTCATCCCAGTTCCCATCCACCAAACCACGTGCATTTTCACTTCAACACATCACGTCTCCATCGCATTTCTTCGCGGCTCCCGAGTAACCATGACAACAGGTCCCAGTCTGCCGACACCGCTGCCCGCGGCCAGCGTCCGTTCCACTCACCTCCAGAATGCCCTCGCGCTCGGCGTGGAAGTCCATGACCTGGACAGCCCAGTCCAGCAGGTTGTGTCCGCGGGGTACCCTGACGCGTTCGTGGCGGAGCCGTCCCACGCGGAACTCGTGGCCGTCGTCCCGGCGCAGGGCCGCCGGGCCGCGGGTCCGCTCCATGGCCAGCTCACGCTGCGTCTGCAGCCACACTATCGACCTGCCGGACAGAGAGAGAGGCGGTCAGGAGAGACGGGGGATCAGGGCGTAGTCTCGAGAAAGTCGTGAAGGGGTATGAGATGGATGTTTGGTAACTTACTATTCGCCAGTTATTTATTTTTAAACGATCCCATACTCAACGACGCTGTCCTAAAATTGTCATTGAATAACATTTTGTAAAAAGAAGTCTGCGAGAGTGACACATGACACGTGTCTTCAGGAACGTCATACACGTAGCGATACATGGAAGGATCGCTTCCAACAGGAACCCTTCGGCTGGTAACTGGTTCTTTACCTGGACGTGCCGAAGGCGGTGCAGTTGAAGAACATCTGTCGCGTCTCGAACGGGAACAGCATGGGGCACTGGCTCTGCAGCGAGTGCGACCAGTCGGGCAGCGCCTGGCAGGCGAGCACCAGCGGGTCCTGGATCTGCTGGCACAGCTTGTTGGTCAGCTTCCTGCTGACAAACGTGTCCCAGGGGATGTCGAGCCGCGGCTCCTCGTCCGTGTCCTGCTGGTGGCGCGGCCGGCTCTCGCCCACCAGGTGGTAGAGCCGCCGCAGCAGGTGCACCACGTCATCCACCGTGCACGGCGAGCCCTCGCTAAGCCGCTGCTGTAGCGAGCTCTTCCGCTCGGCGGCCGGGTCGGCGCGCCGCTCGTCCTCGCGCGCCTCGCGGTACACGATCGTGTAGACGAGCTCCCAGAGCCGGCGCAGCTTCTCCTGCTTGCTCCCCAGCTGGGACTTCTGCACGAGCCGCTGAACGGCGCTGAAGACGGTGCCGTCGGCGGCGTCCAGCGGTACCTCGATGTCGGGCACGCCCGGCACGCCGGGGCCGCGCAGCATCAGCCGCAGCCGAGGCTCGGCGCCCGGCTCCTCGCCGCCCAGGCCGCCCAGACGCCGCGGCTGGCTGCCCGGCGGAGGGATCTGACGGACACACCAGCCAGGGTCAGACGGAACAGTCCGGGCCGGACACACACAGCAGGGGTCAGACGGACAGTCCGGGCCGGACACCGGCCGACGTCAGACGGGACAGCCCGAGTCGGACACATGCCGCACCTGAGGGAATCAACGCTCGGCGAGTCGATAGACCAGAAAAGAAGTTTTCCCAGTTTCCATGTTTCAAGATGCTTATGTACTAAATCATTGTATGTGAATTTTCTGGCCCAGCCGTGATAACGCAATTGCTTAAACGTTTATAAAACTACTTCACCACATTCCAAAGTAAACTATTATTTTCTAACTTGCCAAGAAAGCTCAAGTAAAAGTATGATCACCCCTACTGTACGGAAATAGCATATCTTACCACACCTACCCACATATCGTCCCCTATTACCCCCAGTGGGTCTCACCTGGATGTCCTGAGTCTGTGCTACGTTGGTGCGGCCCGTACAGTCCCCTATTACCCCCGGTTTGTCTCACCTGGATGTCCTGAGTCTGTGCCACGTTGGTGCGGCCCGGGCGCGGGTCGAAGGCGGGGATGAGCGCGGGGCACTGACGCTTCAGCACTGTGTCGTCATCCCAGGCGTGCCGCCGGCCCGGCCGCGCGTCAAAGGTCTCCTCCTCGGCTGCGAGAACAGATATCGTGAGTTGAAGGAGAGCGGGGGAGGCTGGGCGCGCGTCAAATCTCTCTTCAAGAACAGACATGGTGAGGCGAAGGAAAACGAGAAGGCTGGGTTGATATAACTTAGATTAAGTACAAGGTAACCCGAGAGAGCTGCCCACACGTAGAGCCGGTTCCACACTGATTGGTAGGTATTAGTGTCAATTGTTTTAAGAAATATCTTGAATACGATTACACTTCTCTCAAAAGGTTGCGTCTCTAGTAATGTATTTTGACGAGCTATTTAAATGTGGGCTCCTGCGAACTGAATGAGAAGTCAATTTGGAAAATTATGGACAAAAAGCTGTTTTGCCCATCCCGATGGTTTGCTGTGTCTTCCCTCAATTACTGCCGAATTTTTGACCCATGAAGTACTTTTGCACGTCAGTTCATGCATCTAGTTAAAACGCAGCAGGTGAAGCAACAATGTTGTCAGCAGGAAACATCACTTGAGAGTTATTTCGCAAAAACGACCGCAGCCTAATACCTACCAATCAGCATGGAACTGGCAGTATACACAACCGACGAAAGGTAGCGATGGAGCACGGAGAAGAGGACTGGGGACACAGCTGGTCATAGAACATGCGATCTCAAGAAAAAGCCTGCCTTACCTATGCAAAGTGTGCAAATGACAGCTTTAGGCGAAATATACGGATAAAACCATTATCGAGCATCGCCCAAAGATTGCAATATTCGATGGCAACGCGCAGAACACCAGAATACTGCTTTCGTGTAACATAAACATATCTTACCAGCTCCTCCGCCCTCGTAATCGTCGTCGTCGTCGTTCTCATCGGCGAGCTCGTCGTCGTCGGTGAGCTCGGCCAGTAGGGTGGTGTGACGACACGACTCCAGGAAGTCCTCCAGCGACACCTGACCCCACAATTCAAACGTGAGAGGGAAAGTACACAGCAGGGTCGCCACTAGACTCTGGTTTGCAGAGGGAGAGCAACATCGAGTTAAAGGAAAGCGACGCATAGACGTGTGTCTCACTCTGGAAACGAGCGCATCGCAAAGGCATATGTAAGTTCACTGAAGTAAAGAACAAAATAGTTAATACTAATAATAAGTAATAATAGTACCAAAGACAAATTATAAAGAATGGCTCTTGACCAGACATATTGCATAGAAACAACCGCGTTTCTCGAAACAATTGGAATGAGGGAACCAGTCAGACCTCTACAGACCACTCGTTACCTCCATGAAAACACACGTGGAACAGAAATCCGTCACTGCGCTCCCAGAACAATATCTTTGACAACATTTCTATCTCATTTCCAGCACAAATAGCTGGAACTATAAAAATAATAGGCCAAGACAGCGGTATTTACACTCAGCGCTCCTTCCACGCCACCACCAGCAGCGCGGTTCCCACCTGTTCGCTGTCGGAGGAGTTGGAGGTGAGGGAGGTGGTGAGGCCCTGGGTCAGCGCGCTGGTGGTGGTGTTGGTCACCTGGGTGTTCCCTGACGACAAGCTGGGGAACGACTGGGCCGTGGACATGAAGCTGCCTGCCAATCGCCAAATAGGACAGGTTAGGGAAGGTTTACAGTTGAAAAGTAGCAGGGGAGAAAACAACACATTTACTACTCATGATACTTCACAGCAACTCTTCACGGTATTAGCTGGAACTTCTATACATCTCAATCGTCTCCACTGCCTGAGCACCAAACATCTGATAAATGCGGCAGAAATCCCACAAGAACAATATAAATCAAGCAATGATATCGGATTGCACGGCGATTCTCTCTGCCTCTGCCAGGCCACACTCCCGGGATGTCCGACTGACCCGGCAGCGGCGTGTTGAGCGCCAGCCTGGCCAGGCTGCTCATGCTGGTGGTGTTGGGGGCGCGCAGGAAGGGGCCGCAGTTGCTGCCGCCGGCCGCCGCCGTCACTGCCGACGGGGCCGGGTAGCTGCCGCCCGTCGTCCGCGACGAGCCGCCCGCTGTGCCCGACGCCCGGCGACGCACCATCGCAGAGAACATCTCCAGCAGGCCCGCGCCCTCCTCGTTGAGGTTGGGCGTGCTGACCGACATGGAGGAGCGCTGGTTGTTGGGCTCTGAGGTGACTGGCGGGGCGGCGGCGGGGGCGGCCGAGGTGGTGGGCGGGGGCGGCGGCGGCGGCTGGGTGGTGGGCGGCAGTCGCGGCGGGAAGTAGGGCGCTGTGCTGGTCGCCGGCGGGGTGTCGGAGGCGCTGTCCTCGCCGCCGGACAGCCAGTCGGAGCTCTCCAGAATAGCGTCCATCTGAAGAGGCGCCATCAAAGTTATAGAGCAGACACCACAGACACCGAGAGACGCCGAGCACAACAGACAGCTACAGCTGAGGTCAGGACACAGAGTAATACAAGCAGCTACATCAGACTGCCGGAAATACTAGTGTGTGTCCAGGAAGATGTGGAGCATTCAAGCTCGCAGAACTGCACAACAATTATTCCCGAGGCTTCCAAGCATATCGTGAAAAACGCATGTGTTTGAAACAACGCACACCGAGTATGGCTTAAACGTTAAAATGGAATGGGTAAAACCTGACACAGGCGTTACCTTATTGCCGAAGACGACGCGGGAGATGACGGAGTCGGCCGTCTGGTCCAGGGACGACATGGCCTCGGCATTGGCCAGGGTCAGCACGTTCTCCGCCACCGCCTCCGCTGCCTGCTGCGGGACCGAGGCGGGGTGCGGTCAGGACGGCGGGAGCGGGACCGCCACCGCTCCAGGGAGCGTCACTCCCCAGACACGGTACCACGATACCGCGCAGAGAAGGGCGCCCAAGCACCACAGCAAGTAGACGACGGCGTGGGCGGGGATCGCGGACGTTGGAGCTATATCCAAGTCGGGGTGGGGGCCGCGTTCGAAGAAGGGGAGGGACAAGCATTCGAATTCGATTGCATACACCGTGGTAAAAAAACCCCTTTAACTGAACCCAAAATACATCAGAACAGGGATATGCATTAATGCAGCTGGGGCAAGACTGCGTGGAACAAATAAAGTGAAAAAGACTATTTTTCACCACATTGGCCGGTAACTGTCGGCAGCGACAGTTACCTTGGCGGCGATGTTGTCGGCGGGGACAGTTACCTTGGCGGCGATGTTGTCGGCGGGGACAGCTACCTTGGCGGCGATGTTGTCACCGGAGACAGTTACCTTGGCGGCGATGTTGTCACCGGAGACAGTTACCTTTGCGGCGATGTTGTCACCGGAGACAGTTACCTTGGCGGCGATGTTGTCACCGGAGACAGTTACCTTTGTGGCGATGTTGTCACCGGGGACAGTTACCTTGGCGGCGATGTTGTCACCGGGAACAGTTACCTTGGCGGCGATGTTGTCACCGGAGACAGTTACCTTGGCGGCGATGTTGTCACCGGGGACAGTTACCTTGGCGGCGATGTTGTCACCGGAGACAGTTACCTTGGCGGCGATGTTGTCACCGGGGACAGTTACCTTGGCGGCGATGTTGTCACCGGAGACAGTTACCTTGGCGGCGATGTTGTCACCGGAGACAGTTACCTTGGCGGCGATGTTGTCACCGGAGACAGTTACCTTGGCGGCGATGTTGTCGGCGGCGACAGTTACCTTGGCGGCGATGTTGTCGGCGGCGACAGTTACCTTGGCGGCGATGTTGTCGGCGGAAGCGGCCTGGTCGGTTGACGCCGCCACCGAGTGCCGGTCGTCGGTGGCCTCGGGCAGCGACGGCGTCGACGACGACTTCCTGCTGGTGAGCACCGACTGGCGCGGCTTGGTTTTGCCGCCGCAGCTGGAGGCGGCGCCGGGGCCGACGGCGGACGCCGACGGTGGAGGACCGGCCTGACGGTACGAGCGCGATACTGACACACTGCACACGGCACAGGAGACCGCGTAACGGTACACATCAGACGGATCATAGACTCTTGCAGGTTAAGCGAATAGTTACAAAAAAATGATGTGATGACTTCGTCGATCAATTCAATCAGAATTTCCGACTCAAAGAAATCAGGACCATCCTGGATTTGTGTATGGCTGATATCCTTTGCTTATATTTCTATTTTCAAACACATTTCAAGGAATATATCCTGGACTATATGCTCACTACCGCTACTGCAAGGCATTACCCAAAAACTGCATCCTCTTCACGTCCAGTCAGGACAGCCTACCTTGGAGGTAGCGGGGACACTGCTGGAGCTCTTGGAGGCCGCAGCGCCCGTGTTGGCCTCCGGGTCGTAGCCGGGGCCAGGCACAAGTCGAACTTGCCCTCAGCACCCATACGGTACGAGTTGCTGCCGCCGTTGTCCCAAGTCACGTCAATCCAGCCTGCGGGGAACGGAGTGATGCGAGTTCAGGTTTAGTGATATACCTGAAGGTAATATCTGAAACCTCTGCGAGACACTTTAAATCACCTATCACAATCGAGTTGCAGAATGTCTATATGGGAGAGCCAATCGATGAACCTGATGTTGAAGTCAATCCAACAACTTTTACTCTTCTGTTTTGGAAACATATTTGGAACCCTAGCGTGAAATGTCTGCAGATATTGTTTGCCGCATCGCCTTAAACCATGGCGCTGCTGGAGCATCTTCATCTTGCGTCTCCTAATACCTCTGTTCCTGAAGGCCTTCTGAACAGGGAGTCCAATGTCCCCACTCACAGCCTTCCATCCAAACAACACCCATTCCTCCCACTCTGACCACAGTCCCGCCCCTCTCCTGTCCTCACCGTTGTGCAGCTCCGACCCCTGCGGGATAGCGTCCTGGTCCCCCACTCTGACCACGAGTCCCGCCCTTCTCCAGTCCTCACCGTTGTGCAGCTCCGACATGGCGGTACCGACCCCCTGCGGGATTCCGTCCTGGTCCCTCCACTTCCAGTCCACCCCGCGCACCACCCGCGCGCCCGGCACCATGTACTTCAGCTGGTTCTTAATCTGGCGACCGAACAGAAACGGGGGCGTTACGACACCGCAATATGTTACACGTGGGATATTCGCTGCGACCCCAGTAATGATGTAAAATTGGATTTGATGAATGGCGATGGACACACCACATCAGGAATTAGACCAGGCTGTCGCTCAGTTTGGCGCATTTTTACCAAATGATAAACAAGAAGTTGCAGTTTTCCCCAATAGATGTCACCGTTACTTCTACGCATTTGATTAATATACTGTGGCTATAATGCTTTAGACACTGGAATTAAAGTTGTACGTGATGTTAGCGCATGGATTTTGAGGACCTTGAAGTGTAATGTATCCTTCAGAATGCTAGAAACGAAGGCATTAACCGTGAGATAAAGCATCACATCTACTTCACACGCCCTCCACACCATCCAAACTAAGATGTTGATTCTGAACGTATCCGCGTCACATTCTAACGAGCTGTTGACGTGCGCAGGCCAACCCCCTCCCCACCTAACACAATCCCCCCAGTCGCACAGGGCCCCTCGGACGCGCACCTGGCGCCGCTGCCGGCGGAGGGAGGCCTCGGCCTCGCGGGCCGCCTTGCCCAGGTCGCTGCAGACGCCGGTGACGGTGCCGTAGATCTCGAAGCCGGACAGACTGAGGTAGTGGGTCTGCCCGGAGGCGTTCCGGCCTGTCTGCTGGATACGCACGTGCCGCCAGCCCTGTCGGGGGCGCGGGAGAGCGGTGAGGAGACAGAAGAGGCCAGGCCGGACTAATGCGGACAGCAACATCAGCTGCGGTGTCAGGGAGGATACCAATCGCCGAGTCATCAATCTAAAAATCAGCGGCTTTACAGTAGGCATTGGGCGGACCAATTACTCTGAGAATTTAACAGCAATGACATAATCCTCGAAGTCAAAGAACCTCTGTGAGCCTAGGTCCGAGAAGTGAGCGATCGACCGCTTCCACTGCAGAGACGCCGGCTTCCGCCGCCTACCTGGGTCTCGTCGGTGGGCGTGAGCAGCGGCCAGGAGGCAATGCTGCCGGGCTCGTTCAGGGAGGTGTCCTCAATGTGCATGTACAGCGTGGTCCACGACAAACCGTCCTTGGATACCTGTCGGCCCAAGGAGATGCACTGTAATCTAATTGTAGATACTAAGGTCCCATGTAGTGGAATGTATCGTAATCAACCATGTCTGCAGCGTACAATCAGACTCTTCTAATAACAATAAGATCGGTGCTACAGTACGACTCGCGGTTTTCAGACATCCCGGAAAACACTAGCAGCCTCCTGTCGTACACACTTAATTCTCTATCTATTCCCGATATTTCGAACAGCCCCCCCCCCCCCGGCTGCAGCCCACCGCCCCTCTCCGTCGCCGCACCTGGAAGACCCAGTTGCGGAGGGCGCTGCGGCCGTAGCCTCGGGCGTGCCGCAGGCTGTAGCAGGTGGGGATGCACCAGAGACCCAGGTCGATGGACACCCAGGCCCGCTTGTCGTCGTTGGTGTGACAGTTGAGCGGGGTGGCGTCGCGGGACAGCACGTCCTCCAACCGGCCGTACGGCAGGTTCCGGCCTTCCGAGGACGTCACCACCACCAGACCGTACTGGCACGGGTTCACCCACTCGTAGGACGTCCTGGTGCACCACAAGGACGCGTCAGAGGGCGAGGACCATCCAATACCAGGCTCCTGACACCGAGAACAGATGTTGATTCTGCACAGAAATGTAACTCAACGGGGTAGAAAGGTACATAATACGAAGAGCTGCGTCCCGAGCTCACTTGGCGTTGGTTCCGATCCAGTAGATGATGCCGTTCTCGTCGAAGTCCGACTGGTGGAGGAAGGTGATAGAGGGCGACTCTTTGATACGTTTCACGAACGTAAAGGAGGAGCGGTCGTAGTCGTACCACTGTTTCGCCACCTGCAACAAGAAGACGGGACCGTCAGCCATGGCAGCTTCAGCTGAACAGGAATGCTGAACTGAGACACTGGCGGAAGTCCGTATTATCTTCCCCTTTGCCTTGACAGTTGAAAACTTTTGATTAGAACAATCTTGCTCAGCGTCTTCCTCTAAGTATTTCTCAGACCAATCAAAATTAAACTACAGACACTGAGTTTGAGATATTAAAATTGAGTTTTAAGAATGCTGCTAACTCAATGTCTAACTAAAACAAGTTCTAGCATCAAAATAGATCTGAGAAAAGGATAACGAGCAAATCCAGCAGTGACTTCTAAAACTCGCCGAGAGCAGCCCCGTTACACGACACCCGCCCACCGCTCCGAGCCTTACAAAGGGGTACCGCAGCGGTGATACATACTCACCCCGGTCCGGTGTAACTCGCCTGTTTGAGCAGGTAACGCTCCAGCTGTCGGACGGTGACTAGAGGCTCCATCTTCAGCGTCCTGCCGGTGCAGTCGATCAGACCGGAGTCGCCGGCCGCCCGCTCCAGTCGGAATCGCATCCGCAGCTGCAGGACCTGCGGCAGGCATTCACAGGGTCAGAACCAGAGCCGCATCCAGAGAGGCAATCACACCGTTAAAGCCAGAGCCGCATCCCCAGCTGAAGAACCTGCAGCAGACGGTCACAGGGTCAGAACCAGAGCCGCATTCGCAGCTGCAGGCGTTCACAGGGTCAGAACCAGAGCCGCATCCGCAGCTGCAGGACCTGCGGCAGGCATTCACAGGGTCAGAACCAGAGCCGCATCCGCAGCTGCAGGACCTGCGGCAGGCATTCACAGGGTCAGAACCAGAGCCGCATCCAGAGCGAGGCGGTCACACAGTTAAAGCCAGAGCCGCATCCACAGCTGCAGGAACTGCGGCAGGCGTTCACAGGGTCAGAACCAGAGCCGCATCCACAGCAGGCGGCAGGCGTTCACACAGTTAAATCCAGAGCCGCATCCACAGCTGCAGGACCTGCGGCAGGCATTCACAGGGTCAGAACCAGAGCCGCATCCACGGCTGAAGGACCTGCGGCAGACGGTCACACAGTCAGAACCAGGGTCGCATTCGCAGCTGAAAGACCTGAGGAAGACGGTCACACAGTCAAAGCCAGGGTCGCATTCACAGCTGAAAGACCTGAGAAAGACGGTCACACAGTCAAAGCCAGAGCCGCTGCCACAGCTGGAGGGGTTCAGACACGCGCTCAGAGTCAAAGCCGCACCCAAAGCCGTGGAAAGGTAAGAAAATGATAATACAATTGGAATCTTCGCCTGGCACGCTAACAGTAAAAAACCCTGCAACAATGCTCGATTCAGAGGTCACTTCATACAAATTTTCCACCCGGATCATGTCCGCATTTGACGAGGTAAACGCTTTAAACAGGATAAAGAACACTGTCAGCCATAAAATAAACTATTCATCCCGACTGTACCATAATATGGAGCTGCGCATTACAAGAACTAGAATGCCTACTACGTTGCAAATGCCCATCATGAATTGTTCCACTGATCATGAATGGTTCGTGTATTGTGAGACATCGTACCACCGGCACTGACAGAGGCCGCGGTCAGGTCACCGGCACTGACAGAGGCAGCGGTCAGGTCACCGGCACTGACAGAGGCAGCGGTCAGGTCACCGGCACTGACAGAGGCAGCGGTCAGGCTACAAGACAGCGCTCACCTGGAGACCGCTAACGGTGCCGGTGGAGTCGTAGTTGTACACCTGCAGCTTCTCAATCGACTCCAGCACCGACACCAGCTTACGCACCAGCGACACGCCAGGGTGCTCCTGCGACACCTTACCCGCCTCCTGGGGGTCATACACGGCGTCAGCACACACCTTACCCGCCTCCTGGGGGTCACAAACGGCATCAAAACACATCTTACCCCGCCTCCTGGGGGTCACAAACGGCGTCAACACACACACACACACACACACCCATAACCAAACCAACAGCCACACATACACCTTACATCCCAGAATCTGACGTCAACGCGGCTCATATCATCCCACTCCACTAGCGTGTATCAAAATATTCCACTCTGTATCTCAGGAAATAAAGCAGACATTCCACACATCCAGGTCAGCCGCATGCGACCGTCAGCCCCCACAGGACGGCACGCGGGCGTACCTGGAAGCACTGTTTGAAGAGGCGCTGTCGGTGCTTGAGCAGCCGGTTGGAGCGGCGGCTGGTGCGGTCGGGGCTGCTGAGCAGTCGCAGCAGGGCCTGCAGCAGGCCCGACGAGTGTAGCTCGTAGGCGGAGACGGCCCGCTCGTCGCCCAGCAGGGCGATTAGGTCGGCCAGTGCCGCGCGCAGGATGCCGCGCCACTCGTCACAGCTGCCGAGAGGGGAGAAGCGGGGTTATCGGCGACTGGTGCTGGCACAGCTGACTAACCCTCTGTCCGCAGACAAGTCGATAGTACAGCGTCCAACTATTCATGTATTCATGCCAGTATTCATGTCCGTTAACTAATGTTCAGGTACGCACTATTGCACAGCCCCATACAGCAACACATTTTCTGTCCTTGAATGTTAATCGCCATTGGGAAAAAGGTCAATCCCCAAAGCGAGCTCCCAAGCCAGCACCACCACTGTCAGGACCTCCCTAGAGGCGCCAGCGTCGGTGGTCTCAAAACCTCCCTCCCCCAGTTCGCGAGCAGGGAGTTTTCACGGCGCCTGAGCGTTAATGCCATTCTGCGCCCAAACCTCGTACCCCTTGTTATCCGGATTTTAAAACACAGATTTTTTGACACACTTATTGCACTTTTGTGCAAACGAGTAGACAGTGATGCCGTAGTTTCAGTGATCTACTCTTATTGAGTCATGTCCTCATTAACTTCGTTGGGGGCTACACAAAATGACAAGCCCTATATCTCAAACGTAAGATAAAACACGCTATAAATCAGCCTCTCGCTCTGTCACCTAAGACATCTACCGCAGACATCGGTCTGCCAGCCCGCTGCTGCTACCCACACGCTGTCTGACAGGGCGCGGTCCCCAGCCACTGGGCGTCCGCAGGAAACCGACTGCACCACTTTGTCGAATTTCTTAAAATGACTATTCAAGGATAAAACAGGTCTGAGAAGTAGGAAACCATATTTCCGTTCCAACTTTAGCCGCTAAAACATATATATATATATATATATATATATATATATATATATATATATATATATATATATATATATATATATATATATACATCGCCCTCCTTTCTTGCTAACCTGGGTTGCCCTAAGAATGACGTGTAATTACGAAGCTCAGCCGGCTTCTCGCGGCATGTAACGTTGCAGCAGCCATGCCATTTGCTAGCATTCATCACGTGACGTGCAGTGCCAAACGGAGAGCGAATCATTCATGGGTTCAGATTGGGATATTAGTGGTTTCTCGACATCCTATTCAAAATGTCATCTCACTTCAAAGCCTATTCTAAAGTGAGACTCTCTGAGAGTAGACTCTGGATACACCCCCCCGTTCCAGCGCCGGCTCTCACCGGTCCACGGCAGTCAGCTGTTTGTGGCAGGCCCGCTCGATCTGCGCCACGATCGTGCCCAGCTATGGCGACCACGCCGCGCGGCTGCGACTGCGCGATCTTGAAGTACTTCTCGTAGATCTCGCGCGCCTGAGAGCGAACCTGTGGAGAGCGGCGCTGCTCAGGGCGCTGCCAGAACAACAGTCAACGTCTGCCGAGTCACTGCAACATCACCGGCACAACGCCAGCCTCTGATCAGCAGTGGTGCAACACTCCATCATCATCGGGCTAACAGTTCTTAGTACACTTGGGTCGGAGAAATTCGTCCGTTAGTTGACGCGCAGGAACCTTGACCCAATTTCCTTTTACTTTCGACCTAAGTTTATCGGTGGATGATGGACAAGTGTTTGATTTGGGTCAACGTGTTAACAATCTTAAGTTCCAATCAGCATCGGATGCACTGTCGAAGCGACCAATAAATTACAAATAACGAGCCGTTCAGTTGAACAGAGACGATTCCGAACAGAAGCAACAGACTCATTTCCCGGGTGAGGACAGTCAACACGATGCCGTTCTTGACAATGATCCCGACGAGCGCCAGTCACCTTTTGTTTGACAGCCTCGACCTTGGAGCGGAAGCGTTTGCCCTTAGCGCCGGCCCAGCCGGCCGACAGCTCGGGTCCCAGCGACGTTCTGGCCGTGAACGTGTGCTTGGTGCCGCGGTTCGACTCGAACAGGAAGCCCGGCAGGTCCTCGCGCAGCGTCGTCGTTTGCTGTCGGCCGAAAACAGCGTCGTCAGAGTCGACGGTCTGAAACTCAAACATGGCGCCGTTTCCAACACAGTTAGTCAGCAATCAATGCAGTTTTGGGTTCAAATTCACGCATCGGGATTCTGGAATGGCTAAGCTATATGGTTGAGGCATGACTTATTTCCCGTTCCGTGTTATGGACGACCCTGCAATCCGCACCAACTGGTGACCCGAGTTCGCAGTCACCCCCGGGTGACGTTTTCTATGACCAGACAGTCGGGGACAAACGGGCGAAAAATGCATGCATGCCCAGTTTTAAATAGGGACATTGACTGAGAGGGAAAATTGGGCTAGCTGCCTTTAGGGCATGACCTCCAAACTGATCCCAAGCGATGGGGGGCAGACCGCAAACCCTAGAGGTTCACAATGGCAGTACCACGAGGCTGGCAGACACCAACTCTCAGCGAGCGAACTGGGGAAATCGACTAACAACCACACTCAGTGCTTTTTGAGTACGAAGAACCAACGGGCGAACAGTTCTCCCGTTACCCTGGAAAAGTATGCCCGTTTAGAGCTACTCTGGAAAAATAAGCCAGCCAGGCATGTATTTCAGGGCCAGAGCCCATCAAGATGAAAGCACTTGTGCAGGTGGCGGATACCGTAGTTTATACACTTCGTCGCTAGATGACACTAATCACCTAAACAAATATTCAATCACCAAAAGGCTGCATTACATCACCATTTATAGATATTTTCACCAAACTTTACCAGAAACGGTTGCGGGGCCCTTTTCTTGTCTCTAGCAGGTAAAGACTATAATGATACACATCTCGTATCATTACAAAGATCTGCTAATATAACAGAACTAGCCCTCTCAGGAGTCTCCCTCCTAAAAGGAGTTAAATTTTCACCCGTCCAGCCTCTTGTGCCTTAAACTAATGAGTAAGGAAATTAACGAGCCCTGGTGACGCTTGGCTCTGCTAAGATCACTTTAGCTTGAATTTTTCAAAGGGCACAGGTCGTCCCAGGGGCGGGCAGCCTACTTCGCTGCCTGCCTGGGTGTATAGCGATCTGCCCTGCTTAAAACCATTTCAAATTTGTGGGTCTCAGTGAGAAGTACCGTTCCCAAGGTACCTTTACTTAAGAAGGTACTTTTCGGCAAGGCCCTAGAATCCCAGGTTGGTTCAAGTTTTCTACTAGTAAAATTTTGGTTGTTTGTTTGGTATCCACTAAGAAAGGAAACAGCTCCTTATTTTGTGGGCTGAAATTTAAGCTTTTTGGATAAATTGAGTTTAATTATTTAGGAAAAGAGCCATAGAATACACTTTTTTGCACTTTAATGTCTGTGAAGTGAAATATGTTGACAAGTCTGGTTGCTTTGGTATGTTATACTAAAAAGTATACTAGTCTGGCAATCCTACTACGGTTTTACTGAGCCGCAGCCCTAAGAGTAAAAGAAAAACATGACGGGACCGAGCGAGAATAAAACCAATGAAACGACATACGGGGTGAAGGGAGTGGGTTTCGGTAAATACGGAAACAGTAACGATAGTAGGAAAGATAGCACCTCAGAGCCGGATTATAGCCGTTGCTCAAAGCCTAAATGCAACACGTGCCGATCGCTCAACAGTTGCAGTAATGGGCGTCGAAAGCAGCATGGACGTGGGATGTGCTTCCCATTGGCTATTGGAAGACCAAGTGCCCCCTTGTCTCCTGCATCCGCTAAGTGTCAACTCTTCCTCCTCTCTTGTCATCATCGCCGGACCACTCCTGTCCCTCGTAAAAATTCCGTGGCTACGCCTCTGACTCACCCCATTGAAGCCGGTAAGTGTGATGAAATTTTACCCAAAGTTATTGTAATTGGGCTGTTTATATATACAGGGCACTAGTCATAGGCGGATCCACGATTGCCAGTCGGGAGGGGGGAGGCGGGGAATTCTTCCTGGGAGGGGGTGTCATCCAGACCAGGGGGCTTCATTCGGACCAGGGGGCCCCATTTTTGGCTGGCAAAACCCATCAGGTGGGCGCCAAATCCTATCGGCGGGTGCTGCTTTCCGCATCCTGCGGAGGGGGGGCGGGAAGCGACATTTCAGGTGGCGCAATCGACCTTTCAAGAGGCGCCGTGACAATTTTAAGAGACACCTCGAGGGCCATCGCGCGGGGGACAGCCGCCCGGGCTTTGTCCCCTGGATCCGCCTATGGTACCAGTGGCGGATATGGGGCTCACGAGCCTTCTAAATTTTGAGGGCCCTCCGAGATGTCTACTAATATTTGTATAAGCAAAGGCTGTTGGGAGGCTGTGGTCGGAGACAGTGGCGGGTGCAGAAATTTTTGGGTGGGGCAAGGGGGTTCGAGCCTCCCCGCCATTGCCTCACATCAGCATCGGCCATGCATTTACTAGACACTAACATTGGGGGGGCTCGAGCCCTAGTACCCTTGTATCCGCCACTGGCAGTGGGGGAGGTTTAAGTCTTCTAGTCTCCCCAAAATAAGTCTTGGATCCGCGACCACGCGGTACCTCAAACAGTTTGTGCGTCTCGCTAGGAAACCTCCGTTGTAAAGACCCGTACTTCGTATTTTCATCTAAGCAACAATGACATGAAGGATGAAATTACAAAGCCATTACATTGATAATGACTCTTATAAGCAACGGAACACCACTGCGAGAAAAGCACCTGAAGTCCCTGCAGGCCGGTCTTAGGGCAGCAGAAACTCTGTACTGGCTAGAAATATGATCAAACTTGTCAACTAGTCATTTTTGACGTCTTTCAGTCATTTGCAAGCTTTACTGACTATGTCAAATATACCCAGTTTGCCGATACTTCAAGCCGCAAAACGCCTGCGGCATCGCGGCGATGACGTCACCGCCGCAAAATGCCAGGCAACTTGAACGGGGCTGCTTTTCGGTACATACGTACGTAAGGTACGAGAAGATACGTTTCGAGCGACTCCTTCACGCCCGAGTGACGTCACACGGGCATGGAGAGATTCCGGCACCTATGGCCCATGTGTAAAACAACCGTCAATGGCACTGCCCCCTTTCAAATTTGTAAGAATACACGGTCATTAAGTTTATCCCAAAAGCAACAAATAAGCGTTTTATCGTCGATTCTGGGCCTCGGCAAAAATTTGGATATTTAATCATTTAATTTTCCCACCTTATATGCTACGAGGTGTGACGTCACATCCGGTGATCTGCGCTTGCTTTGGGGGGCTTCCCCAGCAATAGGAGAAGGGTTAAATACTGACGTTCAGGATCATACGTACATACGAGCCGCGGTAAAAAAAATCGCCGTGCTTACCAGTTAACATATGCATTTTCCCAGTAAGAAATGAATCTGACAAGAACGTTCGTACCATCGATTTTTCGGCAGGTTTTTATGCGCAAGGTTACAAAAAACTAAACAAATGCCTTTATACAGCAAAGCATAGCCCACATGCCAAGTTAGATCATAGATCTAAGAAGCGTAGCATTCCTCCCGGGATGTCAACCTCCCTTCCCGTGCTACCAGCCCCCACCCGACGCCAGACCCCTAGCTGACCTGTTGTCCGTCGTTGTTGTTGATGACCAGCTCTCCGTCGCGGCGGCAGCTGAGGGACCAGTTGCCCACCACCAGTCGGGTGGAGGAGGGCTGGCTGAGGATCGGCTGCGACGGCAGGTGGGGGCGCACCGACGCACGCGCCCGCTGCAGCTTCTCCAGAAACTCGCCCCGGTTCTCCGAGCTGTCCGAGCCTCCCTCCGGGCTGCCCGAGCTGTACATGGTGGCCAGCTTTCCGTCCAGTATGAACCTGTCGGGGAGAAAGATGTTCAGGGGCAATGTTCCCGCATGACAAGCTTACCCGAAATCACAGGCTTAAAATATTCGTACCATAATAGAAATGCTTGCAAGAACCAAATTGATGATATTCCACTGGTTTAATGATATCAGTGAATTGAATGAGGGGATCAATCAACTGAAATGTAGAAATAATAACAGTTTAGTGCTGCATATTTCACACAACTCTGTGACTCAAGCCCTGACCTTGCCAGCTTGCGCAAAAAAACACCCGTTTGGAGTTTACATGTGGTAACGATATCACAATCAGATGTAAAACCCCACCGTGCCATTTCCCTACGAATGATGTGCGGGCCGTCTGACCTGAACCAGCCGTTGCTGCCGTTGCTGAGCTCGAGCGCGGCGGCGTCGGACCAGATGTAGAGGCAGTCGCGGCCTCGGCAGATACACCAGTCGCGCCACTGGTAGGCCTTGCCGGGCAGGATCTCGCGGGCGTCCTGCTCCGGCTGCGCCTGCTCCCCGCACTGCTCCGGCTGGTCAAACAGGCACACGTCACACACTCGCTCCCCGCACTCCTCCGGCTGGTCAGACAGACACACGTCACACTCAGCTCAGTGGTGGCAGGTGACGCATCAAGGCTGGGGTCTGGTGGGCGGGACACGATGCTGAGACGCTATCGAATCAACGGAACATAAATAATTAGTTTGAGGTGAATTCAGTCACAGGAAAGTACCCCTTTTACCCGAGGGACCACCTTGCCGCCGACAGTGAGCTACACTTTGAATAGCAAAGGTATACCATTGTTGGGACGTTTGTCGTGAATTCAACCATAATTAGTGAGCCAGTCTCCTACCCCTCACCGCATACCCCCTAAGCAGTCTCTCTCCCCGTCCCGTGCCCTCACCAGTCTCTCCCCAGTCACCGTACCCTCACCAGTCTCTCCCCAGTCCCGTGCCCAGTCTCTCCCCCGTCCCGTGCCCAGTCTCTCCCCCAGTCCCGCACCCTCACCAGTCTCTCCCCAGTCCCGTGCCCTCACCAGTCTCTCCCCAGTCCCGTGCCCTCACCAGTCTGTCGGCGCAGGCGCCCAGCGACTGCGGGCTGGCGGGCCTCTGTTCCAGCACGTCCTCGTCGGCTCCGGCCAGTTGCGCCACCTTGGTGAACAGGCCCAGCCGCGCGAAGTGCTCCAGGAAACAGTCGGCGCCCTTCCGCAGCACGTCCTCCGTGATCTGCAGCGCCACCGCGTGTCCCTCCTCGTCGTCCTGCACACAGGGGAGCCACGTCAACAGAGGCGATACAGGGTGGTGGAGAAACGGGCAGTATTGAGCGTCATCTCGAATAGAGAAGCTACGACCACATGTGTTCACGCAAGTCTTTAACTTTAACACAACCAGAATCAGGTCACGTGTTGCTTATGGCTGAAAATAAAGCTAGCGAGTGGTGCAAGCGTTCCAATAAAATTCCGACAAGTCACGGTGAGCACTTGCTTGAAACTCAAGCACTGGTTGGACGGGTTTTATGAATGCCAGTTATATCAGGATAAAAAAATTGCAAGCATTCTGAGGCCGTTTGACCAGACCAATTGAAACAAACACTAAATATTACATTCCGGAACGAAAACGGCAACTGTTTTTATATATTACATCCAAAATGTGTTTCAAAGGGCTGCCAGCACTTGCGTTCCAGTCCATCGACATTGGTGCGGGCGCCGCTCATTCACCGACTCACCTCAGCATCAAGAACGACGTCCAACACTTCCACAACGTTTCCGGCGAGGTCGCCTTGGCAAATCTCCCCCAGCAGATTCGGTGATATGAAGTACAACATCTTACGCAACAGGCTCAGCGAGGATTTCCTGGAGGCAAAAAGACAAAGAAGGGTCACGAAACGCCGGAGCGCACAATAGAACACAAACATGATTTCATACAGTGACAACATAACCCTTCAAAACAAATCTCGTCGAGCCTAAGTTTAGAGTACAAACTTACACAATTATCGCACGTACCACTTAACACAATGACCAAAAATCTCCCCATGTCATTAATTTTGGGACAATGGTCTTCGACTTACACACACGCATATCAAACACTCACAGCAAATCGATTCCACCGGACATAATAGAAAACTATCGGGACCACTCATCTGGAGCAACATTTGGCAACAGCATTTGGCTTCTGTTAACACAGCGCAATCAATCTGTATATCAAATAAACTAACACAAACTAATCATCAGCGGACGCTGAGCCCCCACACGTGACTGTTTACCCTCCCGACGAACCCTGTTCCCGGCTTACCGCACACTGGCCACCATGGTGTCCTTGAAAGTGCGACAGAACATGGGCAGTAGCAGGCGGAGGTAGAGGGGCGCCACCGCCGGGTCGCCGCGGGGCTCGTCGCCTCGGGCGGGGTCAGAGGGCCCGGCGCCCCCTGCCGAGTCGGAGCTGGAGGGAGAGGCGCCCGAGGTGGAGGGCCGACCCCGGTCCTTGTCGGCCGGCATCATCCACTCCCCGGGCGACTGCAGAATAGCTGCCACCTGGCGGCAGAGGCGCGAGTTACAGAGGAGCAGGCCACACACCGTATCTGAACCGGCGAAAGCGCCCCGTCCGCTGCACTCTTTTATAGGTTGGGCGCACGTCACTGATACACAACTTCACCGTGAGACAAGTCGATGTCAATGCGAACACCACCATTGATGACGTCCCAGGATAACAAAAGAATACTCCGATGCACTTCGAAGATAAGATGGGCGCTCATTCCATGTATCACGGCAGCCCCATAAACGCCCCCAATATAATCGAATCTAAAGTACGCAAATGACAGCTCTAAAGAACCTCTGATAAGACCAATAGCCGGACGTTACCTCTCTGTGGCCCTCGTCGTTCCTTTCGCGGGCTTTGTCGAGCGGCGTTTTGCTATCTTCGTCCCTGAGGTCCGGATTGGCACCGCAGCGAAGCAGCACCTTGGCGATGGCCGGCCGGCCGAAGCAGGCGGCGTAGTGGAGGGAAGAGGAGCGCTGGCCTGCGCGACAACACCACCCACCATCACACAGACACAGACACACTCACACACCAACACACGCCATCGTCACACCCGGCACAGGCACGGCAGGTGGTGGTAGTCGCTTACAGGCGGTAACCGTGTCCTCGTGAGGAGATGAGGCTGTCGTGTCCCGGACGCGAGGATGAACGGCCGCCCCATCCCCAGCACGTCCAGCAGTTGGGAACAAGTGGTCAGTCGAGGTATTAAGCCCCGCGCCTCCCTATCGTTTTCTGCTTGTGGTCCTTGTTGCTTGCTGTTTTCTATCTATGCCCCTTGTCTTAGCTATCTATCGTTTCTGCCTATGGTCGTTAAGCATTGATTGGGAATAGATATAGCGCATCATGACTTACATTCACATAGCAATGAATCCACGCTTGGTGTCATGTGAAAGCTCCGGCAGACTAAGCTATTGAATAAGACCCTTGCTATACCTGCTAATCGACTAATGCGTGCCTTGTTATCGACTAAATGCATTTCATATCCCTCACATTAACGCAATGAGTGCTATAAACAGTTTTAAGCCAGGAACACAGTTCCGAAGAAATGTCGCAATGGATGGGACAGGAACACAAAACGGCTGGCGGCTTCATCGCCCTGGGAAAGTGCAGATGCCTGAGCCGCTGCAGCTGCATTGGGAGCAACCGCGTGCCGGTAGCCGAGGACAGATTCCTCAAGGACCAGAGAGGATCTCGATGGATGTTTTTGGGCGGTGTTGACTAAAACGACAACGTTGAGACCTGTAGCAGCAGCGAGCCGGAAGACGATACTGAACGAGAATGAGCAGCCAGCGGAGCAGACATTCGCCAGGCTTGATAAATACCGACCCGCCCACCAGCGAGGCTGGACCATCTCGTGAGGGCAGCGTGTTCAGAAGCGTCGTTTTTAATCTCCGGATCCTCAGACAGCTGCATACGGTGCGGTGAATGAGAACTCGGATAGTGAAGGCACTTCAGTCGACAGTGAGCATGCTCCTGACGCCGACTGGGACATCGATAACACGTATCGTGCCCTCATTGCCAGAGAAACTAGCCACAACCTAAGCTCTGGCTAGCTGCTGCTCTACCGGCTCGCCAGGGACGTCCAACTTTGGCAGCATGAACAGTTTCGTAGAAACTGCTATGGCAGATTAACTATAAAAACCGCAGCACAATGCCCACCGGTGCCTCCCCGAGACGGTTTTGCTAGCGATAGCCTCGGATCGGGAGCCCCAGCTGCGCGATCGGGTCTCGCTGGCTATCCAGAGGCGCCGGTAGCAACCCCAGCCTAAAGTTTGACTGGTAAGTGCCCCTGTTAAAACCGACGTAACTGACTTCACTGAGCTCTTCAACTGGGCTAGAACGCCCACCACCGATCCTCCGCTCGTCATGAGCCTCAGTGACGAAGCCATCAAGAGGATTTGGAGCGTCCCGCTGAAAGTTGGAACCTTTCATGGACAATAGAGAGGTGAGACAATAGAGAATGGATGCCTCGGAAATACTCGGTGAGAGCCAGCGTCGCGGGTATGGCTGCAGCCGCCTCAGACATCGCCAGCAGCTATCAGCCATGGTGTCGTGGGTTCCAGCCCACCAAGAGGCAGGATTTGGTTCCCTTCCCTAGCTGAAGCCTAGCTCATTGCCCTTTCTCCTCCGATGTCATATGACCTCAGCTGTTGGTGCGTCCTTAAAGCCGAAAAATTTCACTATGGCGCGTATTTGGGCGCCTTTGTTTCAAGGGTCATTCTCTCAAAGGACGACCTAAGTACGTACCTATTTTTGCTGTCAGAAGCTTTGAAATATCCTAAGAGCTGTTAATATTCTCTAGAAACTCTTCTAGAGGTCTTAATTGTATCATAAGCTTGCCAAAGCGTAAGAAAGTGCTTAGTTCAGGATATTTCCGCTTGGGGGCGCTAGTGTTCCAATGTTAAAGGTATGGGGAAATACACTTTGGCTCGGAGCAGGCTGGGGATTTCAGGTACGAAAAATATAACAATGAAGAATTGTTTCTGTATCTATAGGGCATGATAAAATCATAGGGGCAGTTTGTTCTGAGACAAAAACCATTCTAATGACACGGCCTACTATGCATGATCGATCACCTACCCCCCCCCACTCTCCCCCCACCACAGCCTTATTTTCCACATAAAAGTAGCAGTATTGCCGATCACACGCGTTTTGCCGATCAAATCATCCAATCAAGCCTATCAGGCTACCAGAAAAGTCCGAGCAGACGGCATAGCATGATTCCTAATTAGCAGGCAATCGTCTCTCTAATGAAGAAACAGAGACAGATGTAACCCCCCCCCCGTCAGTTACCTTACAAAGCCGGTGGCAAAAACAGCGATAGACGGAATCATTACGGCAGCACAGCATGTTCAATTGCTCACTTCTTGGAGCCCAAATGATCAAATAACAAGCATCAGATAGGCGCATACATTCGGCGAGACTCGACATAGAGATCACTTGTATAGCATCACACTCCGAAATAATAAGCCCGGACATTCTGCCAGTGGATCTGGCAAACGTTCCGCCCCAGATGACATTGATTGCTCCCGATGATTGTGATTGCTCCCGATGATTGTGATTGCTCCCGATGATTGTGATTGCTCCCGATGATTGTGATTGCAGCCCAGATGTGGGCTCCGACAGTAGTCTGACGAGCTGGAACCGACGCCGCAGTTTTCTGGCGCAATCCCGGCTGAGACGGCCTCGGCAGACCATGACACTCCGCTCGCCTCGTCTGCGGTGATTGCTACTGAACGATCGCAGCAATGGACGAATAAAGCCACCCGCCCGACCTTTCAACCCTTCATGATTCTCCAGTTTTCCCAAGCCGCCGAGAGTCCCACTGAAAATCATGGCTATAGCGTTTACGGTGTTTGATTCTTTCATTTCAGTCATTTGTGAATTATGACCAGGCTGCCGTTCCAATTCGGAAGAGTCGTTCACTACGCCTATAGAAACCGTACCACGTTTTATTCCTAACGCGGAATTTTGCACATGCACGTAAAGAACACCTTATTCCTTTATTAACCCAACCAAGTTCTATGAGGCGCTGTCCACACTGACATCCAACGACAGCGTATGGCGCAATAGATCGGCGAAATGCTAATTGCGAGCAATCACCAAGGCCGGCTGAGACGACGCCAATCCGACACACTGCACCGGGATGATACCCCAACTGCGCAAATGCTCCCGTCAGCATCGGTCAACACTGAGCGCCCTTTACTGACAGAGCTCAAACGCCAGTCGATCCCAAATCTGTGCAGGTGAGGTGTACACAGGGAAAACACAACCCGAAAGTTCGCACGAAGCAACTGAGCACACACACGCACAGGCACAGGCACAGGCACAGGCACAGGCACAGGCACAGGCACAGGCACAGGCACAGGCACAGGCACAGGCACAGGCACAGGCACAGGCACAGGCACAGGCACAGGCACAGGCACAGGCACAGGCACAGGCACAGGCACAGGCACAGGCACAGCACAGGCACAGGCACAGGCACAGGCACAGGCACAGGCACAGGCACAGGCACAGGCACAGGCACAGGCACAGGCACAGGCACAGGCACAGGCACGGCACAGGCACAGGCACAGGCACAGGCACAGGCACAGGCACAGGCACAGGCACAGGCACAGGCACAGGCACAGGCACAGGCACAGGCACAGGCACAGGCACAGGCACAGGCACAGGCACAGGCACAGGCACAGGCACAGGCACAGGCACAGGCACAGGCACAGGCACAGGCACAGGCACAGGCACAGGCACAGGCACAGGCACAGGCACAGGCACAGGCACAGGCACAGGCACAGGCACAGGCACAGGCACAGGCACAGGCACAGGCACAGGCACAGGCACAGGCACAGGCACAGGCACAGGCACACACACACACACACACACACACACACACACACACACACACACACACACACACACACACACACACACACACACACACACACACACACACACACACACACACACACACACACACACACACACACACACACACACACACACACACACACACACACACACACACACACACACACACACACACACACACACACACACACTGGCAAGACCACTGACTGATGCATTCAAAGAAACGGCAACCGCAACTGGATGCCGCTCCAAACCTGGAAAGCTCAAATCAAACCTACACAACCCGTCAACCCCAGCCTTAACGCCATCGGCGGCCGTCCGCTGGGCGCGGGCACGTGCGCCACGACCGTCTCCGACGCTGAGGTGTCGGCGCGTGCAGGGCAGGGCGCTGACGGCGTTCCCAGAATCGATGGCCCCGCGGTAAACCAGAGGCGAGGGTCGGGGTCACCTCCGCCCTGAGGCGTAACGGATGACGGAAGCGACGTGCGAGTGGTGTTGACCCGGTTCCGGGATAGGCTCCACACGGGAAAGCAGACATTGGGTTGGATTATTCCACTGCGGATCTGGCGCAATCTGGCTAGTAAATGAAATAAATAAAATGAAATGAAATGAATCGATGTCCAGGTTCCGGAAATTAGAGCGATGGGCTGTGACTAATTCATTGCCGATTAGAATCTGTCGTCAATGACGTAAGACCAGAATCAAGCACCCGTTACATATGCAAGAGTACATAATTGCTGATATCCGAGCCCAGACCACACTTCCGACAGGATTTAGCGTCAGCGCGGGATACGCACGTGCGTCCCGAGCGCACCTAACATAGCACCAGCCTGCAACCAGCCAACTCCCACGTGTCAAACATCGCCGAGTCTTTGATCAGCCAACTTTGAGACATCATCCTGTAAAAATTCATAAAAAGTAGTTGAATCGTTCGTGATAGCCTACGGAAATGTTCATCGGCGCCAAATATCCATTCAAGTATTCCAGACTTTGCTTGGAACAGCTCGTCGTTTGCATACCCCGACGAAGCAGCAACGCCCGAGACTGTTAACGACACGTGTATTCAGGCATCCCCAGCCGGGGGAGCCACGGTATCGACCATTGGCCGAGCTGGTGTGACGCATCACTCTGACTCATAACCAAGTCGCAACGTCACACTGATGCCGCACCGCTCTTGACTGATGCGTAGTACAGCTGATGGAATGTACATGAGAAATAGATTGCCATCCGTCGCGCAGACAACATTGGAAATCACGACTTTAATGTAACGTAAGCTCACGCTCACCGTATGTCGCGCTGCTTTTGCTAATGTATCGATAATTAGGGGATTTCCTACCAGTCTTTTCTTGTTTCTTGCACGGTTTCATGCGACGATTCCGGAAATGTAGCCCACAAAATCCTTGCTTGGTGCCTGCATTTTTATAAACTAGCTGAAGCAGTGCGATTAAATAATATGATTCGGTATAATACCACGGCCTCGAAACCGTTCAACTCAATGGAATGCATTTACGGTAGCCCCATGCGCATGACGAAAATTGATGAATGGTGGCACTCAATTTTCAAACGGTGGCCAATATCCTACCACGTTTCAACGTGACCGGCGGCAACTATCACCATCCAATCGATACCACTTACTGACCATAAACCCGGGCTCTGGTTTCCTGGTAAATGAGTCAAAAGCCCAGCCGTTAAAGCTATCAGCACTCAGGCTCCACGATAAGACGTGGTGCTAGAGCGCTGATGGCGGAGCCCAGAGCTGGATCGTCATTGCTGCTAACAAAACGGAGCGTCGTCATGATACTAGCTTTTGATGAAAGAAAAGCATCCGAATCAGAACAGGATTTTGGCAGTTAATGCTAGCAACGTATGTTTCTAAAAAGAAAATAAAGGAATGAAAAGCTCACTTTCATAAACTCGCCATGAAGACTTCAGCTGTCAATTTTTGTTTCTGCTTCATCGCTCTCCATCTCCACATTTCGTAGTCTAGCCTTGCGCCGTCGAGACGGCACGCGACCGACGCGTCGGAGCCCGAACACATGACCTGATGCTGCGCCTTCGGGCCATTCGATGCAGCTTACCCTGTTTATGTAGTGCACTTCCTTCAACCACCAGTGTTTGCGCCAGGGTTTTTCAGCGTAGTTTGCGCCAGCGCCGCTCCAAGCCCGCTCAGTCTTTCCACGTGCGCAAAAAATCGCACGCGGGGGGAAAAATCGCACGCGGGGGCTGTCTGGCTAAATAATGAATAAATCGCTTGACCCGCACCGACTTTCCGTCCACCATTTCCGCTTGGATAATCCACACGCATTGATGCCGTCTTAATAGATTGTGAGCGGTCGAGCTGCGTGTAGGAGCTTTCTAAAATGGTATGTGCATGCTAATTACGAAATGTGTTCATTTCAACACACTCATTCAACTTTTCAGTAGCATCGGGTTTCAGTTTCATGCAAGAACTTGAAGAACTAGTTAAAAATCTGATGGGGCGATTTCTTCTCATTTCACATGATTAACATTTAGCGCGTGGTGACGGATAGTGGGCAGTGATTTCTCGGCCAGCAGACCGCGGGTGCCACGAGCGAGTGAAAATTGCCTGCGGCAACGCTGTGAACGGGTGCGTCAGTGCGACTCACCTCGGTTGACGTCGGCGCCCTTCTCGCAGAGGTACTCGACCATCTCCTGTGTGCCGAAGGCGGACGCCCAGTTAAGAAGCGTCTGACCCACGTCATCCATGAAGTTAACCTCCACGCCTGCCGCCACACAGAACAGGGATGTTAAACACCCGGGGTCGGGCAACGCTCCACAGAAACAGGCAGGGACAGAAGAGCGATATCTGAACAAAGGACACCGTGTCTTTGGTGAGGGGTGTAAAGACGGGTTGTCCCAGAACTCTGAGTTCATTAAATTCCTAAAAAAAACTTGTACAAGTCCCTTACACTATTCCGAGCTCAACCAAACGCAATTAACCACACGCCATATCATCAGCACAAGCACCTAGGTGCTGACACTGCTGCATAATATTCAGACTCCAACCTCCACTTGGAGCCTGTCACCATCCTAACTCACTGGCGGCGGCAGTTTTGTAATGGCTCGCCAAAATCCACACACAAAGCCTGATATTTTATACCTTCATTACAGAGACAACGTGGGTGAGCGCTAATGAGTTTTAAAGCACGTAAGGACCCAAAGTCAATACACCAGCGCCTCGCGCGTCATACAACGGGCGCGTTGTGCCACGTTGTGCAACGTTGCTATTGCCAGTGCCCTTAATTTCATTATCTTGGCCCACTTTCGGCTCTGATGTTACCGCTGCAAACCAGTATTTTAGTGCAAGTTTAGTAGACAAAATTATATATGCTACCTTAAATCCTGCTGCTACAAAGCATCAGGAGTGGTCATTGAGATCGTAACGAGTCGCAGCATGTTAACACGCGCATTGACGGGGGGCGGGTACCCGCCCCCCTCGGGTTTTTCGGAGACAGCAGAAAAACGACGGCGCGCAGCGCCGCCGTACTTGGTATACCTTTTCCCTCATCATTTTTGCAACTTCTGTGAAAATTTTAAGGATAGGTCATCTCAGGTCAGGTCACCAGTACAGGTCAAGTGACCCGACCTCAAAAAAAGTTTAAGATAGCGTAAGTAGGAGCAGGGTGAAATTATCCAATTGAAACTCATATCACATAATGGGCTCACCGAGTTCTCTAAAATATGTTCCGGTATTTTTTATATCGATGACCTAAGGTCAGGTACGAAGCATGACCTCTCCATTGGTAATACATGGGAAATATGGTTTTTACTGAACAACTCATTAACAGATGGTGATAGAGCGTTTATTTTAGCTTCATTAGACTCGCCTTCGCTTTGCGGTTCTAATGATATGCATTTTATATAATTTGACCCTGACCTGACCTCAGGTCAGGTCAAATCTTTGATTTGACCTAGCAAGGTCAAATCATATATCATTCGATTCGGCTTGCTGCGAGGATTCATAGAGTTCAAGTCGTTTTGCTCTATCTTTACTTGTTCAGATGTAATGGCCGAAAAACTTAATTTACATGTTATCCCTATGACGGCATGTGACGGCATGTTTTGGACCTCTGGTGACCTTAAATGTGACCTGACAAAAAAACGGTTCAAATATTTTCGATGGAGAAGCGGATGGGCTACCCAACGCCGTTTACCGTTTTTTTGCTACCTACCAGGGGCGCAAGTTTCCATATATTTGGGGGGGCTCGAGCCCCCCAATGCTCGGAGAAGCCCCCCAATGACCCGACGAGCCCCCCCAATCCCAAGTTGCGGGCCCCTGCGGACAGAGCCGGGCCCCTGCCACGATTCCGGGCCCCAGTGGTCTACTTGGGCTAGCCTTAGCTGAGGCCAGGCTCCCTCCCATGCTTGCGGGTGCCCTGTGGGCCACCCTTAACCTCGGTGTCAGCAACCGGCCCCTAACGATATTTTTCAGGCCCACTTTGACTGCAGCCGGGTCCCTAATTCCGGCAGTCTCGGGTCTCCTGTCATCCAACCGGGCCCTCTGTGATCCACCCGGGCCCCCTGTGGACTGCAACCGGGCCCCCTGTAATCCACCCGGGCCCCCTGTGACTGCAGCCGGGCCCCCTGTGATCTATCCGGCCCCCTGTGACTGCAACCGGGCCCCTCTTTGATCCACCCGCACCCCTGTGACTGCAACCGGGCCCCTGTCATCCACCCGGGCTCCCTGTGACTGCAACCGGGCCATCTGTGATCCACCCGGCCCACCTGTGACTGCAACCGGGCCCCCTGTGATACACCCGGGCCCCCTGTGATTACAACCGGACCCCTATCATCCACCCGGACCCCCTGTGACTGGGATCGGGCCATCTGTGATCAACCCGGGCCCCCTTTAATTACAATCGGGCACCCTATGATTCACCCGGGCCCCCTGTGACTGCAACCGGGCCATTTATGATCCACCCGGGCCTCCTGTGACTGAAACCGGGCCCCCTGTCATCCACCCGGGCCCCCTGTGACTGCAAATGGGCTATCTGTGATCCACCCGGGGCCCCTGTGACTGCAACCGGGCCCCCTATGATCCACCCAGGCCCCCTGTGACTGCAACCGGGCCCCATGTGATCCACCCGGGCCCCCTGTAATTACAACCGGGCCCCTATGATCCAACCGGGCCCCCTGTGACGGCAACCGGGCCCCCTGTGACTGCAACCGGGCCCCCTGTGACTGCAACTGGGCCATCTGTGATCCACCCGGGGCCCCTGTGACTGCAACCAGGCACTCTGTGACTGCAACCGGGCCCCCCTTTGATCCACCCGGGCCCCCTGTGACTGCAATCGGGCCCCCTGTAATCCACCTGGCCCCCTGTGATCCACCCGGGGCCCCTGTGACTGCAACCAGGCACTCTGTGACTGCAACCGGGCCCCCTTTGATCCACCCGGGCCCCCTGTGACTGCAATCGGGCCCCCTGTAATCCACCTGGGGCCCCCTGTGATCCACCCGGGGCCCCATGTGATCCATCCTGGGCCCCTGTGATCCACACGGGCCCTCGTTGACTGCAACCGGGCCCCCTGAGATCCACCCGGGCCCCCTGTGACTGCAAACGGATTCCCTGTGGTTCAACCGGGCCACCTGTGACTGAAACCGGGCCCCCTGTCATCCACCCGCAACCGGGCCCCCTGTGACTGCAACTGGGCCATCTGTGATCCACCCGGGGCCCCTGTGACTGCAACCGGGCCCCCTATGATTCACTCAGGCCCCCTGTGACTGCGACCGGGCCCCCTGTGATCCATCCGGGCCCCCTGTGACTGCAACCAGACCCCCTGTGATTACAACCAGGCCAGTTAAGATCCACCCGGGCCATCTGTGATCCACCCGGGTCCCCTGTGACTGCAACCGGGCCCTCTGTGAGCCATCCGGCCCCCTGTGACTGCAACCGGGCCCCCTGTAATCCACCAGGCCCCCTGTGACTGCAATCGGGCCCTCTGTGATACACCCGGGCCCCCTGGGACTGCAACCGGGCCATCTGTGATCCACTCGGGGCCCCTGTGACTGCAGCCATGCACTATGTGACTGCAACCGGGCCCCCTGTGACTGCAACCGGGCCCCCTTTGATCCACCCGGGCCCCCTGTGACTGCAATCGGGCCCCCTGTAATCCACCTGGGCCCCCTGTGATCCACCCGGGGCCCCATGTGATCCATCCTAGGCCCCTTGTGATCCACACGGGCCCTCTTTGACTGCAACCGGGCCCCCCGAGATCCACCCGGGCCCCCTGTGACTGCAAACGGATTCCCTGTGGTCCAACCGGGCCACCTGTGACTGCAATCGGGCCCCTGGAATCCACCCGGCCCCCTGTTATCCACCCGGGCCCCTGTGACTGCAAACCGGGCCCCCTGTGACTGCAAGCGTGCCATCTATGATCCACCCGGGCCCCCTGTGACTGAAACCGGGCCCCCTGTAATCCACTCGGGCCCCCTGTGACTGCAACCGGGCCCCATGTGATCCACCCGGGCCCCCTGTAATTACAACCGGGCCCCCTATGATCCACCCGGCCCCCTGTTATCCACCCGGGCCCCTGTGACTGCAACCGGGCCCTCTGTGATCCGCTCGAGCCCCTGTCACCGCAACCGGGCGCCTGTGATCCACCCGGGCCCCCTGTGACTGCAACCGGGACCTGTGACTGCAACCGGGCTCCCTGTGGTCCAGGAGGCGCGGGTCCTCTAATGCCACGGACGGGCCCTTGCCATGAGTGCGGGGCCCCGTGGTCTATCTGGGCTTGCTGTGGCTGCGGCCGGCCTCCCTGGTATGCTTGCCTGGCATGCTTGCTTGGGTGCGGTCCCCTTTAGGGCCACCCATAATCGCTGTGTCTGCAAACGGGCCCCTAACGATATTCTCAGACCCATTTTGACTGCATCCGGGGCCCTATTTCTGGCAGTCTCGGGACGTTTTTGGTTCCTCTGTGACTGCAATCGGGCTCCTTGTATTCTGCCTTGGCCACTTTTAGTCTGCCCGGGGCCTTTGTAGGTGGTCTGGGCTTTTTGTAGTGTGCCTGGGTCCTGTGTGGTCCGCCCGGGCCCCTGTGGTCTGCCTGCGCCCCTTGTGGGCGGTCTGGGCTCCTTTTAGTCTGCCCGGGCCTTCTGTGGTCTGCTCGGACCCCCTGTGGTCTACCCAGCCCCCTGCGGTCTGCCCGGCCCCTTGCAATTTGCCCGGGCTCCTATGGTTTGTCCGTGTCCCTGTGGTCTGCAAGGAACCACAGCACTAGCGGATCCACGGGGGGGGTAAAGGTAAAATCGGGGGATTTGATGCCCTCCCCAAATCCGCCGATTTTACCGATTTTTACGGATTTTCTTCAAACAAAAACCTTATGTTTTTCACGATTTGGGGCCCCGTTGCCCCCCTCCCTCCACCATCGGCCTGAATCCGCCCCTGATTCCACTCCTCCCACTTCGCTGTATTCGGGAACCCGTGCTATAATTTCAGGCTCCCCCTGGGCTACCCAGGCCTCCTCTGGCTCTAGCCGGGCTCCTTGCCTTGCTTACGACCCCCCGTAGTTCACCACCCCCGCCCCCACCGTACGCAGCCGGGCCCCTTCCGATAAGTACTGGTTTAATAAATTGACATGTTTGTTATTTTGGCATCTCTCCGCCGGCACTACTTTTCTTCATTGATATATTTCTAGGCATTTTTGTCAGAAATGTGCATAAAGTTTTCCATTTTTGTTTGTTCTAGTGGAATTTTAAATACAGACAAATTTAAGTCTCTTAAATTTGTCTGTCAAAAAGTGTATCATATTTTGTCGTCAAATCTGGGTCAAATAATGTGCGTCCGCCGGCGAATGGTAGCCTCTTAATTTCCCGGGCTTGTCAGCGTAGCGCGAAGGAAGCTAAGGCATGCTCCTGGCTCTCTTGTCGCATTCGCCGAGGCGAATGATTTGCACAAAGTTTGCCTTGAACAGTAAAATTGGCATGCTTATGATTCAATCGGCTTGTGTCTACTCTGGAAAAGTTTCGTTAGCCTCTGATTTGGATTTTACGTTTGGGCTTTTCGTGTCAATCCAAATCGTGCTCCGATGCGCAGTGTTGAATGGCAAGTGAAGTGATTGTTTGCTATTAGCTCCTGTCGGGCTAAATCACTAATGAGTGATGATCCCCTGTCTGGCTCCCCTGATGGCTAAATACCAAGACTTGGAGAATATTTTGCCCCCTATGGCCGCCAGTGACGTATCTAGAATTTGGGTAAGGGAAGGGGGAAGGGCAAAGCCTCAGGGGACAGGGTGACACTTAGCCACCCGAAGGGCGCACTTTTCACCCAAAGGGCGACCAATCGTCGCATCCCGGGGAGGGGAGAGTTTGGGGGCGGCATTTTGTCCTCAGAGGCTCTTGGGTTTAAGGGGTGGCTGCCCCATTCGCCCCCCCCTGGTGGCCACCCCATTCGCCCCGCCCCCTGGTGGCTGCAGCCGGGTCCCTACTCCCAGTAGTTAATACCCTGTGGATGCAGACGGGCCTGCCATGGATGCGGTTCGTGTAACTGCAACCAGCCTCTGCCATGCTTGCCATGCGGGCCCCTGTGGTATCCTGGGCCCCTGTGGTCTGCCCGGGCCACAGAGTGCGAAGTATGGCATTTTCGACGAGATCTCGTCGGTGCGAGTGCCCTTGGAGACAGGAGCGAGTGGTGCGAATTTTATCAGCCTGGTGCGAATTTGCAAGACTGGTGCGAGGAAGTTGACACTGAAAAAATGACTGAATAGTTAGGAAGACACAGGAGGAGGCCTTATAAAAAGTCCTTAACTAACTAATAAGAGGTAGTATTGCATCGTGTGGGTAGGAATGTGTGCGTTTTTCTCCCTGGTATATGGCAGATTGGTGCGAATTTTTTTAGGCTGGTGGTGCGACTCGTCTGGCCTGCTGCCATACTTTGCAGACTGGCCGGGTCCCATTTGGTCTGCACGGACTCCTTGTCTGCTAGTGCCCATTTTGTTCTGATCGAGCCCCTTAAGGTCTGCCCGGGCCTCCTGTGGTTTTCCTGGAACCCTTTTGGTCTGTCCGGGCTTCTGTGTGGCCTCTGCGGACCCCCTTTTGTCCGTTCGGGCCCCTTTTGTCTGCGCGGGCCCTCTGTGGTTTGCCCGGGCCCCTCCCAGTCTGCAAAGTATGGCACTTTTGGCGAGATCTTGTGGTGCGGACACCCTTCAGGTGGTTCGAACTTTGGAGCAAACAAATGCCCACTTTTGCTGTATGGTGCGAGGGAGCTCAATTCAAACACCCACAGAGGTCTGAGAAGGGAGAAACTGGTAAAAACATCGAAATTTCCGGGTCAGTGAAATTTCTCACCAATGCTTGGTGTGAATTTTAGGCTGCTGGTGGTGCGAAAAATCTACAAGGCTGGTGCGGACTCGTCGGGTCTGCTGCCATACTTTCCAGACTGGGGCCCCTCTGTGGTTAGCCCGGCCCCTGTGTCTTGCTCGGGTCCCTGTGGTCTGCCCGGGTCCTTTCATCTGTCCAGGCCCCGTGTGGTCTGCCCGGGCCCGCTGCCCAGCCAGCAATTCCGACCGGGCCCAGAGCGGGCTGGGCCGGGCCCTGCCCGAGCCCTAAGACTCATAGCTAAGCCACATAGACTCGGGCTGAGCCCGACATTAGGTCGGGGGATGACAACTTGCCCGAGCGGTAGAGCCCGGTCTTGCTTGACCATGGGCTCTGCCCAGGCGCAGCGGAGCCGGACCTGGGCTGAGCCCATGTACGCGGGCTCTGCCCAGTCAACGCCCAGCATATATCTGGCAGAGTCCAGCCAAATTGCTGGCTGTGTGTGGTCTGCTCGGGCCCCTTGTGGGCATACCGGCGTCCTTTGGTTTTCTGGGTTCCTGTGGTCTGCCCAGCCCCTTTGGTGTACTCAGGCCCTCTGTGGTCTGTCTGGGCCCCTTGTGGTCTAAGAATATCGTGCAGAAACTGAAGCTGTTGTGTTAGTCGCATATTTGCAGGAGTTCCTTATTTGTTAGCAGTTTCGTGCCCCAGATGGTGTATCCGTGCTCCCTGTTGCCGAAACCGGCCCCCTGCCATGCTTGCGGGCCCCCTGTGGTTTTCCCGGGCAACGTGCGGCCGGTCCCATGCCTCTTGGAACATTCGGGGAAAAATGTCAGGCCCCCCATTCCTTTTGTACTGATCCTATATGAGGATTGTAAAGGGAAATAGGCAGTACCACCTATTCATAGTACCCCTTGACCAGTACCCAGTGTTGTAAAATGTCATGAACTGGCAAGGTGAATGGATCAGAAAAAGGTGTCTTGATCATGTAAAATGAATATCAGTAGGTTCGATTTCCCCGCTGATAAAGGAATTTCGTACTTCGATCTCTACCTTTCATTTGTATCAAATTATTCGCGATAATGCGGTTTTGTTCCAGGTGTGAATGTTAAAATGGTTGGACAGTATAAACATAAGTCGGGTGCACAAAAGCGTAAAACAAAGAACATTCAATACCGAGGGGCTGCTCTGGCAAAACTACCGAAACTTTGTTCTTTTTTCAGGTAACCTATGAATCTAGAATCGTCTTGCTTATTTTGCAAACTGTTACAAAATGACCCCGATCATATTTGTATTTAATCTCTAGCAACGTACGCGTCCACTTAAAGTAGTTCATATCACTACTATTTTTGGTACTTTGCAAGCTACGTTCATTTATCGACCGCAAAAATTAAAACCCCAATTTAAAACTAACTCGGAAAAGTGCAATGTGTAAAGTTTCCAGCAAAACGGTAAAGTAAGGTTGTAATTCCAATCCTTCTTTCCCTGATCATTGCCTTCCTCGGCCAGGCCACCAGCTGGATCCCGTTTGCTAAAAGACCCTCCAGCATCCATCCCTCCTGCGTCGTCCGGGGCTGATCCCGTTGTACCTCCGGAGGAGAGCATCCGCGTGGACGACGAAGACGGTAAGTAGACACCTACTTGTCCAATATCCTTACATAGTTTGGCAGCTCGTTCAAAAGATTGGGTCTTCTGTCTACTTTTTAGGCTAAATAGTGCAAATCAGGAACAGTGACGAATAGTGCGCTAAAAATTGTTATTTAACCTTTGCAGTCAGTTTTCGACAACAAACGGTCGAAAATACGTTTTTTCGGTCACATTTTCATTAAAAAATACGGGCCCCCCATCATGTACGGGCCCCCCATCATGTACGGGCCCCCATCATGTACGGGCCCCCTTTCGAGCCGGGTGCCCCCCAATCGAAAACATAAAGTTGCGCCCCTGCTACCTACCGTGGTTCTCGAGATCTTAGGGGGCGGGTACCCGCCCCCTCGTCAATCCGTAAGTGGCTCAGACCCCCGTCAATGCGCGTGTTAACATACACACTGTAACGTCTACTTCCTTGTCCGGGGCCTGGAGCTCAGCTCTGGCGCCAGATCCTCCATCACATCACACCATGTATTGACTCACTGGACGCCAACTGCGTACTTGAGGCGAGCGCTCAGACAAAGAGCCCAGTACCGGGAGGCAGCTACGGGGTTCCCTCGCCTGTGGGCACACTGCCGCTCGTCCAGCGTCTCACCGCGCCGGCTCTCCACCCCGCGTCAAGTTACAGATGAGGTAACTCTGTCTCCGCGCGCGGGACGTTGCACTCGGTTCTTTGGCTGGCGCTGCCATACTCGGCTCTGTGACATGGCGCTGACAGCTATACACATTCACAGCGCAGATCATATCAATAGAAGACGACACCACCAGCGGACTGCTTACAACTTAAATAGACCGGAACAATTCCAAACAGGAGACGACGGGACCCCACGGACTGACCATGCACGCAGAACCGGGAGCCACGGGTGATGGGAGGAGGGCCAACCAGCTCTCGCCCATGCTCACAAGTTCTTACCCGATCAAAGTCTGACCGGCTTTCAAAGCAATCGTCTTTTTCAACTATGGTTAGCCAGATCCGTTCCAAAAGGACAAATTCCGTCATCTTCCCACCAAAATTTACACTGCCAATCCCGGGCAAGCCTTGCACATAGTTCGCATCCCCATTATTTTCTTCTTCTTCTTTTTGTTGTAAAAAGCCAGTGTTGTTAGGTTTTGCTCGCGCGTAATGACCGAGCAGTCGAAGCGTCCTAAAACCGCAAACAACCAGAGGTTTTGCTCATCCTTGTTAATGAAGTTTCATAGCACCACTAAACATCGGCAGCAAGCCGCGAGATTTCTCTCATGTGGTGATACAAAAGAAAATGAACAGCTTAATGAGATTCTTTATTGTGGTATACAAAACTTCCTAGAACGCTCAATCAGTCAGCCATAAACATCATGCGTGCGATTTCTATAAGCATAATATATTATTTGAAGCCGGAGCTTGGTCACTCAGTCGACGACTCGCATGATTTAAAAGTATCTCTCTCACAACGGTAGCAACATAGGGGACAAAGGAAGACCTCATCCACGTTGGGCCAGATAACCCCCATGCAATCCAACCGAAAATGTATATAAACCCCCTAACCCATCCCAGCGGCGGCGCCGGCGGCCTGTGCCCACCTCCACTCTCGATGCTGGCCGGCGGCCTGTGCCCACCTCCACTCTCGATGCTGGCCGGCGGCGTGTGCCCACCTCCACTCTCGATGCTGGCCGCTGGCCTGTGCCCACCTCCACTCTCGATGCTCTCGATGAGCGCGTCGGTGTCCTTGCTTCTGATGCAGTCGATGAGCTGGCGGTGCGACCTCTCGCCGGCCGAGTCCATCCGCCGCAGGCCGGGCAGCCGGCTGGCGGGGCACACGCCCGTCCGCGGCAGGGCGTACCGACCCTCGAACAACAGGATCAACAGCAGGTCCACCAACCGCATCGTGTCCAGAACACACCTGCCGCCACGCGGTGGTGGGTTAGGGCGCACGTGCTGGGCAGAACACAGAAACACCTGTGTTTGGGTTATCACGAGAAGGATGAACTGAGACGGCACAAACGATAGGCGTTTCGCAGGCTACAACCCACCCGGATCACTTCTTGGCACGGTCAGCTTCATCACATAATTCGCTTCCAAGGTAAACACCGTCGAGTTCTGTCGGATTTACTGCACATCTTTAACCCTATTTCCGGCAGGGGGGCTAATATTGCCCCCCTTCAGGTTTTTCAAAAATATCTCCGAAAAGGCTTGCGATAGAACTTTGAAACTTCCTGACTTTTCCTAAAACTAGTACAGGCAGGTTTTCTGAAATTTTCAAGATTATATATTTACCAGGGGCGGAGCTATGGCTGGGTTTTGGGGAGGTTCTATCCACAAACCAAGTATTATCGTATGCGATGGGTTTTTTGTAAAAGGAAGCCGTCTCTGCTGATCCTGATACCAGTTATATGGTTTTATTATATCATTTTTATGTGAGATGATAAAGCATTCACAATTGTCACTATTTGTATTCATCAGGGGCGGTTACAGCAGTTCAAAATGGGGGGAATGTTATCAAGAAGGACTAAACGTTAGTAAGTGAGAAGACTGCTTACAGCCGTGTCAGGGCGAATACAATTGGGTATATGAAAATTCAAAATAGTTATAACCCAATTCTAGATTACCAGAGGCGTGTCCAGTCACTACACATTTTCAAAATGTATATTCCCAGCCAGTATCACCGCCGCGACTCAATATCGTTGTATATTGAAAATGTGTTTCCAATCACCCCCACCCCCCCCACGACGAGTCCTTGATCCGCCTATGTCACCCCCCTTTCCCAGAGCTGCCATGGGAGGGTAAAAATTATCAGAAATTAAATTTCAACTAGTCGAGGGACTAATATACTCATGCATACCATTCGCATATTGTTGGTATGTATTTTACCCCACTGTTTTACCTTACTGCATCCGCCCCTGATGAGTTTTTCACTTTTTTTCTCATTTATTTATGTGTCAAAGATGCCAAGCAGTATATGACGGCTTCTAATCCGCGTAACAAAAACTTTTTAGGTTGTATATATTTCCCCTCATAGTCCTGGTCCTGGAACTGCCATTGAATTTCGAATTTTTGCGTAACTCGAGTATATGAAAATTTTGGGTCAATTATTTGTAAATCTGAACTAGTTTTGTGAAAATCGTACAACAGAGACAAGGGTTATGGAAAATCTAAAAAATACACAAAAATTGTATATTTTGCACGACCTTCTCCTAAAAAATAAAAATTTTGAAATTTTCTTTTTTCAAAATGAAGTTTAGCAGCAGAGGAATCTATGGCACTTTGAATTTTCAAAATCGGCCGGTTAGATTACGAGATCTTAGGGGGGCCGATATTGCCCCCCTGCCGGAAATAGGGGTAGCCGGGAGCCTGACGGAAATAGGGTTAACGCTCCACTTACCAGCCAGCATATGCCAGCTCCCCGCGCAGGAATTACACGCGTTTAGCCTTCTCACTGGCCCCCCAAATTATCCACCACATTGCTAAATCGGCTAGCAGACCCACCCTACGCGTTTCTAGCGCTAATTAGGAGGCATGTCTCTGCGGGGCCTGCTGAATATTCAGGAACGGCCGCTGTGGGACCACAAACCGGCACACCCGCCACACTGGGCGGGACACAGACCACACTAGGTAGGACGGTCGCTGGGACACAAGCCACACTGGGCGGGACGGTCACTGGGCCACACTGGGCCACACTGGGCGGGACGGTCACTGGGATACGGGCCACACTGGGCGGGACGGCCACTGGGACACGGGCCACACTGGGAGGGACGGCCACTGGGACACGGGCCACACTGGGAGGGACGGCCACTGGGACACGGGCCACACTGGGAGGGACGGCCGCTGGGACACCGGCCACACTGGGCGGGACAGCCGCTGGGACACGGGCCACACTGGGAGGGACGGCCGCTGGGACACCGGCCACACTGGGCGGGACGGCCGCTGGGACACGGGCCACACTGGGAGGGACAGCCGCTGGGACACGGGCCACACTGGGAGGGACGGCCGCTGGGACATCACGCGGCGGCAGCGTGTAAACACGATGCCGTTCCGTCTGTTTCAGAGTTGTGCGCGATCTTTAGGACATTTGATGATATTTTAAGCCCCACAAGACTAGCAGAGACGAAAAAAAAACATCCTACTAGGGGATATAATCGCACTTTCCGTGTATACGGTTAACTGAGTGTTTCCCCTCGTCCGAGATGTTCTGATTTAAACACAGAGGCCTCAGGGCTTAACGAGCCCCGGGACCTAGGTGAAAGGAAGCTGCAAAAAGCTTCACTACAGAGTTAGCTGGACCTAATAATACCAAGACACGCAGTTCCTTTTTGATAATCCACAGCATATAAAAAGCTCGCAAAGGCTCTACTGTAGCCCACTGAGCCAGAGGGCACGCAAGTTGTTGGCCTTAGACAAATTACCCACGGGTATAATGCTCTCCCCCTCGAGTAGAATGAAGAACGGGAATTCTCTTCTCACCCGCCTTTGCTGGACGCAATCTCGGTCAGGATGGTTTTGATGTACTTCATTCAAATACAGACGACATTGATATTGTGGGCCGAAGCAGTTTCTCAGGGGCACCATCGTGATAGGTAATTTGAACAGGGATCTTAACGTAAAACAACAACAAACAGCTGTTTCAATACCACGTTTGAAATCTATACGAGATTTCCCATTCCAAGCCTAGTGTCCTAATCCCCCTCCCCCTGTCCTAAACCAAATCCCCTTCCCTGGATGCCTAAGAGCCGTTCTTAGCTCCACTAGCAGCGTATGCCTATCTTTCAAGACACCCCTCTTTAGCGGCCTTCTCCAGCCGGTTTTGTTAGCGCACACACCTTTCGTCGCCCTTGAGAGCGCTCTGGATGGCGTCGGGGAGGTTGGAGCGCAGCAGGTCGTGGGTGATGCTGGGGGAGCCGCGACACAGCGTCGACAACAGGCTGATCACCGTCGACAGCGACTGCGACGACTTACTCTCCGGCGTCACCGAGGGCGTCCCACCTGCGGCAACAGGGCGACAGCTTAGCGACAAGGTCCTGCCTGCGGCAACAGGGCGACAGCTTAGCGACAAGGTCCCGTCTGCGGCAACAGGGCGACAGGTTAGCGACAAGGTCCCGCCTGCGGCAACAGGGCGACAGGTTAGCGACAAGGTCCCGCCTGCGGCAACAGGGCGACAGCTTAGCGACAAGGTCCCGCCTGCGGCAACAGGGCGACAGCTTAGCGACAAGGTCCCGCCTGCGGCAACAGGGCGACAGGTTAGCGACATAGTTCTGCCAGCAGTGGCAACGGAGCGACTGGTTAGATACAGAGTTCCGCAACTAGAAACAGGGCGACAGGTTGGCGACAGAGTTCCACCTGTGGCAACGGCGACAGGATAGCGACAGAGGTGTGTGCTGTATCATGAATTACGTTTTTGGTTGGCTTTATATTCTTGCATATTTTGAATTGATATCTCATGAAGCAGCAATTTGACTAACAATTGATCGGAAGAACAAAACAGTTACTCGTACACAGGTTTACTTGCGTGAAGCAGCTGGTATAAAAATATTACATATAATTATAGCACGTCTTAAATTGCAGTTTTCCACAAACTTACCCCCTATTACGTTCGCCAAATAAATCGTATCAGTAAACTAGCGTGCTGACATCTAAAAATGTTTATTCATAGCTCATAAAGCCTGCTGTTGAGTGTGCTATAAAGCAGAACGCAACCGCCGAAGCCCGATGTCCTCAATCACAGCGGCGACCACCTGCACCGCAAAGGTCTCAGGGAGTCGCGGAGGTCCCGAGCATCCTCCCAGCCAGGTCCGTAGCCTGCGGCCAGACTCCCACGTGGCGCCCCGGGCCGCATGATAAATACGGCTTGCGGCGGGAGACAGCACGAGGCCTGTTTTTATCGCGCGCCGCCGAGATTGCAACACAGCAGCGCGAGCGGGCTTGTGGGGGTTTAAGGTATTCATCAGCGGTGTCAAAAAACGACAAAAACTACCGCAGCGGCCTTGACAAGGAGGTTAGTGAGCCGGGTCGGAGGCCCACGGGTCGCATTAGGTATTTAGCTGTCCATCCTGGTCATCCTGGGTAAGCTTGCAACTCACTGCCAGTTCCGCCATCGGCAGGGAGCCAACGGTTACCCCACGCTTGAACCGCGACGCCCATTTTGTCATTGACAGCTATAGCAGACACGGAACGCGTGCCTCCTATAGCCACCTCTTCTTCTCAATGGAGTCGGTGTTGGCCTTGCAGCTACTCACCAGAAATGGCGGCGGGCTTCCCACTGGGAATGGCTGAAGAATGCGAACTACCCACTGAAGCTCGTGGCTGACTCAGGGCTAGGGACTGGAGGCGGGAACCGGCTGTGGGGCACTCACAAGACAGAGCTGTTTTGCCAGAAGGGCCGGCGGGCTGCAGGCTTACTTCTTATGCGCGCAAAATAAGCATGGCCGCCGAGACGCAGAAAACAAAAATGATGATGATGATGATGATGATGATGACGATGACGATGATGATGATGATGATTGGCTTCCTCCCGATGAGGCGCCAGGCTCCAGCTCTATTCACTAGAGTGCGGGGGGAGGGGAGCTACGCTACTCACTGGACAGGAGGCGGCGGGCGTTAGCCTACCCCCTGGCCCAGTAAGCCGGCTCTCCTACTCACTGGAGGAGGCGGCGGGCGTTAGGCTACCCCCCGGCACAGTACGCCGGCCGTGCTACTCACTGGAGGAGGCGGCCGGCTGTGTGCCGGCCTGCTGTCCGACGGTCCTCAGCCTGGCCAGCAGCTCCTCCACCAGGCCGTGCTGGGCCAGCGGCGCCGGGTCGATGCCGCGCCTGGTGTAGCGGTCGGCCAGCGAGGCGAAACACCGCAGCGCGCCATCGGCAACCTGGCGGCGGGGGCGCCAGCGTGTCAGACTCCGGCAGCCGCCGCGTCTCACCAGCCACCGCCAGCGCACCCGGACACGCCAAACACACCCACCACAAACAACGGGTCTCGGCGGTGTTGGCACACAGACACGAACAGAGAACAGGCCAGGATGGTGTTGGGATCTGTGAAATAGCCGGGAAAGACGGGCCTGAACTGTGTTATATTTTGTGAAATAAGCAAACATCGCACTCCACCGACGAAATCAAAGGTAGTTTTTTACAGTGGCAGCGAGAAATGTAGACAAAAAATGAAGTGATAGAGTGATGGTAATGCAGCCGTGAATGACGGACGAGAGATACAGTGATATAACACTGCTACCAAAGTTTAGCAGCATTATTCTGAACACGGCATTCAAAAAATTTTTACCCAAAATTAAAAAAATATCTACAATCCTCAGCACAATGAAGCAACTTCCGTCGAAAACCGTCCATTCATGTCTAGGTATCAAAACACCCCCGACTACCCTCCCAGCTTAGAAAGTTCAGCCTCCAATCTCTGGACAAACATGACGGGCAACGACCTTTACGACCAGGGACGATTTTTCAGCACAAAAAAGCATGTAGTCAGCGGCATTATATAGATAACGGTGCGACTCCAGAACAAACAGCCAGCCTCTCAGAAGGGCGCTGACACACTTCACACAAAAAGGACAAGCACACTGGTGAAACTCGACACCCACTGCCACAAGGGAGCTCCTCGACAACAGATACGGAGTAAACACTAGCCATGTTTGCAGTGTCAATAGAACAGGTCAGCGTCGAACAGCTGCAACACAAGATGTTACCCAGAAATAAGGCGTTGACGGGACAATATGATAATACGCTTCGACTCGACTCGGATGGTACTCTGGAATAATTGCTTTGAACTCCTACAGCCGTCGCTAATCAGATCAATATTCCGACGGATACAACTGAAGAATACCGTGATATGAAAGACAAATTGAATGACGCATCCTGGTTTGTTGTATCAGATAGATTCCAAATGAAGAAAAACAAGCCCTCGCACCAGCTCGGAGAGCCATGAAGGTGCGGTCCCGCCGTCAACGGCATCGCTAGAGGCCAGGAAGTGGAGGGCGAATACCGTTGGTGAAACTCCATCTCCCCGCTGAAAACTTCAGCTGGGAGTTTGGGAGAAAGATTCACTCCTCGTGATCTTCCCCTCATGATCCCCATAAACGGTGAATTTCCTTATTTGGTTGACATGAAAATTAGTCGTGGAGAAGTGGAAGACGCCGCCATCCCCACGCTTCTGAAGTCCACACATGAGCTGTGGCTCTGGTCCGGGCGGCTTCACGCAGCGACTCCGGTGTTGCTGGTCCTGTTTTTCTGGACAGGTCGAACCCGCCACCGACCGGGCCGCCAGCACGTGCGCAGCGGGACAAACACCGCCGCTGTAAGGAAGTCACGGCAGCAGAACTCCCGCCAGACAGGCCAGCTCGGGACAGGCTGGCAAACGTCACCCGCGTAGGGAGGCCACAGCAAGGAAACTCGGAACAGAGCTGGACCTTGCTCAAGTCGCATGCCCTCTGTACATGCAGGCTGTTTGGAATACCTAACAATCTTTGTCAGTAGAACTATCTAATCAACATGACGTACAGAAACTCACTTGCTCTTCAATTGTTTTCGTTCCTGGAATTTCTCCTCCACACCTCTACATTTTTGTTAATATCGTTAAGTCACCGACTCAATCAATCTACTCTGACCAGGATTAATTCCTCTGCCTCTTCTGAGCGCGAGGGGGCAAAACAGACGGCCATCCACAGACGCGCAAGCCGGCTGCACGCCTTCACAAGATTTTCATAAATATAGGTTATTCAGAAATGTTTTCTCCCCCCCTCCGCTTTATATTACTCGAATGTGCGGGGGACAGACAGAGCTACAAGAAGCTGTAAAACCAATGACTATAAGACGGAAAACACAAGTTCTCCAACATGACTCCGACCAGCGCTGAACGCTGAAACCAGGGTCTGCCCTCCCACGGACCCCATTCCCAGACAGGCGGGGAGCTGTGGCGTCCCCCTGCCAGACACGCCGCAGCCCGTCCCTCAGCGCAAGGGCGCAGATATTCATCAGCCGCGCGCGTCCCCTCGCCTCCCGCCGAGCACTGCAACGGCACAGACAGCTACTTCAAACGGGCGCTACGCCGGCTTAATGGGATTTCCATCCATCTGCTGCGAATAAATCCTCGCTTTTTGTCTGGTCTACGGACGACAGATCGGGGAAAATCATTTTTACACGATATACCATGGTTTCAAACAAATCCCTGAAAAAGTTTTCCTTTCGAAGCCGTTCATTTAAATTTCATGTCTCGATGTCTTCATGGACCATATCACCTCGAACACTTCGCCACGCTTTCATATTGTTCGGCCAACTTCTCCGGAGCTTCACTGCGATAGGGAGGGACATACATGAATTTGGGGCATCGTCCGATTGTTGGAGCAACCGCTTCTTCAGAACAGGCATCTAGCTATGACACACATTTCAAGCTTGTGTTAACATATGGCGAGCAAAACAAATGCGTCCAACAGTTATGTCTGGGACAGAAAGCAGCACCGGTTATTTAAAAATTGAGGTGGGTCAACTTTGGGTATGTTCCAGCAGCTCTTCAAACCTGCTCTCGCTTCCAGCTCTAGCTAGCTTCCAGCCCTCCTCAACTCCCCCACCATTCCAGCGCCTCCTCAAATTTTCTCAAAGCTCCTCCAAGCTCATCTCAAACCTCGTACAATGCCTCATAAACGAGATATGTTTTTCAAGGGAGATTAGAGGAGCACAATTCTGGTGCACAAATTCAAATTAATAAGTCAAAACAAACATTTTTACTGCGAGAAACAGCCGTTAGTGGGTAGTCCATGATTGCAATTTTGCTGTTTTCCGTGTGAAATTTCCGCTTAAATACATTGGATAAACATGGCAGACCTTAATCAAATTTTGATAATTCCGGCGCTTCGCTACGCCCACCCTATTGGCGCTGATCAGTCACAAACAGCTGATGCCTACTACAAACTCCTCCCAGGCCGTTTCAGTGCGCATTAGTTTTCGCGGCTGGACGGATCCCCTCAAAGCCCCTCTCATCTTTTTTGGTGAGGAGACGCAAGAACAGTCCCTTTGGCTCCACCTGTATTCTCGTACTTCATCTTCCTGAGCCAGAACAGAAACACCTGCATCAACACACCTGATCCATCATTACTCATGAAAAGCGTCTAGCAAACACGAGACGCCGACGCCACAGCTGTGGCAGAGCGAACTTCGCAGTACCAGTCCGCATTTCAACAACAAACATACCGCCGGTCACCGCGCAGGCCAACAGGTTATTGGGGGCATCGTTAAAAAGCAGGCCGGCGCAGCCTCAGCTGCAGGGCCCGGTCTCCAGACCAGGCCGCCTGGTTTCCGCGTGGCCGGCGGCGGGTCTGCAGTGACATTCCGTGCCTCGCGGCGCTGCATCGTGACCCAGCGATCACGCGGTGGTGACCTTTGGGCCGCAGGCAACCCTGGCACGCCAGGACTCATCCCGAGTCAACAGCCAAGTCACGCGAACGCCCCGGATCGCGCCCATCACAGCACGCATCGGCAAAGGTTGCGTTGTTGAGCCGAAGGAAGACAAATTACACTCGGCGGGGAAATTGCACTTGCGAATCAAACAAACACCTAACAAGACGGCGTTCGCATACAATCGGTCATACCTCCAAGAAAACAACCAGTCGCCTTGCTGCTAACTGCCAAATGGTTTAATCATGCCCTGAATATGTGCAAAGAGCTCTGAAGACTTCCACTCGACAAACTTTCTGTCGCGTCCATCTCCCACATCTCCAACTGGCGCTGCAGTGCACCGAGCAGAGGCCAGAGCTCTGCCTGTGCTTAGTGTTCTACCCAGTGTCGTGAAATTCAGGGTTCTATGACGAAACTGACACCTGAAACATCATGATTTTGACATCTTATAACTCGAGTTTTGATATCACAAGGTCACTGTTGTTTCAACTTCACTTACATGTGTGATGAAAAAGGGGTTTTGAAAGAGGAACATTCATACTTTTTTCACATGCTATCGTTCTGTAGTCTTTTGAGTTTGAGCGAAGCTCCAAGCGCCAGTAGATTCATTTGGATGATGGGTTCACAAAATGCTGAATTTCACCTTTCTTCCTAAAAATATTATTCATGGTTATTGGCCGTTGGCCCCCTCTCCCAAAAAATTGTGTCTGGGTATGCGAATGTTTCTGATTGAATGGCACATGTAGCTTTCGCACATATCTGGAAATACGAGTTACCAGGAACAGTTTACGATTTCAGCAGACTTTTGTGCCTTCTAGAACGACTCCTACCTCGATATTGCCTTTATGCTGGTAAAAGCATAAACTTTAGCTGTAAATCATTCTACTGAGTCACGTTCTGGAGTCCCAACATGTGCCTGTTAGTGCTTTCTCGCATGAATGTTGACATCCGTTCTCTGTTCAGTTTCGACATCACGCCCTGCTCAAGGCAACTTCAGGGCCCTGGTTCTACCACATCTCTCAGCTGACGGCCTCGTCTGCGCCGGTCAGCTGCTGTTCCGTCCCGGCGCCGCCCAGCATACGGTGCCCGAGTCCATCTCCGGCTCCCCAGCACGGGACAGATGCACCCAGCGCAGCAGGAGGGCCGTATTCACACCCGTCACTCCACTGTCGCCTGCCTGCGCCCATGTGGCGTGCATACTGGCCGCTCTCGCCGGGGCCCGGCACTCAGAGATAATGGCCTTTCAAATAGCACAGATGACACGCACAGACGCCACGTCGAGAGTGGGGCACGATTCGGCTCATGTAGCCATTAAGCTCCAGTCTGCACGAGAAGCAGCGCCCGTGGCCGCGGCTACCGAGTCGTTTGCACGTACCAAGAGGCCACGTGCAAATGATTCAGCAACGAGGTATCCGGAGCCGGCGCGACTGGGCACGAGCCAGCGTCACCTGTCGTCTCTCGCACAGTCTTCAACGGATGTGTCACGCTTCCACAGATCATCCACAAGAGTGGTGATTCGGAATTGCATTCCACACCACGGTCCGGTTCTTCCCCGCGGCCTTGGCTGAGTCACCCGTGCATCACACCCACACACACACATAATGTGACATCAGCGCCGATTCTCAGAGGCCCGGCCAACACCAGCTGCCAGGCAAAACACCGCCGTCCGCTGCAGCCAATTAATGGGCTCCACGAAATCCAAACCGGGACGCGATGTGTTGCCCGCGCTGCGCTGCGGCTGCCCGGCCGTACTCCTCAGTGCTGGCACACCGCAGGGCCGCACAAAGACGCGGGTCACGGAGCACGGAGTCGGTATCCGCTGTGAGCACGCGGTCTGCGTTATCGGTACAGGAGCGTTGCGACATCACTGTAGTGCGCTGTCGGTCTCTAATTGTCACGGTTGCGCCAGGACGTCATGCGCCGCTGCCGTGGCGCGCGCGTGATTCCTGAGCCAGGCGCTGAACACAGGTTATTGCGCACGCGCAGCCATGACGGACCTAGACCACGCTTACGATAAGGGAAAACGACAAGAATAAGAAAAACAACTGGGGAAAACTGGGATAAGGCATAAGAGCTACAGACAGATCCCAGGGACAAGGGAGTAGGTGCCCCCCGCTTGCCCCACCAGGCGTCCGCTGAAACTGCCCCAGCGCCCCCCCCAATGCGTCGCACCCCACCCCCCCACCCACCAGAATCCTTCCACTTCCATGGCGCAACTCGGCATGCCTCTAGTAGACTACACCTAAGAATTGGCACCCCCGAACACAAACGGCACCTCCTGACCAAGGTGCCCCCTCCCAACGGAAATCCTGGATCCGCCTTTTCTACGGGCAGCTCCAGTAACGGCAGAACGTCCGAATTTAAGGGGGCACCATGGGCTTTTCATCCCATCCCATTTCATCCTTATGTTTAGGGTTTAGGGGCGCACCGACGTCATTTCATCCCATTTCTTTTCAGTCAATACCATCGGGTTAGTGTTAAAATTTCTGATTTAAGGGGGGCACCGTGCCCCGGTGCCGCCGCCAATGGCTAGCTCGTTACGGTGGAAAGGCAGTATCGTGCATCGTGTTGCAAGAAAGCAAGATTTCAGGCGATGCAACTCTGGTTACCTCTTTCCTACCACTGCCTGCTTGACACGACAGGAAATTGTACTTAACCTTGTACCTTTGACCTGAAGAGAAAATGATCTGCATGGCCTCCATTCAACCTCCTACGGGCTTTCGAACCGTGCTGGGATTTTCCTAGCCCTTATACAAGCAGACGCCAGGAGCTGACGAAACTAAATAACCATATTACAGGGCACTTGGGTTGCTTTGAAAAGTAAAAATACAAATATTTACAAACGACTTTAGACACAAAAGACCAACTTTTGCAAACCCTTCTCACCTGTTCGGCCCAAAAGATAAAGTTGTTGGTTTGCTTGCAACATGGAGACAAGACCAATGAGTGCCAAACGGAATGAATTTCAGCCTCAACGAAACAGGCAATACGACGTACAAACTGTTGACGCAAAACGCCGAAAGCTCGAACTTGTAGAAACGTTTAGGACAATTTTCCAAAAACAAACCTTTACCATGTTTTAGAAACCGCAAAACCCTGGCATTAGCTAGCGAAAGACAATAATTCTAGCGTTCTGGAAAGGTAGCGTGGTGTTGATGCATCAGGAAACCGGAAATGGGGCCTACCACTATTCACTCATGTCGAAAAACGTTACATCATGGGAACCAGACACACATTGCAAAGCTGCAAAACATAAGTGCTGGGCGTTCCGTCCGCAGACCAGCACAAAAGATTCCTCATTGGTTTCAGCCAGTGTCAGAGAGTGCCGCCCATCATAGCTACAGCTCAATACAGCGACAGGACGGAAGGGAATGAGAGAAAAGAGGTGGGTTGAGTCGGGGTATGTTAGACAATGTTTGCCACGAGCTGTGCCACGAGCTGGACACGAACCTTTCGCCAGGCTCTCACCGAACCCACACCCCAGAACAACGTAGACTCCGCACTAACGCACCTCCGCCAGGACCTCGATCCCAAGGGAAATCACGTGGCGTCACTAAGTCACCTGCGGACGCCCCTGGCCCTCCAGTGAGACTGAGAGTGCTGCTCTGTCCCGGCTAATCGCCACCGCAATCCTCCGCCGCCCGGGATTATCCCACCCTGAGCTCCAGCCGGCGGTAGGGAGCGGGAGCGGGACCCGCAGCTGAGCCAGGCTTTCACAGCGTGCCGCCCCGGTGCTGACAGCGGCTGGGTCCGCCACGCACCCAGCAGAGGTGTCCAGCGATCCCGCCCCCCTCCCTAGCCGCGCCCAGTGGCAGCCGATGACGCAGCGGGAGCTACTCCTGCCTGCCACTGAAGGAACTGTGTGTAAACACCATGACACGGCAGGGCGTGCAAACCCAGAGACACACTAGTCATCAGTTCAGGATCGTGCGACGGTTTGTGAGGACGCGCGTGGCTTTCCTGCACCTCTGCTACCGAGCCAGACGGTTAGAAAGCGAGATCAGCCGGCCACCGCCAGCCGCCTCTGCTCAGCAAGCCGAGAGTGAGATCCCACACCACACAGGCCAGACGGCGATTAAATCTGGGGAGAGACGCAGCGAGAGCTGGACAAGATAAAAAACAAACAGCTCACGAATAATCAGACCCAGTCATGGCTCCGCCTAAAATCACAGATTCGTCTTATATAGTTCCTGAGTCGGCGATTGCCCCGTTTTCACCTGACTTTTTTGTCTCCCGTCTTCGTGTCTTGCGGTCGCCGTGCGGTTCCCATCGGTTCGCCACGGATCTATGACGTCACTACAGCTATTTGCTGACGTCACGCTCACCATACCCACACCACTGTCACGTGACGTCGCATGGGCGGAGACAAGCAAGCGAAAGCCCAGGGGCTTGACGACTCCAATGTGCGTGGAGGAATATCCACAAATCTGATGACGCCAGCCAGGCCGGTTGTTACATTGGGAGTACCACCATCACGTTAGCGCTGTGCACCCTGGAATATCACAGTTCTGGCGAAGTTCGACAACGGTGCACCTGCCTACCAGGAGGCGCCGCCACACCTACAGCGCCTGTGCTGGCAGGCCCGCGTGACTGGACGACACAGCTGCCGCGCGAGACGGGCGGCAAAGGCCGGGGCTGGGAAGGAGGGCTGTGCGATTACAGTTGCCTTTCCAGGTGAATAATAAAACACCTAATGCTGGCCTAAGTCAAGCCAGAGGGGAATTTAAGAGAGCGAAGAGTCTCAATTTCATAAGGAAATGGTTTTCAGTGCATTGATAATAATAAATTCATTAGTAAGGAATTTTCAGAGCACAACTCGGTAGGTTCGCGTATTTTCGGTTCATGGCCTCCACTTCTATCTCAATCCATACAGCATCCAACCAACCATTCATTACGAAAAAGAAGAGCTCTCGAAGTCCACGCAGCCCAATGGGGCGACCCACCCGGTGCTTCAACACCGGAAGGCTGCAGGGCATCGATCAGCGCCGCCAAGCCCGTGCAGCAGCCGCAGCTCCACATCTTTGTTGCGTAACACTACAGCAGCGCCGTAGTCACCGCTGGCTGTGGCGGCACGGCGGGCCTGACAGCGTGCCAGCACGCAGCAGTGGCTCCGGCGCCGGTTACACCGCGTTTCGCCCCGGTTAGAAAACGCTGCGGGGAGAAGCCGATAACTCAGTTGTCACCGTGAATGTGATACACCATCGCATATGATTTTAGCCCAAAAAAATGGCGAGCCTTCGAGCAAGTGGTGTCAAACTCGGGTATTCTCCCGTCGATCTCCGATCTCTCTCGTCGCGAGCCACAAGTTTCGCAAAGTTTTTGGTCGGACTGTCTGTCCACGAAATTTTTATATTGAAAAACGATTCCAGTCATGAAAGAACAGAAAATTTCCGATGTGGCACCAGGTACAGAAACCAATATTTTAACCCAAGTAACGCAAACTATGCAAACATATTTCATCTCACAAGCAAGACCTGAATACGAGGGAATCATCGAAATTATGACGTCACCAATATCTCACGAAAAAGTGCTGAGATGTAATGATGTATAATGACCGAGACGTATTAGAGAATTCCGGGCCTGTCCGACCAACTGCCGAGTCGAACTGGGCCATTTCCCGGGTACCGACCGGACCGGTTACCGATTCACAACTAAACCTCTCACGATCGCGGTACAAAGCCCACAGAGCTCAGCTGCCGTTTCAGCACACCCGACTTCTCCACAGCGCCGGGCGCAGGTGTACATTCCAGCCGGCACGATCCGACCTCCCACAACGCGCCCAGTCACGCCGGTCGGGTCGGCGGCATCCGTTCCAGGCTGTACCGACCCGCCGTCACCCAGCGGCGACGGACGCCCGGGCCCGGGCAGCTGCCGTCGGCCCCGACACGGAGCACCGGTGTCAGCCGCCCAACAACGATACAGGGACAACGAGCAGGGGCCCAGTGATGGTCAGTGAAACTGAACAAATCCTGAGCTGGCGAGGCATAGGCGGATCCAGGATTGCCGACCGAGGGGGGGCGGGTGCGCCATCCGTACCAGGAAGACGCGACTTTTGGACGGAAAAACCATCAGGAAGGCGCAGAATCCTATCGCTGGGGGTGCCCATACTCACATCCTGGGGGGAGGCGGGAAGCACCATTTCAGGGAGCGCCGTGCCCATTTCAGGATGCCCCTCGGCGGCCAGCGAGTGCCCCTTTGCCCTCCTCCCCGTATCCGCCACGTGATTAGATAAAGCGGTGTGTAGTCGAATCACATTTAAAACGATTCTTTCTCCACGTCCTTCCATGCTTCCAAATACCGTCCCGGGTCGCCACCCGCGTTACTGCCGTTATTTACCTCGCTCCGAGACGGATCAGGCAGCGATGAATTACGACCCCCGTTTTTACTGCAAGCAATGCATTTGGCTGGCAGCATGGTCACCCGGCGCTCCTTCACAGGACGGCGGCACGGGGCCGGACAGGGAACTGGGCCACACTGGATAATTGGACACGCTTTTTGTCATTTCCAGAGAGGAAGCGTATCCGGGGCCCAAGAAGAATGTCAGGGACATAGTTACAATGTTACGTATTGCTCAAGCCCAGGATATTAGCAATTACCAGGGAAGCAAGCCTATCATTTGAGGGTACGATTTGGACAGTATTGTGGTCAAACACCAATACGCGCCGAATGATCCCTGTGAAATCATCCAGGCGGATAGAGAATGGCCTGGGGCAAATGGTCGGACCGTGTGCACAGATGAACAAGAAATGCCTTTGCAGATACTTCGTCCGGATTTGGAGTTCCATATACGTTTATCTCATTTCAAATCCACGCCCACTTCCAGTTTCCTCCAGCCCCTGTCCCTCTAGAAACTTCGCGTGTCGGGGCTACCTTGCTGCATACACAAAACCAGCGCCGCAACCAAGCACACGTGTGTATTCCTGGAACGAAATTGCGAATGCTACCTGACTGTTTCAATCCACGGTGCAGGGACCGATATCCGGAAATAGCCACCACGTATCATACAGCAGCGCAGAAGCTTTCCGCAAAAGCCCGTGGACTGCTTGAAGCACATGAGGCTCATTATGCTGGCAGCAATTACATGGCAGCTGTTGGGAACGCTTATCCAGAAGACCAGACAAATCACACACAGGTACTCTGTGACTCATTCGGCCCTGATACCACCAACAAATCTGGCCTGAATGAGCACAGGCAGTCGGCTTAAGTGGACTCAGCCGCAAGGGCGGCGCCAGGAGGGAGCAAGGGGGAACATTTCCCCCTCTACTTCAAATGAAAATTTTTCAACACTAGCGCTACGACGTCGGCTGGAAAGAAAGGGGCTCAAAAATAGACTCCCTCCCCCTAAAATCCACCGCCACCGCTGACACGCGCAGCCCTTGTGCAGCGTGGGCACGCTGCCCACACACTTCCAACAACAAAGACCGGTTCAGTCGACTCGCTCCTCCACCTGTGCACTGAGAGCACGTGTTGCCAGCTTACCAGCGGTATGTTTGCACTTTGCGCCACGTCCTGGGTGTGCCGCTTCCTTCACGGATGATTATGTCTACAACCGGCATGTTGTAGGTTTCATTCCAACACCAGTGCAGTACTTACAAAAAGTGTTTGTGACACAGTATGGGCTTTCAACGTTCCTGGAGAGATCGAAATTAACCACAGCTGTGGCCTTTCCACCACGCCTGAGCAGTTTTAGCTGGAAGCGTGGAGCCCACAGAACCTACAAATCCCTCATCTTGTAAGCTCGCTGATTAAGTACTCCCTGCAATGCGTCTGGGTTTCTCAGCAGGAATTTCTCACTCAGAAACAACAAATATTTCTGAATGATCCCAGGAGCTAAAACTTAACCAAAACTTTCCGGCGGCCCGGGACCCAGAAATCTTCCATAAGCCTCCGCGCCTGACAAGATCCAAGTTTGCATCTTTACGGCTGCAGCAGGAGTTTGCACCTCTATCTCCCACGCCGGGCTGTCGCGCACGTGTGCCCTACCGCGCCGTCGCAGGTGCTGTCGTAGACGACAGACCGCGACACTTTCTCGCTCGGCTGACGACACCCCGCCCAAAGACACCCCACCGAACGGACGGCCTGGGCTTCCCGCTGAGCAATGGCGGCAAATGTAGCCTGTAGAAAATTACTGATTTGATGTGTCTTATTCCCCATCAATCAGAAATAAATAGAGGGCACAAGAACAGCGACAGTCAATATTGACACTTCAAGACAGACTAAGCGCGTTTCCGAAAATCTTCAATGATATGTTTGGAAAACTCCATCAATCTCCTATCTTCGTCAACTACATGTAACCACAGCAGAGCATTCATTATCTACTAGACTTAACAATAATAAACAAACAGCATAATATCAAATATCTTAACTACCAGCACGTGAGCTGGAACGCAGTCTATTCTAGGTTTCATTCTTTCCAGCCAACCTAACCAGAACATGTTAAAAGCAACCGTACTGACACATTGATGGCGGTTATTTCTGTATTCTCGATAGCTCAAGTCTTATAAGTGAAAAATACCTAACCCTTTGCACATGCGCGAATCCAGAGACCCCACATCCCCATCAACACTTCCTCGTACTGCACAGTGAAGCCCTCCCCCACTGACGGGTCCATTCCCAACCGTTCCTACCTGAATGGAAGCAGCAGTAGTAGCAGTGACGGGTATTTCCGAAAATCATTGGGGTGCCCAAACTTGAAAAACTACCAATAACCATATTGCAAAAACAGATGCATGATATGATTGTTGTTTTGGTCCTCATACAAGCCTGTTGAATCAAATAAAACTAGTTTAAAGCCCTGAAAATGATAAACACTTAAATTTGAAGGAATTTTTAACATAAACTCAACGTTTTCTTGGGGGTGCCCGGGCACCCCAAACGATATATAAATCCACACTCATGAGTAGCAGTTCTTATTAGCAGCGCTGAAAGATGCATATGACATGAAAATAACGGGTTACGGCAGCGAATCCTTAACCATACTACGCGTTATCTTGGCACTTGTGCAGATTAATACCGGGGACTAGGCACATATCATCACCTACGGTACAGTCAACGCCCTGACGACACATACACGGGGTTTCCTACCGGAATCCAGGGACCGGGGCCAACTGTGCCGCCTGTGCCCAGCATTCCCGCTATCTTGAGTGGTAGCGAAACGGGGTCGGTGGGGCCGCGATAGCATGGTGAAGGCTCATCACTTTCACAGTGGGATGGCTGAAGTGGATATCATCAGTCAGATGATGAGCACAAGGGACTTCGAGAATGACAGCTGAACTGAGAGTTTAAGCGGTTATTATGCGAGGAATCATCGGTCCGAGAGGACTCTGAAGGATTTTTCCATCCACTCGCACAGGCGCTAATTACGTCGATAACGAAGTGAGAGTGTGTTTATTGATTGACCATTGAATACCACGGGCGCGAGCTGGGGCCGGAGCCACAGTTGATTGAGCTATTCGTTAGCGCGGGGCGGGGAGTCGGAGGGTCTCACGACCGCGCCCTCGCTGCCAGCCGCCGCCTCGTTAATTAACCCGCATCCCGGCTCGATCACCGGTTCGTCTCAGCCAGGAAGCGGGACGCATGCAGATGAGCTGAATAAATCCACCCATTTCCACAGGCCACTCCTACTCTGACGCGGTTGGTTACCACCCAGCAGTCAATCAGTGAAGCCGATTCCAAAAGCGTGCGGTTGTACTCCAGCAGCCTCGGCGTTTGGCCAGATTAGCCAGAACTTTACCAAATATCATGATAGTATCAGCGCAGCTGGCCAGTTCCCTGCACAGATAAACCGCGGCTGACCTAGCGCCATAATCCTCCTTGCGGTTCGCTGGCTCGGCGGGCACGTTTCGAGGGCCCCCAGAGTCACGGCATGAGTCTTAAATTCCGTAGCTTAACAGCGAGTACCGTTGCGTGATTATCGATACAGGCTTCTGCTGGCGAGGCCGATTAAATACGAGACAAAAGTCCGCTTACTCACTGCACTACATCTTACATCGACATAGACAGGGCAGTTTCGAATGAACCACAGATAATAACGCGGCGCAATAGCAGACAGAGCATGAATTACGAACGGCTCGTTCAGCAAGCAAGCCCGCTGATACACACCTGTATGGATGATGGTTTGACAACCTCACAGCATAAAAGCTCCAAGTCTCTGACCCCAGCCCTCGCGACTGATGCTCGCATCGCCACCAGTAATCGCCATACTTTCATTAAAGGTGGGGTGAAGAACTTGACATTCAATACATGACCCCTCCCAATACTCCTCTGACGTGAAGAACATGATAGTTCAATGTGATTAGGAATACACGAAATGTGTAACGTTGAGCATTCCAGAAACACCTGTAAACTGAACCCATGAACTTTCTTGCACCCCATAAAGTACGGCTGAAGAAATGCCTCTGACACAAAAATCCGGGAGGGATTGTCACAAAGTCCGGTGACCGGTAAAGTCGTGCTGTTTCGCCAGCTGGCCCGATTTCTCTCGCATTATCTCCACGCCTGCTTCAAATCTAACACTCCGCGGCAGACCAGCACGTCGGCTGGGGGCTGGTGTTTTCCTTTCGTGCCAGTCACCCCGGTGGGTCTGCTGGTGGCCATAACTGACGACATTCCCGGCAAACGGCGCGACCGCCCCAGCCACCATCGCGCCGCCGCGCCGAACTGTACACCAGCCCCGACCACCACCAGTGCTGTGAACTGGATATCCGAACTGGGCAGCCAACCGTTGCCAGACTAGATTGGACGAAAATTCAGAGCGTTCTGGATCTATACCTGGATGCGGACTCCAGCTCTTGTCCATTTCGTCGTCTTTTTCGGATGCCGATTAGATTTTGATTGTTAATCAAGGCGTGCAAAAGTATTGTTCTGCATTTGTTGGGGAAACCCTGGACATGCAGCAGGGTGGACCTGAATTTTCTTGACCATGAAACACTCCAACTGTGACCCAGCTGCAGCGTGGACACACGGCGCACAGAACGGCACACAGAACGGCGCAGAGAATGGCACAGAGCCGAGTTCTGGCCCGTCCTAGTGGCTTCAGCGCCACCAGGATGGCCATAGCCACAACGCAGCCACCGCATACCGTCTGGTCGTCGGTGGATTAAATGTAGGGAGCAGGTGTCGTAATGCTAGAGGGAATGGTCTGTAAACACTGACACTGTGAGAGCTTAATACACGTAAACAGCTACATTATGAAGGAGTAATGGACGATGACCAAACAAAATGATGAGGCTAATAAGCGCAAAAAATACTGATGATACTATTGGATGTAATCTCACGATGCGCCAACAGAAAATAAGGCCATGAGGCCGGGATCATTCAAAGTCAACCATCTACACACACGGGTGCGTTATCTTGACCGATCGTGATGACTCGTATTAGCCCGAAACCGGAGAAAGCTGACTTCTCCTGCTTTCAGTTCTCTCCAAGAGGACTTCATACCCATAGAAAACAAGAATCTCGCACAGCACCCAAGTCAGACTAAAAAGCACCCCGTATCCATTGGTGCAAATTCAGTTTCATGTCCCAGCCGGAAAATCAATTACGCGCCCTCGCAAACTCGCAGATCTCCTCCAAATGGGCGCAGGGCTGCATGGCCGCGGGGTTAGAAGGTTAGTCCCTGCAGCAGTGGGTCTGAGCGCGCCACCAGACGCCACCTGCCGTGAGCCCGTTACTGTGGCCGTCGGAGCGTCCACCCGCACCGGGCGGTGGTAACGGTCAGGGCGGGGGCGGGGGCGGCGACCAGGGCACCGCTGCCGTCGGACGCCCGCGCCGCCCAGCAGTTCACCGGGGAGGAACGGCGACGACAGCCGACGTCAGCCAGTCATGGTGACTGACGTCAACGGGTGGACGGTGAACGCTCCTTATTTCACCACTTAATCCAATTTGCCCGACGCTTCACAACAGTGGCTCATTGAGAGTGCCGATATTCCTGGTAACCGAGACAACAGGTCAATATCTGTTCCGTTAACTAGCTTGTTAAACTTCTAGCCAATGACAGTTGACATCCAACAAAAGAAAAAAACGTTTCGATAACGTGTTTCAATGCAATAAGATCATCGCGCCGTGCCGGGCATTTCAACTGCGGGGATCGATCGTATCCATCAAGGCTCGTCGGCAGGCAGGATGTTTACCTCTGGCTCTCAGGTGTCGCTTCCACGCACCTTCAGTGACACGCCTCAGCTGCCGTCACCAGCACCGAGCAATTCTAGCAAAGCTGGGCTAGAGCCAACGATGCCGGATTAACAGCTTTCAGGAACTATATTCTTTTGAAATCATTTAGGGTCTACGACCTATTCTAACTACGAGAACGCAGCAAACTGTGAACTTGCAAAATTGTAAAATTGATATTGGCCCATTCATTCCACTCCTTTATTCCGGCGGTAAAGCACTACGAGTCCATTGGCCAACAGCTCATCTACTTGTTGCGGAGTGGAGCAGCTTCACTGCCGCGACCGCAAACATGTCTGCAGGCGAGGAGCTCGTTACGTGGTGACGTGACGCACAGGTCCGTGACGGCAGAGCGTGACGGGCGATCTCGTTACGGCGCCGCGGGCCACCTTCACCGCAGCGTGACACCCGCTTCCCGAAGCCAGTCAGACCAGGGAGCGTTAATGCCCACCACTATGGAGACGAGCCCCATCAGCCCCAATCACCCCAGGCGCTGACCGGCGCGTCTGCTGAGCTCAGCGTCATCTATCAGTCAGCACACCTGTCCTTACTCAGCGCGTGACCGGCGGCGCCCAGCAGGCCAGCTCAGCACTGAGATCACGACTGCCGCCACCCCCCGTCCCCGTGACCCTGACAGGCGCTGCTGGTGCCGCCGGTGCATAGCACGGTGAATCAGTGGTCCTGGAGGGCCGGGTCTGCCTGGCTAGCCGGAAACAGGGTCAAAACACCGTGCCATATACTTCGTATATATGCCGCGGGAATGAGGAGAACAGCGACTAAGTCATCCATGGTGGGGCGCAGGCTAGGTAAAACCGCTGTGACGCCCACTCACGCATGGGAGTCCTCCCTGAGGAGGGACGGGGAGTGGGTAGCAATGGTGTCAACACCGGTGCCGGACTGCACTTCACCGGGAGCGGCGGGATGCCTCACCACGGCGCCGTAAAAAGTCGGAGTGTTATGAAAGGCTGCCGAGCCGGCCCCCGCGCGGTCTCGCCACCCCGCCCACTTAATGAGGCGTAAGTGGTCTGCGGCCGAGGCGGCTCTCCCCGGGCCTGCTGGGGCCGAGCAAAACGGCACCGGTGTCGCAAACCTGCAGAACAGCGCCACTGCAACAAGCGGAACGGCTGGGGCTTCTGCTGTTACCCGTCTGCCGCGGCGTTGTCGGTAGATCCAGTATTTTTGCATTCCGAGCGCACTGTTACAATCCGGTCCTCATACATCGGTGATGTCCTTCGACCCACGCCCGCTCAGACTGACGCAGTACCAATCACTCCGCGCTGAGCGATCCGTCACAGGACTAATCCCAGAGGAATCAGCTCCATCCCCACTGTGGCCACCAGGACATTCAGATCCCGCGGAAGGAGGAAGCCTTTGGGTGCGGGAAGAGCTTGCCGGGCCATACAACCACGCATGTACGGATCTTAACAGGAAGGCTACCGATTACCGGCTCTAATGGCCTCATACACACTTTGTCAGCGCATTCCTATTCACAATGTTCATGTTTCAAACTGTTCATATGTCAATGCCAATCAAACAACCAAATACACTGCAAAGAAAAGTACCCGCGCAACAATAGGCGATCCAGGTCAATCGCAAACAGGCAATTACACTTTCCCCATACACTAACCTCTCCTTTTGAAAACAACGCTCACAATTTTTTTGCATTATCCGCCCAAACTTTTAACTTACACGTCAAGATCCTCCTCCGACATCCGCCACCAATACGCGACGCAGTATCTCAAAATGGCAACCAAATATCGTAGCTCAGCAAAGCGCTCTCCTAAATCCCTGCGCCAATAGCAACGAATGAAAGGATTTGTGGCGGCCAGCAAAACCTATATCTGGTTACAAAGCTGAATCGGGGGAAGGCCCTCTTCGAGACGCGCTCCGACAGAAGCCGATGGTCTTTTTCTACGTCAAGGGACGACACTGTATTCTGGGGCATGCCGATTTCCGAAATATCAGGGTCCATTTCGGAAAAACAGTTTGTGAGAAACAACATCCAACGAAGGCGGCAATGAGAATTTACGGAGAGAGAGAGAGAGACAGAGAGACAGAGAGACAGAGAGACAGAGAGACAGAGAGACAGAGAGACAGAGAGACAGAGAGACAGAGAGACAGAGAGACAGAGAGACAGAGAGACAGAGAGACAGAGAGACAGAGAGACAGAGAGACAGAGAGACAGAGAGACAGAGAGACAGAGAGACAGAGAGACAGAGAGACAGAGAGACAGAGAGACAGAGAGAGAGAGAGAGAGAGAGAGAGAGAGAGAGAGAGAGAGAGAGAGAGAGAGAGAGAGAGAGAGAGAGAGAGAGAGAGAGAGAGAGAGAGAGAGAGAGAGAGAGAGAGAGAGAGAGAGAGAGAGAGAGAGAGAGAGAGAGAGAGAGAGAGAGAGAGAGAGAGAGAGAGAGAGAGAGAGAGAGAGAGAGAGAGAGAGAGAGAGAGAGAGAGAGAGAAAGAGAAAGAGAGAGAGAGAAAGAGAAAGAGAAAGAGAGAGAGAGAGAGAGAGAGAGAGAGAGAGAGAGAGAGAGAGAGAGAGAGAGACTGCTAATTCTGGATCCGGCTATCTTCCGCTACACAGAAGAAAGACTACTAAGAAACTGCCGGTCATCGGCAAGATGGATACGCAGTTTCTTTTAGAAGCCCGATCAATAAAGATCACTGAAACCGCTGACAGTGTCCAAGCATGCGCACAGGAAAACGATGAACAAAACTGGGAGCCGCATCAGTAACAGAAGCTCCGCCAACACGGCCAATCACACACCGGTGGCCTTCAAACATCCGCTCTCGGTTACACCCGCCAGACCCAGACGCACAGGCGAAATCCGCGGACAACATAACAGGTCCGCACAGGGCTCGCAGTGACGTGCGGGTTCCCTGCCAAGACGAGCCGACCTGCAACCAGCGCAATCAGGTTTTTGTGCCTTTCCGACTGACTCTCGTAGTGGGTCCAATCCAGCAGCACCGAGCGGCGGGACTCCATCAAGAGCACGTTCTTCGACGAACACAAAAACGCATCGCTGTCGACGAATCGGGAGCAGCGCCCAAGTCTGATTGACGCCGATAAAACCGAGCCCAGCTATCACCGCTGTCTGCAGCACATCCCACACAGCAGAGGGGCGAAACTCTCGGATTAAATGGTCCGAGAAAAGCTGGGAAAACAACTGACTAAAACAGAAGGGAGTCTTTCCCTGCTTTACAAATTTAGATGTTGTTTTCGGCCTGATCCCGCATGCCAAGCAACGAGAACAAACTAACAGTCGAGCTGCACCAAAAAGAGTAAAAAAAACACACACAAAATACGAAAACTACCAACAACAAAACGCAAACTAGTCAGTTCGGGAAATACACTGGCTGGAATCATCCCGTTGTGGCAGGCCGTACCGGAGTCCGCCGGCCAACATCAACACACACACACACGGCCGTATCGACTGGGCCGGTGTGTGTTTGTGTTCGAGTTGGACCCAGGTCGATCCCGGGTCCGTCTATACACACTGGCGGCAAAAAGCCAGGTCCGGACGGGCCGCTGCCCGCGCCAGACTCGGCTGGACGGGACAGCCACACACGGTGACTGTCACAGACGACCCAAATGTGTAACAGCGCACAGCAGCGCAGCGCCGACAACAGGCCTTACGTTATGGTCTTTCCCTATTGCTATTGTATTTGGCATGCTGAACATCTCCACATCCATTCGGTGGCATCACTGCCGTCCGTCGTAACGGATATGAGGGCTACGAATGTTAAACATAAACAAATGCGTAACGATGGGATAGTTGAATGGGGAAAAGAAAATTGTCATTATCAGGGAGGGTTGTTCATGGCACCCCGCTCAATCCAAGGGGCGAGTCATCGGGGTCTATGAAGGAGAGAAATGCTCACTCATTCAAATAGCACTCGCGTCAGTATTTGAGACGACAGATGTAAAAAAAAAATCGCAAGGGCTGATGGTGATAGTTATGAACGATTCCCGTCGTTCGTTTAGCGAGCTCTCGATTTTCGCTTCACATTTAGTCAGAGGCTGCTGACTGAATGAAGCTGGTTCTTACTCTTCCCTTGCAAAGGAACATTGTATGTATATCCACAGTGATGATCAAAAGTGAAAGTTGGAAGCGTAGATTTAAGCATAAACAATTTCAGGCTCGCCAACAGGTTTTTGTTCCTGTTGAAAAGAAAGACCACGTTACAAAAGCCGGTGCGGCTCTTGCATTCAACGTCAGCCCAGTCAGCCAGGGATTTCCGCACGTACCAAACGCGCAGGCTGTGTCAGTCTGTGAAGCCCAGAAGCCGCTGCCGCCGAGCTGAGAGCTGCTGGGGGACTCCCGAGCGCGAAACATGCGAACCACATTCTAAACCAGAGATAGCTTACAGGCCAATAATGAGAACAGCACAAGGGAATGAAAATGTGCATCTCTAATGAATGCGAGATATGATTCTCCTTCCCTCTTGTACACACTTCTGACACGTCCACGTTCTCACAGATTGCCACATCGCCGCTACTGCGAGCAAAACTGCACACCGCGGTGCACACTGCAAAGGCTGCGAACGCCTGAATTTCTGCTATCGAAAGAGGCAATCACCGGTCTTATTGGCCGGCAGCGCGGTTGTGCAACTCCCATTTATCCTTTCCAACAGGGCAGCGGAGCCTCTGATAAACGACTGTTGCGAGCAGCGGAATGGAAGCCGGCACACGCGGCCCACCGGGGAACTGCTGGAGCGTACGTGTCGAGTTCGCGCGCGCTCGCAGCGCCGGATTTATCCGGCGCGCCCAGGCGGCGACCATCCATTAGGAAGGCCTGTAAACCTGGCCATCGTTCTTCTCCAACGTGGTCATTAGTTGGTGCCGAGTTCAGCGCTCATCAATTCGACTGGGAAGAGAGCTCCGGTGACCCAGTTCCGGGTGAAGAGCTGACCCGGCTTCCGCGTGGGTCCCCAGCGAGAACGGGGCGGGACGCGGCAGGGGCGGCTACTGCTGTTGCTTCGGCAGGTGGCACACTGGCGCCGGGCGACGCTTGCATCGGCTCTATCAGCTCAACCGTCTTATTTTCAGCAGAGAATAGCTGTTCCCAAAAAGACGATTTCCAAAAAAATGCGACACATGAAGTTCTAGTTTGATTCCTTTGCCACAATCAACCAAACCTCCACGACATTCCGTCACCACAGTACCTCTCTTCACCACGCTTCCCCTTAAAGGAAGCCACGACTTAGCATTCAGTCCAAAATAGACAGGAAGCACGCCAGGAGTCATATGCAAAGAGGAACCAAGACAATTCTAAATTGGACAAAGGCCACAAAACACGATACGACAGGAGCCTGTGAGGTGATGGTGACGCTTCAAACTGGCATTGTTTCCTCGGTATCGTGAGTCAACAAGGACAGCAGTGACGTTTCCTCGATGCTGACGGGTTTGACCATTAAGCCTGACAGTTATCTGTTCCACGTTGGAAGCTCCACAAAGTAAACTTTACCCACTTTTATTGTAATATTTAATTCTCAAAAACCAGAATCGTGATGTGTTGGCTTTTTCCGAATCGCAGAACATGTGGAAATCAACACAGGCAGTACTTGTCGAGCTCAGCCTTATAGTTACAACGTAATCACTCAAAAACATTTATTCCATCAACTGAAAATTCAGCAGCTGCGACGTATTCACCCCAGCTGTACCACAACGCCGAAGCGTGCATCTCACGCAGACGCGGGGAGAGGCGGCGGTACTCACGTGCTGGTCGTCATGTTTGAGCAGTGTGGACAGCGAGTCGACGCAGCAGGGCAGGGTGGTGTCCTGCGGCTCCATCTTGCTGCAGAGCCGCGACACCACCGCCATCGCCGAGTGTAGCGTGTCCTTATGTATCAGGTGGCCGTTGTCGCGGACGAAACTGAGCACGCAGCTCAGACCTCCGGCCTCGAACACGGCGCCGGCCTCCCGAGTACACACCAGCTCCAGAACCTGGCCAAGGGTGGGCCTGAGTAACAACCAGAGGAGGTGGCACACAAACACACACACCAGCTCCAGAACCAGGCCACGTGGCACACAAACACACAACAGTTCCAGAACCTGGCGAAGAGTGGGCCTAGTTCAGAAAAGAAGAGTGGCAAAAAAAGCTAGAACCTGGCGAAGAGTGGGCCTGAGTAACAAGACCAGACGACGTGGCAAACAAACACACCAGCTCTAGAACCTGGCGAAGAGTGGGCCTCAGTTCCAGAACAAGAAGACGTAGCACAAACAACACACCCGCCCCAGAACCTGACGAAGGGTAGGCCTGAGTAACAGAACCAGAGGAAGTGGCACACAAACACACCAGCTCCAGAACCTGGCCACGTGGCACACAAACACACCAGCTCCAGAACCAGGCGAAGGGTAGGCCTCAGTTCCAGCCCCAGACGACATGCCGCACAAAACACACCAGCTCCAGAACATGCCACAAAGAAATTCTCTCGCACCATCTCCCGACTTTGGTGACGCCTGAACACAGCAGTTCCATAGCCTGAGGGCCAAAAGAACTTCAAATATTGCATGATAGTTCCAGAGCCGGACACAAAACACGGCACATACTGTACAGGAAACCACAAAATCTGACGGTATAAGAAATGCTACACATAAAAAACGACAACAGAGCAAACAAAACATACAACCCCTTGAACTTAGCGGCGTCAGATCCAGCACAGCAGCCCCGGAACTACACGACAGGGAGGGCGTCACATGCTATAAGCCAGCCCCAGAACTTGACGGAGGGAAGGGCGGCGCGGGAGTGGATCCACTATACATCCGAGGTCGCCCGACTCACTTCACGCAAGCACTGAAGAGTTCTTAAGATACAAGGTTTTCTTGTGATAGCAAGAGCTTAGCATCCTCATTCATCACCCCTCTGTGCAAGACTGACTTAGACTCCATTCAGATTTGACGCTACAAGACCAGGGGGATGGCGTACCCTTAAGCCACAATAATCGGTCGATTCCAACCAGATAAAACAGGCGGACGCACTATTTCAGAGGGCGCAGCCAAGAGGGGCGGCAGGGACAGCCGCCCCCCCTGAGGGCCCCCTGAGGACACGAGCCGCGCGAAGCGCGGCTCGCCTGCACTATGTGCTGTGGCCAAATTTGGCATTTTATACCAGACAGGGCCCTCTTGACCCCTCTTCAGCACTTTATTCTGTAACAAGCAGGGCCCTTTTACCCATCAGGGCCCTTTTGGCGCTGTCGCAGGGGCCTTTTCGGGGCGATCCCACCTTTTACGCCCCCTCCCCTGAGCAAAATCGTGGCCACGCCCCTGCATTATTTTAAACGTGATTCGAATATTCGGAAGGTTTACGATCCCACAAAAGATCCAGCTAACTCTGGGAGGGAGCAAAGTCGTACAAAACAAATTAAGTATCCGAAAACCAAGACATAACTTCAGGAACACATCATACTGAACAAATATGTTATGGGCACTGGCCAAATATGGCATGTTTTTCACCCTATTCTTTCACTGAGTGAGCGACACTACATCCAACTATTAGTGCCAGCGAGTGTACAGAATCTGATACAATGAGGCTTTGTTCACCGTAATGGTTCTACTTTAAACCGACATCATTCAACCGCAGTTGCGTAGCGGGAAAAAATGCCACCAGCTCCACTCTAATGCTGTTATGAAGTGTTTCGATGGATTAATGGCCCACCGGAGGCGAGAAAGCTCAGAAGAACCAACCGTACTAGCGACATCAGCCCCGATTGCCACTTCATTAGGTTTCACGCTAGGCCCTTACTCCTTTCACTACCATTACACAAAAAAAAACACTTTAACGATATCATAATTCTAGTGCTGGTTTCACAACCCTGACTACATACCAGGACTCACAAATTGAGAACTTGGTCATTCCAACCCTCAACACTTACCAGGTAGACCCACACAGGTGTATTCTACCCTTCTCGGCACATCCGGTACCACCCGTCTCCTTACACCTCCCCCTTCTCCAGAGGCCACACCCACCTTGATGCACTGCTCGGCCAAGTCCTTGCTGGAGCGCGAGGTCAGCTCAGCCACCACCAGCCGGTTGCACATGGCCTTGACGGCGCCGTCGACGGAGACGATGCGGCGGGTGCACTCGGCGCTGACGTCCAGGTAGTAGGTGATGGCGCGCGCCGTCACCTCCAGCACGTTGTCCGGCGCGCACTCGTCCAAGAAGATGCGGCACAGCGCCGGCAGAAACGTCCGGGGCGGACAGCTGACGAGGGGAAGCACCGTCTTAATGCTAAATCAAGAGGTGTGGCTGTGGCGCGAAAATACTCAGCAGAGTTATAGGCCATGGCAAACATGAACGAATTACGGCTGCGTCAGGCTGCTCGTTGCTCATGTAAATGTTGTTAGATGCTTACAAAAAAGGAAAATAGAAAAAATTGTTGGGAGTACCGCGGGCACTACTGCAGAAAATAGAAACTCACACTGAGTACCCAAACTTTCGTCATCTGGCGTTCGAAGCGCGAACACTGCGTCACCCAAGTCCCTTCCTTGAAAAGAGTCGTTTACGAAAAAGTAAAGTTCAACGTCCCCTATTTCGTCTAAGCTGTGGAATCCTTTCCACGATGATATTGGCATATAAAGAGGCTCAGAGTGTGTTAGCATCACGGTGGCGTATAAATCACGCCGACAAACAACTCCCACAAACAGACGGCCGAATTCCAGAGGGTAGCGTATTCCCAGCTGAGACAGCTGACTCTCCAGTCGGCACAAAGAGCGCTGGAGTCGGCGGCATTCCAGAGCCAGCCGAGGGGCTCCACGGCGGTGCCGACCGATGTAGTCCCTCGCTCAAACACCGTGAAACAGCGTCGTAAAAGGCGCTGCTTTCCAGGCACAAAGATTGGTTTGAAGGGTTCACCAGGTCGATAAACTGCACCTGGCTGTGTTGGTAAACAGGCGTGGCTTTTCAGGGGAGTCAGCGGGTTTCCAGGCGGCTAACTCTGACGCACTAGCGTGGGAACAGGAGAATAACACTTCCAGCGGCCGCGAATCACACCATACAAATTCTGTGCAAATAAAATACAGCGAATGAAAAAAAAAACATCCACAGCTGGTTTCCTAAGTTGCCATAGCAGGAATCGATAATGAAGCAGGCCAACGCTGGTTCCGTCTGGGACCAATACTGAGCTGCCTCTGTCTTCATTGACGGACATGCCATGTACCGAACGCAAGTTCCTGCCAATCAATGACAAAGACATCCCATCACTAAAACAACGCAGCAAGCACACAGACAGGACCAGTTTTTACCAACATTCTCCGTTTAGTGAAGACCACCGTACTTTTGAGCGCCATACCGAGCCCCGCTTTCTAATCAGCATCCAACATTCTCCCATCATCCTTCTCATTCACTGAGACCACGAACCGCACAAAAGCGATGCAGCAATCTGTCTCTTCCATCCAGCAGCTTTCTCATCGTCCGGGTGTGCGGCGGCGCCTGTTTTCCGCGCGTCGTCTTCGCTCGGGTCCAGACGGCCACCCACGCGTCTCTCTCCCTCTCTCCTGGGGCCGCTGACCTGTCTGCGACCCCGACACAACACCACAGCCGCCCGCCGAGATTGGGCACGGTCCGGCGGCAACGTCGCAATACGGAAAACCGACGCCAGACATGGCTTCTTTCTGTTGCGGCGCGGCTCGGCCGACGTCCGCCGCGGAGCGGTCGCGCAGCAGGCCAACAACACAAATTGGATTGGAGAGAAAGAGAGTGCAATGTTCGTGCGGTGTGAGTGGGCGGTAGACAAAGCAATATAAAACCTAACAACGCAGATGGCAGAAAAGACGGCGGAAGTGCCAGTCGCCCTTACGATCACTATTGTATGGGTCCACCAAAAAAATCTGGCGACTTGGTCGAAATTGGCGATATCACAGGCTTTTGCCCCGAGTGCCACCATTTATCTCAACTGTAATATTCCGACCCCGTACATACTTGACTAGCCCCGTAAACCATGCGCGAACTTTACATGCAGATAGGGAACACTCAACGCACCGGACCCAAGACGTAAACAAACCCAGCTGACAATTCGCAATTCTCGCAACACACACATTTGTGATTGACTCGATCCCACGGCATCCGAAGCTAACTGTTCTTGAAACAGTAGACGCTGTTCCTGGGGCTGCTCAGCACAGAGTCCAAAGCAGACCGAGGAACATAGACGAGGGGAGAAGGCCATCCGGACATCTTGCCATCCCCCACCCAGTTAAATGAGAAAATTTGACCCCAACCATATGACACGGACTGGAAAAAAACTGCAAGAAAATTTCATGGTGCCCCCCCTACCGCAACCGGACCCTCAGCCACTACTCAGGCGCAGGCGTGGGGCCAACATTTATACCGTAGCCTAGCCGAGCTTGAATTCACGCGAGTCCAAAACCAATCAAACGCCAACACCCTCTCCATCGTTCCAACACCAATTTTGCCGAGTCAGGCGTTGGACACTGCGGAAGTTATCTCCAGGGATAGCGGCTTCCCCGAATCGAACACCTCTCCAACATTTACACAACAAAGCAGACAAGTTCGCTTCCTAGACCCGCTGACGAGCTGCGTCTGAAGCAGAGCTACAGAACCTCGTTCCGTGAGCAGTCACGACTCGCGGCTATCACATCCACCCGACGCGTGACTAGTAGTGACACCAGAAAAGAGAGAGAGAGAGAGGGTGTCCGAAAACCGCGGATGCTGACGGTCGTCTGAAATGAGGCGGCCACGCGGAACGCGCCGCTCGCTCGTGGCTGCATTCGACAACGGAGAGCCCGTCTGCAGCGCTAGAATGAAAGGCAGACGAAGCTTCTGTTATTGCATGTTGCAGTGGTGATTGCAGGGCAACGCCTGCAGCGCCGTTCCGCTCAGATGGCCACAATGTGCTGTACAGCTGGCGCCGGATATCGATGGGACAAACGCTAGCAACAGGTATCGAGTCCCGATACTAGAACAGCACGCTGAGTTTGTCATCAAGAAGATAAAAATAGCACACAGCAGATCAGTCTGCATTCCCAGCCAGGGCATTTTCCAACAGTCACGTGCTCTGGCGGCGGCAACCGTCAATTTAAGAGCAGTACCGTGTCGTGTTCACCGGCTTTTTTGCCGGCTCTAACCCTGCTCATTTACAGCCCGGGCGTCCCTCCCCTGCACTGGAACGCCGCTGTGAACTGTGGGCTGGGCCGCACGGACCGGCACCAACCCACAAAAACTGGCGCACCGCGGCGGTGTCGGCGCGTGCGCCGCCCCAGCCGGCCGCAGCAGTCACGCCGGGCAACACCGACTGCATCCAGTACACTCCTCACACACCGGCTGGTGAAAAGCTTCAGGTTTGTGAGTATACATGACCCGGCAAACCTGCAAATTTCGATAAGATAGCTGTCACTCGTCTCATGTCCTACTTTGGATGTTTGAGCTCAGCGCGCTGCAAGAACATTTCGGAACATAAGTCCAATGTTGCCGAGCAGAGCAAACGTGATTTCGTGGCCAGATTGCCAACTGACGGCGCCTGCCATTTATTTACACAGCTCACAACTGCTTACATACACAGCACACACATTCATACATACTCTGCTTCAAAACCCCCCACCTCCATCCACATACATTTGCCGACAAACAACAGCCGCGATATCAAAGGCCGCGTGTCTGGGGAGCACACGCGAGCTCCGCCCCTTCAGCGTCAACATCAGCAGCAGCTACAGCGCCAGCGGCGGCACCGCTCCCAGCCGCGACCAAAAACAGCCGCGCCGCCTGGCCGCTCGCGCTCCAAACCCGGTTTGAATTGCTCCGTTGGCGACACGGCGTAGCGCCGCTCACGACGCGGCGCGACGCCGACGGTGCGGCAGACATCAGTCTCGGCCATTATCGCTATGGCTTCTGGGTCAGCTACCTTTTTTGAAGCACCGTGTGTCGGCACAAAGCCGTCTCGCTCGGGCGATACATCTCGGCCGTGACACGATCGGGGCAAGGTGGCACAATGCTGTCGCATGTCGTCTCTTTCTCTCTCCCAGCGGTGAGACGAGACGGGACTGTGGTGTCTTCGCACCGCGTTCATCCGGTCGGCAGGTTCAGAAGCCTTGGGCTTCGGTCACACTCCACCGCCGCCCCAATGCAGCCGCGGCAGTGAGAGTGCCGTTCTGACCGTCACGCCGGAGAGAGTGCCGTTCGGACTGTCACGACGGTGACGGTACCGTTCCGCGGACAGCTGCGCATGACAGCGCCATTTTATTGTCGATGACAGCGCCGAACCCCTTGTCGCCGTGGCAAATTCACAACACAATGACGGCAGCGGACCTTTCGCCGCCAGGGAAAAGCCACCACGCAGCAGAGGTGACCACGCGGGATGCTAAAGGGTGCTGGCGTGAGCCGCAAACTATTTAGCGTGATGCGGGCTATGTCTATTTGATAAGCGAGTGTTAGATCGATGTTTCTGGTAGAAGCAGTTCCAAGCACGCTGAAATTATATGAGAGCCCCAGGAGTCTTAAGTCAACCACAACTGAGTATCTAGGATCACGAAACCAATGGAATTCCACCATTATTTCTTAAATTCAGTACAACCCTCGTCCCAAGTACCAGGATGGCCAGATGGCCCACCTGCAGCCAGCAAGATACGCAGCAAGGGTTTGACATAAGAAAGCACTGATTCAGCACAATCAAGGTCATGCAACCTAACACAGAAAGATCCAAACACACCTCTCGCTCTGCTTTCTACTAGCGTCTACACCTCATTTGGTCCCCACGTACGGAGCTGCACAAACCGGATTCTAGCAGAAACCAGTTTACACCACCGGCCCTTAACCGGAGTAGTCCGGACTAAGGAATAGGAAAAGGAGGATCAGTGCACGGCAGGTGGAACCACGAGGGCCAGAGGGGCGGTCGCCCCACTTTTGTTCCGATTTTTTCCATTTCAAGGCAATCGAGAACAATATGGATCATTTGTCTCCACTGTAAGCCGAAGGCAACAAATGGGCCCCCATCCGAAAATAACTCATTTTCGGGTTGGGTGGCTTCTATCAGCGAGAGGTTGGGGATTCATTGGGCTCTGTTACGTTTTGTTTGGCCGCGACGCATCAGCTTCGGTGGCCGGTTCGCAATACTTCTGCGGAAAATACATCGCCTCTCTACACTCTTCATTGGCGATCTTCAACCGGAGCACCGCGCAGTCTGTAAAGTCCCATACCACAGCTCTATTCTCGTTTTGCTCGTTTGAGGGTTGCTTCAAGCGGAGCGAGTTTCAGATTTCTTGCTGGAGTTAGATGCCAAATGACATCGTTAATATCTTTTGCAAACGCCGCAATAACGTGTGGCAGGCATGCGACCATTGCCAATCCACTTCCACATATGTCACGCACAGTCCACAAAATAAGAGGTATTCTTGAGACATGAAAGCCTGGATATCCGCCGCGAACTGCTGCATCTTTCGAAACGGATTGATACTGCCCGGTGCACAATGTGCATGGGACTGCACTGCACAGTGCACGTCTGTTGCAGTTTGCACGGTACACAACGGTCATCACGTTGTCAAGAGATATGTGTTATCAATGGACGTTCCTTGGCGTTGATAAACTATAGCATGGTCAATGATGGTATTCTTTTTTTATTTCATGAGTACTTAATATGTATTTTGCAGGAATAAGCGTATATACCTATGCGTTCCAGGTTAAGAATAGCCACGTGTATTTTGTGGGAGAGGGGGGCTTATCGACATACCAACTGCCAGGGTCACATGGCACGTGTATTTTGAAGAGCGGTCTGATGCAGTGAAATGAATTAAGGAATGCCCGACAAACGGAGCTATGCTACGCTCAAACTAGTTTTACTTCAGTCATCAAAGTACAAACACATTCGACTCTTCCCATATACTCCAAATTACCGTTCTCTAGCAATGCCTTACAGAAGGCCCGGTCACTTCCATTGCCAAGCATCCTTCAGGATGCTTCTCCGCGTGCTTGCTTGCTGTAAGAAAACTGTCTTTCACTATAAAGTGAATATATGATACAATCCAGACACGCACACATCCGTCCCGACCCCGACGTAAACAGGCTGATGAGCTCAGCACACAGAGCCACCTCCCTGCTCTACATCCAGACAGCAGGTCACGCTGCCGTCTCCACTGGAGGGTGAGGAGGATGGGGGCGGGGTGGAGTCTGCGCCGCCATCGGAGCCGACAGCGGCAGTCCCTCCGCGTCGCGGGTACTCCCCGTCCCGGGCCGGGCAGACACAGAGCCCGCACCGCGGGAACGCCACGCACTGGCACCGCGGCCGGCCCCACCCAAATTCTCCCAGTTAATATACATAAATGATTTAGTCGGCCCGACCCAAGTGCTCCCAGCAAATATATAAATGATTCAGTCGGCCCGACCAAAGTTCTCCCAATAAATATATAAATGATTCAGTCGGCCCGACCAAATTTCTCCCAATAAATATATAAATGATTCAGTCGGCCCGACCAAAGTTCCCCAATAAATATATAAATGATTCAGTCGGCCCGACCAAATTCCCCAATAAATATATAAAGATTCATCGGCCCGACCAAAGTTCTCCCAATAAATATATAAATGATTCAGTCGGCCCACCAAAGTTCTCCCAATAAATATATAAATGAATCAGTCGGCCCGACCAAAGTTCTCCCAATAAATATATAAATGATTCAGTCGGACCGACCAAAGTCCCCCGTAAATATATAAATGATTTAGTAAAGATGTCGAGGTATTTTAAATGCACCAGGTGTCGACAGATATTCAGAACTTGGCTGTCTGGTAAGTTTGCCGGCTAAACGAAAATCGCACAGTCCTGAGGAAGTCTGTAGATATCCTGAGCGATCACGGTAATACGGCTCAAAAAGACCGGTTCATGAGGTTTTGGGACGGCGGCACGGATAGCCGGTGCATAAGCCGATAAATTTTACCCTTGTAAATCTAGTTTTTAATAAAGCAGGTTTAGTACAAATCCGGGCACAAGCAAGATAGCTACGCTGTTCTGAACGGAATGTGTTTTACCATCTGTGCATCTGTGCGCTATTATCGGCGCGATCTTTTCTCACTAGAGATTCACTCCCACGGATGAAAAATACCAGGATCCGGGCTGCCTGAATAAACTTTAAATGATTCACATGCACTCATTTTAGACCTCCAAAAATGTGTAAGTCAAATAATGATCAGCCTGGCCTGAAAGGAAAGGGCCAAACGCTGTACCAACAGGCGGCAGAGTCGGGTCACTAGCTCACTCGGTCGCCAGGGCCCGGGGAGACCACCGTTGACGCCAGCTACAGTGTCGTGTCGGCGTGCTTCCTCCGGGCCAAACACACGTGAAAGCCGCACACACGGACACCGGCCCGGCGGAGCTGCGGCCGCGCCTGGCCTTCGGTGGTAGCCCGAGGGCTTATCAGTGTGGCGATAAACCGGGCTGCTGACAACTGATACCTGTTAACCATGTGGGACACGCCTGGAAAACCTGCCGGTGTAGGCCGACACAGGAAATGCGCGACCAAAAATACGAAGGCTCCACGGCGCCGCGAAGAGCACCAGGATCAATAATGATCAAGGCAACACCGACGAGTGGAAACCAGGGTTTACATCACATTCTGAACAGGAGCAGGAACATCACGAGCGCCTAACATTCATCATCTACGCAGCACCCAATGGAAAGCTAGGCTTAATTTCCCCCTTTGCTGTCCTTGTGGTATCACACGATTCTTGACGGAAACCTTGGAACATTGTGGTAATACCGCAATCCATACTTAAGATACGAACATCTGCCCTCAAATTTTACTCTCGGGCTATTTCCCAGCAGCGTTCGTAACAGTACAGCCTGCGGCGGTCGAGGCTGTAAATAGCAAGGCCACGCCAAAACCGGTGGGCAGACAGCCTTGTAAGGGTGGAAACTCAACCCCGACAGCGCTTCCGACTCGCGTGGTTGGCCCGCCACTGGGTACCACCGGACGCCAGGTGTTTTTTGCAGCGCGGTCTCCACAACACGATACTGGGACCTCCTGTCGATTACCATATCAGGGATTAGCCGGGCAAAAAACGGCACCACTAAAGGAATGGCTGAACTACGAGACTAGGTGGCCTTCAGACCATCCCAAAGACTAACTTCAGTGCAGTCTGCTTTTTGGCTTTTATAGAGTCCGGTATTTTTTCAATGAAGTTATGAACTGGAAGCGATTTATGACATTTTTCCAGCCGTTAACTCTGCATAGTTTGAAAGCCACTGCAGCCTAACCCACCATAGAAATATGCCCGGCTTCCAGATGTGATAAAAGGAAATAAAACATGTTGCCCTTAAATTAGATTAGCCTCAAACATGAAACTTTCAATGGCTATTTTCGGCGTTAACATATTCCCCCAATAGAAGCCCAACTAGCTCTAAAAAAACATATCCTCAAGAAAGAGAAGGGAGCCGAGGATTCGGTCAAATTCACCGAAGACACGTTCAACTTTCACCCCGAAGCAGACTAAACAAAGTAAAATACGCAGAAAAGACGACAAAATCTGCACTGTCCCATTCCTCGCCTAAAGCTTAGGGAGATTTGAAACGACACGGAGGCCCCGGAAAACTTGAAGAGGAAGAAGTATGGAATAAAGAGCGGACCCAGGTTAGACTGTTTTACGGGGGAAGCACGAATGAGCATTTCCAAATAGGTGAAACTGTTTGTGAGAAAATCATTCTATCTGAGACACGTTTCGCCCCCCCTCTTTGGATGGGCGGCTGTCCGTGACAATATATCAAGGTGTAGCTCTCTCTGAGAGATACTTTTCGCCCCAATCCCCCCTTTGAATGGACAGCTGTCCGTTACAATATATTAAGGTGTAGCGCTCTCTGAGAGATACTTTTCGCCCCAATCCCCCTCTTTGGATGGACAGCTGTCCGTGACAATATATCAAGGTGTAGCGCTCTCTGAGCGGTACCGCGATGCGGTGAGACGGAGCGAAGGACGGCACGGCTGGCGTGCGCAGGGCTGTGGCAGTCCGTCTTGGCGTACCAGGGGACGGGTGGCGTGACGCGTCACCAACGTCACGGCGTGTCACGGACGGCAGACGGCGCCATTCACACCGTCACCAGCCGACGCGTGTTCCAGGAGCGCCGGCAACGACGACCCACTTGCGCTCGTTCGACGCATGCGCTTACCGACGAACAGAACACGGCTGACGCCTGGACCCAGTGGCGGATCCAGAACTTCATTTCGAGGAGGGGGGTCTGCGGGGCTCGATCCGCCCCCGCTATTGCCTCAGAATAGCTTCCGGCTATGCATTCACAATAGGCCCTGCGACATTTCGGGAGGGGGTTGAGTTCCCCCCACTTGTATCCGCCACTTCCTGAGCCTGTTTTATGTTAATGTGGACGGAAATAGGAGTTGAGAATGGCGTGGGAAGTTTAGTGAGCCTGGTACCGTGACAGGTTGACATCAGCATCCAGCAGGTTCAGCTCCCACCGAGACACTATCCCATCCGTCGTTTCCATTCAACTGGCACGCGGGTGCCGGGCTTTCGGGTGACACGTCTTTCACGGATTTCCGGTGCCATCAGCAGTAGCCGACGTGGTAGAATGCAGAAAGTTCGGACCAGTTGCGTACAATAATATCTCTACTCGGGCTAATCGACGCACCCACTGCCAAGGTCATGTGGCGTCACCAACTCTTCTACAGTGTTGGAACGGTTTCTAGGCAGTCAGATCAACACTTGTTCATGGAATTCGCCGGGCCTTGAACCCACGGCATCCGCGTGTAAAGCGACAGCGTTAACCACCGCTCCCCCAGACCAGGTGCGTGCTACGCAACAAAACACATAGTAAAACGACAACAAAATGAAGCTACCAATTCCGGTGGAGCACATGTACTATCAACTGACCCAACCCTTTCAACAAATGTTGAACATAGTTCCAGAAGAATACGTCACAAAGGGAGACGGCTGGTACCCGAATTGGCATGGATCGACAAAGTCGACGATAAAGCTGCCGGCTAGTTATTTATTGGTCTGTAAAGGGCAAGGTCGCCGGCGGCCGCCGCGGTCGAAGGCGCCGAGCTCACACCTAGCACGGACGAGTACCGTTTGCAAGGTTAACTCAACGACGACGGTCATCCAAGACGAAAGGTCAACACAGGAAAATAACCAAGGATTGAGAGCATATCGACCATATCGCACAAAATATAGCTAAAACAGCTAAAGCATGCGCCAGCATGAGCAACGAACGTTTCGGCAACGAGAGCTCGTCACACACTTAAGTGTGCAAGGCATTCATTCACCCTTGCATGCCTTTCTCTGACCAGGTAATGGTGGGAGTGTCGATGTCGTGTTGTGGCCATTTCCGGCCAATTTGTTGGACAAGACAAGACAGGAAGTGACGTCATAGGGTCCTGGCCTTGAGACGAGGCACACCGTTCGAACCCGTCCGCTTACCACCAAGCCAAGCCGGGTCACGAGCCTATGTCTTTTAAAGGGAATGTGGCACCTTGGTCGAATCCTGGAATTTAGTGTTATTAAGCATACTTTTAGTAAAAAATAATGAAACCACTCACGATTTCTCTGAAAAATGTACAATAAGCTCAATATTTGGTTTTTAAAAATACTCCTCTAGAAAAAGAAATAAATATCAACCTGTGGATGATGTCACGATCTGGCAACCACTACCTTAATTGAAACGCTTCAAGGGCTTCGATTGGCTGATGCTCATCGTGACGTCAGCATATGTCGTCACACCAGTAGCTCACAACAATGGCCGCCGGCGACGGGGGCTGAGGGGGGCTGGTGTCAGGTAGGTTTTAGCTTTTTTCTACGGAAATATCGAGTTCCAAGACAAATGAAATATGGAGTACCGGGTTTTCCGGCCTGCTTTACAACTTGGCTATCTCAGTTAAAATCACGTTGTGAAGGTGCCACATTCCCTTTAAGGCGGACGTCGAACCTCTACCAAAGCCAGGCCGAAGTCAAAAGCAATCTGGTAGATCGATATATTCACTCCGTCACTACCGGTGTGGGGCGTATGACAGAGCAAAGACAAAGGGATGGCTGAAAATATCCCTCATAGCCAGTGACCCAAAATAGGTTTTGCGCTAGGGTGTCGAGTGGAAAATTCAGCTCGGAATGTATGGAGAGTGGTGGAAAATTCCTCTCAAAATGTATGGCGGAGTAAAAATTTCAAATTTTGTACTCAGGTGGTAAACTCTCAGAGCCCTTGTTTGAACTGAAGGATGGATATTTCCTTTAATTTTCTCAAAGTAAATATTTTTAAATCATCCCCAAACAGCATTGTATGACCATTCCCATGTGAGAAATTTGGGTTAAGCAGGTAAATCTTTACCAGCTGAAACCCCTGATGCAGTCTCCAATTTTTTAAGGAGTTGGTGAATTTCCACAAATAAAAACTTTTGGGGCCTCTGAGACCAACCTTGGGAAAGAACTCGGGAGCCACTAAAACTCTTGGGGGCTTCCCTAGACCAACTCTGTGCCCCTCCTCCCCACACGACCAGCTTTAAGGGCCCCTGAGACGAAATATCAGGGCCTAGACAACTCTGCAGAGGGGCCTCGAGATCGGCAGGTGGTGAAAAATGAAAAGGATTTTTCATGCAATACCTAGTTCCAAAATTAATTATCTACGCATACACTGTATAGTTTTCCTGTCCGGGACAACGCCCCTCCTATACCTATATCTATAGCTATCGGAATTTTGGAGGCCACTCCTGGCCTCAATCACTGCACCTCGCATACACCTATGCTAGGACCCAGTAGAGCCTTGGTTTACACTTAGGACTAACCCAGACGAAACTACAAACTTTCTATCATGGCAATAAACTCTTCCAGACTCTTGCTAAAAGTTTCTTTTCTTTACCTGTCAATTCCCTGCTTCTCTTCACATATATACTCACCTTCATATGAGTATGCTGCTTTCTATCAATATTAATCGAAGCTGCTGCAGCCTCCTTTCTGTTGTTTCTTCCCAAGGCAATAGAGACACTTTTCTTCCTTTCGTCTACAATCAGCCAGGCGCGGCGGGTTGCGACAGCGTCGAAGCAACTACTAATTTAAATTTCGATCGCAATCCAGTTGCCGGTCGCATGAGCAACATAATTTGCATTTCAAAACTTGCTCTAAATTAATTTTCTAAATCCTACAGACTAGAAAATTATACAACTAAAAGCACACCAGGAGGAAGACTAACAATGTTTTGTCAATAACGAATACGAAACCAGCCTTTCAAAAGCCTAAAGATGCCGCTTTTATTTACTAGATGTAAAGACGGCGTTTTGGTAAGTCCACGCCGTAGACCAGCCATACAAAAAGTTCCGATGTTTGAAGGGTAACTGGATGCATTCTTGTTGCCCAAAAAATCATTTAATGAAAATGTAGAGTTTCAATGTATTAAAGTACCGCACTTTTAGTTCAACTTAAATATCAGCGTATTTATGCCTAGGGTGTCGTAGGGTGTCGTAAGTGGATTTGGGTGTCACACGGCGTGGACGCAGCAATGAAGGTCTAATATGGATAAAATTATTTTCTACGCAATAAATGGTTAATTTTCTACGATACAATGTCAAAAATATGCTGCTTACCATACAAATTTCAAGATAATTGCTTTTAACAGCAAGATGACCAAAAATGGTTTTCACTATTCTCGGTACCAGAAATACAAAAACAACTTTTCAAGGACGTAAGCCTAGAAATCATATGCACAGATAAACTGCTTTCCAGAAATGTATCTTTCAAAGCGGTCAGCTCATTTTGGCAACACAAGGCTAGGGTGTCTAATTTTCCACTCACCAATTTTGCGAGTGGTGGAATTTAGTGGCGGTGTTCACCCATTGGAACTTTCTCCGGTGGGGCAGGGAGGGGCACTGTGCGTCTTGCCCGCGCCAGAATTTCGATTCTGTTGTTCCACTGAAATCGGTGGAGATAAGGATGCCAGGTATAATTGACCAGAAAAATAGAAATCGGCAGATTCTCTTTCAGAAAAGCGAAAGAAGCGCATAAGAGCCGAGTTAATTTGGCGATCTTCTAGTCGATTCTGCTGCTCTCTTTTCCAGTGGACGTTGGTAGAGGAGGCAATGGAACTGGGCTTTGTAGTAAGTATTGTTGAGTAAAATTCAATAGTAGTAAAATATTGTTCAATAGTTATTCAATAGTAGTAGTAAATATTGTTGGAAGTGAGTGGAAAATTCAGCAAAAAAATATAAAAGTGAGTGGAAAATTCTGATTGACTGGGTGTCGTTCTGCACAGCACCCCAGGTTTTGGGACACTGCTCATAGCACACCCACACCATATTAAATACCAGCCAATCCATGGTTAAAGTGCCGTCCCTGTACGCCATCGAGACAATAGTGGCCATTCGAAATAGAGGCAGTAAAAAGTTGAAAAAACTGCTCCCGCAAATACCCCCAAATAGGCACATTGACAGTGATGGAGATGAATAATCCAGCGACAGCGTTTGCTTCACTTGTCTCCCCAGGCGAAATTTCGCCGTCGCGCCCGGCCGGCGACAGCGACAGCGAATTCGCCGCAGGGGCGCCAGATAATGCAGCCCGCTCCATTGCCCACAGCTTCTTTTCGCAGCATGGCGCTATGACCGATGGCCCCGGCCTCAATAGAACACACGTCCACCCCAGGCGCCCGACCAAATCTACGGCCGTTCCTGCCGCTTACACAGCAGACGCCGAGATCACCCCGCCGGGACGCCTCCGTAACGCTTAGTTCAACAGAAACGCCCGGTTAGCTAATTGCGAGCCCAGTTATTCCTCTCAGAAGGTTTAACCCGATAGCTGAAGAAGAATACCGGGTGAGTCGATAGGGAGCTTAGTTATTTCCGTCAAATTGTCACGTCCTTTATACAAGAACTAACTAAAAGCTATGAAAGTTAGATTTCCAATTCAATTGTATTCATTGGCATCAGTTTGGCCGTAGTATGAATCACCAGACCCTGAGAAAACCAAACCTATTTTCGAAGCACGATACTCCAAACCAAGCAGCCATGGATAATGAATGAGACAAAGGACGATCACTTTCGCGAACCCTGTGCCGCCTTCAATCCCCAGTAAGCCCATATATCCGCTTCTGATGTAGCACAATCGCATGGCTATCGGGCTCCTTCAGACGGCGATTACCAGCTAGACCACCAGAACATGCACCCATTCAGCCCCATCCCATGAGACAACAATAGTGTAAACCACCGCGGGGGCGGCTGACCGACACACATCAGCCTGTGTGGCCACCGTTAGCGCCCTGAGGCGACCAGTCCACCTCAGGCCTGCGGCACAGTCCACCAGGCCCACCAGGCGACAGTCCACCTCAGGCCGCACCCCGAGGCGACCAGTCCACCTCAGGCCTGCGCGGCGATCGGCGCTGTGTGTCACTACAGCTGCCGGGCGACAGCTGAGCGGCCGCTGCAGGGGGCAGGTGTACAGACAGCGGAGGCCAGCCGCCCGTTTTTGTATTGCCAGTCACGTACCAAGGCCACGGCTGCAGCCAACAGGACTGGCCACCAGGAAGCCGCTCCGATGTGCCGCACTGATACAGACACCCGTCCGCGCTGCCCGTCACTAGAGTAGAGAAGGGTGGAGAGACAAGGGCGAAGGATCAGCTTTGTGAGCGGAGTCATGCCCCCAATATGTCATATCACTCATTAAGTCTTGACCATTGCACGGTAAGATGTGACCTAAAATTGCTCTTTGCCCCCCCCCCCTCCTTCCCTACTATTCCGGACCGTTCCTACGCCTATGCCACGAACATACTTTGTACGTTCCACAGGGGAGTTCCAACTCTGGAGTAATTATCAATATATTTAGCTTTGCCCTAAGTCATGCCTCCAAATATACCTGATAAGCGGCAAAAATAAGTAATTATCAAATCGAATATAGATATTAGATGTTTGGGCAACGTCCCGTAATCCTCACCAAAATCCCCAGTACAAGCACTCGGCCAAGCAGACATATCGCCTGTAAATCTACTCCAGACTGCTAACTATAAGACACTCGTGAGCGAGTTCCGATCACGCATTGAGTCCCCCACCAGCTTCAACAGCAGCGCTGGAGCGGTCGGCGCGGCGTGAGCCGGGGTGGCGTGAGTCCCAGTCATCGTCGCCCTCCAGTTCGGCTGTATCCAGGCCGAGTCGGACCGACCAGAACCAGCACCGCCGCCCACAGACGGATGTGCCGCTCCCAGGCGCGCCGGCGGTAAGAATGGCGACCATTCGGTGCAGCGGCCACCCGACCCCGATCCCAAATAGCCACTCCCGACACAGCGGCCGGACACGGGCGCATCATCAGCCTGAAGAATGTCGATTCCGCCCCCTGGTGTGGAGTACGGCAGAAATAGGAGATGCCGTTTGCTGACCGCAGCGACGACAAATGGACCGGGTGAGGTCTTAAGCGAGATGGAAGGTGTCGACTGTCACAGCAGTGATCTGATGGGTTTATTGTTACACGGATGTCGCCGCAGAGCTGGAGATACGCTGACAGTCAAATAAACTGCTCCAGTCAGCGGGTAATGAGCCGGCCAACCTGGGAGATTGGGAGCCCTATCATCATCATAATCATCCTGACCGCGGTGTCCTAAAGCACCAATGTTAATTAGGGATAGGACTCTAAAAACTCCTATCCTGGACCGTTCCGCACGACAGGTTAGGTACGATATTTACCACACAGACCGCACATAACAGTTACAGCTTGGAAGACCCACAAAGTTGTGAGATGACAGGATAACTATTGAAAACGAACTATGCAGTAAAAAGATACAATGATAACATTATTTAATCTCCAAGCGGGGCACGAGTACCACACACATGATACAGCCTACGTGAGGGATGTTTTCCGCCTTAGAAGGCATTCACGTCAGCGTAATTAGAGCCCAAACATGGTGCTATCGACAAAACGGTACACGCCGCGCAAAAACAAGCCTCGCCAGCAGCCGCCCTTGCACTGGTGATGAAACCGGCCGATAGCCACCCTGCCCCACGTAATAAACCCCAGCCGTACTTTGCGGCGATTGCAACAGCTTACCGCAGTCGTAAAGGACCACGCTCCTATCTCCTTGGCCTCAGCGAATCTCAAAATAGAAGCAACGCAGGTACCGAACATAGTCACTGGTAGCAACCCTCACAGGTAGTAACCCTCGCACTTCTATAATGGGACTTACACTGAGATAGCCACGTGATAGCCGGAAACCCCAGGCCCATTATTTATTTTGTACATGAACATAGCATTGGCCGAAAAACAACAGCATATACATATTTAGAGCATGAACCCATCCCCTCCCTGAAGTCACCGCACCCGTCATCAGCCGTTAGGACCAACGGGGGAGGGGGAGGGCTTAGATGTCCGTGCACTCAAAAGGTAGTACAGGCGCGTCGCCACCGGGGGGGACAGGCGGGTCACCATTCTTGGAAAGTGGGTGGGGGCGGTCCCACACTTTTGGCCGGAAATACCATTTAAAATGCAAAATTTAAGCGGACGCAGGGGTTTAAATGGTTTTACCACTGCCCCCCCCACCCCTTTGGCTCCGGCCACCCCACCCAAAAAATCTCTGACGACGCCTTTGGGTAGTAAAAAGAGCAATGCTAGGTAGTAATAATAAGAGCAATGCTTAAAAAGCAAAGTTTTCACAAAACGGCAATTTCGAGAGAAAAAGAAGCCAGGGTTTTTCGGCATTCTCTACGAGACTGATACCTTGGTTCAAATATGACGAAGGAGTTCTATTCCCTCTACCAAGTTGTAACATTCATGTTAATCGGATTTGGCAAATTATATTGACAAGATAAATCTTGAAAAGTGATTAATGAAACTTACTGGAGGTCCAAATCAGATCCAGTATAGCTAAGCACGCCCGCTATGTTCCCATATTTTGCGCGATGATGGTAATTCGGAATGCGGCGAACATGATTGCCAGTGAGGTCTCGACCTTGGCCAAAGCAAACAAATACCCTCCAGAATAACAGCGGCGGCGCGGCCACGTGATGCCGCCGCTACGGGTCCCGCATCCCCCAGCAGCTTAAACTCATCAGAATGCCACCCGCGCCCCATCGGCCCCAAAAGGTTCCATGGTTATTGCAGATGCTGCTCGCCGCCGCTTCCATCAAACACAAAGGTCACAGAGAGCGTACTTACGCTCGCGGCTACCAGCCGACAAAGAGATATCGGCACTGCCGCTGTTCCCAAATAACCAAGTATTGTGGAGTGGTGAATGAAATTCGACAATCGAGATTTGGTTTGCCTATTAGTTCATATTATACCAGTACTCTCCACATGGGCGTCGAAAGCGGAGGAGGGGGAGCGGTGGGTAAGAATGTCACAATAATGAACCAGGGGACCCTCTCCCTATTTTTCACTCCACAGTTTTTTTCATTTTCTCTCCTGTGCCAGCGTGGGCCTACGTAAGTGTTCCCAGTCTTTGTGTCGGATTGCTGCAGCCAGCATGCTGGCTCGCTAACGTTCTTCGGGACAGCATTAACTTCAGGATTCACCTCCCGGGCTTCTTCCTATTCATCGGGAGGTTGGAGTCCACCATCCTCCCCCAGTAAAAGATTGTAAAGATGCCCCTGCTAACACCTATTTGAAGTTTAAGGTTTCAATCCTGTATCTAAATATCCTCTAAGGACGGCCCGAAGATATTACCGAGAACTGGTGGCTTAGCTGAAACATCGGCCCATCATAACGAAATCAAACAGTGTAACAGCTGCATTTCAACTATCTAAATGCATAAACCAGGGGAGCCAAGCACTGTCAACTTTTAGCAGCAGCTGCCAGACCACTTTGCCTATGGAGGTCATAATTTGCAATATCATTCTCAATCCCACCGTCTACTTTATAGAAAATTTACGACCGCTGTTATCAAGTAGTGTAGACAATGTTAAAACATTCAGCAGGCGATAAGCTATCAGTTGAGGACGAGTTAGTGAAGCTTGCGTGCCACGCACTAGCCAAACATTGTTAACGAATAACGGCCCTTTTTGGCCAAAACAGCGTATCTGCCGAGATCTGCGCTAGAGCTGAAAAATCAATTCGACATGAATGCATTTTCACGAGGAACTGCCGCTGAAAAGAACGATTCGAGCGGTCGAGCACTCGCATTCGGCATTACTGGCCCTGCGGCGTGATTTAAACCTGCACAATCGTGCAGTGGATCTTTGGAGTGACAACGATTAGCATTACGTAGTAAGCTGCATTAAAAAAACGGGTAGTAGTATACGCAATTAATATATTGTTTGTAGAGTTTAATGGAAACATACATTGACCTGACTGTTTGGATGAGGAAGAGCACCGAGGCCTCTGTCTCAAATGGGCAGTAGGTAAAGAACAATGCATTGCGAGACAAGCCATTTCCGTTTTTGCTATGGCACTCTTTCATCTTTGTCACACAAAGCACATTCGACTTCAATAATTTTTGGCACGGGACCATGTACATTTCAATACCAGGATTTGCTTCAATTTTCAGCCCGGACGATGGCGCTATTGGCATCACCACTCCGTTATAGGTCTGCCCGAACACAACGGCGCAGCCACAGTGGGGCCCGAATTGGCGGAGGGCCAGGAGCGCGGGTCCTGCGCGCTTCGGCAGCAGAAGCACGGGCGCAAGGTCGGCTCTGCCGCCGCCGCCGGTGACGTCGGCGGCTGCGTCACACGAGCGCGGCGAAAGCGGCGCAGCGCCGCGTGACGTCGCCGTCACGCTGAGGTCACACTGGAGACGCAGGGTGTCTGATCGGGAGCCCGGCCCCGTCCTCCCAGCGGCGCATGTACCATAACAGATGAAGCATATGTCTGAGACGCCACAAGTAGCCCATCTCTGGTATTGCTCATTAATCCTAGCTCACAGGGAGATAGGAAATGCCAACTGCAGACCACTTGTCACCACCAGTTGCGAAACAGAGAGAACCGACGGCGGGAGCCTTGTGGCTGGCGCTCGCCGAGGCGCGGGAACAATGGCACTGCCCGCCGTACAACCGAATATTATGCAACCAAGCTGCACGGGCTTCACAGCCGTACCCCGCGAGACGGCAGCTGACTTAAATACGGCCTGACTTGCGAAGCCGTACCGCTCAGCACACTGACTTAATTTGGGCGTTTCACGCAGATCCTGGAAAGTTCTCCACCTGTCTTTTTCGTCTACGCCGAAGCAGATCGCACGGCGGCTCGGCGCCAGTTAAGTCGCAGGCGAATTACCCTAGGTGCTCGTATATTGATTCAACTGACGTTCGCCTCAGTTCTGCGATGACTGGCGCCACACTTGTGAATTAAACAACTTCAATATTTCAGAGAGAAAGTATAAAACTAGATCGAGCCGGCGAGCTTTCCACAACGGCTGGGGCCGCAGGGGGCGCATCGGCGTAACGCCATGTCAAACGAAGACAAATGAAAGGCTCGTGCGGTGGGGAGCACGGCTCCATCCGGAGCGCCCGCCTCGCTACACAAAGCCAGCATGCTCCGACATGTCATCAGAGGCGTGGTGCAAGTCCCGTCCAGGGCCGTGAGAAAGGCAGAGGCGGTGGTGGGGGAGGCGGGGGCAGACTAGCTCAGCGCAGTCGGACCGCGGGTCACAGCAGCACCAACCAGCACGCAGCACGCGCCAACAGAGGCGCAGTCAGGCACCACCGACTGGGGGTGGGGGACGATAACGATGCTGGAGGCTAGTCAGTTACTAATGCCGTGAAAAAGAACAGTTCTTCCGGGTCCGACTACTGTTTCAGAGGTGATCAGTGAGACAGGTGGCGAAACCTGTCGGCGCCCCTGCCATCGGCGACGAAACAAGTAAACAGAGAGCGGCGGCAGCATTCCTGAGCTGCAACCAAGTGACCAGGCCGCGGGGAGGCGTTTGGACGGTGTCCAAATGGCGGCGACTCTGGCCCCGGGCGGTGTCACGTACTGACCACGGGGTAACACCGCGCCTCTGGCGTGGCACCCGCTCGCTCGGACATTCCGGGAGCGGAGCAGTCAAGCCAGGGAGAGAGGAATGAGGGGCATATACATAAAAACACGGACGGGACAGTCCGCGACTGGATACTTTATAACACTTACCAGGACGAAAAACACACGAAAGAAACCAGGTCCAGGCTCCCTGATCACAAGATTACAGCGATTAAATTTTTTGAAAGGCAACAGCTTCTGAGATTTGGCATCATCAAGAAAGGAATTTGACAAAGTCGTCAGACTGCAGGCTGCCCACTGAGCTCCTGGTGCAAAGGTCTCAGCAGGCTGACCGTATGCACTTGGCACCAATATAAACTATGTTTCGTGTTGGCATCACAGAGCCCAGGCTGTATAACTGTATACTTTCGGGGGTGAGCTATCGCTCCGAAAACTCAGAAAAGCACCCCTAAATGTCAGAAAACAGTCATAGGGTTAAGTACAATCTGTGTCCAGCTCACTAGTCCTTCTCAGGGCAGAAGGCCACCGACGAACTGAGAGCGTGTTAGACCAGTGCATTGGTCTAACACGCACTCAGTACCTAGATCGACAGTGCAGTGGTTCCCTACAAACATTTCCCGTTTCATCGGAACATTCGCGCTAATCGTAACCCCCCACCCCTCAAACACTCGGCAAGATTGCCATCTGTTAGTCCAGAAAAGCAGCCGTAAGCTCGTTCACAATTCTACACCTCTGACCAAGCTCCATCCAAGGCTGCATACAACCATCGGCTTTGAGAGCAAACGATACTGGAATCAGCCTGAAAGAGTTAATTTGTTCCAATGGTGGCGACAATGCTGTACCCGAAGCGTTTGGAATTGCTTTGTCTGACTACTTTCCTGCTGTTCTAGGATACCGCCCCTGGGCCGTTCACTCAGTTTCTGGACATCCGCGTCGGCATTCCCCGCCTTCCCTTGAGCCCTGAAGACCAAGGAAGCCAATTACAGCACTCCCACTCCCTCCCTCTTCCTCTCTGGGAGTGCCGCAAAAAACCATGGCCTTGGCTGCGATCGAGGTTCAGAGGCCGTTCTTGTAACCAGAGCACGTCGATTCAACTATGTTGGGAATTTGTTCCGCAGCTTGAATTTTCCCACAACAACCGGTTGATTGGGCCGATACAACGTCTCAGGGCATCCTCGCGTTGGCTCTGAGCGTCATCAAACACACGAAGTTTGGGGACCGAGACTTGGAACAGCCGCTTTGCTTCGAGGCATAGCCGCCTCATAAGAATCCAATCATCGGTAGCTATCTTGATGATTAGATACCGGGGTCTGGGTGGCACAGTCGGTCAGCACGCGCGTTCAGCCCAGTCCCTGACATGCTGTATGTTCTGCAGTAACGCGAGTTCAAGCCCACCCAGAGGCTGAATTTAGAGCCATGCTCTAACTTAACCCTTGCCTCCCGCTCCGGCGCCCTACAGTTGGCACGTCGTTAAACCCGGAAAATCTGCGAGGAGCCGGGTCGGCCAAAGCCTACCGGCTCCTGACCCCGTCGGTCAGGTGACAGGTGCGACAGAGCGCCGCCGGCGGTCTGGGGCGGCGCCAACGTCGCCGTGTCGCATCACACGACGACGCCGCACTCCGCCCGCCAGCTGGCGGACCAGGGCGCGCCATCCGCCGGCGGCGCGAAACTCGTGACGTCAGCGCAGCTCCAGACCAGCCGAAGGACAACTGGACAAAGACCTAAGGTGATCGTTGCTGTCTACCTTAGATAAGAGGAATACATATAAAAATGGGATGTTCTAACAAATTGTCGATGATTTATATACGCAATTCCAAAGCATCCTCTTGATGCCAATCCTCGAGTTGTCTAATTTCATTGTGATCACTTAAGCGCTGCGAGCATCCTCATGTAGTATCGGAGTATGGTGCAATCCGAAATACCGTTAACCGAAATACCGAAATACCGTAAACGTTTAAGTCTGTCCTGAAGTGAAAATGACAGAATACTTCCCGAAAACAAGTTAAACAACAAAGTTCACCACGGATATTTCCGTAATTACCACTAGTTTGGACGTATCGGCTGCGATCGACCACACCAAAAGGCAGTTAGTGAGGCCGACCCAAGAGGACCAGAGTCAGGCAATACATATCTGGATTACACCACTGTTTATCCAGAAACCATGTTGGCCTTCAGCGTTTTAAGACAAGCTACACAAATGATTGAAACTAGATCCATCAATATTCAGCCAGACCCGGCGAGTCATTGCCCTACATTTTGGAGGCACGCCTTCAACAAGAACGCATCAATTTATACACGCGGCGGGTTAGGACCGCCGTTTCCACGAGCGTCCTTGGCCAACCCGCCACCGTCAACGACCGCTAATGAACACACAATCACTCGGCGGGCCATTGTTGAAGGCGGTCGCGGAAGTTGCCGGCGTCTCGACAGACTCGGCTGAAAAGGTCAGATACGGTGACCCCGGGCCAATGAGGGCTGGGAGAAGACGTGCGGGCGAGACGTGCCCGAGGACGGTGAAGAACGGCCACTGTGAACTCACGGAGCGCAGCGAGGCGGGCCGCAGAGAGTAGCCGCCGGCTGACTACAACCTTTTGCCGTCAGGTATCGTTAGGTGGACTAAAAACAGTCTACAACAGCAAAGCAGCTTTCTTGCACGAATCAACTTTTCCAACCAAGAAACCCCGCTACTCCCTGTGAATAGACGTACGCTGAACTCACGAGGAAATTATGTACAATATGCCACAAGGCCTCGACAACAGACAGATCAGTGTGACCGAAAACAGTGGCTGACCCAGCTCAGCGGCTGACACAGTTCCTGGACATTGTTTACCGCCTCCCTCGCGGTGAAACACATCAAACCATTGTCTGCGCGTCACGTACCGGACAAAGCACCGACCATCCCAATTTGCATCTCTATTGTCGTACACGGCACCCGGTACGGGTCAACGGTTATTCCACATGCGGCCTGCATACCTATGCACCGCGCCAGCCCCTGTCTGGTCCAGGACACGTCTGTGTTCGTGTTTCCTTCCCTATCACAACGGTGATTAGTGGTCACCGAAGGCTCAGGGTCAGAGCTTCGGCCTTGGTGACGGTGACCGCGACTGCGCCTCCATGTGTTGTGGGACTGTGCGAGCGACAAACATGAACAACGAGCGAATGGACTCCACGGATGGAATTCGATCTTGCCAAGCGCAGGTATGCGGTCAGTTTGCGAAAAAGCGGTGTGCAAAAGTCCAGTGACAGGCGAAATACGACACAGGATTAATATCCCGGACATGAGAAATATGTCCGGATTTAGACAGTTTGGTCAAAACTCTGAGTTTGGGACTGCTGAAGAAGTGGTGGACGTGGCGGAGCTGACGAGTGAGTAATCTAAGACAGTTGAAGAAGTGGTGGAGCTGAAGCGTGAGTGAAGTTTGGGACTGCTGGAGTGTTTGAATTATTCAGGCTCAGACAGGGAAGCTGTACGCGGTGATGGATCCAAGATTTCGGAAAGGGGATTAAGGTTAATTTCGAAAATTCGAATTGGGGATGAAGTCGCACGGGACGGCCCCAACCACCTGCGGGGGACGGGGGGCTTTTGCGCATTCCGAGGGGAACCATCCCCACGCTTTTTGCATCTGAAGGATGTATGCTTTAAAGGTCTTACCCTGAAGTGTGAGATCAAATTTGACCCTAGGAGCCACTGTCTGGGGAGAGCCGGTGATAGCGACGAACGGAAGCCCGCGGCTGCCAGGGAGCCGGGCGGCAAACAACGCAAGACGCCGGAAACCTTTACCTAGGTCATGTTCTAACGTCCGTTTCAGGGCCTATCTCCCAAAACAGCTCCAGAATTTAAGGGCATTCAGGGCACCCGATCCACAGGGGTGGGGGGTGGGGGAGGGTCTCATATATTTTAATATTTTAATCCACCCCTGGCTCTATGGTACAACGCACATCATTTTCACTCCATGTTACGTTGCCTTGCATTAAAAGCCTGAGACGCACATGCTTGAGGGAAGAACATAGGAACGCTGAAGGCTTCATCCACCTGTAAGCTATGCAAGACGCTGACGACTTCTGAAGGCTACTTCGTCCGCTCTTAATGCCTTGAAACATCTCTTTCACCATCGAAGGTCGGCTCCATTCAAAGCGACAACGAACATCACTCAAGATGGCGCTCTGAAAAGAGCCGGGGTCTGATATAAAGGAGGGGGAGTCTGTGTGAATGGAGAGCGCCCGATAAGTCATGATAATTTTACCTTGTCTTTCGGTGGAACGGGAAGATGACATTCAGCACGCTCAGTAAAATGGTAATATCTCCAGCCAAACGCACTCTTGTTCCCAGTCGGCAATATCACCACACATTGCCGGCATAGGACTCGACGAAGAGTACAGAGACATACACGGCCCACTGGGCGTCGCAACACACAGGCCAGCTGCATGCATTGCTGTCCCGACGATTCGAATCCTCGTGCCTCGTCAAGCAAAACAGGAGAAGCCAACATTATATTTGACAAGGATTAGAACATGATGATTTAATCTAAAGACAAGGGTAATAATCTTAGGACCTACGTTACAGGCGAACCATTTCTTCCCGCGAGAACGGTCTTCGTCCACTCATGATAACATACGATTCGATGCCAGGCATCCATCAAACATTGTCTACAATTACCGCCTCTGCCGAAAAAATAATCGCCCAAAACGATCCAAATAACTTTGTAGTCTACATCGTGTTCGGCTTTGGCCGCAGAGGGGCGTCCACGCCGGGATCGGTGTTTGAATGACGGCGTCTGGAGATGAAGCAGCAACACACTGGGAACACATCCCTTCCTCTCCGCCGCGATTCAAGGCATCGCCAGCAGGCCGTTCCCCGTCTTGATTAGACGGTCGGAATCCGAACGATCCGCGGATAGCGGCCCGCATTTACATAATCCATACCGGACCGTTTAACTGAGCCGGCAGCCATAGGCTGCTGATAGTCAGGGTCTCGTTCGCTGGAGACGCGCGGGAGTGCTCCACAAACGCTCACAGGTCGACAGTCCATCACAAACCAATTGACAAGGCTTACGAGGTCAGGGGCGAAACACCCCCATCCCCTCACTGCAGTGTTAACATCAATATTCCCAATAGAAAAGAGAAAAATTACTGAGGCTAGTGCTACCCACACACAAAAAAATTAGCTCGCAGAGCAGAAATGTCCTAAGCCTTGCTAGGTAACCACACCACAACTTCACGTAAATAATCCTAAAAAAAACAAGACTTTTAACAGAAAATAATTTCCCATAGTTTTATCGACCGTGAACATGATCTAGTTTCCAAAGGAGTCAAAAGTGCTAAATAAGCGTAACTATCCTCGGTACCGCTACAAAGAGAGAGTTTCCATGAAACCCACCGAACACAGGCATCCGGAATTACAGAACAAAAAGAGGGCGTTTCATCAGTGTCAGGGAGACATATAAAAGGACAAATGTCACAATCGGTATATCCGATATCTTTTAGTACCCTCAGCATACTGTGCACTGAGCAATTACGCGTAATTTTTACTTCCATGTGTTTTTACTTTATCTTTTTATTTCATTTGATGTATAAGTACACGTTTCATGTTTTTGGATGCATTATACATTTCATTTATATTTCAGAGTGTCTTCAATCATTTATCTTTCTACGCTCACCTTCATCAATTTCAGCAGCACCATCGTCAAAGTCGAGATGGAAGTTGTATTTCATATGTCCACCTGTTTTCCATACTTTTTAGAGAGCCTTTTCTAAGCAATGAAGGGGCGGGTTAAACTGTGTTTAGGAAACTATGACACTGCTTGATGATGTAGGCGTGTGCTTGTGTCCATGGTGTGTGTCCTTAAGGAATATTTGCCGGTTTTAATCAATGACTTTAACTGCACGTGGGCTTTGGTCTGTGGTTGTTAATGTATAATAAACAACAACAAAATCGTTGCAACTTAACCCAAAATTCGACAAGCCTAGGGTTGAAGACAACGGGAAACAGACACAGCCTCCATCCGGGACTAAGCCACAAACCATCACCTAATTAGCCAGCCGCAGCGGTGGAGCCGGCCATCCCTAAGCTGGAGCCTACCTCTCGAAGCAGCGGTCCACGTTGTCGGACATGAGCAGCAGCATGCAGAGCTGTTCCAGCGCGATCAGCTGGAGGTCGCGCTCCTCGCCCTGGCCCATGCTCAGCCATTCCAACAGGGTCTCCGGGTCCACGTCCGCCATGATGGCCGGACCCTGCCGCGGGGGAGACAGTTCAGCTCCGGTCACGGTATAACAGCGGGGATCGGCTTTGTCACTGTCTGCTGGTCAGATCCTAATGGAGGAGGCCGATCAGCTCGGATAAATACTGCTGCATGGGTAACTGATAAACCTCTGTTCCGAATAGTGGCCGTACATACCCTAACAAGGGGCAACAGGCCAACTCTCAGTCAATGTTCTGTTGTCACACCCTGCTGAGGGAGAACAGGCCAGCTTAAGCACAATGTCGTGGCCTGACCCCATCAGCCACTGTAGCCACTCACCCTAATGAATATATGTACCGATATAATTAGGCTAGGAGCTAGCATATCAAAGTAATAATAAGGTGCTCTCACTAGATTCAACAACTTAACCTAATTTCCAATAGGATTTACCGCTGTTCCCTTCGTACTGAAAAATGTTCTCACACAATTTCCGGCAATACAATTAGCGCATTTTGGCACAGTGAATTCGATCATCTACATGTTTTTTTCTGACACTAGCACACTGCGTCTAAAACAAGTGATAAGTAACTTATAAAATTGTAAGACTATAACTAAGATGTGGAAAAAGTGAAGGAATAAGAATATCGTCCAATGGAATATAATCATATTTGGTCAATATCATCAAAAATTATTTCCAATGCTAACTAATAACTGTTCTCACAAACCATGCAGATTGAAAACCTACCACTTAAAGATGCAATAAAACCCCAAGTTAGGGTGAGTGCCAACTAATCTTGAACATGATTTACAACCTGCAAAAGGAATCAAAATAGCACAAAACTGTGCTAACTGAGAAGGAAAACTAGATGAAATAACACAGAAAAAGTTCAGGAGTGCAGGGGATATCAAGGTAATATTCTGGTGTATATTTCCCTCTATTTGATAACATGTTCCCAAATCAAGCAAGATAGATAGGTACCTATCCTCTCGCTTTTTACTCCATCCGCATCAGTTAAAACAATTTCAACAGAAAGCTTATGAGGAGGCTTAATACATTGCTCTTTAAATACATCAGTTTTTCTAGATCAAAGCTAGGGAATACTGATAATAAAATGCACGTAAACTGATCTTACTGAACCTAGAATTCAGTCGATTTTATGTTGGATCCATATGTTTCTCAAACACAATCATTTCTTTTTAGAAAATACAGCTTTCTGGCATAAGTATAGCTCCATTCTTATTGCTATTTCATGGGTGATCATTTGATGCATCTTTTTCAGGGCAGATAGACAAAATAGGTCTGGAATTCAGGAAACCACATCTTGTTTCCACCTTAAAGGACTCAAGACAAAAATACTGCCTTTTCCTACAAAGTATGACATGACCAAAATAGTATGTTTCCAGCATCTGCTGGAAAATAACCTTGATAACAGGAAGACAACAAATGCTTAGCTTAGACCTGATCATTACATTCCATATTGAATCATAATTTTTCTTCAAAATTCAGAACCAAAGTAAGCATGACATGGTAATTAGTTTATCATTTCAGTAAACAAAATGGTTATTTCTGTAAAGAAACAAGTTTCCTTTGACTCTTTGGACTCAACCAATATGTCAAGCTGGTAAATCCATAAGTTAAGCAGGCAATATAGTAATGATCACTCACTTGATAGCATGGCATTTTCAGCAAGTGGAAAGGACTTAGGATTTAGAACTATCAAATTATTTCCACAGATAGAAAGGGATTCATTCAAGGATTGAAATAGGTCCTCAGTGTCCTATACTTTGAGCTATAGGGGGGTTAGATGCCTACCTGTACCTGCCTATCTTAAAAGTCTAAAACCAACAATTGAAACCCCCAGTAATAAGTATCCCCTGAGTCTAACTTTTGGGGACCCTTTGAGTAACAATTTTGCCCAAATTTTACTAATCAAATATAGCCATAATTTCAGCTAAATGGGTATGCATTAGTGCAACAACTTTTCAATAAACAAACAAATATATCATTATTGTAAATTGACCATCATTTTCCACAGGTATGTTTTTAATTCATTAGAGAGCTAGAAAATACATAACCATAGCATTACAGCATGGAAGTACTGCCACATACATTGCCACTTTGAAACGTGTTTCCATTTTGGAATGAACATTTCCAATAATGGGTCATTGCTCCCATTATGGAGAACATAGCTATTGGAAACTCTGACCAAAGTTTACCCTCACTAGAATCATTGTGTTCAGTTTGGTTATTTAGAAAAATCACTCAGGTTTGTGTTCTTGCAAAGGACAAAAAAACATAGTACCCTTCAGCGTTCCTGCTGGACATTATAGGGCATGTGACAAGAACACCTGAACAATAATTTCAAATAACTTTTTAACTCAGTGTGTGCATGTGTGTAAAATGAATAATTGTGAGTGGTTTCAAATCATTGTCTGTAGATACCTTTTATAACGCTTTGGGAACACTAGAAAATACAGCGAGAGCTAACAATCCCAGTACTGAAGACCTTTGCATGCAATCCCATTTTTTGACATGCTTCCATTTTAATATTCCAAATAATGGCATCTGTTCCCATGGTTGGGTATGAACAAATTTGTAAAAACGCTGAGCACATTCCCCACAAAAATAATACGGAGCAGCCTACACCAGACCCAAAGGAGCATAAAAGAATACAATGGTGATGCATATACATGGTTGTAAATGCCACTGTATCCCAAAAAATTATGCAATATTGTGCCCTAATGTACCAGTATTAAATGTAGACACCTCACCTACATATTTGCTTTTTTCTCTATCATCCCCATTATTTGTAAGAATAACTTCCAGGACATTCCATGGTTCACACAGGAAATAAAACTCCCTGCATATTTAGTCTATTCGTTACAAACGAGCTTATAAATGAAAAAACGAATTTCCTTCACTCTTTTCTTCCTATCACTAGCTGAAGACTGGGCATTCTTATCAAGTTAACACAGAGCCAGGTACAATACATAAACGGCGCATGGAAGAAGCGTCAGGCACTAAGCACCAGAAAATAAATTCAACGTTTTCGATGTGAGCAGACAGAGGAAACAACTTACTCTCGAGCCCCTTGCAGTTATGAGAGCCCAATCCTCTGCTGTGTTTCTGAAATTCCAACCAATAACCCACACCGCGCTCCCCACGCACGCTTCCAGAACACTGACTTGTTTCTGCAATTCTTAGAGGTGGCACAGTGTTGTGCTTCAGTCCAAGAAATACAAGTACCAGAGAAGTAAAGCTGCTCTATCGATATCTATCGATATACTGACTCCCCGGCTGGGTGCGTTCGGCATTAACCCTCGCCCCACCGGGGGCCATCGATGGCCCCCTAAGGTTTTTCCGGGATAGCCGAAAAACGACGAGGCGCAGCACCGCGGTTGAGGGCTCTACCTCTCACTGCAACATTTTCCCATCATCCCTGAAATTTTTTACCCCAGGTCACCCAAGGTCAGGTCACCAGACGAGGTCAACCAAGGTCACCTCACTTCACCTTTAGAGCTCTGTAAGAGCTACATTTCAAACTCGATCGATTTGAAACTTCCTACACTTTATGACCCCTCCAGGGTCTACAAGGTGTATATCCGGGATTTTTCGATTTCGTGCCCTGAGGTCAGGTCACGAGGCGACCTCTCCCATTGGAAAAGCATGGGGAAAAGCTATTTCATGATATAAAACCCACAAAAATGATTGCAAATACTCAGACTGCTCAGAACAACGTTTTTGGACACCTTTTCACGGATCCCAGGGGTCATATTTGCCCTTTGACTTTTCCAAGGTCATCCAAGATCACCAGAGGTCAAAAACAGTATTTTGACAATAACTTTTGACCTAATTGAGCTAGAGCGGTGAAACAAACACTATCGTGTTTGTCTTGTCACTGGCTTTCATTTGATATACGGCAAGGTCACTTTTTGACCTTTCGTGACCTCAGGTCATATTAGGTCACGAGGTGACCTCTGGCGGTCAAACCACTGGCGGGAGGTCTTTACGTTCCACATAGCGGAAAAAGTACTGGCAATTTGCTATCAAATGTACTTTACCAGGCCTCAATAGCTCTAATGACATAAGAGTTATGCCCAGTTTGCTTAATCATTGCATATTTGAGTGAAAATAGCCGATCTTGACCTAATTTGACCTCTGGAGGTCAAACCATTGACCTGAGCACTAAAACATGCGAAGTAATTTCTTACTGAATTCACGCGAGCTTTCTATTGCACTTTGCAGATTTGCGCTAACGCCCATATTTTCGGAGTTAGAGGGGGGCCATCGATGGCCCCCCGGTGGGGCGAAGGTGGCGCCGGACCCCCGGTGGGGCGCGGGTTAACGCTTCGAGACAAACAGTATCTTTATTTTGAACGTTCTTGAATATCTTTGCATTTTCTAGAACGTTTTTTTATGCAGCCTTTGACATAAAATATCGCTGCACACTCAACGTGCGGATCCAGGGGGAGGAGGGCATAGGCGGATCCAGGATTAATTTCCGATTGGGGGCACCTTCGGGGAGCGCCATCCGGCCGGGGGGCGCTACTTTTGACTGGCACAAGCTATCAGATGGGTGTAAAATCTTATCAGTGGGCGCCGATTTTCGCATCCCGGGGGAGTGGGAAGCAGCATAGGCGGATCCAGGATTGCCGATCGGGGGGGCACCTTCCCGGGGGGCGCCATCCGGACCGGGGGGCGCCATCCGGACCAGGGGGCGCCACTTATGACCGGCAAAAGCTATCAGGTGGGCGCCAAATCCTATCGGTGGGCGCCGACTTTCGCATCCTGGGGGGGGTGGGAAGCGACATTTCAGTGGGCGCCATCGACCTTTCAGGGGGCGCCGAGGGTCGATCGGGGGGCACGTGCCCCCTTGCCCCCCCTGGATCCGCCTATGGGAAGCAGCATTTCAGGGGGCGCCATCGACCTGTCAGGAGGCGCCGTGAACACTTTAGAGGGCGCCGAAAGGCCGGGGTCGATCGGGGGGCACCTGCCCCCTTACCCCCCCTCCCTGGATCCGCATATGGGGAAGAGGCGAACCCTAGCCCAGCTGGGTGCACCTGACTGAAAGCACCAACTTCCGGTTAGTGGTCACCCCCTCCCCTGACCGAAGGCGCCCCGTGACCGAAATTCTGAATGCATGTCTGTACTCTCTTGAAAATGTCTTTTTAAAGATACGTAGTGACAATACAAACGCAGTGATATTAAGGGCTACAACCATTTATGGTTGAGGTAAAAACTTCTGAATAAAGCATGCCCTGGTGGATCCAGGGCGGGAAACCAGGAAATTACCTCTAGAATCCCATATTTTCATATTTCCTTTTAAAAGTTTTTTATGCATTTTGGGCCTTGTCTCAAACCATCGTTCTGCAGACCGACCATCTTTCAAGGGTGGATCCATGGATCCGCCCTTGAAATAACCATTGAAGGATCCAGGGGAAAAGGGGGAAGGTGACCCTCAGCGCCCCTGAAATAGTCACGGTGCCCGCTAAAAGTTCGATGGCGTCCCTGAAATGTCACTATGTGGCTCTTTATCACGGATTTACAGATATGTTGCTGACAAAATTTCATTTGCAGCAGCAACTTCTTTGCCTATTCGATTATTCTTAAAATAAGTGAAGATGGTGTCTGATTATTGGTGGAGGACCCCCTGGCCTTGTAGAAAATAAATTGCGCCATTGGCCTCTCTTCCTGGTCGTATCCATACATCCAAATGTACCAAATTTCCTCTTGTGAATACACAACATTAGATAGACGCCTGCCGGTTTCCCTCTGAGTCGCACGATCTATACCATAATCTGTACTATTCTATTGCTTTCATACCAACGGGATAGAAGAAGAGAACCTAAGCATTTCATAATAACAAGTGCACAGCTCTTTTCTATTCATACCTAACTATAGGTTCCAACTCTGCTAATAGAGAGCAGCACATTTGTTCCATGGTGAGGAGATGGAAAGAGATGGACAAAGTACCTCTTACCAGCAAATATTATCGATAGTGAGCATTCAATACGCTTTGGGGTTGCGTTCGTCTGCTCAACTCGTGCAGTGCACGGTATATCAAACCGTTCGCAGTGTTTTCGTGGTGCGAACGCTCTGGGTAAAACGTCCATGAAGTTAGCGACGGATTCGCATTCGGATTCAGCGACGGATTCGCCCGAAATGGCGTCTCCTGCGATTTCGCTTAAATTCACACCATAGGCTCCCCGTGCCCTCAGAGACTCACCCTTAAGTGATTTTCCGTCACACTCACCCGTTCACCCGCTAGAGGTGAAAAGGTGAAATTCACCCAAAGTTGCGTCTCCTCTGATTTCGCTCAAATTCACACCATACGCTCCCCGTGCCCTCAGGAACTTACGCCTAAAGTAATTTTTCGTCACATTCACCCATTCACTCTCTAGAGGTGAAAAAGTGAAATTCAAGCGAACCGGCGTCTTCAGCGTCGGATTCAGCGACAGATTCGCCCGAAATGGCGTCTCCTGCGATTCCACTCAATTTCACACCATAAGCTCCCCGTGCCCTCAGCAACTCACCCCTAAAGTGATTTTCGGCCACACTCACCCATTCACCCGCTAGAGATGAAAAAGTGAAATTCACCCGAAACGGCGTCTCCTGCGATTTCGCTCAAATTCACACTATAAGCTCCCCGTGCCCTCAGCAACTCACCCATAAAGTGATTTTCCGTCACACTCACCCGTTCACCCGTTAGAGGTGAAAAGGTAAAATTCTCCCGAACCGGCGTCTTTAGCGTCGGATTCAGCGACGGATTCGCTCGAAATGGTGTCTCCTGCGATTTCGCTCAAATTCACACTATAAGCTCCCCGTGCCCTCAGCAACTCACCCATAAAGTGATTTTCCGTCACACTCACCCGTTCACCCGCTAGAGGTGAAAAGGTGAAACTCACCCAAAGTAGTGTTTCCTCCGATTTCGCTCAAATTCACACCATAGGCTCCCCGTGCCCTCAGAAATCCGACACTGAAGACACCGGTTCGCTTGAATTTCACTTTTTCACCTCTAGCAAGTGAATGGGTGAATGTGACGAAAAATCACTTTAGGCGTGAGTTCCCGAGAGCACGGGGAGCCTATGGTGTGAATTTGAGCGAAATCGGAGGAGATACCGTTTCGGGTGAATTTTGTTTTTTCACCTCTAGCGGGTGAATGGGAGAGTGTGACGGAAAATCACTTTAGCTGTGAGTTGCTGAGGGCAAGGGAGCCTATGGTGTGAATTTGAGCGAAATTGCAGGAGACGCCATTTCGGCGAATCCGTCGCTGAATCCGACGCTGAAGACGCCGGTTCGCTTCAATTGCTTTTTCACCTCTAGAGAGTGAATGGGTGAATGTGACGAAAAATCGCTTTAGGCGTAAGTTCCTGAGGGCACGGGGAGCCTATGGTGTGAATTTGAGCGAAATCGGAGGAGACGCCGTTTTGGCTGAATTTCACTTTTTCACCTCTAGCGGGTGAACGGGTGAATGTGACGGAAAATATATGTAGGGGTGAGTTTCTGAGGGCACGGGGAGCCTATGGTGAGAATTTGAGGGAAATCGGAGGAGACACCGTTTAACAGTCTCGATGAAATGCTCATCACTTACCCAGCCCATACCCATCACTTACTTTTCGAAAACTATTTGAAGTTGAAAAGTAATGTTTTTTATAATACAAATGTCTGTTCTCCTGTATTTGTATTTGAATTAATTTTAAAAAGCTTTTAAAAACTACGAAATGAATTAGTTTGCCCTAAAAACGGAAAAATCATAATTACTCAAGTCTTCAGCGGTTTTGTACCTCGGGTCTTGAGTCGGGTCTATATGATTAGGCCCTCAGTTAAAATTGCACACGGATCAAAAAGTCCACAAGCCCCCAAAACCCACGCACGCAGAACCCACATCCTTGTGTCCACAGTCCTTAAAGTCCACTCCGACAAAGGCCACGGATCACAAAGTCCACACTTTGCCCTTGTTAGGGCCAAATAAATCGGCCCACTGTTCAAAAAGCCCACGATGGAATGTGGCCACAGACAACAAGGCCTACGGATCAAAAAGTCCACACAACTGTAGGTAAATTCTGAACTGAAGCTTTGCAATTTTGCCGCCAGGTTGTCGTTAAGCTGCTGCATACGTGTTTCTTGATCACGCACAGTGGAGAGTCAGGCGACTGAGATGGTAATAAACGTGTCGGTGACCTTGAACGGCCGCGGGATTATCTCACCACGTGGTTTGTTTCCGGTGTGGTGGTGCTCGATCTCGCGCTGAATTTCACGGCCTCGTGGAAAGATGGCAAGGACTAAAATGCTGATTAGTCCATGCTCCGCAACCACAGCACCTAGCTTCCTGCAGTTTTTACGAAAATGGAAAACGAGTTTTATTGGATTTCCTTTGGGTTTTAGGGATGTTGGTGCCTTACCAGCAGCATCATAACCCGTGCGGAATTACATTGCAAAATACTTGAGGAAAGCCCATACATGTATAACTAGGGCAGCTGGTGTCTTGAAGTGTCCACAAACAAATACTAAGCATGCGTTTGGTGGTTTGATCCCGTAGCAGCAACACAATAGCGTAAAAAGCAATAACATTGAAAAAGACCCGTGGAAAAACCCATGCAATGAAACCAGTCCGGTTAGCGGCATGCAGATTTCACAAAAAAATTCAGATGATTGGTATAACTGACTTCCATATAAATATGTCAATTAAGAGCAACGTATGAAAGTAAAATCATGGGGTACACAGTACCTACACTGTCTCTTCCCTACATGATAAAACGGTAGTTTTCGATCCACCGAAAAACCTAAGTTCATGCATCCAGGGCAGCTAGTGGCTTACAGGTGTGTAACTTTGTATACTTTTAGGGGTGCGCGAGCACCCCTAAAACTTTTGAAAGCACCCCTAAACCTCCAAAAGCACCCCTAAAACTATTCTGCGACGTTCTAATAGGACATAATGTCAGGATTATGTAGCAATTAAATAATAAGTATTAGAGATTCGGAGCTCTCTTGTAACTATTCATCTGGAGAAAATGTCGAGCTTAAAAGATCACTTAAGTGATCTGGAAGCTTTCATATAACCGCATGAGGTCATATCTAGACGGTGAGCCGCGGGAGTAACTATGGAAATTAGGTAGCTGCCACTTGCGACCAAAGCCGAAAGAGCGCGTTTTCCAAAATGTTAATTGCCGTGTCGCCGTTGTCTCAGAATCAGTACCATCGAGTGCACTCGTCGTTTCCTTGATCATGTTATCCAGACAGAAAAAACAAAGTTCACTGCTGGACTTCTTTTCCAAAATGCCATGGTGCATGCTGCAATTTATTTCTGAATTTATTTAGGCTGTATGTAGATCAGACCTGTCCATAGCTGATATACGTACCAAAGGAGGGTCAAAAAGCAACATGTGGTAACCGTGATCTATTGGAACTTGCTTAGAACGGGAGAGAAATCAGGGTCAATATCTGGGAAACGTAGCTTGTGCTTAACCCTCGCCCGTCCGAGAGGAGCATCGATGGTCTCCATAAGGCTTTTTAAGGATAGCGGATAAACGGCGGCGCTGCGCCGCCGTATCTTTCGTATCTCTTCCTTGATCAATTCCGCATCTTTAAAAAATCAAGTTTGGTTATGTTAGGTCAGGTCATCAGGCCAAGTCAAGTGACTTCATCTAAAAAATTAGGATTGCATTTATGCAATAAGTAAAGAAAAGTTAAGTTACTTATAAGTAAGAACACGTTTAACATAGCAATCTGACGCTTAAAAACCATTATTGGCCTACCGGGTGCTGTAAAATATATTCCGGGTTTTATAAAATCGGTGATATACCTAGTTTCATTTTCGGGCGACCTCTTCAATGGAAATCCATGGTAAAATCAGCGCAGCCAGGTGGGAGCTCGTGTGGTCAAGCTTTACCGATCTCATTTCAACATGCGACACATCAGCCATTCATAAATTGGTTCACCTAACTGAAGGCCCACAGAAAAACAAGTATCTGATCAAGAAAAGGCATGAGGTATCATGCAGGACAACACGTGCATCAGCCGACACTACCATCATCCAAACTTCCCACACAAGACCACCAAATTTAGAAACAACACACAAGAGATTCCCGCACTGAGCCGTCAGAACCTGGAACGCACTGCCTACGACTGCAAAACACACCAAGAACAGCTACAGCTTCAAACAGAAAATAAAGAAACTCATCCGACCCTAAATCATAATCTGTGTTACTGTGTCAATCCATTATCAGTAAAATCCATGACTTTTCATTCAATAATTATAATAATAGTCTGCATCCATAATTAGCACAATCGATGTTAAACGATGATCTGTGTCACTGAGTTAAGTGTAAACGGAGATGTAATTGCCACAACGTGGGTATCTCTGAGAAAGCAAATAAATAAATAAATAAAAACTGCAAAATAGCTATATTTTGGCTCATATTGCTTAACCCTCGTCCTTCGGGGGCCGATTCGACGCCCCTCGTTATTTTTCGCGATGACACAAAAAGTTTCGTTTAGCCTAATGCTGCGTGGAAATTGTATAACAAAATTACTTTGACACATCTTGACCAAATTTTAAGTAAATGTCATGTCGGGTCACCGAGTTATGACGTCATTTCTATGCCCATGTAAGGCAATTTTGGTCCTAAAAATAAATCTGAAAAACCGGGCGTTACTCGGCTTCTAGAAGAGCTAGATCAAGTTTCTAGACAGGATTCGAAGGCTTCTGAAAAGGCAATTTGGAATACGCCATCTATTTTGAGGTCAAGTCCATAACGAAGGCACCAGGGGTCCCCAAAGGTCAGCAAAGGTTGCCGTTTTAGAAGCTCTTGTTGGGTATACTCATGAACGGGACAAGATGCAGCAATGAATTTGGTATCATAGTGACGAGCGTCACCCAAGGATTCGATGGTATGCGACCTCACTTCGACCTTGAGCTAAGGTTATGTTAGATGGTCTAAGGCCAAGGTCATGCGTGACCTTGCAAGGCCCTGTCGCATATTGTGGAACTCCTTGGGTCACGACAAACACATTGACACCTTGGTTCTAGGTCTATTGATTCCCGAATCATAAGGGATTTTCTAAATGTGTCAAAATTTCACCATTTTGTGACCTCACGAGGTTATTAGTTAACCTAGGGTAAACATAATTGTACACTGTCGGAGAGTTCAGGTCTCGGGCAACAGGCTGCGCTTTACCGCGTCTTTCCACCTTTCTTAGTTTTCAAACGGATGAGGGTCGAATCGATCCCCCGGTAGGGCGAGGGAGTAAAATACCTCCAGTAGGGCAAGGGTTAAAATAGCTTCCTGTTCTCGTAATATAAGTATATTGGGCCACCCCAAAGGTTCAACTTGACATGTTTGTTCTATGATCTATGTAAGGTCATTTGGGACTATTTAAGCCTTTTTCAGACATGGGTTGCAGGAAACCCGGACAACTTCGCTGGACAACTTGGCAGGAAATGATAATAGAGATTTCACTTTGGTACCATTTCGCTTAGCTTGTCATTACGAGTCAATTGGTATACATATCGATTATGTCAGACAAGGTAATGCTCTTGACCTGACCTTTGGTGAGGTCATTCTTAGATTTTGACAGAGCATGTTCATACCATACATAATTTGATTCGCCGTAACGAGAGGATTCGCCTACATTATGGCTCTAGCTTAACGCAGTTTTCGACCTCAGTTTTGCTATTAACCCGCGCCCTGGTGGGCCTCCGAGCCACCTTAGCCCTGGTGGGTGGGTGGGGGGGGAGGGGTTTGAACGCCGGCCCCCTCGAACTCGGCCTCTACGCGGGATAGCGCAAAACGCGAAGACTGGTGGATAGCTCATAGAAATTCATGAAGAAACTATATCAGTCATTGTTTGGCTCCGGTCATTATTGAGGTCATGACAGGTCAAAGAAAGTGGCATTTTGAGTATATTTTTTCGGCTCTAGCGTCTGAAAGAGTTGAGTTTTAGAACCATTTTTCTAGATACCATTCGCTTCCTCTCATCACGGCGAATCGAATGATGTATAATATGATCATACTAGGTCAAAACACAAAAATTACCTGACCTCAGGTCAGGTCAAAGTCACTTTTTTATCTAGCCTAGTCAATATGCATATCAATCGACTTGCAATAGCAATCCAAGCGCAATGGTATCAAAATAAAAGTTGTACCATCATTTCATGTTAAGTTATTGACCTAATTTTGAAAACTGCTTGAGTAGCCCAGATGACCTCTCAGCGGTCACAGGTCAAAAATTGCAACATGAACCTGAAAAGGGGCCCAGGATACTATGATTTGGAGAATATGAAGGTATTCCCAGCTGCATCTACACAAATACAGCCCAATTTCTGTTTTCCCATGTATTTCCAATAGAGTTCATGATCCGTACTTGACCTTACGTCATCGATATGGAAAATCCTCTTGGCGGCGCCGCCGTTTTTCGTGCCGCCAAAAACCCGAAGGGGGTGTTCAAACACCCCCACCCCGGGGCGAGGGTTAAAAAGTGTTCAAAGCTTTGTTAGTCCAAGAACAATGTAACACCATAGATAAGCTTTAAATGGTGGTAAAATGCAAACAATAACACTAAATAGGTAGCCGTTTGTCTGCGCGCTAGTTTAAAGACACCCAAAACTCCTGGTTTAACCCATTAAGGACCGTTGGTAACAAATGTTGCCAGGAAATAATCCACAAAATAAATAAAAGAAAATTGTTGATGTCTAACCAGTGTTGCTTTCATTTGCTTCTTTTATCTTTTTTCTTCCAAAATATTCTGTATTTTAAGTCAGGGCAGCGCTGCAGCGGCTGCCACACACATTTTTTCGACACCATGGCGGCCAGGTCAAACGAAGCTCCGTGTCCTCGCTTGCTAAAAGAGTATGTTTCGCTCTATTTTTTATTCAAACAATAATGTTTTTGCCCAAATATAATAAAAATAGCCTCCTTTCTGCTTTCCATGTGCAAAACAATAGTTTTCGGTTTTAAATACTTGTCTGTGATTCCTGAAAAATTGGTTGGCAACAATTGTGACCAACGGTCCGTAAACCACCACGAATATGCCTTTGATGCAGATTTACGGCGAACCAGATTGCGGACATCCTAGAATATAATAATAATTGTTGGGGTTTAACGTCGCACTAACTACCAGGGTCATACGGCGTCGCCAACTCTCACCCTGTTGGAAGGGATTTTGGGGATCAGATCGACTTATTCAGAGGCTCCACCGGGACTTGAACCCGGGACCAGTGGCTTAGAAGACAAGGGTGCTATCCACTAAGCCACCTCATCCCCGCGGACATCTTAGACGATGATTCCGACATGGAAGGGGAAACTATCGGAATAGACAACATTGAGGTGGTTTTCATGCCCAGACGATGTATCCTCGAGGTGGGTCAAGGAGCTCATGTATATTCTCCGCAGCATCCACCTGGCCAACAACACAAAACTCATAGATAAGGATCCTTATTACAAAGTTCGGCCATTTTTTTGAGATGCTAAACCGAGTCTTCAAGTCTGTGAATCACACGAGCAGCCTGTGCGTCGACGAGTCGATGATACCCTACTGTGGACGGCATGTTACAAAACAGTTTATCACGGGAAAGCCAGTAAGGTTCGGCTACAAGTTGTGGTGGCTAGCATCCTCCAGTGGCTACATATACCATGCCGAACCATACTGTGGAGCCAGCACATATCTACCAGAGACAGACCAGGGTCAGGGCTACGACGTGGTTATAGGCCTCCTGGACAAGTGAGGGGTGTCTGGTGGAGCAGTCTACTTCGACAACTTTTTACGTCGCTTGAACTCTTAGACGAGCTGTCTCGGAGGGACATAGTTGGATGCGGGACGGTCAAGGAGAACCGCTTGAGAGGTTCTCCTCTCTCAGACAAGAAGTTGTTTGAAAAAAAGAAGCGAGGTGAGACTGAGTGGACATCGGACGGAAACAATCTCGTTCTCAGGTGGAATGACAACAGGATGATCACCGTAGCCACCAACTTCATCCCGCTCCAGCCAAGCTACTCAGCAAGCCGATATGTGAAGAAGGAGGGAGGAAGATGTCGATGTCGATATGCCAGCTGCAGTGTACATGTACAATAAGAACATGGGGGGCGTGGAACACTTTGATCAGAGTGTCGCCACGTACAGGAGCAGCATTAGAGGAAAGAAATGGTGGTGGCCCGTCTTTCAGTGGGGGAGTGGATGCGGAACGAACCAACGCCTGGCTGCTCTGGCGCCAGCTGAAGCCTGCAGGTGCTTCCCAGTCTCAACTAGACTTCCTCAGGGAGCTTACCAAGGTTCTCATCAAGGTCAACACAGTGCCTGGACCTCCCGTCACATACACTGGTCTGACTCAACAGTCACCAGAGATGTGGTTCGATGGATTGAATCACTGGCCGAAGAAGCTGACGAACAGATTTCACAGGTGTAAGGTCTGTGATGGGCGCACCAATATGAGTTGCGAGAAGTGTGAAATGGCAGTATACGCTGAGTGCATGAAGGGTACCAAACACCTACAACCAAGTAGGCACGCATCACACACCGGGTTTGCAGCGAAGTAGGCAGGCATCGCATGCCAGATGCATCATGTGCAAGCCAAAGTTGGATCTTCGTCCGAGACCCCAGACATCCAGGCTCTAGTCGGAAATATATGTGTCGATAAGCGGACATGTTTTATGCTCCTTTTAGGAGCATAAAACCTTATCCTTTTAAGAATAGCGTGGATCATAATTGGATCCAGGGTCCCCAATCTGGGGGAGGGTGGTGACGCCATTGGCATACGCAGGGGGCCTTCCGATGATGCATCCCCCCAAAGCGCTGGAGGGGGGCGAAACTATCTTTTGCCCCAAATGCCGAATAAATTTTTGAAAAAATGTATTTGCACAAGGTCTGTCGAGCAAAAAAATATTCGCTCCCACCCCCCCTCCCCCTCCCGGAGAGCGATCATGTTCTTAGAGAGGTAGCTTATACTAGGTCTATCGAGCACCCAAACCACACGTCTGGCCCCCCTCCCACCCCCAGGAGAAGAGGCAGGCATGGGTTCTGTCCCTCCAAAAACTCAGTTCTGCGTCCGCCCCTGGTGACGCCATCCACAGCCGGTGACGGCAATTTTTTGTGACAAACCCGTTCCAGTGTGCTCTAAAACCCGTCCGGGGACGCCAAATCCTATGGCAGAGAGCCAATTCTAGCTTGCTGGGAGTGGGGGGCGATGGGTAGTGACATTTCAGGGGGTGCCACTGACTTCAGGGGGCGCCGTCGAACTTTCAGGAGTACTAAGGGTCGATGAGGGTAGTACGTGTCCCCCTTTACCCCCACTCGATCCAAATATGGGGTTAATCAGGGTGGAAGAAGAAAATACCTGTAAAAGTCTAAATATGAGGTCGTGAATGGACCGTTGGCAACAAATGTTGCCATGAAAAAAACATATTAAAAGTAAAAATATTTTTTTGAAACTTCACAGGAGCATTTCTTAGGCATCATGGGCATTACGATGTAATTTTCGTTCAAATCGGATGCTTCCTTATGCCTTGGTCCTTAATGGGTTAACCACGTTTGCAGCTTTTCGAGCTGTGACCGTTGATGAGCAGGAAGCTTAAAACGCGCCCCGCTGGGGTCCCTGTCATGACGCACCCCGCTGGGGGGCGTATTTCGCCCCCTCCGTATCTCATTTCCCAGGAACGCTAAAGAAAAATTACGAACGGCGTTCGAAAGCTCCTGACGTGGCGAAGAGAAATTACGGGAAGTATTTTTATGTCAGGTCAATATTGAGGTCAGCATAGGTCAAAGAATATTCCATAGGCTTTCAACAGGGCAGTGCAGGTTTCCCCCTCTAGATATTTATTCAGTGGAGCAAATATTTACACAACATTGGATTCCTCTCATCGTGCTGAATCGAATAATGCACTCGTATAATATGACCTTGCTATGTCAAAAGTGTGAAAATGACCTGGCATCGAGCTAGGTCAGGGTCACAGGGTGACCTGGTGTGGTCATTTTGGATATCAATAGACTCCCTGTGACAATATAAGCAAAATGCAAGCAAAATGGGACTTTATCTAAATTCAGTGAGAAGTTACGGACAAAACAATCACTGTATGCTCCTGTGACCTGACATGACCTTTGAGAGGTCAAATGGTCAAAAATCAACTTTAAGGTCAATATCGTGGTAAGAATACACGGTTTGAGAATTTTCAGTTTATCTATCCAGTATTTACTGAAAACGAGACCTTTCAATTTTTCACCAAAGACTTATAATATGGTGACCAAAAAATTGACCCATCTTAGGCAGAGACGGCGGATTCCATTTTCGAGAAGTGGTGCAAGATTTTCTGGAGGGGGCGCCTTCCTCCCCAGGGGGCGCCATCATCTCTTGGGGGGCGCCTTTGCTATCCAATGGCGTTCTGCAGAAACTCTTTGGACTCGGCGTGCGAGGCCACTTGGGGTGGTTTATTTCTAATATTCCGAAAAATAAGGTATTTTAGATTTTGCGTAAACTCAGTCGTATCGGATTGGCATCAGCAACAGAGTAGCATAGCCCAGGATTCTGCGATATTCATAGCCTTGTTTGCAGTTATGACCAATGATATTGCAGACACTTCCCGCAAACATACGTCACGTGTTTTTCGTTGAAGACTTCACAATATGTGTGACAGTGTCTACTACAGCAGCTGCGCAGAGGCGGCTGCAGCTTGGCCTTGACATATTGCAGCAATGGATCACACGCAATGGACTGAAATTTTCAAGTTCAAAGACATAGTGCATGCACTTTTATAATAGACATTGAGACTGAATACCCGATTTTGTAAATTCGCGGAAATCCAAGCGACGTTGTAGCAGAAACCAGATTTATCAGGCTTACACTCGATAAGCTTTCATATGTGCCACACCTGAAGGATTTCCGCAAAAACAAATGTTTCGATACGCTGAAAATACTGAAGGTGTTGACGAGGATGAGATACCGTGCAGATAGAGAAATGTTTCTCATGCTATACACGTTATACGCTTATCGCCTATATATACGTTATGCGCACGTTATACGCTCATTGTTATACGCTACGTTATAAGCTTCTTATGTTGTATAGATCACTTATTCGTCCGAAGATCGAGTACGGCTGTGTCAGAGCCGCATGACGAAATCCATGGAGCGAAGCGGATTGATATTTCTCAAGAGGCTCTATTCTGGCTGTTTGGCGGTTCTGACAGTTGATACCAGGGCTCTGCAATTGTGTAGGGTGATTGCCCTTTTACGCTAGACGCCCAAACTAAGGCCCCCAAATTTAAATTCAAAATAATTTTTGAGAAATTTTGGAACAAATGTTTTCAATTTTCCATTTTTATCATTTTATTTCTTAAGCGACGAACTTGAAATTTGCCTCCTTTTGAATAAGCAACAAGGCCACCTAAGAAAAAAAGTTCGAACTGGTCCGACAATATTTATTACGCCAAAACGCAGTATTTCTAGTACAAGCAAAAAAGATATTGAAATTTGACAGCCGACTTGTAAGCTCGAAATGTCAGAAGGCACGCTTCAGTTAGTTTAAAGACAGCCACGTGGAGGCAGCTACGTCAATTTTCTTGTGCTTAGGCATAGTTTCCAGTGGAAAACGTAAAATTCTGACCTAGTTTTTGCCATTTTGCCGGAGGACTACATTTTTGCTCATTTCATTTAAATCTTAATCTCTCGCGATCTAATGCGCCGATTTGACTTTTCATTTCAAATAATGAAAGAACATTGCTTCCGCCTGATAATATTCGGAGATGGATATCGTGATAATAAAATTCATTGTCTTATATGTATAAATATAATTTTAGTAGAAAACCTTTTATTTGCAGCTTTTCGGTTCAGGGCACATGTCATTCACAAGCTCAGAATTGACATGGCTGAATAGGAAAATTAATTGCAGTCATTCAATTCATTTACACTACCCACTTATCTCCAACGGCTTTCGAGTAATTCGTCCGAAAGGGTATTTCAAGGAGCTAAATTTCTCGGAACATGTTTGCTTCTCACCATGGTTTCAAGTCCTCAAAATGAATGGAAGTGGATGCAATTTGGCATAAAGCTAGCTTAGGGTCCTGGGTCGCCGATACAAGTGATTCTAGGCGAATCTAATGTTTGGTTCGTCTTCTAGAAGCAGCTTTATACCATGCCTTTTCTGTACGAACACAACACCCGGCGCCACGATCACGGCATCGTTTTGATTGCGTGATACCGGCCAGTGACCTCCTGACGGGTCACAGGTGTAGGGTTAGTGGGAGTCGGTACAGTGTGGCGCAGTGGTCTAGTGGTTAGAGGTCCTGTCTCGTGATGAGGGGTGCGCGGGTCGAATCCGGGGTTGACTGCGGGATATTTACTATTTATTTCAAAGAAAAGAATGATGGCACTGACCTACAGGCTTATGAAGAGATACATTGAGAATGAAATATGGTTGATTTCAGCACATTGTCATGCGGCTCTCCTGCGCCGGTGGGGGGTTATCCCAGGTCGCAGACCGGGGTTGCGTATGAGGCCACTCCTTAGTCCGCGAAAAAGATTATCGATATGTCCGTCATCTCGCTATCAGAATAGTAACAGGAGCGTTCCAAGCTTCACCCATAATAAGCATGCCAGTGGAAATTAATGAAATACCGCTACAAATGCGCAGTAAGATACTCGCTTTGCATTAAGCCATTAAAAGGAATGTGGCACCTTTAGAACGTGATTTTAACTAATATAGCCAAGTTGTAAAGCAAATCGGAAAACCAGGTGCTCTATATATCCTTTGTCTTGGAACTCGATTTTTCCGTAGAAAAAAACTAAAACCTACCCGAAATGTACCTCTCATGTATCTCTCGCCAGGCGGCCATTGTTGTGAGCTGCTGGTGTGACGACATATGCTGACATCACGATGAGCATCAGCCAATCGAAGCCCTTGAAGTGTTTCGAGTATGGTAGTGGTTGCCAGATCATGACATCATCCAGAGGCAGATATTTATTCATTTTTCTAGAGGAGTATTTTAAAAATAAAAGCATTGAGCTTGTTGTACATTTTTCAGAGAAATCATGAGTGGTTTCATTATTTTGGGCTAAAAGTACGCCTAATTACACAAAATTCCAGGATTTTACCAAGGTGCCACGTTCCCTTTAAAATAAGCCACCAACACGCCCCACATACCAAACATTTTTTTGGCGACGCCTACCTCAGTCAGATAGACAGTGGCTCGCGTTTTGCAACCCGTCACCAGGGAGTGAGAGCCTGTGCCTGGCTGGCACAGGCTGGTATCGACAGCAATCTCGTCGAACCACATGAAGCAGCTGTTATTGAACCATAGCTCATCTCGACAGTTAACACGAACACAACCTACGCCAACAAAGCAAAAATTTGCCTCCTGAACCGACGCGCCAGTAATTTATGAACTTGCTTGCGGAGCCGTTCGAAAACCATGTCTGTTTCTATATAGACGGTTGCAAAAGAAAGTGACAATGGCACAGGGCGTGCATTTGTTGGTGACGATGTTGAGAAGTTTTCTAGTTTGCCTTACGAAGGATCCATTTTTACTTCAGAGCTGTACTCCTTTTTTTTTGCTGTTTGGACCAGGTGTCTAAGCTCATGGTGAGGAAGTTTGCGATTTTTACCGATTCGCTGTCTTATCTGCAGACATTGAAGCCATTTTATTTCTATAATGCGTCGTCACCTTGGCAGGCCATGCTGAAGATGACTGGATCTTCTGTGTGCACTGATTAGTCCAGTAGGAAGACACAGGCAGTTTGGATGGCTACCATCTCAGCCTGAAAACTCGAGCAGAGCGAGCTTGCTGGTCGCCTGAGCTCATGCTGGGCTCTGTCTGGTGACTCGATGAAGACCCAGCTCCCCCGCTCGTGACCCCTCCGTGCACTGACCCGTCGGTCCACACCCATGTGGCACATTGAGTCAGGGAAGCGAGGTGGGGGAGAGCTACTCGCTTCTTCCGGACAGGTGGCGCTCCTGATGTCAGTGGGCCCACGTCTAGTTGAAATGTGACTCACTCTCCTGATACCCACAGTGGAAGACGTCGAGGAATGAAAGACTCGATGGGGAGGGAGATGCCTGCTTGATCCCACATGTCTTTGCCCACCTGCCGCCACCCGGTCACGGAGGAGAGTCGAGAGGGCGCTGTCGCCTCCGCACGTCTTCACAGAGGGTCTTCTGGCGGCAGGGTATGAAATTTCACCAGCAGTCGGGTCGCGAGTACCCTCCTTCTGGCCGCTACGCGGGGAGTCTTAACTCGGCTGGGAGTGGAGTGGGTGCATCCTGTGATGATACGCGCCGACGCTCTCATTTTGCGTTCCAGCAGCTCGACATGAAATGGCGGTGTGGCGTGGAGCCACGCTGCGGCCGCTTACTCCATCGCTCCTCTCACGTAGCCAGTAGTGACGGTTCGGAGGTGTTGTTCGTGCAGCCCCCAGTTGCAGCCGGACAGTTGACGTAGGTGGGAGATGCGGGGGTGGACCTTCTCCCACAGTCTCTTACAGTGTGGACCGAAATGGAGGAGCCGATCGATGGTGACGCCAAGTAGCTGTAGGGTGTCTCCAGCAGTGACAGACTTCCCGTCGACCTTAAAATTGAAGGGATCGGCGTCTCTGGCCCACTGGGACATCACCAGTACTTGGATCTTGGCTCCGGATACCACCATTTTGTGCTGTCGGGTCCACTTCATGAGGGTGCCAGCAGCAGCTTTATTGCGCCCGGTCCTTGGCGACTTGGATGTTGTTGCCCGTGCAGAGAGCCGCCGTATCATCGGCGTACATGTAGGGGAGCATCCGGGAACCGCGCAGAGTGCGTCTACCAGCCGAGCCGCCCATACAAAATAAAACTGGCGATAAGACACTTCCTTACGGCAGGCCAGTTCGGAAAATGCGCTCACTGGAAAGCACACCATTTAGTTCCACCTGGACTCTTCGGTCCCGGAGTCACTGCCAAATCCAGGCCACCGTGCAATTTGACAGCCCCATCTACAGCAGGCGAACGCGTAGCAGGTGGTGGTCCACTACGTCGTACGCGTGCGCGAAATCAAACGCGACGAGGAAGTATTTCTGCGCGGTCTGTCCATCGGGAGGGCGGCTGTGTCTCGATTTGGGCATGCACAGTGCACGCTCACCTCTTCTCTTAAATGAGTCCTGAACTTGACCTGAAGGCGATGGTTGATGGTACAAGTGGATGGTCAGTGACAAAATATACTCGTTTTATTAATCTGAATGATCTTTTTACTTCGATCTGAACACTGCACATGATCATTAAACGCGCAAATTACAGCCAATAAACGAAAAAAAGTTATCAATTTATCAAGAGAGTACTTGGACACGTTGAAACTGTTTTATTTTTATTCTAGTAGGGCCCATTTATGTCACAAATCACAATGCCTATGGCATTATCTATTTCAGCATTCAATCACATGGCTACCGAAATTCTCTTAACACCTCCGAAATTTCACGCACAAGAGCAATTCTCCCATGCTGATGAATTGAAGAATATAGATAAAGATCGATGGAAAATGCCCACATACTTCATTCTGTGTTTATCTTAACGTTTCAACTTCCCTTATATCTCCTTGAGTCTGCCATCTGGTTCAAACATTATTTTTTAGGAGCAATTAATAATGTGGGTTAAAGTCCGCTTTGTGTTTCCTACAACTTAAAAACTTTTCCGCTGAGATAATTTTCTTGGGCAGCGCACAGGCCAGGTTCACACTCGCTGCGATTATTTTCAATGTCCTCTCACCATTATCTTACGAATCTTGGCCACGTGGAAAGGCAAAATGATGCTTATCATATTTGATATTAAAATAAACTTAACCCCTCTTCACTAATAGAAAAATCCTCAGATATATACCTTTATGTTCAGCTGTTGCATCTTCCCAAGTGTCTTGAATTTCTCCATGACCTAGTGGCAGTTACAGATTTTTCAAGAGGTGCCGAAAAAAGTGTGGACTGAACTGTTAAGCAATTCATTGTTTCAAATATCACGCCAAATAGGCATCTTGCTTGGCTGGTACAAACTGTTATGGCTGGGAGTGGGTGGGATAGGACGTTGTTAAAAATACGATCCACCAAAATGACGGCAACCGAAAACCGAATACCATAGGCGCCCTTTGGGTGAAAAGTTGATGGTAAAGTGCCCACTTTGAGGCTCCGCGTTTCCCCCCACCTTACTAAAATTCTGGATCCGCCCATACGCGGATCCAGGGGGCAAAGGGGAGGGGCAGATGCAGCCCCCGATCGATCCTCGGCGCCCCCTGAAATGGTCACGGCGCCCCCTGAAAGGTCGATGGCACTTGCCCGAAGTGGCGCTTCCCACTCTCCCCCAGGATGCGAAAATCGGTGCTCACCGATAGGATTTTACGCCCACCTGGTAGGTTTTTCCGGTCAAAAGTGGCGCCCCCTGCTCCGGATGGCGCCCCCCGGGAAGGTGCTCCCCTCCGATTGGCAATCCTGGATCTGCCTATGGATCCGTCACTGTTCAAGAGCAAACAATTCACAGAAAAAGCAGGAAGATATCAAATGTTAGCGGGGAGTGGTGCGGCCAAGATAATTGATGATGCTAACAAATTGTTTAGTTATGTGGATAAAATAATTGGGTCGCCACACGGGATTGGAAGGGGACTCCTGCCTTCTTACGAGATGGGCAGTGTGCTAAAAATATATCGTCAAGTAAATATCAAATTATCAACATTTAGTTTTATACAGTGCACTGTTCACTGCAGTGATACAAGAGTGCTCTGTCCTTTTTCTGTGGGTTTATGACACCCGGTAGGGTTCGTTTTAGCCTCAAATATGGATTTGTGGTATTTATTTGGCCATTTGACCGCCCCGGTTGCTCGGTTGGTAGAGCGTCGGGCTCCGGCCCGCTGCTGAGAAGCATGCAGTGGCAGTGCATGTCCAGGCTTGAGATCGGTTCCCCTGAGACGCTCCGGCGCTCAATCGTTCGCCCGACGTAGGTCGGCTGGCAACTGACTGATGAGAGGGTGACCTGAGCGAGGCGGCCATCCCTGTGCTTTGTGGGAGGTTAAACTTTGGCTTCTAAATAAACCCTTCATTGTGGGCGTTACTCGTTCGGGTGGTTGGGTCGGGGTCTCCGTGACAAGTCCCTTGAGGACTTTAATGAGACTCAGACTCCAACAGCCGTACTGGGAAGAACTTGGACGAAATTTATAAAAAACAAGATTTTTAGTGCAAATACAATTTGAACCTTTTGGCCTTTTCGCAAACCCGGTTTGGCCTTTTTCCGTTGAAAAAAACCGCAGTCCTGGGCAGCATCTCTAATCTTTAGAATATGGAATCACAAAAATTAGGAGACATTTTTTAACACTAGCACGTCTAAATTTTATTAACACCCCCTCCAAATGGGGGTTTGATCCCCCGAAGACATTATAATGGCCAGCACAAGAAAATCTCCACCGCCCCCCTCCACTGAGTTTTCCTTAAAAAATGTTCTGCTGTCCTTTCCAGGGGGCGCCTTTCCTATCCATGGGTGCTTATTCTTTCCAGAGGGGGCGCCTTTGCTCTCGGGGGGGGCGCCTTTTGCTATCCAGGGATGCCTGTGCTAACCAGGAGGTGCATATGATATCAAGGGGCGCCGTTGATCTTCTTCGGAGGCGTCTCTGCTGTTCAGGAGGCGCCTGCGCTATCCAGGGGCACCTATGCTATCCAGAGACCCGGATCCTTTACTCAGGGGGCGGGGGCCGCCTTTTGCTGTCCAGGGGTGCCTGTGCTAACCAGGGGCGCATATGCTATCCCGGGGTGCCGTTGCTCTTCTTTAGGGGCGTCTCTGCCGTCCAGGGGTGCCTATGCTATCCAGAGGGTGTGTTCTGTCCATGAGGCGCTTTTGGTATCAAAGGGCGTATTTGCTGTTTTGGGGGCGCCTATCCTATCCAGAGGGCGCCCCTGCTGTCCAGGGAGCGCGATTGCTATTAAAGGGAGCTTATTATATCCAGAGGGGTGCCATTGCTCTATGGGGGAGGGGGCGCGCTCTTAGTGTACAGGAGTGCCTGTGCTAACCAGAGGGCGCCTATGCTATTCAGGGGCGTCGTTACTCCTCAATTGGGGGTGCCTTTTTCTATCTAGGGGCGCCTCTGCTGTCTAGAGGTCGCCTTTGCTATCCAGAGGGGCGCTTTTACTCAAGGGGGTGGGCACCTTTTGCTGTCCAGGGTGCAGCTTTGATGTCAGGGGGCGCCATTCATATTTGAAAGTGTATTTTATTTTACACAGAGGGTACTACCCCTTCAGACAGGCGATGTGTCTGATTTTCTCTTGACCGGCCGGGGGCGGCGGCAAAATCCGGGGGTGCCACCCAAATCCGTGAGGGCCTCCCCGTACGAGGTCAAAACCAGGTGTGCAAAAATATACTATTGTACACCATCATTTTTTTCAAGGTGTGCAACTGCACAACCTGTCCTGCGGAATCCGCCGTCCCTGCCGCCGTTGTTCTCGGGAGGGGGGTTTCTCTCTTATCTCTCCAGGGGGCGCCTTTTCTCTGCGGGGGCGCATTTTGCTGTCAAGGGGTGCCTGTGCTAACCAGGGGGCGCATGTGATATCTAGGGGCGCCGTTTCTCTTCTTCGGAGGCGCCTCAGCTGTCCAGGAGGCGCCTACGCTTTTCAAGGGCGCCTATGCTATCCAGAAGGGCGCCTTTACTCAAGGGGGGCGCCTTTTGCTTTCCAGGGCGCAGTTTTGATGTCAAGGTGCGTCATTCATGTATGAAAATATCTTTTTCACAGAGGATCCTACCTCTTCAGGTAGGCGGTAATTAGGCTTGATTTTCTCTGACCGGCCGGGGGCGCCGGCTGAGGCCTGGGGGGCGCCTCCTGGACAAAGCCAAAACAAGTGGTGCAAAAGATACTTTTGCACCACTTGAAAAAAACGAGTGGTGCAACTGCACCACTTGCACCCTGGAATCCGCCGTCCCTGGCCTCGCTCGATCGTGGAGGCAGCTGACTCTAGAACCGCGATCAAAGTGACCCTGGCGAGAGCGGAGTGAAAAAGGACGCTGCACGTGCTGCGTCAAATTTCGCCGCGCTCATTATTTACTGCTGTGTGGTAGTGGTGCAGCGTTGGCGCCGTGTATGTTGTATAAGTGATAGTGGTATTTAGTGTTTTCATTCAATTATTTTGCATTTTAAACTGCGGTCGGAGTCCAGATGCCTATCAATAGGTGATTTTGCTGAGATAGAGTGACATATGATGAGATTTGCAGGTTTTTCTATTAGTCTTGACCCTGATGTTTTTATGAGAAAAATGATGTTGATGTGGTATTTTTACTTCAACTTCTCTGGAATAGAGACATACAAAGACGGATGCTAGCATCAATATTTACCAGGTAAGTCATACTTGGAGCAGTCACATTGTGTAGGCTCATCTCCAACCATTTTGTGTTCTTAATTTTTCGCAAATTGAAATAGTTAACTACATAGGGGAAAGTATGTGTATTGCGCACCCTTAAGGGAACTAACTCACTTGCTAGACGAATATCTCTTATTCAATGGTGCTACTGTGGATTAAATTACAAAATTTGATCATTTTTTGTTATTGAGAAAGCAATTCCTGGCCTGAAAATAGCATGTTCTAACAGTGAATTCCAATTTGAGTGAAACTATTCAAAGGGCACATTTTCCAAAGTGTGAGGATAATTGCGCCCGGGGAGGGTGCATTTAGATTTGATTGCGCCCTTCCCTCATGTCATGTTAAGTCAATGGCACAGCAGAAATAAGCATTAGTATAGGAGGAAATGGGGCTCGGCTACCTCCCAAGCTTTTCATCTGGAGGGCCTGGAAGGCATTTTTAATGTGGTATTCTTGCATTCAGAATGACTTGAAATAATGAAATTACACTCATATGTATAGGCCTTGGATTTGATTTTTCAACATACATTTGGATAGGGCGCATTTGACCAGGTCGCATTTATTTTTAGCATTTAAATCAGAGACGTCTGCCTTAAAAATTTACCGCCAGGGAAATTTATAATTTTTGCTTTCAGAATATGCAATGAATATCTGGCTTTGAAATTAAAGCTATCGATTTTGGAATGTTACAGCCATATTCTTATTTTTTGGGCTCATAAACCCGTGCGGATTTAAGGAAGTACTGAATTTATTTTGCTAGCTTATTAAAATACAATCTTATGTATGAATTCATTGAAACATTGGGAAAATGTATGGATTGAAGATGAGAACTGGATTTAGTTGCACAAAACAAACTGCCACTAGTACCTTTGTTATAAGGGGGTGCAGTTAGTTAGGGGGTGCAATACACACACTTTCCTGTAGATGTTGTACATTATGTCCTGGTGATAGTAAAAAACAAAAACTTGGTACCAGTGACAGTTGAATACCCAAATTTGAGGGGACACCATGGACTTTTCAACCCATTTCTTTCCAGTCAACACTGTGGGGTTAGTGTTGGAAATTAGAATGTCTGATTTTAGGCAGGCACCTTGCCCCTGTGCCTCCCGAAGTTCAATCGGCCTGCCAGTGCTTGGTACCAATATAAATTTGCACCATAGAAAGACATCCCTCAGCATCCCACCACTGTTCTGTATGGTACCTACTTCAGGGCAATTTTCCCAAACCAGACATCCCTGTCCGCACCAGTAACCCCAAGATTTTAAAATACTTGTGCCGGTATTGAAGATAATCCACACTGACAATATATTTTAAATTCCATATCAGGTAGCCTGTTCCTATCTCCAAAGATGTTATTTAAATATAATAATCACCAGAATCAGCCAGCATTTTCAATGCTCATTTACATCTTAATCCTGTGTCTCTCCTGCACCATAAACAAAACACTGGTAATTCCCAATTAGCCAGCTTTTGCTTCAATGTCAAATTAATACAGACTACCAGAGGTATAAGAAATGTTAATTTTTACAATTAGGTGAGCACTCACTGACAACTATGAATTGTGTCACTCAAATGTTTGCGGGATCCTGTGCTGTGGTTGTGCGCTACCATTGAGTGCTAGTGTCATGGTATGATATGGTATGATAGGTGGTAAATTTAATGGGAGAAAATTGTTTGTGGGGGAATGTGGTGTTAAATTCATTCTCAGCGCATAATATTATGTCAGATGATGGTTATTAGAAGGTGGTAAACAATTGCTCACTTGTAAAATAATACCTTAAAAGCTTTGCTAAAGAGTACCACATTTGTCCCATCATGTTTGCAAATTCAGGCAGCATGAGCTCTCAGATATGGGTTTTGAGGTGGCCTTGGTGAAGCCAGCTAGGCTGAGGCAGACAAAGGAGCATGTCAGTGTGATAGGCTAGGTGGGAACTAAGCTGTCAGTTTTCTGCACTGGAGGCTAGAATGTTTAGTTACTAGGCTTTTACTCACACATCTTGTGAGAGCAAGAGAGAGCAAGAGAGCGAGAGAGAGAGAGAGCGAGAGAGAGAGAGAGACCTCCCCGACTATATGACATATGGTACCATCATCACCTTCAAAGCAGAGAGGAAAGAAAACAAAGAGAAATGAGCAAAATGAAATGAAATTAAAATAAAAATTCCATGTAACAAATGCTAATTGAACAAATTGTGTTTCTCGCACTTGTCCTAATCACAATATTGTTTCATTGATCTATTTGCCTTCAGCGATAGTCTTGTAGCGCTCAAGTAGCGTTTATTTATACCTGTTCCATATCCATCCTTCATGCAGGTCTTGTCTCTTTTTTTACAGATTTGGAACAAAATCGACAGAATGGTGGATTGTCCGCCGAGTGTCCGCTCGGGCGAAGTTCAGACCACGTTCCAGAAGGTGCTGGCGAACACTGTCTCTGCCACTAGCTGTGATCGAGGTGAGCATATCGTTGATGTCAATTTGTGTATTGGGTTGGGGTATGGGGCGCAGGGTTACCAAGTTAACACGCGCCCCGCTGGGGGGTCGAAATTCGCCCCCCCTCCTGGTTTTCCCCACATAGCTCAAAAACGAAGGGACGCAGAACAACGAAAATTACAGTACCTTATCTCTGATTGATTTTACACATCTGACCAATTTTTTTAGCTAAGGTCATGTCAAGTCAAGGAGCTATTCAGGGTCGAGTGACCCGACCTCAAAACCTAAAATTACGAGTTTGAAGCAGCGCCCAGTGAACATTAGCAAACCGATCAGTTTGAAACTTCCACAATATGATAAGGCCATTGGGGTCTACCCAATCTGCTATCTTGGAATTTTGATATTGTTGACCTAAGGTGGAGTCACTTTTTTGGTCAGTCACCCCACTATAAGTCTATGGTGAAAAGTAGAATGGATTCGTTTTCAGTAAATACTGGATAGATAAAGCTGAAAATCCTCAAACCGTCTATTCTTATCAGGATATTGACCATAAAGTTTATTTTTGAGCATCTGACCTCTCAAAGGTCATATCAGGTCACGGGAGCAGAGAGGGATTGTTTTGCCAATAACTTCTCACTGAATTGAGATAAAACTCCCATTTTGCTTGCATTGTATTTATATTGTCACGGGGAGTCAATTGATATGCAGCATGGCCATACCAGGTCACTCTGTGACCCTGACCTAGGTCGAGGTCAGGTCATTTTGACTATTTGACCTAACTAAGTCATATTATATATCATTTGATTTGCCCCAAAGAGAGGAGTCCAATGATGCATAAATATTTTCTCTAGCTTCCCTGAGGAAAGATATAGAAAGGGAAACGTACATTGCTCTGTTGTAAGCCTATGGAGCCTTCTTTGACCTATGCTGACCTCAATATTGACCTGACATAAAAATTATTCCTATAATGTCTCGTCGTCTTGTCAGGAGCTTTCGAACGCCGCCCGTAATTTTCCTTTGCTTTCGTGGGGAACGAGATACGGAGGGGCGAAAAACGCCCCCAGCGGGGCGCGACATTCAAGGGACCCCAGCGGGGCGCGTGTTAATGGAGCGTGTGATTTGAGTGAGTGCCTTAGATACGCGAACTTTGAGCTTTTGGGAGTACCAGTGTCGGGAAGAAACTGATATCTCATATAGACTAGAGCAGGGAACTTGAGTAATGTGCAGCCTTTCATGATCTACTATTCCTTGCGCGGTGGTATATTATGTTTCTAAGTTGTGTTATATTTCTTTGCACTGGTGTGTCCGCCTCGCTCGTGATTAAAATTATCGCCCGGACGAATTCGGCAATGCATGGAAAGTTTCATATGAGAAAAAAATCCGTATGGAACTTTTCCGAAAAATCATAATTTTTTATCTATGGTGGAGTTTGACCCAGCTTGATAATTTTTTCCAACTGTATTTTGTTTCAAGAACTTCTGTTTTATTTCTTAACTTCAGTGTGAAACCTTGCTGGGTACACGCCAAACATCTGAAATGATTTGTATGGTGATGTGAACTTTGAATGGGGTTAATGAGGTCATGAAGAAGGCCATTCCGTTGTGGTTCCGGTAGAATATGCAACATGACCATACCAGGCCACCCTGTGACCCTGACATAGGTCAATGTCGTGATATTTTTACAATTTGAAATAAGGTACCATATTTTACATCATTTGATTCGCCACGATTAGAGGAATCGCTTGTTTAGAGCTATTAAATATTGAACGGGATTTTCGATATATTGGACCAGGTATCGTCAGACTTTTGCGTTTTGCAGCTCAATGTACCTCGTTGTATTGAGTTATAAGACATAACAAACATTTTGTATGTTTCCTTGTCACCCTGCAGTGGTTTCATCCACCCTGGTACCGTAACATTGGATGAATTGTCTTAACTGCCGGTGCTTCTTGTTAAGAATATCCCGCGATATTCGATTTTACGGTGCAAAAAAATAATTAAATGTTTTTGTATAAACAGGAAGATGTTACCGCGCGAGCCTTCTCGACAACACCTTTGCTTTACAAATTGAGTGATGCAATTACATTTCCGCAGAGACTGCAGTCATGGACATGGTGCGCCTCCTCCGCGCTGATCTGAATGACGTCATCCAAGGGAAAGCCGAACCTCAACACCAATATGGACCCAGCACCTGGAACGGCCAGATGTACGTCGATGGCAGGCTGTGATTGCTGTCCTGACAACGGATCCTGAGAAGGCATTCCTATGGGGCGCAGTTCTTCTGGTTTTCAATCAGTGGTGCGCGGGAAGTCTCAAACGCATCAGCGATTTCTTAGTGCCGGTTGTATTCAAGGACAAGGGTGACGCCGAGGGCTTTGTCCTGAAGAACAGGAAGGCGATCCATGCCATCCTGCGTGAGGGAATGGAAACTGCCAGTTCTGTGGAAGAACAGTGTTTAAAAGGGTTAGGGGGTAGGGTTAGGGTGTGGGTTTTATGCTTTGGTGCTTTCCATAAAACTGTATTGCTGACCTCATAAGGCTAAACTGGTGTGGGTGACTTCATCCAGGAGTGGAAATTTAAACCGACAGTACTGTATCTGCATTTGGAACGGCCGGATGTACGTGGAGGGACAGGCGGTGTTCGAGGGGTTCATACCACGGATCCCGAGCAGAAGCTTTTAAGAAGCTGTGATATGGTTCAAATTGAGTGAATACTTTGACGAGTAACTTGTTTTGTGCTACTTTTTATGTCCCTGCGTGACCGTCCCTTGCCATACGAGTGTGCCGTACGCGGCCGTTACCGGTATCTGAGCTGATCTCAGACCAACCACCCTCCGCCGGCGGCCGCGCATTCCCGCCGAGAGACGCCAATGACCCGCTGGAAGATGTGTATTTGGACGTTGTCTCGCTGCAATGGGTACGGCGTGTATTTCCGGCAAGTTGACATTGTGATAGGCTGTTGTAACGTGATCATAATGTGATTTTCGGTCGGCATTGGCCAGCCCCACTCGAAGTGCGCACTTACCCGGTAAGAATAATTCTGTTCAGGGGACTTACGATTCCGTCAAGGTCTGCCCAGCGATTACTTAGTGTGTAGTTCAGTTGCCCGGCCAGGATAACTATAGTTAACACGCGCACCGCTGGGGGGCGAAATCGCCCCCTCCTGGTTTTCCCCCAGATAACGCAAAAACGATGAAATGCAGAACAACGAAACTTACAGTGCCTTATCCCTGATTAATTTTACACATCTGACAAAATTTTTGAGTTAAGGTCATGTCAGGTCAAGGAGCTATTTAAGGTCAAGTGACCCGACCTCAAAACCTAAATTCAGGAGTTTGAAGCAGCGCCAAGGGAACATCAGCGAACCGATCAGTTTGAAACTTATACAATATGATGAGGTTATCAGAGTCTACAAATCTGCTATCTCGGAATTTTGATATTGTTGACCTAAGGTGGGGCCAATTTTTTGGTCACTACATTATAAGTCTAAAGGGAAAAATACAATTGGCTCGTTTGCAGTAAAAACTGGATAGATAAAACCGAAAATACTCAAACCATCTATTCTTACCACGATCATGACCATAAAGTTGAGTTTTTGGGCATCTGACCTCTCAAAGGTCATGTCAGGTCACGAGAACATAGATTGATTGTTTTGCCAATAATTTCTCACTGAATTGAGATAAAGCTCCCATTTTGCTTTCATTGTTCTTGTATTGTCACGGGGAGTCGATTGATATGCAACATGACCATACCACGTCACTCTGTGACCTTGACCTAGCTCGAGTCCAGGTCATTTTTACTATTTGACCTAGGAAGGTCATATTATACATCATTCGATTTGCCGCCAGGAGAGGAATCCAGCGATGCATAAAGATTTGCTCTATCTCCCCTGAGGGCAGATCTAGAGAGAAACGTACACTACTCTGTTGTAAGCTTATGGAACCTTCTTTGACCTTTGCTCACCTCAATATTGACCTGACATAAAAATTCTTCGTATACAATCTCTTCGTCTTGTCAAGAGCTTTGGAACGCCGTCCGTAATTTTCCTTTAGTTTTCGTGGGAAATAAGATACGGAGGGGGGGCGAAAAACACCCCCCAGCGATCTAGAGAGAGAAACGTACACTGCTCTTTTGTAAGCTTATGGAACCCTCTTTGACCTATGCTGACCTCAATATTGACCTGACATAAAAATTCTTCGTATACAATCTCTTCGTCTTGTCAAGAGCTTTCGAACGCCGCCCGTAAGTTTCCTTTAGCTTTCGTGGGACATTAGATACGGAGGGGGGCGAAAAACTCCCCCCCAGCGGGGTGCGTCATGCCAGGGACCCCAGCGGTGCGCGTGTTAAGTTTGCTTGGATTATTGTATGTTTCGTAAATTAGTCGAAATTGTTTGCCTGACGGTAATAAAACGTTACAAGCTTGTGTGTTCTTTTGCTGCTAGTTCTCGAAGCGATTTATTTAGGTTATCCTTTCCAGGGCATTTTGTACGACCCTCCTATAAAGGGTCACCTGACCCTGTTTTGGAGGGTCACATCATGTACGTAAATGAAGGGTCAACTGACCCCGAATCGGCGGGTTCCATGGTTATTTGGCGAGTCAAGTGGCCCGTCTTTAAAGAGTCATGTGACCCCCTTAGTCCTGGTGACTCTCCTCTGCGGTGTCGATGAACACCGAAAAAGATACGACATTTTTACAGGGTCACATTACGCCGCTCCGGGGAGTAAACTCTTCTTTCCGGAGTCAAAATTTTTCTCAGTGTGCTCCCATTTTTAGGGCCCGCTTAGGGCCTGGCGCTCCACCTTTTTTCATTCAATGAACGTTAAACCTCTCGAAGCTGAAAAAAATTAGATGCAGTGACGAATCCAATGTTTTTCAAGGCGTTAGCGATAGGAGTGGATCCAAGAAAAGGGGAGGGCTGAGCCTATCCACTGTACAGAAAAGGCATCCGGAGGGATCAAAGAAAGACTCCTCCGGGTGGCCGATAATCGTTCTAAATGTTGATTTGAGGAACTTTACCACGATTCAAATGAGGAGGTCGGGACTCCTAATAATATAACTGGGGACCACTTGAGTTTATGTCAGAGGCCCCAAGAGTCAGTTTTATCCCCAGTGTTGATTACGCAAGCCCCCAGATTTGGCCCCGGGGCCCCAATTGTTATTCTTAGGGGTCCCAATTGTTGATCTCTCGGAGGGGCATAGTTGACTTCAGTGCCCTCAAGAGATTGTTCTCGGCAACCCTACAGTCAGGCGCAGATTCAGGGAGGCAGTGGGGGGCGATCGCCTCCTTGGGTTGAGCCTAAGCTTCGCAAAGGACTCGCCGCAGCCCCACCCCTAGTGATGTCTGATGGGCATTCCAGGGAGCCCAAACACGACCCGAAAGTTAGTTTAGGGGTCACAAGAGTTGGTCTCGGTGGCCCCAGGAGTTGGTCCTGGGGGTTCAAGTCCCCCCTCCAGCGCTTTGGGGGGGGCATGGCCGGAATGCCCCTCCCCTGCATCCGCCAATGCCTATGCTAACATAAGAGTCAAGAGCCGACACAGATACTATTAGCGACATCTTTTTTCTCGGAGGGACCTACCAAGAAAGTCTATAGATGTAGTTTCGAAACAGAAGTTTTGCCGCTTTTATATAGATGGCAGCAAAATCTTGTGGAGTGTTTCCAGGGAAAATGATATCCCACCCCCAATTAATTCTATTTTTGTTCAGCTAATTAAAAATTAATGTGTTTTTCAATAAATCTGGAATCATTGAACCATCCCCAAACCAAACCATCGGACCAGATCCAGTATTTGATGACCTATTTAAAATCATCTTGATTTCTAGCTAACAGCAGAACAAAATATGTAAATACGCCCCGTCTCAATCAGAAAATTCCAGTGCCACAATTGCGCAGGAAGCTTCCTAAGTTGAAGTAGAGATTAGATCAAGGCGAAAGAGATTTCGTTTAAGTGGTGGTTACCTATATTATCTTGGCTTTCTCAAGGGATGAATTTATCCTATCTAATCAGTTTCAACACTGCGAGTAAGTCCGGAGCGGGATTGGAGATACTGCCTCCCCCTCCCGGCTAGAAATCCGTGGCTACGCTCCATATTTTTAACATTGGAAAAAGAGACTCCACCTTCCACTTTGGACTGTCCAGGCAATTTACCAAAATGTTTGTGTGGACTTCGGCACCCTTACTGCAATAAATCCAGGAATAGGATTCATATTTAATGGCGGATCCATGGGAAAATTTCGAGGCGGGAGAGGCAAAAGTTGATGAAAACGAGCAAAAAGTTGTTGAATAGCATAGACCAAAATCAACCGAAAGTAAATAAGATGATGCTATAAGAAATGGTAAAATGTCTAGGTAGGTAGGTACGTACTTCTCCATCCCCGCCTACTCAAAACTTTACGGCAACACCATTCAGAAAATAGGGTAAAAGAGCAATAACCAGACCAAGAGAACGGTAAATGAATTAAGCAGAAGTAATTTTCCCAACCCGATTGAAGAAAATAATTGTCAAATAAATGATAATAAAGAAGATAAATTTAATTAACTATGCCCCTACCCAGGGGGCGGACATGAGATACTTCTCTAGAATTCTGGGGGTTTTGAAGGTTCCACTTCTGGTTCAACAGTTTTTTGGCAGCAAAATTTAACATGTAATTCCAACGGGACGGTTTGCAGGGGTTTGGGGCACGGGCCAGTGGGAAAATGTAAGTGGTGCTTAAGGGTATATTTTTTATTTTTGGTATGTAAAATTGATCAGGCTATCTTTTGGGTGCAACTTTTTGTCTCTAAAGCGCTTTTATAACAAGGAAAATCCACAATGAACTTTATGCTAATTCCTTCAGAATTCTGTTTCAAACGTTTCAATTACCCAATCAAAACGCTCCATTCTACCTTATGCTAGCAAATTAGAGCTATCTTGAACAAAACCCTTCAAAATACTGCCATATCCTCAACGTGCTGCCAAATCAGGCAGTCAGCTGGCTGTCATGTCCGAACCGTATCTATTGACCCCGGTCACGCTCACCAGAGGCGCTAGTGTGCCATCCAAGATGGCCGCGAAAGAGGGACTCCGAAAGGTAAACAACGTTAGTGGGCCCGGGAATAGCATGGTAAACGGTGAATTATACGTGTTTTATGCCTGGTATGTGGCAGTGGCTTATAACCAGCCGCTGCGGAAGGCAGTGAGGAGTCCAAATTCGAGGAGTTTTTGGTCCCAAGGAGCAAAGCTTGTAGTCAGGATCAGGTTAAAGTTTGCTGCACCCCCACTTTTTTGCCGGTGGCGACGCTTATGTTTGGAAACGCATTTTTCATCGTACATTCAAACTGGAATTTCAAACAGCTTGAAACGAATAAATGCGTATATCTACCGAATTATTTCAATATGTCAGTTTCCCGGGCTAAAAATGAATGCAGCCATAGGCGGATCCAAGGGGACAGCAAAGTGGGCATGTGCCCTATAGGCAGATCCAGGGGCAAAGGGAGTATGCGCCCCCCGCCATTGACCCTCGGCGCCCCCTGAAATGGCCACGCCCCCTGAAATTTCGCTTCTCACCCCCCCCCACCCCAGGATGCGAAAGTCGGCTCCCACCGATAGGGTTTTGCTCCCATTCGATAGGGTTTCTCGGTCAAAAATGGCGCCTCGCCCCCCGGGAAGGTGCCCCCGATCGGCAATCTTGGATCCGCCTTTGATGACGGCCCAAGGATAAAGGCCTACTCCTGCTAGAAGCAGGCTCAAGGGAGTGGAAGGAGGCATAAGCGGAACTGGAGATTGCCCCACAGCCAGTCTGCAAAGTATGGCAGCAGGCCAGACGAGTCGCACCAGCCATCTAAAATTCTCGCACCACCATCCTCCAAAAATTTGCACCAATATGCCACATACCAGGGAAAAAATGCACCCATTCCTACCCCTGCAATGCAATGCTACCTCAATCATTATTCAGTTAATTAAGGGCTTTTTATAGGGCCCCTCCTGTGTCTTAATAGCCATTCAGCCATTATTTGTTTATTTTAAGTGTCACTAACCTCGCAAATTCGCACCAGGTTGATAAAATTCACACCACTCGGTCCTGTCTCCAAGGGCACTCGCACCGACGAGATCTCGTCGAAAATGCCATTCTTTGTACACTGGCCTCACAGCCGCTTACCAGGTGGATGTGAATGGAAGTCAGATGGCTGAAAAGTTCTGCAACAGACAGCAGCATTTGAGCCTATCTTCTTCCGAATTCTCAGTTTCAACTTCCACTGCTTGGACAGCACCTTATTCTGAGGAAACTTGTGAAAGCTGAGACTTCGACAGTTTCTTCGGAAGGATACACACTGAGGAACGCAGCAGTTCTGATTGGATCTAATGGTGATCCGTCTCTTCTCCATTTTCTTTGAACTTTCCAAGATTATAACAAACAAGAAAATAACGCCAGTCTTCAATATTCACGTCCACCCAACGTCACGTATAACCACGCTCTTTCACGAGTTTACCACGACTGAAAATCCGTTACTATAGGAACCGTGTAGAAACCAAGGTTTGTTTACAGATGCGCCGGATATGAAGCAGCCACGCCAGACGGGAGTCCCTCTCCTGGCGTTTCCCAAAATATCCGCGAGGTGCCAACACTTTCGATGACCGAGGCCAATAGGAACCGTGCCCCTACCCATAGTTGATTACCTACGTAGTAAATACTACGGAGTATTTACTCTGCGGCGTTTATGAAATTCACCAACCAATCAGAGCGCGAGTTCGGGTGAGCTACGTATTATTAACACGCGCATTGACGGGGGTCTGAGCCACCTTCGCATTGACGGGGGGGGCGGGTACCGGCCCCCCTAAGATCTCGAGAACCACGGTAGGTAGCGAAAAACGGTAAACAGCGTTGGGCTGCCCATCCACTTTTCTATCGAAAACATTTGAACCATTTTTTTGTCAGGTCACATTTAAGGTCACGAGAGGTCAAAACATGCCCGTCATAGAGATAACATGTAAAATTCAGTTTTTCGGGCATTACATCTGAAGAAGTAAAGATAGAGCAAAACGACTTGAACTATATGAATCCTCTTAGCAAGCCGAATCGAATGATATATAATTTGACCTTGCTAGGTCAAATCCAGGATTTGACCTGACCTTAGGTCAGGTCAGGGTCAAATTATATAAAATGCATATCATTAGAACTGCAAAGCCCAGGCGAGTCTAATGCAGCTAAAATAAATGCTCTATCACCATCCGTTACTGAGTTATTCCGTAAAAAACATTTTTTTCCATGTATTTCCAATGGAGAGGTCATGCCTCGTACCCAGTGACCCAAAATAGGTTTTGCGCTAGGGTGTGGAGTGGAAAATTCAGCTCGGAATGTATGGCGAGTGAGTGAAAAATTCCCCTCAAAATGTATGGCGGAGTAAAAAATTTCCAATTTGGGTACTCAGGTGGTAAACTCTCAGAGCCCTTGTTTGAACTGAAGGATGGATATTTCCTTTTATTTTCTCAAAGTAAATATTTTTAAATCATCCCCAAACAGCATTGTTTGACCATTCCCATGTGAAAAATTTGGGTTAAGCAGGTAAATCTCTACCAGCTGAAACCTCCTGATGCAGTCTCCAATTTTTTTTAAGGAGTTGGTGAATTTCCACAAATAAAAAACTTTTAGGGGGCCTCTGAGACCAACCTTCGGGGGAAAGAACTCTGGGAGCCACCAAGAGTGTTCGGGGGGCTTCCCTAGACCAACTCTGGTGCCCCTCCTCTCCTCTCCCACACGACCAGCTTTAAAGGGCCCCTGAGACGAAATATCGGGGCCCCTTAGACCAACTCTGCAGACGGGTCTCCGAGATCGGCAGGTGGTAAAAAATGAAAAGGGATTTTTTTCATGCAATACCTAGTTCCAAAATCAATTATCTAAGCATACACTGTATAGTTTTCCTGTCCGCGACAACGTCCCTCCTATACCTATACCTATAGCTATCGGGATTTTGGAGGCCAGTCCTGACCTCAATCACTGCACCTCGCATACACCTATGCTAGGGTCCAGCAGAGCCTTGGTTTACACTTAACTAACCCAGACGAAACTACAAACTTTCTATCATGGCAATAAACTCTTCCAGACTCTTGCCAAAAGTTTCTTTTCTTTACCTGTCAATTCCCTTACTTCTCTTCACATATATACTCACCTTCATATGAGTATGCTGCTTTCTATCAATATCGAAGCTACTACTGCCTCCTTTCTGTTGTTTCTTCCTTTCGTCTACAATCAGCCAGGCGCGGCGGGTTGCGACAGCGTCGGAGCAACTACTAATTTAAATTTCTGATCGCAATCCTCTTACCGGTCGCATGAGCAACATAATTTGCATTTCAAAAATTGCTCTAAATTAATTTTCTAAATCCTTATAGACTAGAAAATTATACAACTAAAAGCACACCAAGAGGAAGACTAACAATGTTTTGTCAATAACGAATACGAAACCAGCCTTTCAAAAAGCCTAAAGATGCCGCTTTTATTTACTAGATGTAAAGACAGCGATTTGGTAAGTCCACGCCGTAGACCAGCCATACAAAACAGTGACGATGTTTGAAGGGTAACTGGATGCATTCTTGTTGCCCAAAAAATCATTTAATGAAAATGTAGAGTTTCAATGTATTCAAGTACCGGACACTTTCAGTTGAACTTAAATATCAGCGTATTTATGCCTAGGGTGTCGTAGGGTGTCGTGAGTGGATTTGGGTGTCACAGGGCGTGGACGCAGCAATGAAGGGCTGATATGGATAAAAATTATTTTCTTTGAAATGAATGGTCAATTTTCTACCATACAATGTCAAAAAATATGCTGCTTAGCATACAAATTTCAAGATAATTGCTTTTAACAACAAGATGACCAAAAATGGTTTTTCACTATTCTCGGTACCAGAAATACAAAAACAACTTTTCAAGGACGTAAGCCTAGAAGTCATGTGCACAGATAAACTGCTTTCCAGAAATGTATCTTTCAAAGCGGTCAGCTCACTTTTTTGGCAGCACAAGGCTAGGGTGTCTAATTTTCCACTCACCAATTTTGTGAGTGGTGAAATTTAGTGGCGGTGTTCACCTATTGGAACTTTCTCCGGTGGGGCGGGGGGCACTGAGCGTCTTGCCCGCGCCAGAATTTCGATTCAGTTGTTCCACTGAAATCGGTGGATATAAGGATGCCAGGTATAATTGGCTAGAAAAATAGAAATCGCCAGATTTTCTTGCAGAAAAGCCAAAGGAGCGAATAAGAGCCGAGTTAATCCGGCGATCTTTTAGTCGATTCTGCAGCTCTCTTTTTCCAGTGGACGTTGGTAGAGGAGGCAATGGAACTGGCCTTTGTAGTAAGTATTGTTGAGAGTAAAATTAAATAGTAGTAAATATTGTTGGAAGTGAGAGGAAAATTCAGCAAAAAAAATATATAAAAGTGATTGGAAAATTTTGCTTGACTGGGTGTCGTTCTGCACCCAGCACCCCAGGTTTTGGGACACTGCTCGTACCTGACCTTAGGTCATCGATATCAAAAATACCGGAACATATGTTAGAGAACTTGGTGGGGCCATTATGTGATATGAGTTTCAATCGGATAAGTTCACCCTGCTCCGACTTATGCTATCTTAAACTTTTTTTGAGGTCGGGTCACTTGACCTGTACTGGTGACCTGACCTGCGATGACCTAACCTTAAAATTTTCACAGAAGTTGTAAAAATGATGAGGGAAAAGGTATACCAAGTACGGCGGCGCTACGCGCCGCCGTTTTTCTCCTATCTCCGAAAAACCCGAGGGGGGGCGGGTACCCGCCCCCGTCAATGCGCGTGTTAACTAACGTAGTAAGTACTGAGGACCCGTATTTACTGAGCAGCGTTTTATGAAATTGGTGCTTAGTAAATACTAGCTAGCTACGTAGTATTTACTCGTTAGAGCGTTTATGAAATTGGTCTCTGCTGGTGGATATAACTAATCTTGCATATTTGAATTCCAGAAAACGTATACCAGTGAGCTCGTGATTTAATTTTGAAAAAGTGACTTTCGCTAGTACAACCCTGAAAACCACATTTTTGTCTGATGTTGATTTGAGACCTCGTGATTCCGTCCAGACACACTCCTCTCCTCTTCTTTTGGGCAGGGAAACCCAGACGAGTTCCATTCCGGTTTAGGCGACAATATACCTGCTTTGCCTCCGATGTTGGTTGCGGTGGTTGACCTTGAGACGCCGCATCAGACCACTCCTGGTCCCGACCCTGAACACTCTGGACGTTTAGAGGTGACGCGCTGTCGCGGCGTTTCTCTCTAAAGCATTTTCCTGTTTTTGGAACATTAGGAACACACAATCTGCAATTAAATGCCACTGAGGGAGGACCTTCTGTATCTGGCTCGCCTGGCGAGGCCCTTAGAATTGATCCTTCCGTTGGCCATCCCAGTGCTCCACGGGTGTCTGGCTCCGCACTCCAGGGCGAAAAAAACCCAGGTAAATCCCCGGCATTCTAAGACGGCGTCGTGGATGGCCCTGGGTCTGAGGCCTTGGGTGTCTCAACTAAGAGGAGCAAAATATGGGGTAACTGGAACCCAGGTACAAGGTGCAGTCAAAAAGTAAGTTCCGGAGAGCCATTACTTTTAACACACGAGGTAAGTGCACGTTTTTTATTATATATGTAGGCTTATATTTTATTTTTCAACACATGTCTTATTTTCAGTTGTAGGCCTTTTAGTTTGGTCACTATCGAAACTTCATGCGGTGGATTTTTAGAGACTGGCCCAAAATGGCTGAAGTCACCAAAATCGAGCAACGTTCCATCATGAAATTGTTGACGCTGCAGGGCAAATCGACCTTGAAAGTTCATCTAGAACTTGGGAAAGTGTTCAAGAATCAGGCTTTCTCGGATAATGCAGTACGCAGGTGAGAGAGTTTAAGCAGGGTCGCAACACGGTGACCGACAAAGCACGTGCTGGAAGGCCCACCACGGCGTGCAACAGTGACCATATCGCGACCGCAGAAAATCTGGTAATGACAGGCAGACGTAGAACCATCGACGGTATCACTGAAACCTTGGGAATTAGTCGTGCAATGGTATCGAGCATCACTTTCGATAAGCTGAAGATGTCCAAAGATTGTTCCAGATGGGTCCCGCGATGTCTCACGGACGGCCAGAAAACTGTCTAACAGACCATCGCTAAAAATTGTCTGGATAGATGCCTACGAGGAGACGAGAGCTTCCTTTCTGAGGAAGAAAGTAACAGAAGACAAGGGCTGGTTCCCACTCTTTAACCTAGACACCAAAAGGCAATCACTCCAGTGAAGTATGCCAGCTCTCCGCCCCCCAAAACGCTGCGCGTGCACTACCAGTATACCAGTCCACCAGTATGGAAGACAAGATAGTGAATAAAGCTTCGCCATGGTCATAGGAGGACTGGTTCGCTGCTGGGAGCGCTGTGTGCAAAAGCGGGGAGGTTATTTTGAAGAATGAGTTGTCAATAGTTTCGATGGCACAATAAATGCTTGCGCTATAAAGTTCCGGAATTTACTTTTGGGCTGCACTGGTACATCTACACAAACTGGCAATCGTTAAATAATGAAATGAAATGATATATATATATATATATATATATATATATATATATATATATATATATTGCCCAGTCCAATGTCTTGTCATCGTTTCCCTTTCAATTGTTTCTGTACTGATCTCTATTAGTCAATTAAGGTAACTTAATAATTTTAAGTGTTTAGGAGATAATACTTTGCGTTTATTTTTAATTGCCGCTTTTCTGTCCCTAGTATCTTCTACTAAGTCTTCACCCAACTTTTGGTGCCTTGGTAACAATTTTCAGGGAAACTGCTAAAGGGATCACAAATTAATTGGGCCATGGGTGATATTTCTATACAGTTTCATTGTTCAAAATTGTGCTATCAAATATATGCAAAAACAGGCAAATGACGCGTTCGTGACGTCACATATTGACCACTTTAAGAAAGCTACCATATCTGATGGTGAAACTCCTTCATAAACTATTCATATCTCATCTGAATTATTCGCTTAGCTCAATTATTTGCTTCTCATGTATTGTAAATATGAGTTATGGTGAATGAAACACTCACATACGTTAAATGAATTCGAGTAGCGTGCTAAAGATAATTGCGCGCGTGACGTTATGAGTTAGCTAAATCTTAAATAATACAATGCAAACCATAATCATCATAGACTCTTCGCAAATACATGCTGGCTGCACTGAGTGCTTAAATAAGCTATTGATTTGATGTCAATTTCTTGCTTGATATCATTGCAATGACTCAGTTTTCGACCTGGATCTATTTAAGCAAATAGCTGGATGCATTTTAGCAAAGTGCCGCTGAATCCCCAGAACGCAGTGCTGTAAACAACTGTAAAACATGGATAGGTGTAACGAACAGGACGAGACTTTCCATGAAAGAAACCATCTTTAGATTCCTTTGGACCGAAAAGTGTCTGTTGCGGTTGAAATTTTGTGGTATAAAAAGACCGAAAACTTAATCTAGAGTTTACAATAACATTTTGCAGGCGAAATTTTTAAACCATGGACAAAAAAGAAGATACAACTGACGCCTAAACTGTCAACAAAGCCCAAACTTAATAACAGCGCGTACCTTTATCATCTCTGTGAGTATTACAGTTTATTGACGTTATTATTAAAGTCAAATTAAAAAAGGAAGATAAATTATCGTATGGTTAAGTAAGGATATCAGCTGCGATATATATGCTTTTCATACAGTATATGAATCAGAGGAAGTTCCAGCATAGACGGATCTATAATTTCCGATCTGATCCGATTCCCGATTCGTAGTAAGTAGCAATACAATTTTAAGTTACACCTCACCGCCGGGCTTCTTATTCCCCAAAGTGACACGACAGCGCTGGCAAATTGACCTCGGTACCAGCTGACAGTAAAGTGTACCAGATTTGGTGGAATAAAAAGGAGCGACAATTTACGTACGTAACGCCGCTTTTCTACGGCTGTTGTGAAGTTGAGCCATGAACACTTGACACGTTTTTTTGTCCAAAATTGTCAAGACCTTAGTCGTCATGCCGTGGCTGACTCACACGTTCCTCTGCCAGGATTCCAGGTATAAGAAGGGCTGCCTCACCGCAGTGGAAAGTCACCACAGGTGACAAGTTGTAAATCAGAAAACCCGGTACTCAATATATCTTTTGTCTTGGAACTCGAGATTTCCGTAGAAAAAAGCTAAAACCTAATGGCAATGTACCCCTCATCGGAGAATGCCCTGATTGAGCAGTCGCACCCGTGCGTAATTGCGCAACTCGCCATATTTCCCATCCCGCTGGTGTGAACCTCACAATAATATTTTCATCACAATTGGCAGTGCTAGATTTAGCTGGCATGGTGTTTTCCTGCACGGAGTTGAGTGATGTATTTTTGTCAATTGTTAAGAAAAATTATATTAGTTTCCTTAAGATATTTGGTATGAATAGATCGTGTGTTCCTGCTCCTCATTTTCTAGGGACCCCGGCGTGAGGACTTTTACCGTATTTATGGAACATTTCCCTTTCTCTTGTGCCATTCACGCTGTTTTTATAGTGTTATGTATCTGTACAGCCATTTTTGGATCCAATGAGCACAAGTCCTATTTGCGCCCCCCGGCGGCCGCCCTGAATGCGCCAGGCTGGCGCATTGCGGAGCAATTATTGATGCATTACGATCAAGCGGCGTTGTTACGCTCACGCTTGAGCTTATGTATGTGAGCGCACATTAAAATACAAAGACCCGAATAAACATTACTTTGAAAATTCCTAGAACGAGGGAAGATATTTGGCAAAAGACAGTAGGATGATAATACAGCTCCAATAAGATAAAATCCATGGGAGAACAATCAGCCCAGGTACCATCAGGACCATTTACAACATCAGATATCTACAAAAACATAATTGGGACATAAATCAAAGACCGTACGACAAGAGACACACATAAATTCCAACAATACGCGTTTACCTGCATAACATCGTAGCGAAATAACACGGACGCAATTGGGACCATATTGTGGTGCTTTTAGGTAGACTAGACTAGACAAGACATGTGGGGCAGTCCTCAACAGATTGACCAGAATTTATTAAAACAAAACCCTCATGTCACCGATTTTTTATGAATTTTTATGAGGGCTTAACTGGCAGTCACCTGTGGTAACTTTCCACTGCGGTGAGGCAGCCCTTCTTATACCTGGAATCCTGGCAGAGGAACGTGTGAGTCAGCCACGGCATGACGACCAAGTTCTTGAAAATTTTGGACAAAAAAACGTGTCAAGTGTTCATGGCTCAACTTCACAACAGCCGTAGAAAAGCGGCGTTACGTACGTAAATTGTCGCTCCTTTTTATTCCACCAAATCTGGTACACTTTACTGTCAGCTGGTACCGAGGTCAATTTGCCGGCGCTGTCGTGTCACTTTGGGGAATAAGAAGCCCGGCGGTGAGGTGTAACTTAAAATTGTATTGCTACTTACTACGAATCGGGAATCGGATCAGATCGGAAATTATAGATCCGTCTATGCTGGAACTTCCTCTGATTCATAGACTGTATGAAAAGCATATACATCGCAGCTGATATCCTTACTTAACCATACGATAATTTATCTTCCTTTTTTAATTTGGCTTTAATAATAACGTCAATAAACTGTAATTGTGGTGCTTTTTTACCTTATTGCGCCTTTTGTAGCCTTCCGGGGAAAATATTGTTATAAATTGTACAGGTCGCGCAGCCACCTATAAAGGACGAAAACTTGCGGAGAAATTATATTTTATGACTTCTACAAAAAACCAGCATTGTAGGTCGCACACTCCCTTAGCAATTTAGTGTTTTCCTTCAGGTGGCTCAATATGGGCACTCTCCCTAACCTTAGCAGCAGGCCACAGTTGTCATGGCTGTTGGTGTGACGACATATGCTGACGTCATGATGAACATCAGCCAATTGAAGCACTTGAAGCTTTTTGAGTATGGTCGTGGTTGCCAGATCATGACATCATCCACAGGCAGATATTTATTTCTTTTCCTAGAGGATTATTTTAAAAATCAAAATATTAAGCTTATTGTATATTTTTTCAGAGAAATAATGAGTGGTTGCATTATTTTCGGCTAAAAGTATGTCTAATTACACTAAATTCTAGGATTCGACCAAGGTGCCACATTCCCTTTAAAGTTCATAAATGTTGCGTGTTCTGTGCATTGCAAGGAGAACCTCCGCAATATTGAAATGCCTATGGTCAATATGTGACGTCACTATGTGGATTCACTGCACGGCCCCAAAGTGTCGGTACCTTCTATATAGGGCCTTGAATAAGGCCGCTTACGCTGGAGCTGCTGTTTTTCAGCCACCTTGAAGATACCTGGAGGAAGGAGTTCCAGCACTGCCTATTGGGGGAGAATTGATACAGCGCATAGATAGGCTGTTGTTTGGATTTAGAAGCACGTCATTAATTATGCCAATCGCTGATATGCTTGATTTGTGCTCCGTTACTTGTCATGAAATTTACCTGATATATTGTCTGGAAACGTTTCTTCTTGTACAGGTCCGTTCAACATCCCACTGCTGGGCAGCTGGGAGATGATCAAGCTCAACCTGGCAAACGGCGACATGTCGGAGATGTTTGCCCGGCTGGGAGCTGTCTACGGGCCCGTAGTCTTTCTGAGAATCGGCATGGACGCTCCCCTGATTGCTATTCGTAGTCACGACGTCAATAAGGTGTGTATGCACATAGGTGTCTATTCATGCATGATCAGAAGCCGGATGAAGGGAGATGAGAAGATGAAATAAAGATACAGAGGTGAAAGGGAGAAAGAGAGAGAGAGGGAGAGAGGGGGAGAGGGAGAGGGAGAGAGAGAGAGGGAGAGGAAAGCATCATATCCTGACCTAAACTAAACACATTTTCTTCAATGTCTCCAAATTTTGTATTTGAACACTAAATCACTTTCTAACATGCTGTTCAAATATGCATTATCAGGGACAAGTCTCCCCTCAAAGCGATAGATGTCTGAGGTATCTACGAGACCTCAAACAGAAGCTTAGACTTTGAACTTGATTATGGTGAGCGTCCTAATATGCATACTTTAAAGATATTCAAATTTATCTGGCCGGTATTTGCTGGAAAAAGGTGCCCTTTCTACTTTCTGCATAGCCTGATGGGGTTCTTTTTTTGGTTGCCAAAAATATTGACTTCCTATATTAACCACCTCTACCTAAAACCTATATACCTCTATTGACTAATATTTATCAACAACATGGAAGTTTTGAAAACACATATTTTTATACCATAATAATATCGTCACATCTGATCAGGTTGGGAATGAGGTATTGGTAGATGTCTCTTTGGCAGACGCCACTGCTTACTCTACATTATGGGTTTTGAAGTCGGGCCACTTACATAAATAGTGCCTTGATCTGACATGACCTGACCTAAAAAATCGTTAATATGCATGGAACTAATCTGGCACTCTAGTTAGCATTTTTTGTTTTCTCATTTTCACGTTATTGAGGACAAACCAGAAGAGGGTGAATTTGGCCCACCCCCAGTGGAGTGCAAGTTCAGTCTTTGCCTAGGTGACAGTGGCTACTGAGTTCCCCGTTTACTCTGATGGTGATACTGAGACTTAGCCCGGCTCAAATATAGCAGAAAAAATGTTGGAATAATTTTCAATTTTATGGGTGCATTTCAAATTTATGAGAAACTCTCCTTCACCACTAAATGGTAGCAACTCAACGTGGTTGGCAGTATCGCTTTTTCACATTCAGGTATTTGAAGCATTCATGAATTGTTCGAATTTTTCAGGAAGCCTCCAAAAACATGGTGCTCAATGGCATGGACCAGACCTTCCTCTACAAGGTGTGCAACAACTTCGAAAACCTTGGCATTTCCTTCAGCGACGGCGACAGCAGAGCGATGAACAGGAATCTTCTTAAACGAGCACTGCACAAGTACACATACCAGAAGAATTATCTTGAGGTGATGGCAAATCATGAATGCAGCCTGGCTGTGGATATGATTCGGGCTAAGAAGGGAAAAACATTTGACGTCAGAAATGCTATGACTCTTTCAACTAATACCTCATTCCAGATCATATTGGGGAAAAGGTTCGCATCAGATGATGATCAGTTTCGAGAATTGAGGCACCAAATGGATGACCTTACTCGGAGGATCGGACATTTTCAAACGTTCCTGGATTTCCTCCCGTGGCTCAAAAACTGGAGCTCCGATTTTAGGAGCTTGAACGGAACAATGCAAAGCATATACAAATTCATTGAACCCATAATAGCGGAGCACCAGGCAAACTTCGACCCGATCAAGGACGAACCACGCAACCTGATAGAAGAATACCTCGCTGAGCTGACCAGTGGGCACCACGGCGCCAGATCCCTCAAAGATCTACCGGTTTTCATCAAGGACGTCATTGTGGGTGCGAGTGAGGGACCCGCGATTATGCTGATCTGGATCCTGATGCTGTTGGCGAAGCACCCGAAGGTGCAGGCTCTGGTACATTCGGAGCTGGATGGACAGCTGACAGACGGACGTGCGCCTCGACTGTCCGACGAGGCGGAGTGCGTCTATACCCGAGCCGTCATCGACGAGACAGCGCGCTTCGTCACGTTAACTCCCTTCAACCGGCACTTCTCGACCCGGGCCGGCGCCACCACCCTTCACGGCTACCACATCCCCGCCAACAGCGTCGTTCTGGTGGACCAGCGTGCGATGCATCATGATCCAGAGGTCTGGGGAGACCCTGAGGAGTTCCGTCCAGAGCGCTTTCTGACCGAAGGTGGTGAGAATCTCGCCCGGAGGGTCTATGGATTCGGTTACGGTATACGTCAATGTCCAGGCGAGAAGTGGGCCCGTTCTCTCGTTTTTATATTTTTGGCTGGTGTTCTGCAGAAGTTCAGACTTCACCTCCCCGAAGGAACGGGTCTTGAAGGTGATGGCGTGAAGGGTGTGGGTAACTGGGCTAAGCAAACACATGTCATTGCTGAGGAGCGAGAGTGAGCTCAGTGATTGCTCGCGGATGTCAGTGTTTTATCTTCTTGGAGCTAACTACTCGCCCTGTAGACAAGCTGCTGTTAGAAGTACGGTTGGTGGTAGAACATAATTTGTGGGCATCAACACTCGCCCCATCACCCCAGAAGGGGAGGGGTTCGAGCATCGCCCTTGATCTTGGCTCATATGCAGGGCGGAGAAAACGCGAACGGTGGTAGATAACTCGTGAGAACTGATGAAGAGACTGTATCGGTAAATTTTGGCCTGGGTGAATATTGAGCTCAAATAGATTAAAGAATGTGACAGATTAGACAATATTTTGGGCCCTAGCGCTTGACAGGGCCGAGTTAGAATTAATTTTTTCGGTGTCACCCAATTTCCTACATTATGTCAAATCGAATGATGTATCACATGATCATACTCCGGTCTGCGACCTGGGCTAACACCCCACCGGCACAGGAGAGCCGCATGACAATGTTCGGAAAGCAAACCATATTTCGTTCTTAATGTATCTCTTCATAAGCCTGTAAGTCAGTTTTATCATTCTTTTCTTTGAAATGACTAATAAAGATTAATTTCTCACCCCCGAGCTTCGAACCAGGCCTCCCTGATCAATAGGCAGGGCCTCTAACCACTAGACCACCGCGCAAAAATACCAATTCTCCCACTAGCTGAACACCTGTGACCCGTCAGGAGGTCACTGGCCGGTACCACTCAGCCGAATATGCCGGGACGCTGGCGCCGGGTGCTGTGTTTGTCCCGAAAGGGCACGATATAAAGGTGCTTCTAGAAGACAAATCAAACATTCTTTTGGGCTGAAATTACTTGTATCGTCGAGCTAGGATCCTAAGCTAGCTTCATGCCAAATTTCACCCACTTCCATTCATTTTAAGGACTTGAAACCATGGTGAGAAGCAAAGGTGGTCCGAGAAATTTAGCATCTTGTAATACCCTTTGGACTAATTACTTGAAAGCCATTAGAGATAAGTGGGTAGTATAAGTAAGCGAAATGACCGCAAGTAACTTTCCTATTCAGCCATGTCAGTTCTGAGTTTGTGAGTGACGTGAGCTTGGAACCAGAAAGATGCAAATTAAAAGTTTTTTGGCTCAATTTGTATTTATGCCTATAAAACAAAGAATTTCACCTTCACAGTTTCCATCTCCAAATACAGGGTGACCCCAAAAAAAACGGGCCCCGACATTCATATAGCCATAACGTCAATATTTTACGTCGGATTTAAATAAAACTTTGAGCATAAATGCGTTTTTGTGTGTTGAGTAAGATACCAAAATATCAAAATAATAGGATATAAACATTTTGTTCCATAATACATGTTCTAGACATCCTATTTTCTGTATCCGTGCATTCTCAAAAATCGACGAAAAGTCATGGTAAGTGGTCGGTGTAGTGTCCCGGATATTTCCCAGGGCTGCATTTCTTTAGCACAGGAGTGATTCTGAACTCTTTGGCTACACACAGTCCTTTTGCAGTCCGAAAATAAAATATTTAAGGGGTTTTCAGGGGAGGTAAAGAGGGACTGTTTTACCCCGCGCACCAGATTTCCCAGGCAAGGTGGCCCTCAACCCCTGAAGTTCTCTTCAAGCTCGACTATGCACTTCTCTGGGCATCCCAAGTGACTTGGATTGGTTTCATTACCTGCATTGTAGGCTGCATGCTTATCGAAAAAGTCCTGAAATTTTTAGATTTAATTTGCGGAGCGCTTAAACTTTGTAAGTACAATGCACAAAAATGCACAGATTAAGAATATAGGATGTCTAGAATATTTGATATGGAATAGAGAGTTGTAGTTCTATTACTATGATATTTTGGCATCTGACTTAACACACAAAAGCGTATTTATGCCCAAAGTTTCATTAAAATCCGACGCAAAGCATTGACTTGATGGCCTTTGGAACGTTGGGGCCGTTTTTTTTGGTCACCCTGTATTACCAGGCGGAAGCAATGTTCTTTCATTATTTGAAATGAAAACACAAATCGGTCAATTAGATTGTGAGATATTAACGTTGAAATGAAATAAACCAAAATACAGTCTTCCGGAAGAACTGTAAAAACTAGGTGAAAACTTTACGTTTTGCACTCAAAACTATGCCTAAGCACAAGAAAATTCGCCTAGCTACCCCTAGGTAACTGTCTTTAAGCTGACTGAAGCGTGCTTTCTGATATTTTGAGCGCACAAGTCGGCCATCAATTTTAAGTAGGATTTTTGCTCGAGTAAGAAATACCGCGTTTTCGCGCAATAAATATTGTTGGATCAGCTCAAATTGTTTTCCCTAGCTGGCCTTTGTTGTCTATTGAAAATGATATAAATTAGTAGCTTTAGAAGCAAAAATTAGAAAAATATAAAACAGAAAAAGTTTGAGCCTAAATTTCGAAAAAAAATATTGGATTACGACTCGGGGCTTCAGTTTGGGTCTGGAGCAGGAGGGCTATCACCCTACAAAATTCCAGAGCTCTGACATCAATTAGCAGGACGGACAGACAATATCTGATACCAGTCCTCAGAACAGACAACGACGACGACTACGACTACGACTACGACTACGACTACGACTACGACTACGACTACGACTACGACTACGACTACGACTACGACTACTACGACTACGACTACGACTACGACTACTACTACTACTACTACTACTACTACTACTACTACTACTACTACTACTACTACTACTACTACTACTACTACTACTACTACTACTACTACTACTACTACTACTACCACTACTACTACTACTACTACTACTACTACTACTACTACTACTACTACTACTACTACTACTACTACTACTACTACTACTACTACTACTACTACTACTACTACTACTACTACTACTACTACTACTACTACTACCACTACTACTACTACTACTACTACTACTACTACTACTACTACTACTACTACTACTACTACTACTACTACTACTACTACTACTACTACTACTACTACTACTACTACTACTACTACTACTACTACTACTACTACTACTACTACTACTACTACTACTACTACTACTACTACTACTACTACCACTACTACTACTACTACTACTACTACTACTACTACTACTACTACTACTACTACTACTACTACTACTACTACTACTACTACTACTACTACTACTACTACTACTACTACTACTACCACTACTACTACTACTACTACTACTACTACTACTACTACTACTACTACTACTACTACTACTACTACTACTACTACTACTACTACTACTACTACTACTACTACTACTACTACTACTACTACTACTACTACTACTACTACTACTACTACTACTACTACTACTACTACTACTACTACTACTACTACTACTACTACTACTACTACTACTACTACTACTACTACTACTACTACTACTACTACTACTACTACTACTACTACTACTACTACTACTACTACTACTACTACTACTACTACTACTACTACTACTACTACTACTACTACTACTACTACTACTACTACTACTACTACTACTACTACTACTACTACTACTACTACTACTACTACTACTACTACTACTACTACTACTACTACTACTACTACTACTACTACTACTACTACTACTACTACTACTACTACTACTACTACTACCAACTACACTACTACTACTACTACATACCACTACTACAAACACTACTACTACTACTACTACTACTACTACTACTACTACTACTACTACTACTACTACGGACAACAGAGAACGAAAAATTGTCAGTATGGAAGCTGTTTCACACTTTGTTCGTCACCGGCTTCTGACAACTACGCCAACAACAACAACAGACCACGACGAGACCCGTCTGAGCGGCCAGAATAGAGCCGCTTGAGAAATCTCAATGCGCTTCGCTCCATGGATTTCGTCATGCGGCTCTGACTAGATCTAAATTTTAAACTGACCTGTCATGAAGCCAAGGCCACTGTCACACCTGAAATTGTCAATATCGATCAATTCGCAGTGATAATTCAAACGTATTAGCATAAGGATAAAAGTTATGTGGTTCTTCCATGCGAATTTATTGACAAAAATCTGAAACTCTATTTAACACGCGCATTGACGGGGGGCGGGTACCCGCCCCCCTCGTGTTTTTCGGAGATAGTTTCCCTCATCATTTTTACAACTTCTGTGAAAATTTTAAGGTTAGGTCATCTCAGGTCAGGTCACCAGTACAGGTCAAGTGACCCGACCTCAAAAAAAGTTTAAGATAGTATAAGTCGGAGCAGGGTGAGCTTATCCGATTGAAACCCATATCACATAATGGCCCCACCGAGTTCTCTAAAATATGTTCCGGTATTTTTGATATCGATGACCTAAGGTCAGGTACGAGGCATGACCTCTCCATTGGAAATACATGGGAAAAATGGTTTTTACGGAATAACTCAGTAACGGGTGGCGATAGAGCATTTATTTTAGCTACATTAGACTCGCCTGGGCCTTGCAGTTCTAATGATATGCATTTCATATAATTTGACCCCGACCTGACCTCAGGTCAGGTCAAATCCTTGATTTGACCTAGCAAGGTCAAATTATATATCATTCGATTCGGCTTGCTAAGAGGATTCATATAGTTTAGGTCGTTTTGCTCTATCTTTACTTGTTCAGTTGTAATGGCCGAAAAACTGAATTTACATGTTATCCCTATGACGGGCATGCTTTGACCTCTCGTGACCTTAAATGTGACCTGACAAAAAAATGGTTCAAATGTTTTCGATGAAGAAGTGGATGGGCAGCTCAACGCCGTTTACCGTTTTTCGCTACCTACCGTGGTTCTCGAGATCTTAGGGGGGCGGGTACCCGCCCCCCCGTCAATGCGAAGGTGGCTCAGACCCCCGTCAATGCGCGTGTTAAGTATTCCGAGAGGATCTCTAAACACGCGCAATGGAGAGGGGTCTGGCGTCAACAGGTAGTGGTGGTATCCTAAAGTGCCCCCTGAGATGTAAAAAAACCCAGAGGGTTAGAAACACGCCCTTTTGGAAGTGTGTGGGGACGATGGTGGTCTACATTATAGCCAAGTTTCATTGACATAGGTCACTATATTCAAGGTCAAACGAGGTCGTAAAAGTAAAAAAGGCCCATGCTGGAGACCTTTTGGGAAATGCCGCTATTTCGGAAAAAGGCTTAGGATTCATCAAAAGTGAACGAAGGTCATATATGAAAGGCCCTACACAATTTCCCCGGAGGTTTGAGATCGAGGTCATTTAAGGTCACTGACCTATGACGTAGCAGTCGGACATATTCCCAACGATAATATAACTGGACAATAATATAACTGGAACTACAGCAGCCTTTGGGCGGAAAATGGGGGGTTGACCTCGAAAAAGACCTTTGACTATGACCTGTGACCTTGGCATTGAGGATTCTTAACCCTCGTCCCGGTGGGGAGTGTGTAAACACCCCCCTCGGGTTTTTGCAGGGGTAAAAAACAAACGGCGGCGCGAATCGCCGCCGTACTTGGCACACCTTATCCTTCATCAATTCCGCAACTTTCCCCAATATTTTAAGGTTAAGTCATCTCAGGTCAGCTCACCAGTGGAGATCAAGTGACCTCACCTCAAAAAAATTTTAGGGTGGCATAAGTAAGAAAAGGAATCCATCGAATTGAAATTTATACCACATAATGGGACCACCGAGTACTACAACATATATTCCGGGATTCGTACATCGATGGCCTAGGGTCAGGTACCGATCATGACCTCTCCATTGGCAATGCATGGGAAAACATGAGGAAAACGACATGGGTTGAAAGATGCCGTCAAAAGATGTTTGTTTTGGGTGAAACCAAGTCGAAAAAAGACGACATGGGCGAAATAATAATAATTGTTGGGGCTTAACGATGCACCAGCTTCCAGAGTCATACGGCGTCACCAACTCTCACCCTAATGGAATGGATTTTGGGGATCAGATCAACTTATTCAGAGGCACATGGGTCGAAAGATGTGGTCTCAAGATGTTTGTTTTTCTCTCTCCAAGGCCCAATGTTTACATTGAAGTTGACTGGTTATTTTTGAAGCTGAGAGTTGGACCACCAAAACCTTGCTTATAAACTAAAGAGGAGTTTGGGCAAGAAGGAGATTGTTAGCGTGGGCAAAAACATAGTTTTGCTCCGAGCTTTTCCGTTTGGGATGCAAATGCTTTTTTGTCTCCCAGCTGGATCAACCAATATATGCCTCACAATTTCTACGAAGACTTGGTGCGAACATTGCTTAAGGCATACATGCCTTTGGCCCCTTACTGGATCCAAGGCTATTTAGGTCATATCCAAAGTCTACGTCTTTGCAGTACCAGTCCAGCCTGTTCAGGATGCCTCCAGATATCTGACCCAGTGCCCTGATAACGCAGGCGCAATAACAGGGGGAGGGAGGTCAAGCCCCCGACAATACTCAAGATTCTTGATTCTTTAACACCCGCGCTAGAGAGTGGTCTGGCACTAACGCGCACTGGAGGGGCCTGGTTGGCCCCTGAGATCTCGGAAACTAAAAGGCTTAGAAAAACGCTGGTTGGGGGAGGATAAGGGCTATGGTAATCTATATACATCATAGTCAAGATGCAGTCATAGTCTACATCATAGTTTACATCATAGTCAAGATGCATTGACCCAGGGCAAAATGTTTAAAGCCAAAGAGGTCATAAATGTCAAATATAATGCAAGCGAACTAGCCAGACTGAGATTTTCGAAATGTCTTCACCAATCGACGCGCCGTTGAATTCTCTTGAATTTGACAGAGTATTTTTTTTTTGGCTACGTGCGGTTCTCCGGAAATTTCGGGAAAATACATTGTGGCCTCCGAGGTCCTCCCCCTCCAGTGCGCGTGTTCAGGGAATGTGACAATCTCAGCACAATGGGATTGTGGCTGAGATGATGATGATAATTGGGGTTTTCGGGCACGTCAGCTGCTGAGGCTATATGTGCCCATCGTTATAGGATTAAATCAGTTCCAGTGGATCACTGGTTGAGTTATGGCGAAAAGCATGTAGTGGGTTGGGTTGCCCAGCGTGTCTACATGCAGCTAGTTAATGATAGAGCTGTAGGTTTTTAGGTACGGCTGGTTTGGCGTGGGTTATATATAATCTGGAACTTGATTTCCTTTAAAAACTGTAGGACACTACGGATGTCTACAGCTGCAGTGTCACCGAGCAAGTTAGCCAACGGTGTTGATGGGAAGAATCTGCTGCGGATTCTACAAATCTCTTCACAGCCAGTGGCAGCATCGAGCACATGTTCGAGGGTTAGCCGGTTTCTACAGTAAGAGCAAATATTTGGGTCGGAGCCAGTCAGACAATGAGCATGTGTTGCGTATGCGTGCCCTATTCGTAACCTGGTCAACGACACCTCCTCTCCTCTGCTCCGCCGACTACTGGATTCCCATTTCCCTACCCTTAGCCGAAGACGTTTAAGTGTGCAGCTAGGTTCTGCTTCCCATCTTGTCTGCCATTCCACTCTCAAGAGCTCGTTAAATTCGGCTTTCAGGTCACTGGCGGGAACTTTAAATCGATGCATTGGAGGCTACGCGCATGCTGCTTTAGCAGCTTCGTCTGCCCTCTCGTTTCCAGGCACTCCAACATGGCTTGGAACTCAGAGGAATCTGATCGTCATATCTCGCGTAAAAAGAGCTGTCAATAGCCTTCTGATCGCTGGAACAAGCCAGGATGATGCTGGTTGGTGCGACTGAAGTGCTGCCAACGAGCTGGCAGAGTCTGTCACTGTGAGAACTCGGGTCTCAGAGCCGTGGCGTAAGTGTCGTAAAACTCTGAAGATTGCGTAAAGTTCTGTGGTAAAAACAGAGACTGCTCGTGGGAGGCTAAAACTCTGGCACGATCCCATGCCTGTGAAGGCGCATCCTGCTCCATCCGACCCTTTAGAGCCATCAGTGTAGTAGATAGCGTATCCTGCATATGTATCAATTAATTCCAGTGCTAGTTGTTGCAGCTCTGCAGGTGCTGTTGTGGTTTTATTGAACCGTAGCAGGTTTGTGTCGCACTCGACAGGGGCAAGTCGCCAAGGCTCGGGACGTTGGGGGCGCTTCTTTGCTATCGCGCTGAAGTCTATGTTTGATTCTTGTATCCACTCTGAGATCGGCATGCATAGCGCTTTAGAGGAGCTGACCCGTCCTTCTGAAAATGATTGTATTAGGGAAGGCTCAAATATCCACTTGAATGCTGGGTGCTCTGGGTATTGCCTAATATTGGCGGCATACGTAAGGCTAAGGCGCTTTCTTCTCAGGTCCAGAGGAGGCTCGTCTGCTCCACCAGTAGGCTGGCTCTACGGGAGGTGCGAAATGCACCTGTCGCGACACGCACACACGCATGGTGGACAGCGTCCAGGGGCTGTTTCACGCTGTTCAGGGCGCTGTCATATACAGGCGATCCATAATCTAAAACAGATCGAGTGAAGGTGTGATACAGTCGGAGGAGGGTGGTTCTGTCAGCTCCATATGATGTGCGGGATATTACTTTTAGAATGTTCATACGTTTAAAACACTTGTCTCGGAGCAGTGATATGTGAGTGGCGTATGTAAGGCGTTTGTCCAGTGTCATCCCTAGAAATTTTGTCTGCATTAGATGGTGGCTGAGATAGCCGTGTGATGGAGCATGCCGAGAATCTTTTGGATGGATATTTCATCTGTCTCAGAATTACTGTTAGCACAGGAGAAAGGGTCAAATTAGCCCCCTACTGACCCCGTCCCTCTGCACTTGCGGTGGAGCGCTGCCGTCCAAGGTCCAGGGCCTTTAATGAGATCTATCTCGTCCGTGGGAAATGTGTTGGATCATTCAAGTTTATGATTCACAGAAATCATCACTACTGTATCGCGCAGTCGCAGACATTAATACCTTATTCTAGGCAGCGCCACCTAGTGATGGCGGAACCACCCAATTTCAGGGGGCACCATGACTTTTCGACCCATTTCTTTCCAGTCAACACCATAGGGTTAGTGTTAAAATTTCTGATTTAAGGGGGGCACCATGCCCCAGTGCCCCCCCCACAGTTCTGCCGCTAGTGGCTCCAACTTCCCCATCAATCCAAATGAATCCAGACTCAACAGTAAAAAAACAACAACAAAATATCAGCGGCGGCCGAAGCCCACCGATGTCCTGGCACGGGAATTTTCGGTAACACCACCCCCTCTCATGACCATGTCATGATATGTCACTTCTCGGTCGACCCCTTCCCTGCCCCTCAGCAGGTGATGCCATTTATTAACAGCCTCTTATGGGCTGCGCATACGAACATGATCAGCTCTTGCACTGCAAACTAAACTTGGCGCCAATTGGTGCGGCTTGCTGAATTATGTGCTGACGTCACAGCAGGTGCGGCTTTCGCAGAGCTATGCTTTTCACATTTACACTGGGCTCAGTGAGTGAGCAATGACAAATTATGCATACCTACTACATGGAAGGGAAAGGCCAGCACTGCCATTGCCTAGAGGTGACGAAAACTTCTTGACATTTTCTGGCCACTGGTTATGCAGCTAATTTGTCTGTTCGTGTCGTGAGTCCGAGTTGAGTCGATTCAAAAAGTTTTGAGTCACCCACAAGTCTGCCTGGAACATTACACAGATTTCCCTACCAAACACTTCTTATGAATAACTAGTCAGCTCCCCAGGCAGTGGATAGGCAAGAAAGTATCGTCTCCTTCCAGACCCTCAGACTCGAACCAGCAGCTTGCAGCAGGCTGCGGGACCCTTAGGTGGGGTTTTATGGGAACTGATTTCTATGCTGGCAGCGCACTCGGTGTGAATAATCGGCTGACCCGGCCCATCGCGACAGCCTTCGCTTTATCCCTTAATAAATTATGGTCCATTTAGCCGTTTCAGGCGATACTTCTCCGAAGGGAGAGCACTCCAATCGGGCGCGCTATCATTTGTTCCCGCCGTTGTTTTATGGCTGCTTTAGAAAATGTGTATTGCTTATCCTCGCCAGACGGTGCAATCCCAGCAGAAAGCTACGACTGTTCTGTGGCCGACCAGACCACGCTGGCATAAATTAGACAAGGGTGGGACAGTCACTTGTCTCTGAATCTAATAACATGTGTTTATGTGGTTATGTGACCGAAATCGGTTTTGCCATTGTCCTATATCCCTACGCCATGCTTTCTATGTACCCATGCTCCTAACTTGCCCGCGACCTTTGGTTTACGCAGTTTTCTTCCTTATGACTCACTTCACGGTGAAAAGGATTGAAATAAAAACTGATTAGATGTTATTTGATCCATTTCTTCGAATTCGAGATGGAACATTCAGTGACCCTTCAGTGATAATGATCAAGGATTCAGTGTTCTGGCGCGGGCCTTTATCTGAATCTTGGCGTCAGAGATGCCTGGAAAAATGGCCATTGGTATGAGCACTGGTCTCGCACTGAACCCTTCAATTCTCAATGATTTTTATGGAGCGTGCTGGTATGGAGCTAAATTCGAGGCCGGCACTTACATGATAACCCAGGATAATATTTTCGCATCTATTACATCACGATTTTGATGCAGGGCTGCTTCAAAATGTAAAATGAATATATTTACTCAATTGTCCATTCTGGATTCGAGGATACATGCCAAATGATATCTGATTAGCCTATAGTCACGTTCCCTGCTGCAACTTTTCAGAATCTATCAGCATTTCAGTAAGAGTTGAGAACTGTCCGAGTTCCCCTCTCTTGTTCCTCAGGAATTGTATGATGTCTTAGGACTGATGGTGACAGTCCAGTGTTTTGTGAGAGCTATTTTCGCCCCTGATTTCGCAACAGATTGGGGTATAGGAGGCGGACAAATGGGGCACCGTGGTAACACGACCCCCCCTTTATATGAGTAATTTTAACTTTACCCCTGTGGCATTGACTGGAAAGAATTGGGTTGAAAATTCCATGGTGCCCCTCTTAAAGCCGGACCCTCCATCTGGACTGAGGTAGTGCCGGATGACAATTTGCTCGAAGTGAAAGCATGGTATGGCCAGAGTGACCGCACCTCGGGCCACGGAGACAGGCCTCTTTTAGTCGAGTATTCCTCAACATAGCTGCAGATTTTGGAATAAGCCCACTCCGGCCCAAACCAAGCTGCAGCAAAACTGATGCTCCCTTAGAATGGTGAAGCCAAGAAAGTAAAGAGCATAAGTGACTAAATTTGTGAGGACTTGACAGTGTTAAGTCTCTCCATGATATTGAAAATATCAAAAATATCTGAGTCGTAACGTTTTCACAGAATAATAGAGGCGATGTTGCAGAGCTGACCCGACTCTAGATCAACCGTAATAAAAATCCTGCAAAATGCGATTACAGCCCTTAAAAATTGGTTTTCAGCCCTCCCAGTATGCTAACGCCTAGTAACAGCCAGGGAATTCCATGAACCCACGTCTGAATATTGAAAGAGATCTATAGAAACAATTGCATTCATTTTTCACGGATGCACTATGTTGCTATTCAATGCCTGAACGATCAACGCCTGATACATTGTGAAGTAATAATGTTCACACCACCATTCTCGGTCTTAAAAACATCAGAGACGGTCAAATTGGATCCAGTTGTTACACCTATTGTTAGCTAACCATTTCGAAGTTTTCAACAAGCTTAGTTTAAGCGTGACTCTACCTATTAAAACGACGAAGTATTCAAAACTCTTTAGCTTCCAGATCCAGCTCAGTCTCCGCTCCCTCCCCCCGCTTTTCCGCATGTATTGTAAGCACCAGTCCAGTCCCTCGAGTCCATGTGTTCAGCGTATTCTGAATACAGTGCACATGAGCACCGCGCCTCGCTGAAAGTACAACGCAGGGCGCACGGCGACCCCGCCGCTCTGCGAACTGAGGATGGATGGCGACGTCTTCGTAACGTCATTACCCGAGAGGGTAATTCGTCCTGCAATTCATTCGGAGGAAGCCGGGTTAGGACATGCCCTGGTGCAGGTCTACTGAGAAACGAGATGGACGCCACCTACGCCGCCTCAACTACTTACAGCATTCATGGTAGGAGTTGTGGTCAAATCCCGGAATCTGTGAAGGAAACCAGGGAATGTCCAGTCTCTACAGCGTTATTTATGTCTCTATCTCTCACATGTACTATTTATGTATCTATGTCTCTATATGTCCCTACTCTACAGCAGTGCCAGTGCTGCCATAGAGGCACATTAGGCACTGCCTAGCCACTTTGAAATGTCGAAGTAGGTATGAATTTTGTGTTGAATGAATATAATTTGACTCGATGTTTAAGTTAAAGAGAATATTCCTTTGGGGAAAAGAGCCGATGATTTGCATCTCTGACAATCCACGATCGCAGCTCTTACCGTCAACAAATAGCACTTCGCGTCACATTAGATGCTTAGCGATTTCGCTGAATCTGCCTAACCTCGTGGCAAACCAACGTTGGTCTTTCATTGGCATTCTTGTCTTCGTGGATTTCTAGATTTCTCTAGTGCGGGACAGTTGTTTGGCATTTATTAGCAATATATTTAATTTGGGAAACCCTTATGAAGAACGTCAGTCATAGCACAAAATCTGGTGAATGAAATAAAAAATATGTTCACAAATCGATAGTATATCAAGAAATTGGTCGTCATAAAAAATGAAGTGCCGAAGCTGTCCTTAAAATGGGAAGTCCTCGTGAGTGCCTTTTCCTTCCCGGCATACTTACCTATCTACCTATCCTTCTTGAGTTTTGCCTTGTATCTTCATATACTGTCGCATAACCATTTCCACAATGCACCGACATATGATTTTTATATTTTTTGAATTTTATTATATTAAACATAAATATTATTTTCACTGATGGACTTCAGCTTCCCCCTCTCCAGCTGACCTGCTGGATCCGTCCCTGTCCGATATCAGGTAAAAGCCTGGGCGACGTCCTTACCTCTAAACCAATCGTGCCCTACTACACTGATCGTGTCTAGGCGGTCATAAAGTCCAAGCGCCGCCACTGATCTACATCATTGTTTTATGAGTTATTTAGAATGATGCACGAAAACATATTGAGCGACCGGTCATTTTCGTGCTATCCCTGGTTCAAGTGTGGCGCAGATTGGTGACGATACAGCCGGAGGCCAGGTGCCTGCGGTGCTCAGATCAGAGGTAGAAAAATCTGCCAACTCGCTAACAATGCTGGTGATAACAGCAGACCACGTCGGTGACAAAATAACAAGATTGTGCACACTTCAGCATGAGAAGTTGACTCCCAGCCTGCCATACTATGTAATATTTAGGAGGGCCCGGAGTGTATGGAAAATAATCTCGGTTTGGTGCCAAAGCTCAATGAGCTTGGTTACAGAAGTTTTGTTTGAAACTCTGTTGATGACAGTTAGACACTTTTTCCAATCTATGGCCCAGATTCAATCCCCCCTCCCCCCGTGTCGATCGGTTGCGATTGGGAGGTGGAGTGTATGTGTGTGTGGAGTGTGGAGTACCTTTTTCCGCACTATAATTCATACGCAAGCAAACAAAAGGGTCTGCTAGCTTGCTGTGTAAAAATGCCGAAACAAACCTCACGGCAAGCACTTAGAATGCATCCATTTAAAGTTCCTGTTTTGCGCAAAAAGAGTGAAACCATTATCCTTATTTACTTTTACTGACGTGGCCATAGGGCACACCACGCCCCGCTTGCGCATTGCTTTCTAGCCAACCTTTGCTATGCCATCTACGGGTTTTCGGCTGCTATCCTTGGTGGTCCCAACTACGGTTCCCTGGCGAATATCCGGCAACTTCGCAGCTCACTTTCTACTTCTTCGCAAAATGACGCTTTCGATACCACAACCAAGCCAAAGCCAAAGATTGAGAATGACGGACAACTTAAATATTACAATTAAACAAATGTTGAATTAAGCTCAGTATTTCGCCCGTTTTGCAAAAAAACTATTAAGAAAAGTATGTAAAAGGGCCCAGAGACCTGGATATGTGAGAAAGCTGGAATACATTTGATTTTGGAGAAAATGTATGCTTAATTAAAAAAAATTATGTTTGTACCTAAGAAATAAAATGCCGGACTTTATATCCCTTTACCACTTGCAGGGGTCCGATCGGACCCCTCCCTCGGTCTTTCGCAAATGATCTCGAGCCAATTTAAATGAGACGTGTGTCACGTTGCAGGCCTGCGAAGTGATCAACGATAATTGACATCAGGTCAAGTCAGGTCAACAAGTTTTGACATCATTTCTAAACCAATGTTAGGTGATTGTATTCTTCTAAAATGGGTCTGACAAAACCAGGGTGTAACTCGGCTTCTAAAAGAAATCAAGCTTGTTAACACGTGCATTGACGGAGGGCGGGTACCCGCCCCTCGGGTTTTTCGGAGGTAACGTAAAAACGGCGGCGCGTAGCGCCGTCGTACTTGGCATACCTTTTCCCTCATTATTTTTACAACTTTTTCCAAAATTTTAAGGTTAGGTCATCTCAGGTCAGGGCACCAGTAAAGGTCAAGTGACCTGACCTCAAAAAACGTTTAAGATAGCATAAGGTGGAACACGGTAAGCTTATCCGATTGAAACTCATATCACATAATGACCCCACCGACTTCTCTAAAATAAGTTCTGGTGTTTTTGATATCGATGACCTAAGGTCAGGTACGAGCTATGACCTCTCCATTGGAAATACATGGGAAAAATGGTTTTAACTGAATAACTTAGTAATGAATAGAGATAGAGAATTTTTTAACTGCATTAGATTTTCCTCGTCATTGCGGTTCTAATGATATGCATTTTTCCCAATTTGACCTTGACCTGACCTCAGGTCAGGTCAAATCCTTGATTTGACCTAGCAAGGCCTTACTATATATTGTTCGATTTGGCTTGCTGCGAGGATTCATATAGTTTAAATCGTTTTGCTCTATCTTTATTTGTTCAGATGAAATGTCCGAAAAACTTAATTTACATGTTATCCCTATTACGGCATGTTTTGCCCTCTAGTGGCCTTAAATATGACCTGACAAAAAATGGTACAAATATTTTCGATGGAGAAGACGATGGGCTATCCAACACCGTTTACTGTTTTTAGCTACCTAGCGCGGCTTTCGAGATCTTAGGGGGAGCGGGTATCCCCCCCCCGTCAAGGCGAAGGTGGCCCAGACCCCCGTCAATGCGCGTGTGAATAGCATTCGAAAGCTCTTGAAACGAAAAATTGGCGTACTGTTATCGATTTTGAGATCAGGTTAATATCAAGGCCACCAGAGGTTATCAAAGCTCACGGTTTCCAGAATTGTTTGTGTCTATAACTTTTGAATAAAACAAGGTACGGTCTGAGAATTGGTATCATAGTAATGAACACGACCTAAAAATTCGATTGATATGTAACATGACCTTGAAAGGTCATTATTTGACCTCGGTTTAAGGCCAAGGTCATAATTTAATCTTACTGGGTCACGTTTCATGCTGCTTAAATCCTTGTGTCAAGACGAACACGTTGGTGTCTTTTGTTTTGTTCTGGACCTAATGGTTCCCGAGTTATAAAGGATTTCTAGAGGAGTCTAAGTTTGTCCCATTTGGTCCACTATGATGTCACGGATAAACAGATATAGTCAAAACTCGCTTCCAGAGTAGAAGACGTTAAGGCGCTTCTAGCGTCATTTCAATTTTTCCGTATCAATTCCGGTTCCCGAAATCTAAGGGGGTCCGATCGGACTCCCCAAGCGGTGTTGTGTACGAAGAGACCAGGAGGTGCCAGGATATTCATGAGCTCCGGCGTAGCCAAGATGAGAAAACTTTGGGCCATGACATTGTGGGACCACAACGGCCCACGAGCCTTTGCATCGTGGGCCCCCGATTAGGTGTTACGAACGGTATTTGCTTAACCCGCGCCCCGGTGGGGCTCCAAGCCACCTTCGCCCTGGTGGGGGTGTTTGAACACCCCCCGGAACTCAGTCCCTATGCGGGATAGCGAAAAACGCGAAGGCTGATGGGTAGCTCTTACAAATTCATGAAGAAACTGGTTTGTCACTTTTTGACTCAGGTCAATATTGAGGTCATTAAAGGTCGAAGAAGTTGACATTTTGAGCAAAGTTTTTGGGCTCTAGCATCTGACAGACTTGAGTTAGAATAATTTTGTAGGCACCATTCGCTTCCTCTTGTCACGGAAAATCGAATGATGTATGATATGACCATACTGGGTCAAAACACAAAAATGGCCTGACCTCAGGTCAGGTGAAGGTCACTTTTTGGCCTAGCATAGTCAATATTCACATCAATCGATTTGCAATAGCAATCAAAACGCAATGGTATAAAAATAAAAGCTGCATCATCTTTACATGCAAAGAAATTGACCTAAGGTTGAAAACTGCTTAAGTAGCTCCAGATGACCTCTCAGAGGACACAGATAAAAAATTGCAACATGAACCTGGAAAGGGGCCCAGGATACTTCTATTTGCAGAAATTGAAGGTATTATCACTTTTATCGACACAAATACAGCCAAATTTCTGTTTTTCCCATGTATTTCCAATGGAGAGGTCATGGTACGTAATTGACCTTAGGTCATCGACATGAAAGATCCCGGATCAAATTTTGTAGAACTCGATGGGTCCATTATGTTTTATAAGTTTCAGTCTGATAGATTCATCCATTTCTTACTTATGCCATCTTAAACGTTTTTTAGGTGGGGTCACTTGACCTGCACTGTTGACCTTGACCTGCGATGATCCAAGCTTAAAATTTTGGTGAAAGTTGCAAAATCGATCAAGGTGTGCCAAGCACTGTGGCGCTTTGCGCCGCTGTTTTTTCGTGCCGCCGGAAAATCCCGAGGGGGTGTTCAAACACCCCCACCGGGGCGAGGGTTAACCCTCACACGTACAGGGGAGATTGCTGCAACCCCCCTAAGGTTTTTAAGAATTTAAACGAGCTTTTTAATTTAGAGTCTTGGGCATTCATTGCGCATGCTTTGCAAAAAATCATTTGTTCCTACATTTCAAGGTCACGGAGCTATGACCTCAAGACTGGAGGCATGTTGGGATCACTTGGGCGCCTGTACCCGTTTTCACGTGAATGTTCCAGGCTCTCATCGTTCTTTCCAGAATTTGTTCATGAACTGGCCCAGAATATTTTCTTCCAACCTTCTGAGAATCACTTTTATCAGGTTAGACCTTTCATGACCCTTGTTGACCTTCAATGACCTTGATTTGACCTTGCGTGACCTCAGAAATAACTCTGCGTCGAATAACGACTAGAGATACGTGTTTCAACCCGGTATGTCTAAATGAGATGAACACCGAATTAGTTGACTTGCATCCAATACGGACTTGACCTTTTCCGACCTATTTATTTATTTCTTTATTTATTTTATTAGGGCCACTCCCAACAGGCAAACTAATGACCTTTGACCTTATTTGACCTTGAAAGTTGTGTAAGCAATAACAGATAATGAAGGAAGCACTTACTTGGCGTAAATGATGCGGAATGACTTATGAATAGTCAATTTGAATTACAAAGACACTAAACTAGTCCGTTTGCATCTTATATGGATTTAACCTTTTCAAAATTTGACCTTATTTGATCTGGAATGGGTGTAAGGAATAACAGATGATGAAGCAGGCATTTGGCGTAAATTATGCAAAATATCTTATGAATAGTCAATTTGCATGAGATGGACACTGAACAAGACGATTTTCTTCCAAAACGTACTTGACATTTTTCGAAATTTGACCTAATTTGACGTTGAAGGGGTTGTAAGCAGTGACCAATGATTAGACACGCACTAAATTGGCATATATGATCCAGAATGGCTTATGAGTAGTCCATTTAAATGATATGGACACTGAACTAGTTGATTTGCTTCTAATACGGGCTTGACCTTTAACCTGGTCATTGAGGCCAACCGAGTTATTGACCTGACCTGGAAGTTGACCTGATGACTTGAGATTTTGATGAAAGAAAACTTTGACGTTGTTTAAAGTGCTAAACTCGAAATTCAGCGACCAAATTTATGTCTCTGGCACTGGAAATTATACATATTGAGCAATTTTGAGTTTTGCCGGTCATTGAAGTTTTAACACCACTTCCTGCATTACCTAGGTGGGTCACGTAGGTGTATATCATATGGATCAAGATGTTAATGTCTGTTTCTCAATTCAATAGCCATACAAATGTGATTTTTTTACCAAAATCCGGTCAATAGCAGCCAGAACGGCAAAATGGGTTAACAGGGCGAAAATCACGTCATTGACCTGACCTGGAAGGTGACCTTATAACCTAACGTAAAAAACGTGGTATCAATCGCGAGTACTCGTGACGACCAACAGGCTGGTTTTAACCGCCGAGATCTACGTCAATTAGGGGCCAATCACGAGGGGAGTCGCATGCCCCTTCCCTGTACGGGCAAAGGTGGCGAAAACCCGAGTACGAGAGAGGGTTAAGAGAATGGACGCCTTAAGGGGCATTGGGCCTCTTGTTCGAATCCAGAAATTTAGTGTAAGTATGGGTTTTTAGCCAAAAATCATGACAACGTCCATGAATTCGGAAAAAACTTATCTTGAGCTCAATATTTTGATTTTTAAAATGCTCCTCCAGGGGTAAAATAAAACTCTGCCTGTGGATAACGTCTTGATCTAGCAAGTACTACCATATTCAATAGGCTTCAAGGGCTTCAATTGGCTGATTACTCACCGTGATGTCAGCGCTGTCGTCACACCAACCGCTGACAACTGGGGCCGCCTGGCTGCGGTACAAGTGGGGTAAATTTCAGGTAGGTTTTTAGTTTTTCTCTACGGACGTTTTGAGTTTCAAGACAAATGGTATATTGAGTATCGGGTTTTCCGGCATGCTGTACAACTTGGCTATCTCAGTTCAAATCACGTTATAAAAGTGCCAAATTCCCTTTAACCTGCGCCCTGCAGGTGCTCGGGGACTTATATGCCCTGCCGAACATGGCAGAAAAAAATCCTCCAATTTACCGACTAATAATTTGAGTTTTGGGTGGTCGAATATGCCTTAAAGATCTCGAAGGAGACCGCAAACATGTTTCACTTTGTTCGTATATGTTTTATCAACGCTATCCTATCAAAAGAACCTAAGCCAGTCCTCTAACATAAGCCCTGCACCTAACATGCCGACCATAGCTCCCGCATGTCGCCACCAGCCCTCGTCTCAGGTACAGTCTCAGGAAAGTCATTCGGGCAGCGGTCCACCGCCACGTACCAGCGCGGCGCCCGGGTTTTGGTGGCGGGATGCGCGCCGCTGGAGGGGGCTCAGAAGCCCCCCCCATTTTTCCAAGGTAACTTAAGAACCGCTCGCAGCCGAAAAATTATGCTCGGTCACATTTGAGAATATTTAACCCTCACCCCGCTGGGGCCATCAATGGCCCCCTAAGATCTTTTCAGAATAGCAGAAAAACGACCAGGCGCAGCAACGCAGTTCAGGAGTCTATCATTTTCTTCTTCAGGAGTCTACCATAGGAGCCCATCATTTTCTCAACATCCATGAAATTGTTATCCCGGGTCACACTAGATCAGGTCACCAGGCGAGGTCAAACAAGATCACCCCACTCCAACTTTTGAGCTCTACCATAAATACATTTCTTAGCCGATCGATTTAAAACTTTCTACATTTGATGACACCTCTACGGTGTACAACATCTATATCCGGGTTTTTTTAGATTTGGTGACTTGAGGTCAGTTCATGAGGTGGCCTCTTCATGGAAAAAGCATGGGAAAAGCTATCTTACTATCTAAAAGTCACAAAAATGATTGCAAATGCTCAGATTTCTCAGAAAAGCATTCTAAGCCACCCTATCAAGGATTCCAGGGGCGATATTTGGCCTTTTACTTCCATGGGGTCAATACAGGTCAACAGGGTCAAAAACAATATTTGGGCAATAACTTTTGTCCTCATCAAGTCATAGCGCTAAATTAAAATTCATCGTATGTGTCTCATCACTGGCGTTCATTTAAAATACGATAAGGCCTTTTTCTGACCTTTTGTGACCTCAGGTCATTTTAGTTCAAAATGTCCTCTCTGGAGGTCAAACCACTGGCTTGAGGTCCCTATTTTCCACGTAGCAGAGAAAGCCCTGACATTTTCCTATCAAAAATACTTTACCAGACCTCAATAGCTCTAATGATATGCCCAAGTTTCTTAAGCATTGCATATTTTAGTGGAAATAGCCTATCGTGACCAAACTTGAACTCTTGAGGTTAAAGCATTGACCTGAGTGCCTAAACATGTGAAGTAAAACCATACTGAATTCACACGAGCTTTCCGATGCACTTTGCACGTATGCGCTAACTCCCATAATTTGGGAGTTAGAGGGGGCATTGATAGCCTCCGGTGGGGCAAGGTGGCGCCAGACCCCAGTGGGGTGCGGGTTAACTGATGAAAGAAACTGGATTGGTGAAAAAATTATGAAAATCGGTCAAAAAACGTTTGTACTTATAGGCTTTTGAAGTCTAGCCTACGTTTTGAGATCGTCATAATCGCGCGGTCGGACCAGTTTGCTTGCATGGGAGAGCGAGTGGTGACGTCATAACGCCATATAAACGGGATAATCTGTCAAGGTAACCTCACGTGAATAATAAGGTCAAAAGTCACAAGTCAGGGTCATACCAGTACTTTCGAGGTCATTGACCCCAAGCTTGGCCGTGGCGACGCGTCGGCCGGCAAAGCGTGCAGCGGGTGGCGTGCGGAAAGATGACTGGGTGGGTATCGTGTCTGCGGGGCTGTTGGGGTCGTCAGCCGCCCGCTCTGCGACCCGGGCACGCCCGCGTACTGTGGCTACTGTGAGTGGCCACAGTCAGCCGGCCGCCTGCTGGCCTTACCTGGCCGCTTGATCGTGTCAGCCCGGACAGGTAAATCCAGCGATACAGAACTATTTCTTCGGGAGGCCTGAACGCAGCTCTAGGGAGATGGCTGGTTGGTCACCACGGCCACTGTGAGGGCGAATTGGATAGCGCAGCCATAGCGAAGCCGAACATCAGTCGGTCTGCCGCAGCCCGTCGAGAAGGACTGCCGTGCCTTGAGACCATTCTTGTTAACTCCGGACTACATGAGACACTCACATTTGACCGAGCCGCCGCCCCCCCCCCCATTGGACTTCCCCGCATGGAGCGGTACCGAGGTAGTCTCGCCTCCCTTGTCCCTTAACCCTCACCCCGGTGGGGGTGTAAACACCCCCTCGGGGTTTTCCGGGAGCACGAAAAAACAGCGGCGCCAAGTGCTGCCGTACTTGGCATACCTTATGCTTGACCAATTCTGCAGCTTTCCCCAACATTTTAAGGTTAGATTATCTCAGGTCAGGCAACCAATACACCTCAAGTGACTTCACCTCCAAATTTTGCAGGGCAGCATAAGTTAGAAAATGGTGAATCCATCTAATTGAAACTTATGCGGCATATAGGGCCTTCCGAATACAACCAAATATATTCTGGGATTCTTATTATCGATGACCTAGAGTCCGGTACGGATCCTGACCTTTCCACTGGAAATGCATGGGAAAAAAGTAAATCGGTCAAACAATTGCTCTTATATTTTAAATACAGCTTGAAATACCTTCGCATTCTCCAAATCATAGAATCCTAGGCCCCTTTATAGGTTCATGTTGCAAGTTTGGACCTGTGACCTCGGAGAGCTCATCTGGGGCTACTTAAGCAGACTTTTAGACTTGGGTCGATAACTTTGCAGGAAATGATAAAATGATGAAATGATAAAGATGTTATTTTAATATACCACCGCGTTTTGATGATATACGTTTATACTGTAGCGGCCACTGCACCGCTACACGGCTCCAGCCGCAGCCAACCAGCTGACCCCGCGCCCTCAGCCGCGGCACGGTCAGCCGACCACCGCCGCCGGCACGGGCGTGCGCCGGGTCACTGCCACCACACCAGCGACCCACCCGGCCGACCAACCAGAGCGCGACCTGGTCACGTGACCACTGCCAGCCGGGTATAAAGGCGCGCTGTTAATCAACTTCTACCGGGGCACAATTCGTGCGCCAGAGGCTTCCCACCTCTCTGAAGACGAAATCGAGCGCAACTTTGATTTTGAGGGCCAAAGTGTGCTCACCATTCAAAGACTCACTCTCCCCAAGCCCACCACCGAAAATATAAAGACAATCGCTTCCTCGTCACCTTCGACACAAAGTGCCGAGATGACTGTGGCCGTGTCAAACTGGGCGACTGTGTCTACCCAGTGAAGCCGTTCTACCCCAACCCCATCAGGTGTCAAATCTGTCAAAGGTACGGCCACGTTGAGTCCAGCTGTAAAAACCCCGCCCCCTGCTGTGGCAAGTGCAGTGCTGCACACCGAACCAAAGACTGCACCTCCCTTAGCCTCCTGTGTGCTGCCTGTGGCGGCGCCCATGGGGCTACCGATCCTAAGTGCCCAGCCTGGCTCCGTGAAAAACATGTAAATATGGTGGCTGAAGACGAAAAGCTCCCCTTCGACCTGGCCCGCAAAAAAGTGCGTGAGAGCGAAAAACGCCACTCCCTAACCCAGGCATGTGGTGGCAAGGCCACCGCGGCAGCCCCACGCACAGCTGGCCAGGCCACTCCTCAGCTCACCGCCTCCCAAAAGCGTCCCCTTCGCCCCCTGATGGAGCCGCTAGTCATGGTACCCCTTCGGCTGGCCATCCCCCATGTCATGCAAAACACGCACCACAGCACAAACACCTTTTGGCGCAAGTGGACTCCCAACACGGGCTGGACGGATCCCCCAGCCAACCCAGCCTGTTCCACTCCGGGTCTTCCGCCCAAAAGTACCGCCGCCCCCCGTCCCTCACATGGCACCAGGAAGACCTGGACCCCAACCGAAGGGCGGCAAAGCAGCCCTCAGCAGGTGCCTAGCTGTACCGAGTTTCCCCCGCTCCCAGCCACCTCCCACCCAAAAGTCACCGGTGCACCCCCTCCCAGGCGCCGCCTACGGCGGGCGCCGGGACGGAGACACCAGAGTGGCAGCTCCCCCCTTCCAGTAAGACAGCTGCTACTCAAACAGAAAAGTCAGTGTAGCCACCCAAACCGAAACCTCTCTCACGGACAGCAGCAAAGCTCCTGCCTCTCAAGCACCGACGACCCGCCATTGTGGCTCTCAAACAGACCTGGCATGTCATTACATGCAATTCCAATTTGCCAGTGATTCCGACACGTCAGGTAGCAACAGCGAACCTGATAGTGAGCTGCCCGGGACCGAGTCTTACCCAAATGTTGACAGCATCTCGGTCACAGACTCTGTAGAAAATAGTTATCTCATGTCGGCCTCCCCCACCAGTTCAGTCTCATCCAAATCCCTCAGGCCCGGCAGCCCCCCGGTGCCGAGGAAACTCCGGTACACCCGGCACTCGTCCCCCGTTTTCACTACCAGCGACACGAGTAGCACACATTCCTATCACCTCCGCCTCCGCCCCCGCAAACCCCCCAGCATCTAAGACATTAACCCTAGGGGGCCAGATCCCCAAGGTTTTCGGGATAGCAGAAAAAGAAGGCGCAGCACGGTTGAGGGCCACCTCTCCTGCATTATTTTCCCATCATCCCGAAATTTTTACCCCGGGTCACCCAAGATCAGGTCACCAGACGAGGTCAACCAAGGTCACCCACTCACCTTTAGAGCTTGTAAGAGCTACATTTCAAAGTCGATCGATTGAAACTTCCACACTCATGACCCTCCAGGGTCTACAACGTATATCCGGGATTTTCGATTTCGTGCCGAGGTCAGGTCACGAGGCGACCTCTCCCATTGGAAAAGCATGGAAAAGCTATTTCATACATAAAACCACAAAAATGATTGCAAATACTCAGACTGCTCAGAACAACGTTTTGGACACCTTCACGGATCCCAGGGTCATATTTGCCCTTTGACTTTCCAAGGTCATCCAAGGTCACCAGAGGTCAAAAACAGCAGTTTGACAATAACTTTGATCAATTAAGCTAGAGCGGTGAAACAAACACCATCGTGTTTGTCTTGTCACTGGCTTCATTTGATATACGGCAAGGTCACTTTTGACCTTCGTGACCTCAGGTCATATTAGGTCACGAGGTGACCTCTGGAGGTCAAACCACGGCGGAGGTCTTTACGTTCCACATAGCGGAAAAGTACTGAAATTTGCTATCAAATGTACTTACCAGGCCTCAATAGCTCTAATGACATAAGAGTTATGCCCAGTTTGCTTAATCATTGCATATTTGAGTGAAAATAGCCGATCTGACCTAATTACCTCTGAGGTCAAACCATTGACCTGAGCACTAAAACATCAAATAATTCTACTGAATTAACGCGAGCTTTCTATTGCACTTCAGATTTGCGCTAACGCCCATATTTCGGAGTTAGAGGGGGCCATCGATGGCCCCCGGTGGGGCGAAGGTGGCGCGGACCCCGGTGGGGCGCGGGTTAAACCACCATGGGTTCGATTCTCCAATGGAACACAAACAGTCTAATTGGGAAATTCCCCTTATTTAAATCAATCTTTGCTGAGAAAAAGCCGGCAGTAGCAGCACTCCAAGAAACCCTCTTTAATGATAATGATAATAACAAATCCAAAATCTCGGGTTACTCTTGGTACCGCCATAATGTAAACGCTACTGTCCGTAAAGGGGGCACTGCCATCCTTATTAAAAATAGCATCCCTCACTGCCAAGTGCCTTTGGTTACGCCACTCGACTGTGTCGCTATTAATGTAGAAATTCAGCACGTCAAATTGACGGTGATTTCACTGTACATCTCTCCAAGCGATCCTGACCCGTCGGCTCGGGATCTCGCCCAACTTTTGGCACAAATTCCCGGCCCTTTGCTACTACTTGGAGACTTGAACGGTCATCATCCCTCATGGGGCAGCGCCACCACCACTCGCAGAGGCGAAATCATCTATGACGCAATAGACTCCCAAAATCTAGTTATCTTAAATAACGGCGCTCCGACCCACCAAGCAATGCGCAGTGGCCATTCTGACACTGCCATTGACATCTCGTGCTGCTCTCCTAGAATTGCGTCACTGTTCACCTGGGAAGTCGAAGACAACCCAGGAATGAGCGATCACCTCCCAATAAAAATTGGTATTCCCACAGGCTCAATCGACCATGTTACTCTTTTTACACCCTCATGGAATCTAAAACGTGCCGACTGGAACAAGTTTGAGGCAGAGGTCGACCTCACACTTGTCACCGGAGGTGACCCCCACTCGGCAGACATTGACTCGGTACTAAGAGCCATCAGCTCAGCAGCACATTTAACAATACCAAAAAGTCAAGGCCCCCGACAGAAAAAAGGAGCCCCATGGTGGAATGCAGAGACGGCACACGCCAAAGCTCAAATGATTAGAGCCAGGAAAGCCTACGAGAGGAGGGCACACAGCCCTACTCGCAATGCCCTCCGGGCAGCCAAAGCCCACTTCCAAAACACGTGCAAGCGGGTCCAAAAAGATAGTTTCAACGCCTTCGTTTCTAAATTCAACCGCTTCACACCCATTTCTCAAATCTGGAAAACCATTGGAGCTTTCTCTGCGAAACGACCGCCCCGTGGACCCTTCCCTCAACTGACAATCTCCGGCCAAAACATCACGGCACCCAAGGAAGTCATGGACGCCTTTGCTGATCATTACAATGGCGTTGCAGCCAACAGTTCCTACAACCAGCGCTCAAAAGACCAGGCCGAATGGTGCAAACGCCGCACATTCTTCAATTCTAGTAATCAGGAGTACTATAACGTACCTTTTACAATGACCGAACTAAATTACTCCATTAGCAAGTGTGGAAACACTGCAGTGGGCCCGGATGAAATTCACTACTCTTTCTTCAGGCACCTCAGCCAGACAACACTAAAATGTTGCCAGATCCTGCGTGCCGGTTCGGTTGCCCTACCAAGTGCTCCGTAATATTTTGTAAGAAAATTTAGATTTTTGTGAGGGCCTGTGGCCTTACGCTTTTTCTTTCGATTTTTCCTGTGTGATGCTTGTCTGTTGCCTACTTTATTTCACGGTAAAATTAGGTATTAGGGCAATAAGCCCGAACATTTTTTGTTAGGTTTTGCCGCTATTACGCCGTGATTGTATTGTTTGTTTGGACAGTAGAGTAACTATCTAAAGTGCGCCTGAGTTTTCTGGAGTATTTACTGAAAGCCAGCGTATACTTGGTTTACTTTTGATAGCAGGGGAACTATTTTCTATCCAGCTGTCAGCTGCTATAACCTTAAAGGGTATTGGTGGATTCGTCAAATTTGTTACGCGAGAAAGGAAATAGGCAAAAGCGTGAGTTGCCACCCGAATAAAAACACGACCCTCAGCCACTTAGCTCCCAGCCGGCTTTTGTTGTTGTCCCAAAAGTTCGGCGGATCATCTGATAGCTTTCCCCTTTTTTGCTGAGAGGGGCTGCTGCGGAAGTTAGAAAGGACGGTATCTTTTCGCGCGATAGTGGACCAATAGTTGTTGCTGGGACCTTGGAGTCAGCTTTCGGGACCGTAAGTTTGGCAACTGTGCTTACTATGGCATTCTAGATAATCAGACGGGGTGTTAACTGGACTGGCCCTCCTTATGTTTTCAAGTGCCCTGTGTCCCACCCCCTGAGGCCTGATGTAGTGCAACTCTGCAGGCTACTTGACTTTCGCTGATAGCCTACTACCATTATTTCCTAGACAGCTCATACTTATCTCACTGACAAGACCTCTCTGACACAGACAACCCACATTGATAAGTACAAACATAATGGCCCCAACTAACTCAAAATACATAGATTCGAGACTTGAGAAGCTGTCAGAGGAAAATTCCCAACTCAGGGCAGAGCTTGACAGGGTCAAGGAAAAGTTCACTGAACTTGCTGCCGAGCTCCAGGGTTTGCAAATAGTGGTGTCCGAGAACATTGAACGCAGGGAGGCTGTTGAAACTGGACTGGCTACTTTGAACTCAAAGTGTGATGATACAGAAACTAAACTCTCATCACTGAGTACATCCCACACTCAAGTCTCTGAGTCCCAGAACAAAATAAAATCTGCTGTTGAAATCCAGGCACAGTATAGCAGGCTCTCGACCCTTCTCCTCTCAGGAGATGCCATCCCCCCACACAACCCCGGGGAAGACACCAGAACAGGAATCCTTCTGACAATAAAGGAGTACCTTGGGATCTCTGTACATCCTCTTGCAATATCAGCCTGTCACAGGCTTCGTAACAAGAGTACCATTCTTGTCAGATTTATCAACCAAGACGAAAGGGAGGCTGTTTATCGTAAGAGGATCAAGCCTATCAAGCCAGGCCTACTGGTTCATGAGAGCCTGACGGCAGAGAGGCTGTCTGTCGTAAAGATGCTGAAAACCCTGCACTACCCTAGGGAATCATCTCCCCTGCAAACCCACTACACCAGCCAGGGGAAGATCTTTATAAAGCCTAGGGGTGCTCTGAGGGCTGTTGAAGTGGATGTGGGAGTGACCAGGGAAGACATCTTGAATATATGTAAAAGGCACAGTCCAACCGAGTCAGCTCTGGCTACAAATCGTCGTTCCCGCCCACATGGCCCGGTGACTGGACCTGCTCCTGGCCCAGCAGGAGGGACCACATCAGCCGCCTCTGTGAACAGTGTTTCAACCTCTCATCGTGCTGACCACTCTGGCAACCCCCCGGCATCCCAGGCCCAGACTGGCGCCTCTCTGTTGTCAACCCCTGTGCCGCTGCTGAGTGACCCTTCGGGTCTCTTGCTGCGATCGCACCCTCAGGATGCATTACCTCCTCGCGCCTCATCAACCACTAGGTGTGGGCAACCAGGTCCCGGTGCTCATGTCATTGAGGAGAGCATCTCTGCAGCTGGTCAAGAGCTGGTGGAGCCTACTGGTGCGCAGTATGGTGGTGACCAGCCGGTGGACGTGCCTACCCCTGCCCCTGTCCTCTCTGTTCTGGGAGGTCTGGGCCCTACCACTTTGGACGTTTCCTGTGACCCTCAAACCCCCTCAAACAAATCCTTACCAGCAACTGGTGCTGAGGCAAGCCCATTAGCCCAGGAAGAGGTGTTCAGGGCTTCACCCTGTGTGCTGGTGGATGACCCGGTGGTGCCTCCCTCCACGGACCAGACTAGGAGTAGGAGCGGACGCTCTATCCGACCCCCTCCTCACAGATCAAATAAATAGTAAAACACCCATCCCCTTCATACACAGATTTACCCAGTCCAGTTGCACCTGTTAATGCTAGCATATAGTACATTGAAGTTCTTGCTGTACTTACTTTTTTTCCTTCTCAGATCACACTGTAACCTTAGTACTAACATAGAATAGTATAGAGTTTATTCGTAGCTTAAAAGTATTAAGAACGTGGAATAATCCCTAGGCAGTCCTACTATTGGTATATCATTATAGACTTAAGACTCAGACCTGAGTTTGCCGCTGTTCCCAATGACCCTAACGACTCAAACTATCAAAATTTTCTTGACAACTGTGAGTATGTCAGTGCCCCATTAGCAATCAACTCAAGAAACTTCTCTATAATACATTTGAACATTAGAAGTCTCCCCAAAAATTTTGACTCATTGGCACTTTTTCTAAACCAATTCAGCCGACCTCCAGAAATTATTCTGTTAACTGAAACATGGATGGACCCAGACCTTATCTTATCATTTCAGATAAAAGGTTACCATTTGGAACTGTCAAAACAAGCAGAAATCAGGGGCAAGGGCGCGGCCATCTACATTTCGTCTTCTCTCGCTTATTCCAGACGCCAAGACCTCGAATCTAGAGGAGTAGAACACCAATCTGTATTTGTTGAAATTAAGGACCAGTCATCCAAAAAGAAAATTATAATAGGATCAATGTACCGCTCACCATCATTCTCACCTGCCATCTTCACAGACCATCTAGAAAATATTCTTACCTCACTTAATGCAGAAAATAAATTTTGCTTACTTGGCGGTGACCTGAACATTGACCTCCTACAAATAGAAACAGGCGAACACAGCGCCAACTTTTTCAATACCCTCCTTGCAGCCAGCTTTGTACCGTGCATTTCTCTTCCGACTAGGGTAACCCCAACATCTCAGTCGCTAATAGATAATTTTTACTGTAATAATATCTCCCTTGTTTCCAAAAACAACATCATTATGTCAGACATTAGTGACCACCTTCCGATATGCATTCATATAGACCAAATACAACCAGGATCACAAGCAGAAAAGCCAACCCAAAACATATTTGATTTCAGGAAAATTGACTCTCTTAAACAAAACCTAGTTCTGCGTCTTCTCCATATTTACTGCATAGCTGACGCTGATGAAGCTGCAACCTTTCTCTTAAACACAATTACTGACGAACTATCTAAAATCAAACTGGAAAGAACCAACAGGAAAAAGGTCCCTATACAGCCTTGGGTGTCTTATAGCATTCTCCACTGCATTAACAAGAAAAATAATCTGTATAAAAAATTTATCCGGTCCCCAACCTCTAGAAACAACACACGTTACAAAAACTATAGGAACATCCTGGTCTCTGTGATAAGATTAGCTAAAAAACAATACTATCGGAGAAAATTAAACGAATACAAGAATAACCCGCGAAAAATGTGGCAAATACTGTTAGAACTTGCACGGAGAAACAAAGTCAGAAATGATCCTCCTAAAGTTATCGAAAACTCTGAAACATCGACTCAAGAACCGCAAGACATGGCGAACCTTTTCAATAACTTTTTTGTGACAGTTGCGAAATCACTTGATGACTCACTTCCGGCTTCAAACATTGATGCCCTGGCGTACCTCAATTCTAACGCACCGAATCCCAATTCTTTCTTATTTGACACAGTTGATCCACCGGCCATCGAAAGAATAATAATGAATCTCCAAAACTCTGGCGCAGGTGCTGACGGAATCAGTACGAAGATTTTGAAAGCCATAGCTCACATAATATCCCCACATCTCTCTTACCTCTTCAGTAAATGCATCGCACAAGGTATCTTTCCAACAGTTTTGAAATCAGCTCAAGTTGTACCGATATTTAAATCTGGTAACCCCTCACTCTGCAATAATTACAGACCAATAGCTATTCTACCAGTTATATCTAAAGTGTTTGAGAAAGTGATGTTTAACCAACTTTCGGAATTCATCTCCCATGAACACATCTTATATCATTATCAATTTGGCTTCCGCCCTAACCACAGTACTTTCATGCCCATAGCCCTTTTGTATGACCATCTGGCTACGTCTATCCAAAGCAAAAAAGTGTGTGCAACTATATATCTCGACCTTTCTAAGGCGTTTGACACGGTAAATCATAAAATTTTGCTACAAAAACTAGAATTCTACGGGATTCGAAACATAGCGTTAAATCTTCTGGGCTCCTACCTTGATCATCGAAAGCAAACTGTGAAGTTTAATAACTCCCTTTCATCAGCCCAACCGATCAGGTCGGGAGTCCCACAGGGATCAGTTCTCGGGCCACTGCTATTCCTCCTTTACATCAACGACATTCACTTATGCTCTCCAACCCCTCTATACCTTCTCTATGCTGACGACACCGCCCTTACGTACACTGCCAACAACGTAAACGAACTCAAAGCAGCTATCAATATGAGCATCCCTTACATTCATCAGTGGCTTTTGGCAAATCGCCTCACCCTAAATACCGCCAAATCTACCTTTCAGTTATTCTCTAATCAGTATTTTGACACGGATCTCCTAAATTTTGAAATAAGAATTAATGGTTATCCATTGAAACGAATGAAATCAGTAAAATATCTTGGAGTCAAAATAGATGATAACTTAAAATGGGATTCCCATATAAAAACCATTGAAAGTACTGTCGCCCGAAACATTGGTCTTATTGGCAGATCGAAATTTTTTCTTGACTCTGAACACCTTCTTCTTTTATACAATTCCCTAGTTCTCCCCCCATATACAATACTGTGCTGAAATCTGGTCTATAACTCACCCCTCTAAATTAAATAGACTCGCCATTCTCCAGAAAAGAGCTATCCGCATTGTAGATCATGCCCCATATCTGCAACATTCCTCCCCAATCTTCAAGAAATACAAAGTACTAAAAATCCATGACATCGCCAAGATGTCTCAATTACTAATATTGCACAACTTTTTGACAAATTCTCTACCCTTGCCCCTGAGAAACAAATTTCAATTAGCTCGAGTCCAACCTCAAGTAACCAGAAACGCCAGTCACTTTAATGTTCCATTTGTTCCAACACTGTACCAAAAGTTCTCTCCATTCGTTATGGCGCCTTCGATGTGGAATCAGATAATCGCCACTAAAATTAGATCATTAGATGACGTACCACTGTCTAGAAATTTCTTCAAAACAGTTGTCAAGAAAATTTTTATCAATGAATATTAGCTTAGCATGTCCCTCAAACCCATATCAAATCACCCCTCGAGGCTGTCATAAACTGCGAAGGGGCTTAAGGTAGCTATGTGGGAATCGTCGCTCACATCATGTTTTTTCTTCCCGTTAGCAATGCTCTAAACTCTAGGAAAAAATATCAAAGCAAAGTTAAAGCTCGATTTTTTGCTCTGAATATCAGAATGTACGAACTTGCACATACTTCACTGCGAACTTTTAATGATTGTTTGAAGACTTCTGATAGTTACTTGCCGGCAACCAGACGAGCATCACCCAGAAATTATTACAAATATTTACTTCAATCTGAATTTTTCATATGCACTGGCAGTGGAGACCGGACCGAGCTATGCTCCTGGTCCAATGTTGCCAAAATCCTTGACATTTCATTCATGCCGAAAAAAAATCAAAACAGTCTTCACTCAGTCTCACTCACTCCTTCAGTCCCGCCCTCCCCTCACCCCCTAACGGGTCTGTCTCGTTCCAGGTTCGACAGATACATGCCCCGGCGCTGCTGTCCGACCGCTGTGGGTTTGGAACCGTCTGGAGTCGCCTGGTGGTTCCTGATCCGGCTGGCGTTGGTGGGGGCCTACTGGCGCCGTGGTCCTCCGCCGCCATGGAGGGCTCGCGATGGAGCTCGCATGCTGCGGGGGGTCGCGCCGCCTGCACGCTGGAGGGCCGTCGAGTGACACTAGCAGCGGTGCTGCGATGGAGCCGGGCTGGCGCCCGTTTGGTGCGGCGCTCTCGGCGCCCCCCTTTGCTCGGGGATGCTGGGGCCGCGCGTCCGGTGAGCCGGCGGCGGATTCGGACTTGCCTGTTTGGTGCTGCGCGCGATGTGAGTGAGCGCACTCCTCTCACCTGGAGGTGAGAGCCCGGACGGGGAGGCGCCGAACCGACTCGAGAGCTGAGCTCTGCTGCTCCGGCGACCGATGTCTGAGGGGGACAACCAACCACGGCGTCTCGATCTTGAGAAGCCGAACTCGATCTCGACTCAAGGACTGGATTCTGCTGTTCCGGCGTCGGATGACTGAGGAGGGCGGTTGGTCGCGGCGTCCTGATCTCGGGATATCGGTCTCAACTAGGCAGCTGAGTTCTGCTGCTCCGGCAACGGATGGCTGGGGAGGTCGGCTGGTCTCGGCGTCTCGATCGTCTGATGGGTCCTCCGCGTGCTCTTCGGGCGTGGGAGCTGGTGCGACGGGGGCCGGCCGGCGGGCCGGGTGGCGGTGCCGCGCCTGTGCTGCTTCTTCTCTGATGGCCTGACGGGGGCGTCGGCGGCGAGCGATGGAGGGAGCGACCTCGTTCTTCTCTGGAGGCCTGACGAGGACGATGGGCGGGGGAGGGGAGCGATCTCGTGTCTATCCGTGATGGATCTCTGTTTTCTCGACTGAGGTCAGGTGTCATTCTGATGATGAGTGATCATTACTAGCCTATGCCGATCCTGTTTGCTCATGGTTAATGATAGTGAACAAATGTCCAGTTATCGGCATGCGGCTCCCTATTCTGGAATCTTGAAGACCTGGTTTTTGTTTGAGAGGTTTCTCTGGACGGGCACCATGTGAGCCCCTGTGCAGACGTGTTAAGAGGTGGTACTTTCCTTTATACTACGCTGGGTACCTGCTTATCCCCCGCGGCCTCGAGCCGCTGGCGCCGCCTTTGTCCGCCTGGAGCTGCCTCGACGTAATGAGTTATTTACTATAGTACTGTAATTAATATTTCAACGCTTGCCCCCATCGTAGACGATCAATCCAGGCCACAAATCCGATCGGCCTGGCTATACTGGGAGAACGCTGGAGTGACTCCTTGGTCTCGTTTGAGGGGGCTGGCTCCCTATGTGGATGTCTTGGATACATGCGTGGGGTTTGGCTGGGGGTCCCGCGAGCCGCCGGCGTCGTCGTGTCGCTGCTGGGTGTTTCGGCTTTGGTGTGGCGGTTGTTCCGCGGGGGCCCGCTGGCGGGGCCTCTGCGCGTCGGCCCGGCGGTGTGGCGCTCGTTGCCTCGGCGGAATTTCTGTGGGATCCGTCCTCTGTTGCGTCTGGCTCGGGCGGCGGCCGTGCCGGTGGTGGCACTGACGATTGGTTCCCGGGACCTCTCGGCTCTGCCACCTGCAGGGCGGCTGCTTGCCCCCACTAGGCGCATTTATGCGGGGAGCGGATCTCACATATCGATGTGGATTGGTGGCGCCACTCACTCACTCACTGTGGATTGGTGGCGCCCCCTTGTGGTTGCCTGGCCCGGGCTGGCTTGTGGGGTGGTGGCATCTATTACGGTTTTACTGTGCAATTCTCGTCATTCCCTACCAGCTTTGGTGTCTGGCTTTTAACGTTGTTTTTGGCATGTACCGGCGCGCATTTTTGCTGCTTGTCTTCATCGTGGTGAATATATGTATGGATTCAAATATCTTCTCTCGGCCATTAACAACATGTTTCTTAGCGACTCGTTCCCCACTATGTGGCGGGAGAGTGTCATCATTCCCATTCCAAAACCTGGCAAAGAAAAAACGGACCCTAAAGGTTATCGCCCCATTTCGCTTACTAGCTGTGCTAGCAAGCTTGTAGAGCGCATGGTCAACGTAAGACTTCACGAAATTCTCGAAAAGAAACTCGATGCTATGCAATCGGGTTTCCGGTGCGGGCGAGCCACCACTGACAATCTGATCAAACTGGTCAGTGACGTCCAAAATGGCTTTTAGAAGAAGCAAGTCACAATTGCTGCATTCTTAGATATCAAGTCGGCCTTTGATCGTGTACAAAAAGACGTCCTTTTGTATAAACTTTGTAAACTGGGAGTCCATGGCCACCTTGCTAGATTCATTGACAACTTTCTTAGGGACAGAAAATTCAAAGTGCGCTACGGCACCACCTTTTCCTATCTGACATCTCAAGACCAGGGCACACCCCATAGGATAAGGGATAAGGGACAGGAGGCTTGCCTGACTGACACCCTGCTTGAGCGTTTGCCGGCAGGTCTGGTGTCGTTGCTGCTTGCTGTCGTTGCTGCTTGCTGCGTTTCCTGCTGCGAAGACAAGAAGAAGGAGTAGAAGACTTTTTCAAGACCTGCTTCCGGCTCGAGTCTTCGCTGCGACCAGTCTGTCCCACCGACCGCTGTTTTTACAGCTGGTCGGTGCGGTACTTGACTCCAGCCGGCCTCACCAGCCGCTGTTTTTACAGCTGGTTGGTGTGGTTTTGTTGGACGTCAGCTGGTCTTTTCGGTAATTACCCTATCGGTCCAGGTGGTCTTGGTTTCTTGGATTCCGGCCACCTGGTACCTCTTCTTCTCAGTCCCATAACCCTACTCTTTCTCTTCTATCTCTTTTACTCTTCGGCCGGAAACCCGAGTGGTGGGACGCTTGCGTCCCGGGGTGAGCACGCTTGTTGGACCTCGTCAGTCCTTGGGCGTGTGGCTTTGGCTGGACCTATCGGTCCTCCATTGCTAAAATCCCTAATACGTAAGGCCATCTCACTTTCACCCCCGCTTAATAGAAGCGGGGCCCCTCTCAAACCCTCCACCCGGGCTGCGTCTGTGCAAGGGTACCACGGTACCTGCCCCTAGGGACTCACAAGCATAGGCCCCAGTCAGGCTCCTTTTTAGAGGCTGAGTCAGCCACCTAGGCCCCTGTTAGGTCCTGAAGAGGCACCTGCCTCCCCTCCGACTTAAACCCCCTCTTAGTGGCTGAGTCAGCCTTTTGCTCACACTTTTCTAAGGCTAGGTGCTTTCTCTAAGCACTCCCCAGTTAGGATAATACTCCAACACCCAACCCTAGCTAGGTTAATACTCCCATTAGCTTTGCTAGTAAAACTAGGACCACTTTCTTCAATTCAACTTCTCTAGCCATTTCTACCCAAAAGGTGTTAGCAAAGCTAATACCAAGTACCTCATTTAAACTTAAACGTACCATGGCTTCCACCTCTCTCTTCCGCCCCTCCAGCCCCCCGTTTGAACAAAGCCAACCTGCCAAGCGGAGCTTGGCTGGTTGGCACCTACCTTTCGGCGCACCAAAACTTGGCAAAAGAGTCTACCTTTAATTTGGATAAGGCCATCAGCCAAAAAGTGAAAGGTAGTTTTGAGATTATCAAGCATCAAAAAGATATCCTGATCAAAACCTCCAATCAGGAATCTACCCGAGCCCTGCTGGCCACAAAAACTTTTGGGTCGAAACCAGTCATCTTTTCTGTCCACCACTCCCTTAACTTCTACCGGGGCATCATCAATGCCCCGGAAGTGTCCCATCTCTCTGATGTGGACCTTGAGCACATGTTTGACTTTAAAGGTCAAAATGTGCTAGCCCTCGAAAAATTGAACCCCAACAAAAATTCTACGCAAAAAGACCCACGTCTACGAGACCACAGATTCATTGTCACCTTCGACACAAAGTGTCGGGATGACTACGGCCAAATTAAACTGGGCGACTGTGTCTACCCAGTTAGGCCGTACTACCCCCTCCCTATTCGTTGCCAAACTTGTCAAAGGTACGGGCACGTAGAGTCAAACTGTAAGAACCCCACCCCACGATGCGGCAAGTGCAGTGCTAAGCACCGCACTAAAGATTGCACCTCTAAAAGCCTCAAGTGCGCTGCCTGTGGCGGCGCTCATGGGGCAGATAATCCCAAGTGCCCGACCTGGCTCCGAGAAAAAGAAGTTAACGTTTTGGCTGAGGAAAAAAAGCTCCCGTTTGACCTGGCCCGCAAAGAAGTGCTGCAAAAAGAAAAGAGCCGCACAGTCCCAAAAAGCTGTGGTAGCAAGGCTCCCACAGCAGCCCCCAGCACAGCCGGCCAGGAACACCCCATTTCCAAACATCCTCAGCCTCCCAAAAACACAAGCCGCCACATCCGCCCCCTAAAGGAGCCCCTTTTCTTGGCGCCCATCAGGCCGTCCGTCCCCCTCCCCCCACCACGTGGCGCAATCACTTTTTGGCGTAGGTGGACGCCCGCTGCGGGCTGGGAGGATCTCCCGACCCGCACTAGTTCTCCGCCAGGTCTTCCGACCGAAAATCCTCCCGCCCCTCAGGCACCTAAAATCACCAGGAAGACCTGGACACCAGCAGCAGGGTGGCAAAGCCACTCTGCACGAGTGACTGAAAAGTCTGATTTTCCCTCGCTACCTGCCCCCAAGCACTCTAAATTCACCGGTGCTCCCCTTCCCAGGCGCCGCCAAAGGCAGGCTCCGAGAAGGCCTTTAACGAGTGGCAGCCCACCCCCTCAGGGTAAAACGGCTGCCACTCAAACCAAAATCCAAAAAGTAAATATTTCAACACAAACTGAATCTGCTCCTCTCTCCTTGGAAAGAAGCGATGCTTCTTTCCAAACAGCACCGATCACCCGCACTTGCGGATCCCAAACCGACCTCATAGGTCATTATATGCAGTTTCAGTTTTCCAAGTGACTTTGAAACGTCAGACGACAAAAGTCAGTCTGACAACGAGCTGTCCGGGACAGAGACCGTCTCTGACACCAGCAGTGCTTCAGAGACGAGCTCTGCAAAAACTGTTATAAACACTTCCAGAGCTCCCCTCCTGGAAACCCCCCAGCCCCGGCTCCTCCAGCCCCGGCAGCTCACCCGTAGCGAGGAAAATTAGCTTTTCCAGACACTCCACCCCAGTTTCTCCTGCTAGCGATAGCAGCAGCAGCAGGTGCTCGTATAACCTTCGCAAACGTAGATCCTCTAATCACAAACGTTAAAAACCACCATGGGTTCAATTCTGCAATGGAATACAAATGGCCTTATCGGGAAATTCCCGCTTTTTTCATCAATATTTGCTGAGAAAAAACCGGCACTAGCAGCATTACAAGAGACCCACTTTTCTGATAAAGATAACGATAAATACAAAATCTCGGGTTACTCTTGGTATCGCCATAACGTAAACGCTGCTGTCCGTAAGGGAGGCACAGCCATCCTAATAGAAAATAGCATCCCACACAGTCACGTGCCTTTGGTAACATCACTAGACTGTGTAGCTATTAGTTTGAAAATACAACACGTCCAATTGACGGTTGTTTCAATATACATATCCCCTTGCGACCCTGATCCAACGGATCAGGACCTCGCACAATTATTTAATCAAATAAACGGGCCTTTGTTATTACTTGGAGACTTGAATGGTCACCACCCATCCTGGGGCAGCGCCACGCCAAATCGTAGAGGTGAAATTATATATGACGCAATAGGTTCTCAAAATTTAGTTATCCTAAATAACGGCGCACCAACCCGCCAAGCAACGCAAAGCGGACATTTAGACACAGCCATTGATATTTCGTGCTGCACGCCTAGAATTGCGTCACTGTTTACCTGGGATGTCGAAGACAACCCAGGCATGAGCGATCACCTCCCAATCAAAATCAATGTCCCCCAAGGAGCACTCGACCGCGTTGATCTGTATACCCCTTCCTGGAATCTAAAACGAGCGGACTGGACAAAATTTGAGGCAGAGGTCGACCTCACTCTGGTCACCGAAGGTGACCCACACTCGGCAGATATTGAATTAATACTAAGAGCCATAAGCTCAGCAGCACAAGTAGCAATACCAAAAACCAGAGGACCCCGAAGGAAAAACGGAGCCCCATGGTGGAACGCAGAGACGGCACACGCCAAAGCTCAAATGATTAGAGCCCGCAAGGCATATGAGAGGAGGGCACACAGCCCTACTCGATCCGCACTTCGGGCAGCAAAAGAACACTTTCGAAACACGTGCAAGCGGGTTCAAAAGGACAGTTTCAACTCTTTTGCCTCCAAATTCAACCGCTTCACTCCCACCACCCAAGTCTGGAATACCATTAGAGCTTTCTCTGCGAAGCGACCACCCCGTGGACCTTTCCCTCAACTAAAAATAGCTGGCCAACCCATCACCGAACCTAAGGAAGTCATGGATAAATTTGCTGATCATTACGCCAGTGTCGCAGCTAATAACTCATACAGCCAGCGCTCCAAAGACCAGGCAGAATGGTGCAAAAGCACACATTCATCAATTATGGTAATCAAGAGTATTATAATGTACCATTTACAATGACCGAGCTAAATTACGCCATTAGCAAGTGTGGAAACACTGCAGTGGGCCCTGACGAAATTCACTACTCTTTCTTCAGGCACCTCAGCCAAACAGCACTAAAGTACCTGCTTTCGGCCATTAACAACATGTTTCTTAGCGACTCTTTCCCCACATCGTGGCGAGAGAGTATTATAATTCCCCTTCCAAAACCTGGCAAAGAAAAAACAGACCCAAAAGGTTATCGCCCAATTTCGCTTACTAGCTGTGCTAGCAAGCTTGTCGAGCGCATGGTAAACGTTAGACTTCACGAGATCCTCGAAAAGAAGCTTGATGCTATGCAATCAGGCTTCCGGCGCGAGCGAGCCACCACTGACAATTTGGTGAAACTAGTCAGTGACGTCCAAAATGGCTTTTACAAAAAGCAAGTAACAATAGCTGCATTCTTAGACATTAAATCGGCGTTCGATCGCGTACAAAAAGACGCCCTGTTGTTTAAATTAAGCAAACTAGGAATTCGTGGCCACCTTGCAAAATTCATCGAAAACTTCCTCAAGGACCGAAAATTTAAAGTCCGTTGTGGCACCACATTCTCCTACCTGGCAACCCAGGACCAAGGCACACCCCAGGGTAGCGTTCTGTCCCCCACCCTCTTTTTAGTAATGATCAATGATCTCTTCGCCAAAAAGCTACCGCCTGGAATAAATTACTCCCTCTTTGCGGACGATGTCGCCATTTGGAAAACCACTGCAATCGATACCAGGCGGTATAACGAACCAGAATTCCAACACGCAACTACGCAGTTGCAGGACAGCTTAAACGACATCGATAATTGGTGTAGCTTAATGGGTCTATCACTCTCGGCGGAAAAATCATCAGTCGTTGTCTTTGCCAGAGCGCATTCCAGACACGACCCCCCACGGCTCCAAATCTCGGGTAAACCTATTGAATGCACCAATAGCTTCAAATTCTTGGGCGTCACCCTAGATTCCCGATTGAGTTTCAATGAGCACATCACCAAAGTCGTCTCTAGCTGTCAAAAGCGAGTCAACATTCTCCGCATGCTCGGCGGCACAGAGTATGGCGGGGATCGAAAGACCCTGCTTATGCTCTACAAGTCCCTGATTCGGTCCATTCTCGAATATAATTCGTTCGTTTTTGACTCGACGAACAAGACCAATAAATTAAAGCTAGAGCGAGTCCAAAACGCCAGTATCCGGGCAGCCACAGGCGCGCTCAGAGAATCCCCCATCACCAGCCTTCTAACTGATAGCGGGCTGTGCCCACTACAGACAAGACGCGACGCCCAGCTTATTTCTTACTACATCAAGGTTCAATCCACCGAAAATCACCCGGCAAAACAATGTTTTGCCCATCCCAGACGAGCAAATAAAGCCACTCTACAGAAGTGGCCCCCATTTAAGCACAGAGTAGCGAAAACCCTGGAAAGCCTAAATCTTGCACTGCCAGCGACAATAGGCAAACCCCCACTCTCCCGCTTCTGGACTCGAAAAGAGCCCAAAGTGGAATTTCTTTTCACCTTCCGTAAAACGGACTTCTCAGAGGAAGAAGTCTCCCAAAAATTCCTAGAGTTCCGATCTTGTAACGCGGACAAGACCTTTATATTTACAGACGGCTCCAAAATAGGCGAAAAAGTAGGCCTTGGCATCTGGGGACAAAATATTTGCCTTCAGAAAAGACTTCCGGACAACTGCTCCATCTTCACAGCCGAGGCTGTTGCCATCCTAAATGCATTAGCCATAATCAGAACCCAAAATATCAACTCAGCCGTCATCTGTTCAGACTCTAAATCTGTCCTGCAGGCCATCAGTAACGTAGTCAACCCCAGCCACCACGTTATAGCAGATATTCAGAAAGGTATCGATGATACCCCTGATGTCTCTTTTCTTTGGATCCCGGGCCACTGCAAAATTCAAGGAAATGAAAAGGCCGATGAGCAGGCAAAAAAGTCCCTAGAACTTAGAGAGATCGCACCCTTAACGTGGTCTGGAGACGATAGCAAAGCTCTCCTCCAGGACACCATCCGGAAGCAAATTCAAAATGACTGGACTACAAACCACAGCGCCCACCTATTCTATATCAAGCCTAACATCGGCTACTGGCCCAGTTCAAACCAAAAGAGTCGCCGGCGCGAGGTTATTCTAACCAGACTCAGAAATGGACACACAAAATTAAATGCCTATTGGAACGCGGGTACCTGTGGTACCTGCGACGCAATGGAGAATCCCTATCACATTCTCATCGATTGTCCCCAGCACAATACCCATCGGCAACCCATGCTAGATTACTGCCGAATCCAAAACATCCCTGTAGACCTAAAAACTCTGCTCGGGAACGACCATCCTGAGCTACTCGAAAAAGTCTTTACATTCCTAAAGGACTCTGGGCTAGAGAAGTTTCTATAAATCACCCCTCCCAGTATATATGATGGAGGGTGCATGGTGCACCCCCAAAGTAGGACTTGCCTATTTTCCAATCATAGATGATCCACTGCGAAATTTAAGCAATAGTTTTGTAACCTTTAAATGGTTCATTGTAGGCTAAGGATAGGTTATGTTAGGCTAACTTTGAAATCAGGTTAGGTTAGATAGGTTAGATTTCTTCACCGCAGTGATACCTTTCACTGCGGGTCTATACTAACCACACCTATACTCTTACTAACAATCTAACTATCCTCTCACACTTCTTTCTCTGCGCGGCGGCTGCCCAGCCGAAGAGGGGAGCTGCAACTTCACCTCCGGGTTGCAGGGTAAATTCGCGGCACCCTGGCCAGGTGTTTAGCGCACTTTCTAAAATACGAAATTATTGAGTTAACGGAGGTTTTCGAGTAACGTATACAAGCGGACATCAATAGCTGACACACAAAATTCTAAATTCTAAATTCTAAATTCCAAATTCTAAATTTCTAACTCTAAATTTCAAACTCTAAATTTATAAGGTCTTCAACCACAGAAATAACCTTCGCACTCTGCGGGTCTAAACTTATTAAAAGACCTCCCTTGGCATGGCTATGCCATTGCCACGACCGTCCATTTGCAAGCTAAAACATCTTGCAACCCATTACTTGAAATAACCCCCATTGCTTTAACAGACTAACGTAGCTTGCCCTCACACTAAATTCTAAAATTCTCCCACACACTCCTTTAGAGGCGGGCAAAGGTGCTATGCACAGAACGCCTAATAAAAAGCCATAAGTAAGTAAGGCACACCCCAGGGTAGCGTTTTATCTCCGACCCTCTTCCTAGTCATGATCAATGACATTTTTTCCAAAAAGCTACCGCCTGGAGTTAAGTACTCCCTATTTGCAGATGATGTCGCTATTTGGAAATCCACTCCGGTCGACACCAGGCGGCGCAGTCAACCAGAATTCAAAACCGCGACTACCGAATTGCAGGGTGGTCTCGACGACATCCATGCTTGGTGCAATTCAATGGGTCTATCACTCTCGGCCGAAAAGTCATCAGTCGTAGTCTTTGCCAGGCCAGGTGTGAGACACGCTGTTCCTCAGCTCCAAATCTCAGGCAAACCCATTGAATGCGCGAAAAGCTTCAAATTCTTAGGCGTCATCCTTGATAACCGCCTTAGTTTTAACGAGCATATTACCAAAGTCGTCTCTAGCTGTCAAAAACGAATCAATATCCTCCGCATGCTCGGCGGAACAGAGTACGGCGGGGATCGAAAGACCCTGCTCATGCTCTACAAGTCCTTGATCCGGCCCATACTCGAATATAATTCGTTCGTCTTTGACTCAACGAACAACACTAATAAGCTAAAGCTAGAGCGCATCCAAAACGCAAGTATCCGGGCAGCCACAGGCGTGCTCAGAGAATCCCCTATCACCAGCTTGTTAGTGGACAGTGGGCTGTGCCCTCTCCAAACAAGACGCCACTCCCAGCTTATCTCTTACTATATCAAGGTCCAATCTACCGAAAATCACCCGGCGAAACAATGTTTCGCCCACCCTGGACGTGTATCAAAAACTAATCGGAAAACCTGGCCTCCATTTAAGAATAGAGTAGCTAAGACCCTGGAAACCCTGAACCTTAAGATTCCAGAAGCAATAGGCAAACCCTCACTCTCCCGCTTTTGGACTCGCAAACAGCCCAAAGTCGAGTTTCTTTTCACCACACGCAAAGACAACCTCACCACAGAGGAGATCTCCCAGAAATTCTTAGAGTTCCAGTCTAACAACACTGGCAAAACCTTCATTTTCACCGACGGCTCTAAAATAGGCGAAAAAGTAGGCCTCGGCATCTGGGGGCAAAATATTTGCCTCCAAAAACGACTTCCGGACAACTGCTCAATCTTTACTGCCGAGGCTGTCGCCATTCTAGATACACTAGTCCAGATTAGAACCCTAAATATTAATTCAGCCGTCATCTGTTCAGACTCTAAATCTGTCTTGCAAGCTATCAATAACGTAGTCAACCCCAGCCATCACGTAATAGCAGACATCCAGAAGGGTATCGACGATATCCCAGATGTCTCCTTTCTTTGGATCCCAGCCCACTGCAAAATTCTCGGAAATGAAAAAGCAGACGAACAGGCCAAAAAGTCTCTAGAACTCAGAGAGGTCGCACCTCTCAAATGGTCCGGAGACGATAGCAAAGCTCTCCTCCAGAACCATATCCGGAAGTACATCCAAAATGACTGGACCACTAACCACAGCGCCCATTTATTCCATATCAAGCCTAACATCGGCTACTGGCCCAGCCCCAACCAAAACAGTCGTCGGCGTGAGGTCATCCTGACCAGACTCAGAAGCGGACACACCAAATTAAATGCCTATGGGCGTGTAGGTACCTGTGGTACCTGCTCTGCCATGGAAAATCCCTACCATATCCTCATCGACTGTCCCCAGCACGACGCCCATAGGCAGCCCATGCTAGATTATTGCCGCATCAGAAACATCCCAGTAAACCTTTCCACTCTTCTCGGCAATGATCACCCTGAGCTGCTGGACAAGCTCTTTACATTCCTGAAGGCTTCTAGGCTCGAGAGCTTTATCTGAACGTCTATGGTGGCAGGTATGGAAAATACCTGCATCCGAATAGCACCCCTCATATTAGAAATAACAATTACACTATAAACGTCCCTCTGACAAATTTAAACAATAGGTGCTTCAAACTAGGTTTTAACTGTCTGGTCCTAAGGTATGGTAGACTCAGAATAACTCCCACCATAGGAAAAAAACAAAAACAAAAACAAAAAACAAAACAAAACCAAAAAAGTTCAACTAATCAACTAACCCTACCTAACCATCCGTTCATATTTGCTAACCAACTAACCCTAACTTAAGGACTACTAACTATACTAACCACATCTAAGACTAACAACTAACCAACTCACACCCCTCCCTAACACTCTATCTGTTCTATTACCCTTCTCTCTTCCTCTATGCGGCGGCTACCCAGCCAGAGAGGGTGCTGTAACCTCACCTCCTGGTTGCAGGATAAAGACCCGCGGCATCACGTCATGGTGCTTGCGGGTATTTCTAATAACCCAAAATTATTATTTTTCAATGGAGGAACTCGAGTAACGTAAGCAAACGGTTATTCGATAACAAGGAACAAAATTCAAAAACTAATCTTTACGCTGGCAAGACTCTTCACGTACCCTTTTAAATCCTACCTGTGCCCCAGGCTCGGCATCTCTGCCGTAGCAATCCCCTTCCCTCGCAAGTGTTGCTACACTTCGCGACCCATTCCTTGAAATAAGATTCGTCCCTTTATTCTGCGACATTAAAGTAAACACCCCTCTCGGAAAATTCTCCCCCACACTTTAGAGGCGGGCAAAGGTGCTTTGCACAGAACGCCTTATAAAAAGCCCTTAACTAACTAACTAACTAACTCTGGGCTGGTCCACTCCTCCACCTCTGCATTGCGATCACTCGCCAAGGCCACTCCCTGAAGTGTCTCTTTCCCCCCCAGTTGCACTGACGATACCGTCGTGTAATTGGGTCTGCACTCGAGACTGAGCAGATCCCTGCTCACTGCAAGTCCGATTTCGGTTTGCAGCCGTCGCTGAATTCATTGTCAATTACGGCATCGAAACTGCCGGCGATTTATTCCGCGCCGTCACACGCTCTCACAATCACTCACGCTCTCACTCACTCTACACGCGTCCATATCGAGTGTTACATATTGCTCTGGGATTTTGTTATTTCCCATTGGAATGGGTATATGTTCCCATTTGTAAATATTTCCGCTGTTGTTGTCGGTTATCATTGTTGTCTCCCATCCGCTGTTTGGCAATTGCATCAATAAATTGGACATTATCACCGTTGACTTCTTTCCTTCGATTAGTAGATTGAATAAGGCCTTACGTGGCCGAGTTGAATCCTACAATACCACGACATTCACAAACGGGGCCGCTTGTGAATGTCGAGGGGTATGAACGCGGCCGTGTCGGGTCGCGTTTGGTTATGGTGGCTCTAACTAGGCGTATTTGACGTCGAGATACATCGACGACGCTCTCATCGTCCGAACAGCTGAACGCTGCTGCAGACGTTGATACGGCTGCCCCTTCGAGTGCACGTGCTCTCCTGCTGTCCTGACGGGCCAGGCGCTGCGTGCGGCGTCGCCTCAACCATTACGTACCATTACACGCGCAGTGGAAGGAAGATCCCAAAGCGCCCCCCGTCACCTGTTTTTCCGATGGCCGGAGAACTATCACCTCCGGTAAATTTTGCGCAGCTACATTTGAGAGAATTCATGAGCGCGTCAATTGGTGAAATAATTTTGAAAATCGGTCGGTAATGTTTCCACCGATAGACATTCAAAGTCAGACCTATACTTTGAGACTGTCGCAATCGCGCTAATGCACCAGTTCGCCTGCACTGCAGAGCGAGTGCTGACGTAATTACGCCATATAACTGAGCTACATGCCAAGGTCACCGCGCAGTAAGATCAAGGTCATTGACCCAGTTTTCTGGTCTAATAACATTATTCAGTATGATGTATGATAGGTTGTGACTTCATAGTTTATGCGAATCAATGGTCTATTTTCAAGGTCAATCCCTCATTTCCTGCCAATAGGCTGCTAAAGTGCCATGTATATTTAACATTATTGGGAATGCCCCATATTATTACGTCATAAGTCAGTGAACTTGAATGACATTGACCTCACATTTTTCAGAAATTATTGTGTGAGACCTTCCCGCTATGACCTTAGTCTGCTTTTAGTGTATTCCTGTTTTTCCCGCATAATCATGACCTTTCCCAACAGGTCTCCAGCACGGCCTAGATATGACCTTTGCGGCCTCGTTTGTCCTTGAAGATATTGACCTAGGTTAATGAAAATTAAATATAATATCCATCACCATGGCCCTCACACACCTTTAAACGGGCTTAACTTTTAACTTCTACTTTTAACCTGTGTGTAATGAAACATATGTATGGCTATGCTTGTGAATGGGCTGACTGATGCTGATGGATGATGCATATTTAGTGCTGATGCAGACCCCCTAGATGACATCCGATGTTGCTTGCATTTCACACTGCGTCATCGTATTACCAATGTAACGAAATGAGTCGACAGACAGGACGTTTTGAAGACATCGGGGCATATGATGCACCCTACCCCCTAAGGTTTTTTTCGAAATAACAGGAGAACGACGAGGCGCAACACAGCAGTTGATGGCTACATCTCTCACCCCATCATTTTCCCACCATCCCTAATTTTTTTTACTCCGGGTCACACAAGGTCAGGTCACCAGGCGAGGTCAACTAAGGTCACCCCACTTCAAATTTTAAGCTCTATAAGAGCTACATTTCTAAGCCGATCGATTTAAAACTTCCTACACTTCATGACCCCTCCAGGGTCTGTACAATGTGTATCCTGTATTTTCCCATTTCGTGACCGGAGGCCAGGTCACAAGGTGAATTCTCCAATTGAAAAAACATGAGAAAAAGCTGTCTTAAGATCTAAAAGTCACGAAATAATTACAAATGCTCAGATTTCTCAGAAAAGCGTTCTTGGATATCCTTTCACGGATCCCACGGACGATATTTGCCCTTTGATCTCTTTGAGGTCGTCACAGGTCACAGGGTCAAAAATAACATTTTGACAATAACTTTTGACCTAATTAAGCTAGAGCAATGAATCAAACGTCATCGTGTATGTCTCGTCACTGTCTCTCATTTGACATACGGCAAGGCCACTTTCTGACCTCTCGTGATCTCAGGTCATATTAGGTCATGAGGTGACCTCTGGAGGTCCAAACACTGGCGGCAGGTCATTATGTTCCACCTAGCAGAAAAAATTCAGGCATTTTCCTATCAAATGTATATTACAAGCTCTCAATAGCTCTAATGGCATGAGGGCTATGGCCAGTTTTCTTAACACCCGCCCCGGTGGGCCTCCGATCCAAATTCGCCCTGGTGGGGGTGTTTGAACAACCCTTTCTAACTCGGCTCCTAAGCAAAGTAGCGGAAAGAGGCAATTCCAGCACCGATCGACCAGGCAAATGGCAAATCTACACGGTATATCTTTGATTTTCTTCAAAATACTTATATAGATTTCTCATGGGCCCTAAAGACAAATCTGAAAGTTTTAGCTCGATCGGAGTAAAATTTTAGAAGTTATTGCCTCAGGCATTTTTTTAAAATCTGCTTACAGTGCATTTTTTAGGTGACCATAAAACCCACAGCGACTGATGAACAATGCATTAACGATAAATTTTCCTGTCTGAAATGAGCCGAAGAACTCGAATCCGAAGTCTGTTTGACCCTAGGTCACTTGTGAAAAAAGGTGTGATTTGACCTTGACCTAAGGTCACATTCAAAATTTGATGGTACACTTTTTGTTCAAAATGGAATATTCCAAATTAAACATTGAACTTTTATCCTTCCATTAAAGTAGGTTAGAACATCCGTTTTTTATATCTACTGGTGTTTTTAACACGTTTAGTGGAGGGTAGTCTGGCATCAACACGTAATGAAGGGGTCCCGAAATGCCTCCCCTGAGATTTCACCAATTAAGAGCGTTAGGAAAACGCTTGTTGCGGGTTTTGTGAGGGCTGTAGAATGTGTTTTTAAGCTCGCGAAATCACTGAAGTTTCAGTGAGTTCGCGAAATCCCTAGGGAGTTCGCGAAATCCCTGGTCGGTCAGTGATTTCGCGAATTCCCTAGGGATTTCGCGAACTCCCTGGCTGGTCAGTGATTTCGCGAAATCCCTAGGGAGTTCGCGAAATCCCGGATTTCGCACTTTCCCTGTAACATATGTATGTACATACACCGGACACCGGTTTGCAGCAATGCACCGAAATACGGGAGCTGGCGCCTCCATGAGCTGTCTTTGTGCTGAGCTGACCTTACGCTGTCACAGTAGGCAGCTCTGTTCCGTCCAGTGGTGGATCCATGGGGGAAGCAAAAACGATATGTCCCCCCAAATAGAAAGCTAGGAGAAAAACTATATTTTTGCCCCCCTCCCTCAAGCGGTCGACCTCCTTTATGCCCCGACTCCTTTTTAATTTATAAGCAAGATTTCAGTGCTTCAACTCTCAACTTCAAACAGAACCAGTTAAGTTCAGTGTAAATATTGGATCTTTGATATAAAAAAGTATCTTGAGCCCATACTTTTTCAACCCGTGACGTTTTTTGCCTTTTGGCTGAAATATCCCAAATCCTACTGTCAAGTCATATTATTGTAGCACAATTTTTCACTGCGTAACGTTTTTTCTTCCCTTTTTCCTTTTTGACTTTGGTTTGCTCCTCCCAAACCGACTGGCTAGATCTGCCACTGGTTCCTCGATGTCTTCAGAGCTCTCGCACCTGCATGGTGTTCAGGTTTATGGGTGTGAAACGATGAAACCGTTGGGTGTCGTTGATCTTCAACGCCGAGCTGTACCGCTGTATCAGTCGTTTTGACATTTCAAAGACCTCCTCTCTACTGACAAACTCGAAATGGATTGTGGTGTCGAAGTATTGCGTCAGAAAAGAGAACATCAATAGAGGATCCAAGGTCTGATCCTTTTCTTCTCTCCTTAACACGCGCATTGACGGGGGTCTGAGCCACCTTCGCATTGACGGGGGGGCGGGTACCCGCCCCCCTAAGATCTCGAGAACCACGGTAGGTAGCGAAAAACGGTAAACGGCGTTGGGCTGCCCATCCGCTTCTCCATCGAAAACATTTGAACCATTTTTTTGTCAGGTCACATTTAAGGTCACGAGAGGTCAAAACATGCCCGTCATAGGGATAACATGTAAATTCAGTTTTTCGGCCATTAAATCTGAACAAGTAAAGATAAAGCAAAACGACTTAAACTATATGAATCCTCTTATCAAGCCGAATCGAATGATATATGATTTGACCTTGCTAGGTCAAATCAAGGATTTGACCTGACCTGAGGTCAGGTCAGGGTCAAATTATGTAAAATGCATATCATTAGAACCGCAAAGCCCAGGCGAGGCTAATGCAGCTAAAATAAATGCTCTATCACCATCCGTTACTGAGTTATTCCGTAAAAACCATTTTTCCCATGTATTTCCAATGGAGAGGTCATGCCTCGTACCTGACCTTAGGTCATCGATATCAAAAATACCGGAACATATCTTAGAGAACTCGGTGGGGCCATTATGTGATATGAGTTTCAATCGGATAAGTTCACCCTGCTCCGACTTATGCTATCTTAAACTTTTTTTGAGGTCGGGTCACTTGACCTGTAATGGTGACCTGACCTGAGATGACCTAACCTTAAAATTTTCACAGAAGTTGTAAAAATGATGAGGGAAAAGGTATACCAAGTACGGCGGCGCTACGCGCCGCCGTTTTTCTGCTGTCTCCGAAAAACCCGAGGGGGGCGGGTACCCGCCCCCCTCCCGTCAATGCGCGTGTTAAGCTTACCTGGGCTGTTCTTCTTCGAACTTTGCCTCCAACTCCGTCACAGGCGTTCTTCCCGTGGCTGGTAGCAAAGAAGTGCCATTCACATGGTATTTGAAAGTCTATCTAGATGATAACAAGCATTGATAAAGGAAAAATTGTTTTTGTATTGGCCACTGCACCCGTCTGATATACGTGATGTATTTTCTTCAAACTTGGCATGTGGGTGCGTAGCCAAGGTACGAGTTTGTGCTGCAAGGTATGAAACATGACGTGAGAGTGCTTTAAGTGGTCACTTAAAAAAAAACTTCTACTGCACCGGACTCCATCCTCAGTCCAGTATTGAACACAAGGGTGTACATTCACCTGCTTTGCAGACCAGTGATACGACTGAGCAGCATTTTGCGCAGTACATGTATAATTTTCTGATAAGTCATCGATGACTACGGCTTCTCCCTTTGGTGGCTTTACCTTCAAATTTGCTTGATTCCCTTACTTTTCAATTCAATTACCTTTCAAATTCCCTTGAGCCTTAGATATGTAGCGGTGACGGGTTAGGTTACATACCTTCTCACTCAGGGAATCAACAAACTGCTCTATATTATCCACGCAATCCGAAAACGTCGATTCCCTGTCTGATTTTGACCATTCTTTAAACGTAATATCTTCAGAAGCCATTTGCACGGAGTCAAAAGAGTATAAATACTCCCTAACTTCCTCCTCTCCAGGGCTCCGTTGACGAGAGGGCGTCCACTGTCACCGTACTGTTATATGTTTCAATATCACTGTTTCAATATATCACTGTTATATGTTCCAAACGTTTCGCGACTTTTTCCGTATAATCACGGCACTTCGCTAAAGGTGTCCGGTATGACGTACATTTGACATTTATGACCTGATTTGACCTTAAAGATATAAATATAAGTCCATTCAATTGAGCTCAAATAAAACAGTTAACAGGCCTCACAAATCCCCGAACATGCGTTTTCCTAACCTTCTTAATTGGCGAGATCTCAGGGGAGGGATTTCGGGACCCCTTCATTACGTGTTGACGTGTTGAAGAAAAAAAGTTTATTCTTCAATTTGAGGCATTCCATTTTGAAAAAGGTGTACCAGCAAATTTGGGATATGACCTTAGGTCAAGGTCAAATCATAATTTTTTTCATAAGTGACCTAGGGTCAAACGGACTTCAGAAGCGAGTTTTTCGGTTCATTTTAAATAGGGAAATGTATCTTTAATGCATAATTCATCAGCTCCTGAGGGTTTTGTGCTCACCTAGAATATGCACTGTAAGCAGATTTTTAAAAAATGCCTGAGGCAATAACTTCTTAAGTTTTACTCTGATCGACTTAAAATTCTCAGATTCGGCTTTGGGGCCCATGAGCACCCTATATGCTCATTTTAAAGAAAATCGAAGAGGTACCGTGTAGGCCTTGGTCGATTGGTGCTGGAATTGCCCAAAGCCCCTGTACGCTGTACGAAATAACGGAAAGCCGTTGGATAGTCCATCAAAAATTAGGATGAAATCATATCAGTCATTTTTGGTGCTGATGAGGTCAATTTTGAGGTCACCACTGGTCAATGAATAAAAAGTTTCAGATCGATAGGTTAACACGCGCATTGACGGGGGGCGAGTACCCGCCCCCTCTCGGGTTTTTCGGAGATAACATAAAAACGGCGGTGAGTAACACCGCCGTACTTGGCATACCTTTTCTCTCATCCTTTTTACAACTTTTGTGAAAATTTTAATGTCATCTCAGGTCAGGTCACCAGTACAGGTCAAGTGAGCTGGCCTAAAAAAGGTTTAAGATAGCATAAGTCGGAACAGGGTTAACTTATCCGATTGAAACTCATAAGACGTAATAGCCCCACCGAGTTCTCTAAAATATATTTCGGTATTCTGACATCGAACACCTAAGGTCAGGTACGAGCCATGACCTCGCCATCGGAAATACATGGGAAAAATGGTGTTTAACTGAATAACTGAGTAACAGATGGTGTTAGAGCGTTTATTTTAACTGGGCTAGATTCCCCTTGTTTTTGAAATTTTAATAATATGCATTTTGTCTAATTTGACCTTGAACTGACCTCAGGTCAAGTCAAATCCTTGATTTGACCTAGCAAGGTCATATTATATATCATTCGATTCGGCTTGCTACGAGGATTCATATAATTCAAGTTGTTTTGCTCTATCTTTACTTGTTCAGATGTAATGACCGAAAACCTTCATTTACATGTTATCCCTATTGCGGCATGTTTTACCTCTAGTGACCTTAAATGTGACCTGACAAAAATGGTTCAAGTATTTTCGATGTAGAAGAGGATGGGCTACCCAACGCCATTTACCGTTTTTAGCTACCTAGCGTGGTTCTCGAGATCTTAGGGGGCGTGTAACCGCCCCCCGTCAAAGCGAAGGTGGCTCAGACCCCCGTCAATGCGCGTGTTAACCCTCTTGGTATTTATGCCATCTTAAACATTTTTGAGGTGGGGTCACTTGACTTGGCCTGGTGACCTGACCTGATATGACTGAGACCTAAAATTTTCAGGGAAGATGCCAGAATTGATCAGGCATAAGGTGTGCCGAAAACGGGGGCGCTCCGCGCCGCTGTTTTTTCGACACCGTCGGAAAAACCCGAGGGGGGTGTTCAACTACATTCTCCCACCAGGACGAGGGTTTGGCATTGCATATTGTAGTGGAAATATCCTATCGTGACCTAACTTGACTTCAGGAGGTCGAACTATTGACTTGAGTGTTTAACACGCGCATTGACGAGGGTCTGAGCTACCTTCGCTTTGACGGGGGCGGGTACTCGCCCCCTAAGATCTCGAGAACCACGCTAGGTAGCGAAAAACGGTTAACGGCGTTGGGTAGTCCATTCACTTCTCCATCGAAAATATTTGCAATATTTTTTGTCAGGTCACATTTAAGGTCACTATAGGTCAAAACATGCCGCCATAGGGATAACATGTAAATGAAGATTCTCGGTCATTTCATCTGCACAAGTAAGGATAAAGCAAAACAATTTAGACCATTGGAATCCTCGAAGCAAGCCAAATCGAATGATTTATAATGTGACCTTGCTAGGTCAAATCAAGGATTTGACCTGACCTGAGGTCAGGTCAAAGTCAAATTAGGTAAAATGCATATCATTAGAACCGCAAAGATAAGGCAAATCTAATGCAGTTAAAATAAACGCTATACCACCATTTGTCTAATTTATTCACTTAAAACCATTTTCCCATGTATTTCTAATGGCACGCCACAACAGGCGTGCCCTGCACACTTGCAAATTGCAGAACTGTTCTTCTGGACCATGCTCAGCATGACAAATATCCGTCTCACTTTGTATCACATGATGGGGTGAAGAGCAAAAACCGTTAAATATATGTATATATATATATATATATATCTATATATATATATATATATGTGTGTGTGTGTATGTGTATGTGTGTGTGTGTGTGTGTGTGTGTGTGTGTGTGTGTGTGTGTGTGTGTGTGTGTGTGTGTGTGTGTGTGTGTGTGTGTGTGTGTGTGTGTGTGTGTGTGTGTGTGTGTGTGTGTGTGTGTGTGTGTGTGTGTGTGTGTGTGTGTGTGTGTGTGTGTGTGTGTGTGTGTGTGTGTGTGTGTGTGTGTGTGTGTGTGTGTGTGTGTGTGTGTGTGTGTGTGTGTGTGTGTGTGTGTGTGTGTGTGTGTGTGTGTGTGTGTGTGTGTGTGTGTGTGTGTGTGTGTGTGTGTGTGTGTGTGTGTGTGTGTGTGTGTGTACCTGACCATAGGTAATCGATATAAAAAATACCGGAACATATTTTAGAGACCTTGGTGGGCTCATTATGCGATATGAGTTTCAATCGGGCGAAGTTCACACTGTTCCAACTTATGCTATCTTAAACTTTTTTGAGGTCAGGTCATTTGACCTGTGCTGATGACCTGATCTTAAATGACTGAAGCTTAAAATGTTGACAGAAGTTGTAAAATGATGAGAGAAAGGGTATGCCAAGTACGGCGGCACCACGCACCGCCGTTTCTATGCTATCTCCGAAAACCCCGAGGGGGCAGATACCTGCCCCTCGGCAATGCGAGTGTTAAACATGCGAAATAAAATCTTAGTGAATTCACAATAACTTTCCAACGCACTTTGCAGATTTACGCTGACCCTCAAATTTTCGGAGTAAGAGGGGGCATCGATAGCCCCGGTGGGGCGAAGGCGGCGCCGGACCCCCGGTGGGGCACGGGTTAACCCGCGCTCTGCCGGCACCCCGGGAGTGACGCGCCCTGCGGGAATGGCTGAAAAAAACCTCCTCTGGTTTACGGATAGAGGACTTGAATTGTAGGCGGTCGTATGTGCCTTACAGGGACTCAAAAGAAACCTCAATCATTTTTCACCTTGTTCGTATATGTTTCACACATGAATTCCTATCAAATGTGCCTAAATTAGTCCTTTTAACCAAACCTTGCAGTTTCATCCCGACCACAGCCGCCGCCACGCGCGGCGCGCTGCCGCTTCTCCCGTGTCCCGGGTACAGCCTCAGACAGGCGGTTACGGCACCTGGCGCCGGTGCCTGCCCGCTGAGTGTGGCGGCCGGGCTGACGAGCACAGGAGCCAAAAAATGTTCAGTGTGTCACCATTGAAATTGTCAAGCCTTAAATGTGGCACCAACCCAGGCTGCAAAGTGTTGCATGTTTTTCGTTAGTAGGATACCAACGGATACTCCTGGGAGATCCTAGTTGCTGAAAAGCATTGTGAGTCCAAATTACAGGTGCCAAATTCGGCGATTTGTTCCGTTATTGGTCTGGAGGAAATATTTCGGCTAATTTTTGTCACTTTGCCCACCATGGACTGTCACCATTTAGCAGAGGTGGGCGCCGCTACCAATTTCTTTAAACCGCTACCGCTACGTCCGCTACCTTGGTAACATGAAACCGCTACCGCTACTCCGCTACTTTTTTGAAAACACGAAAGCGCTACCCGCTACTTCGCTACTCCGCTCCCGCTACTTTTTAGTATAAAGCGCTACCAAAGCGCTACTCCGAAAATGTCCAGGTCGATCTAAATAAACTCCACAGACAGCCAACTTTTATTTGTATATTGGAGCCAAAGCTCAATCCATGCCCAAAGCATGCACCAACACAAGCATTCACACAATCTTCTCTTTTCGTTGGACCTCCGCCAGTGGTTTGACCTCCAGAGGTCACCTCGTGACCTAATTTGACCTGAGGTCACAAAAGGTCATAAAGTGACCTTGTTGTATATCAAATGAAAGCCAGGGACAAGACAAACACGATGGTGTTTGTTTCAGCGCTCTAGCTTAATTAGGTCAAAAGTTATTGTCAAAATACTGTTTTTGATCCCTGGTGACCTTGGGTGACCATGGAAAAGTCAAAGGGCAAATATGACCTCTGGGATCCGTGAAAGGGTGTCGAAAAACGATGTTCTGAGCAGTCTGAGTATTTTCAATCATTTTTGTGGCTTTTAGATCATGACACAGCTTTTCCCCATGCTTTTCCAATGGGAGAGGTCGCCTCGTGACCTGACCTCAGGTCACGAAATAGAAAAATCCCGGATATGCACGTTGTAGATCCTGGAAGGGTCATGAGGTGTAGCAAGTTTCAAATCAATTAACTTAGAAATGTAGCTCTTATAGAGCTTCAAATTTGAAGTAAGGTGACCTTGGTTGACCTCGCCTGGTGACCTGACCTTGGGCGACCTGGCATAAAAATTTTCAGGGATGGTGGGAAAATGATGAGGTGAGAGATAGAGCCCTCAACCACGGTGCTGCGTTTTGTCGTTCTTCTGCTTTCTCGAAAAAAACCTTAGGGGCATCGATGGCCCCGGTGGGGCGAGGGTTAAAACAAAAAAATATACTGAAGCCACGAAGTCAATGGCCTTCAGAGGATTTGCGTGATATATATTTACTCTTCCACCTTGTTGGCCTCCATTACAGCCCCTGTAAATTAATTGACTATGCTACTTTTGAGGACGTTTCTACTCCAAACTCACACATGAATCCCCTCGTTGGCATAGACCTTGTTTTGTGTGCCTAATATTTTGAATTTAGGATACGCTTAAAAAGCTGCGGGTAGCGGTAGCGCTTTTAATTTTCTAGAGTCCGCTACCCGCTACTCCGCTACTTTTTTGGTAGAGAAGTCGCTACCGCTACTCCGCTACCATTTGGGGAGTCCGCAAGTTGCGGAGTAGCGGAGTAGCGGACTAAAGTAGCGGACCGCCCACCTCTGCCATTTAGAATGCCAAAATGGTAGGTTTTTCGACCCCTGGACGAGCATGTGCATTAGGGGTGTCCAGATTTCGGTCTTTTCGAAAAATCGTAGAAAGTCGTGGTTTTTCCCATGGTTTTAAGCATTCTGAGTTCGTTTATGCACACAAAACCAGGTTTAAACAACATTTAGGGGTCGCAAATTCGATTTCAAAATGGGAATTTTGGCCATTTTTGGCCAAAATTGGGACAAAAGTGCATATAACCAGACCGTTATGGATATTATCGATATAAATGCATGTTCATTGAAAAGAATAGCTCATTAGCTTTCGTTTGATACCATTTTAATGGTAATATCACTTTCAGCTGGCGGCTCCAGAGAGGCTCGATTTCCGCCGATTTTCTTCAAAGCTTTGTTTTTTCACGGTTTTGGTACCACTGCTCCCCCCCCACACTATTGGCCTGGATCTGGCACTGATAATCATTAATTGATTCCAAGTTGACAGTGGCGGATCGAGCCGGTAGGTTTGGTGGAAAATCAAAATCGAAAAAAATGTCACGCGGTGAAAGATTTGGCCACAATTTAACTAGATGGTTGATTTGGGAGGCAAACCCAAGTCCGAGAGCAAAAAAACTTCACGGAGGGAAAGATGTGACCCGATCCGCCTCTACATGTTGATGTACATAATCTTTCACGAGAAATGTTGGGAAGAAAACAGACATGGCGAACTCCATGCACTCCTTTATGTGGGTCTTCTACATTAAACAAGCTCCGATATTTACAGGGCGAGGAATTCGGAAAATCATTGGTGGTGCCGAAATTTGCAAGAATATCAATAACCATCACACAAAAACAGATCGCATGAAATTGTCTTTGTTTTGGCCCACACCCAGGCCCGCTGAATCAAATAAAACCAGCGGACGTGATAAATAATTAAATTAAACGGAGTTTTTAACGCTAACTCAACGCTTCATAAAGGGTGCCCGGGCATCCCCAGAGATATAAATCCACTCCCCTGGATGCTTAGTAGCACAGTACCAATGAGCTGAAGGCAATAGCACCGTTGAGTGCTCACGTGCTCTCAGCGTCGTCTATATCCTTCACAAGCTTATAGCGCCACCTATAGAACCCCGCCACGAGCCCAGCTTCCACCAGTCACCACCAGTTACCGCCACCACCGGCCATCGACCATCGCGACAGTGAGCTGAACTGATGGGCGTCACCTACTTAGGAGTTTGTCGCGTGCATTGGCCGACAGGTTTCATGTCGCGGTGGCTGGCATGCAGCCAATCAGCAGCATCCTGCCATCGGCGGCAGAGGCAATCACGCGCGACACCAGCTTAGTGAGCCGGCCACACAGGAAGGAGACCAAGGCTGGTGTCGCATGGACCTACGCGAGAGCCACTGCGAGCTGAGCCGCGCTGAAGTTTTACAGAATAAAACAGAATTGATAACTATCTGCAGCGAGGGATTTCCTCCGAGATGGATTCAGGTATGCACCGTATTTTCCATCTTATGCCGTCTTACAACAGCAGCGAAAGTCAAATTCTGACCTTTAAACACACTTAAAATGATAAATTGCGGTAAGTCCAGCTTCGAGAACCATTTTTTGTTGATCCTCCGCACCCAATGACTTCATAAGAAGAAAAAAGACGATGCAAACACAAAAATGATACCATCTACAACGTCTATTGTTGACACAAACCGATTCAGCTCCAACACATAGAACAGCATACAGAAAATAAAGCTGCCGCCAGTGGACTCGTAACGTTAGATATGAGCTCCTGCCGCAGGATGGAATGTATCGTTTGTATGTACTATGCACGACACGCAGAGATGGACGCATGGATTGACAAGAATCACAAGTGAACTATTGTCATGGACATTTGTTCTGAGAAAATATCTCCGGCTCAACAATAAAGGACAAGGTTTACTCAGATCTCTTGAATGGAAAACATCAGATCACTACAGCAGATCACACATTTAGGCATCCATGATTATGTAAGGTATGGCTGGCTACTAGCCAAAGTCAGATCGTTCGGTCTGCGGTCCCCTGTGAGCCAAGAGCAGACAAAGTCGTACCGGGCTCCCAGCAAGTCAGTTAAGTCACCAGCTACTTTCCCTGTCCTCCATTCTCGCACACTTCAATGGACACAATAAACTACCTAAAGAGCACAGATCATCGCCTCCCCACAGCACTGGCTCCCTTATCCTCAAGTATTACCAGGAGACATCAGGGGATATGATAAGGAGGAGCAGTGGGGCCCCGCGAGCCGACCCTAACCAGGCGTCATACTCTTCAATCATCTACCGCGTTTGTGACATCTCGCCGATACTGGATGGCACCCTGGCCGCTTCCCTGGAGAGCGCCTGGACTGGCGGCGCGTACGGGGCAGTGGGAACAGTCGGAGCCGACGGAACACCGCCACCACGTCGGACCGCAGGGTAGACTCCGCTCCGGCACGTGGCACTCACACATGGCAGATATGAACAGACGCCAGACCCAGGCTACACAGCACCGCGCCGGCACGCACCGGCACAGAGCGAGCTCTCACCTACAGCGCCGCGGCAGGCACGCCTCGCCCCGGCACGGAAGAATCACACCTGGCCGCTCCGACCACCCAGCCGCCTCAGGCATCCTCGTCAGAGGACGAGTGCGACATGAGGTGCCGGCGAGTGCGCCTGAAGCCGGCGCTGTGGCGCCATCAGGCGGTGGTGTGGCGCGCCCAGGCGCCGCGCGTCAGCCGGCTGAGCAGGCCGCCGCCGGTGGCGCCATCTGAGACGGCGGCGGCACTGACGGAGGAGCTGCCCAGGCCGGCGTCCAGGCTGCTGGCAGCGGAGGCGCCCGTCTCCACGTCAGCGGGCGGCGGCTCTTCGGGGCTGGGTGAGCGGCTGCCGGTGGCCGCCGGCTCCGGCTCGCCCAGCCGCAGCTGCCGTACCAGCTGCGCGATGTGCGTCAGCAGCTGCCGGTTCTGCAGCAGCAGCTGGTGCGTGCGCGTCTGCGCCTCCACACGCGCCGCCGTCTCGGCCGCCAGGGTACCGCGCAGCAGCCGCACCTGCCGCACGTCAGGTCAGGTCAGGTCACCGGCCAAGGTCACCACACAGGGATACACGGACACAAACGAGGTTGACGGGTGGCGAGCTGGCGCACATTGGCTCATCAGCACCGTGTGAAAACTTAAACGAGATCTAACGACAAGATCAGAAGCACTCTAGCGACCCGTCAATGGACCCGTGTCACCAAAAGAAAACGAGGTGCAAGTAAATGTACCAAAAACCCGAACGAAATCACGATGATAGAAAAACAGTAGAGTAACTGACAGAGCGCGGTCATTTGGAAATGAGGGAAGGAAATGTATCCCCATAAACATGTGTCATATATTTTGGGATATAAAAACTACACAGACACGTAGCACGAAACTATTTCATTAAAAACAAACACCAATCAGCACTGGCGGATCAGGGGGAAGGGGGTCGAGCAATCCCCCAAACCTCCCGATTTTTGCTGATTTTTTTCGAAAACATGCTTTCACGATGTTGGGCCCCGTTCTCTCCCTCCCCCCCAACCACCGGTACCCTGCCAACCAGTCGTATATTCTCACGCGACGCTGACACATTTTCATTTTAAATCAATTGAGCAGAATGACAACTTTCTTGTGGGAGTATGTTTAACACACTTCCTGTGATATGCGAAAGCAAGAAAACAAGATGGTAATACCACAATACATGTCCCAGACAGAGTTGTGCGTTTTACAATTTTCTTCATTCGACTCAACTCAACTCAAGTGCTGAGAGCAGTTGACTCAACTCCGACTCAACTCATGAGCAAGAGTTCAATGAGTCGACTCAACTCCGACTCAAGGCTAAATCCATCCGACTCGACTCTGACTCAACTCACGACTCAACTCAACTCAGACTTCAACTCGTTTTCAAAGTAAAATAAATAATTGATAAATACATGAATAATGATAAAAATATAAAAAATCAATAAACCAGCAAAACCCAAACTGTTCAGAAAGTCCTACAGAAAACTGAAGATTAATGAAAGCAAAATTAATTCATTGACATTCAAACATTGGATAACAATTAGCCAGCGGCCATGAATAACTTTTTAAAATTATTCAAGACTGTCACTGCCCAAAAAGCTACCAGAACATGTTGCAATTATTTCTAAAATGAGCATTGCATATTAAACTGGGTACATGGAATCAAAAGGAACCCAAAAGGGCTAAGAATACACCAACATAGGCAAAAATTTAGCTTCCATACTGTCAGAAAAGGTCCAAGATAAAAACATGATATAAACTGTACTTGCAGGGATGGTATAGGCATTGCTTTTCTGTTAAAGAACGATACTAGGTAATTTTTCTAAATGAAACATTCCTATGCCACGAGTTTAATCAAAATTTAAGCAATAATTACTAGAGCACCTAGTTGCAATTCCAAATTCTAAGAACTACAGCAAACCCTAAGAAATAGTATACCATATATGACAAAGAACAATACAAATGACAATTTATCAACGTGTTGGATTCTAATACATTCATATTTCAAACACAATTCAATTTTCAGCTTGAGAACCTCCAATACAGTACACACCTATCGCTCTTCAAAATGGGAGCACGGTTTCATACAAAATTGCTAATGTATAGCTTTCCAAATCAAATACAGACGCCAAGCAATGGTCTCTGAACAGAAAAAAACAGTAACATGAATTAATGCCTCTGATTCTTGCAACAAAAGCGTTTCAACATTGTTGTCAAATCAGGGGTCCAACTTTTCTATGCTAATAGCAATATCTGTTTTTAAGAGGCAAAATTAAAAAAGCAGCTGCAGACGGCGCATTAATACAAGAGAAACAACATCATATGTAGTTATACAAATATTTGCATCATTGTGTGTGTGTGTTTTGGAGTTTAGGGCGCTCCAGCGACTAGGCTATGTCGCGCCCATCGTTATAGTGGCTTCTCAGATGCTAAAAATCAGTTCAGTGTTCTAAGTTCACAAATGCAGCCATCTAGAGTTTAAACACCACTACTTTGTCTAGCTCTACTTGGGTTATAGATGACGTCAAAGCCCACCTCGGTCAAATATGCTAAAACTAGTTTGAAATCGACTGCTGCCCTGTCACCGAGAATGTCTGGTATCGATAGTCCGCGGATAAATCTATTTCTGATTTCACGCAGCCCCGCACAGACTTCTGAATCCGACAGGACATGCCTAACGCTTAGTTGTTCATCACAGTGGGGGCATATGCTTGGGTCGGAGCGAGACAGATAGTGCCCATGAGTGATATAGGTGTGGCCAATGCGTAGCCGCGTCAAACACACCTCCTCCCTTCTATTCTGCCGGCTGCTGGACTCCCATCTGCCTATTGTTGACCGGAGGCACTTTAACGTACATTCAGGTTCAGCCTCCCATCTTGTCTGCCACTCAGAATGTAGGAAGTCGTTGATGAGGACCTTGATGTCCCCAGGTGGAACCCTGAACCGTCGTGGGGAGTCAGCGATGATGCTGACTTAGCAGCCTCGTCCGCTGACTCATTCCCGGGTACACCCACATGGCTTGGCACCCATAGAAACTTAATCTCTACACCTTTGGCAGAAATAGTTGTCAACAGTTTTAGAATAGCGAATACGAGCCATGATGAGTGGTTATGACCAGAGCTAAGAGCTGCAAGTGAACTGGCTGAGTCAGTGATGATAAGAAAGCGTCTCTCAGGATGATGGTTGATGTAGCGTAGAACTTGTAAAATTGCGTAGAGTTCGGTGGTAAATACAGAGACGACACTCGGAAGAGCAAAGCAACGACGGACTGCGTCACCAGTAAAAGCACACCCGGCCCCAGCGGCTCCTTTTGAGCCATCGGTGTAGAGCTTACAATAGTTTGAGTAGGAGCTGATCTTTTCTGCGGCCAGTTGGGCGAATTCTGATGGCAGTGTCACCGACTTTCTGTACTGCATTAATTCTAAGTCATGTTTAGCAGTGACTTGCCGCCAAGGTTCCAGGATCTCCGGTCGTGATTTTGCGATCGTCTCAAAATCGATGCCGGATACCTCCAGCCAGCGTGCAACCCGGGAGCACAGTGCCGCAGCGGAACTTTGCCTACCGGATGAAAGGAGCTCAACCAGTTCATGGTCAAATATCCATTTGTAGGTGTGGTGAGTCGGGTGCTGTCGGATTTTACAGGCGTATGTGAGAGACAGCCGTTTTCGCCTTAGATCAAGCGGGGGCTCATCAGCGTCTACCAGCAGGCTCGCTCTCCGAGAGGTGCGAAAAGCACCAGTGGCCGTTCTTACACACGCGTGATGGACTGCATCCAGGGGCTGCTTGGTGTCCGTCAGTGCACCGTCATAAACAACCGATCCGTAATCTAAGACTGATCGTATAAGTGCACGATAAAGACGTAATAGTGTGGTTCTGTCACCCCCGTAAGATGTGCGTGATGTCATTTTTAAAACGTTTGCACGTTTCATACACTTGTCTCTGACTAGTGACACATGTGGCCCATAGGTGAGTCGCTTGTCAAGTGTGACCCCGAGAAACTTTGCTCGGTCTACAACCGGGATTGTTTTCCCATACATTCGCAGGTGGACATCAGGGCAATAGCGGTTTCTTCGGCAGAAGTGAACACACACAGTTTTCTCCGTTGAGAATCTAAAACCGTTTGTGAGGCTCCATTGAGCAAGACGGTCGATACCGAGCTGCAGCTGTCTCTGCGCTGAGACAGACGTAGATGAGCTGATCCACATTGCAAGATCATCAACAAAGAGCGATTTTTCAACAGGAGCATGAATAACGTCACAAATGTCGTTGATTAAGACGCTGAAAAGAGTCACACTGAGCACGCTACCCTGGGGGACGCCGCCTTCCTGTTGGAATCTCCGCGAAAGCACCCTACCCACTCTCACACGAAAGAACCTCTCCCGGATAAAGCTAGCGAGAAAATGGCCCATGTGGCCTCGCACAGCCGCGTCAAAGAGTTTTCGAAGTATGGCATGTCGCCATGCCGTATCGTATGCCTTCTCGATGTCGAAGAATACAGCAATCGTATGTTGCTTCAATACAAAAGAGCGGCGAATAGCAGTATCAATGGAGACCAAATGATCAGTAGTTGACCGACCTGCGCGAAACCCACATTGGGCGTTGGCCATGAACCTAAGTGCTCTCCAGATACCACATGAGGCGCCGATTTATCATACGCTCAAAAAGCTTGCACCCACTTGAGGTAAGGGAAATGGGGCGGTAGTGTAGGGGATCACTTCCCTCTTTGCCCGGTTTCAGTATGGGGACGACCGTGGCCTCTCGCCAGGCGTCTGGAAAATCGTATTCAGTCCAAATATGATTGAAGAAAGATAGGAACGCCCTTCTTGATCGTTCGTTAAGGTTTTTAAGCATATCATAGTGTATGTTGTCCGGGCCAGCTGCTGTTTTCTTTGTATGTGAAAGAGCTAAATTTAATTCGTCAAATGTAAAGAGGTCGTTAAAAGACAGATATTCGCCCGAATTAAAATCTATTGGTGTCCGTTCGCTTATGGTCTTATGTCTGATAAAACGAGGGTCGGTTGTTCCCACACGCCATCGGTCCGACCAAACCATCCCAAACGTTTCTGCCACTTCCGCGGGGTCAGTGATAGTGTTATTATTGTACTGCAGAACTGGTAGTGGTGAAGGTACGCTCCGGCCCGAAATGTTGTTTATGCGTTTCCAGATTTCGCTAAGAGGGGTCAATCTATTGATGGCGTTGATGTATGTACACCATGATGTTCTTTTAGCGTCCTTAACAGTGCGCCTAGCTAGCGCTTTTGCCCTCCGGAATGATATCAAATTATCGGTCGTGGGGCGCCTCGAAAATATTCTGAAACATCGTCGCCGTTCTCTGATGGCTCGTCCACAACCATCTGTCCACCAGGGAACGGGAATGCGGCGGGGCAGCGGACTAGTCTTTGGGATAGACTTCCCAGCAGATGAGATTATGTATGAGCATATCTCTTCATAGTAAGTCGTTGCACTTTTCCCCGGCTCTGGATGAAAATCAAAGATACAATCAGTAGTGAAAACGTCCCAGTTGGCCCTGTGGAAGTTCCAGCGCGGAACTCGTGTCCCAGGGTGAGGGGTGTCCGACCACAGCCATACTGGGTAATGATCGCTTCCGCAGGGGTTACTGTGGGTGCGCCATTGGAAGCGGTTGGCAAGCGAGGAAGAACACAGTGATAAGTCAATAGCGGATGTCGCACCTGACGGCAAGGCAATGTGTGTATGGTGGCCAGTATTTAGTATGCATATGCCATTTCGCGTAATTATTTCCTCTAAGCGCCTTCCCCGCGTGTTTGTGCGTGAACAGTCCCATATGGTACTGTGCGTGTTAAAGTCTCCTAATATGATATTGTTTGCGGGTAGCTGCTGTATTAGATCTTGGAACTCCCCTTCCGGGAAGGTTTCCCCAGGGGGTAAATATACAGATACTATAGTTATGTTGTTGTTTGGGGTTTTAGGGCGCTTCAACTGCATGGTCATTTCGCGCCCCACTGTGGTTATGTTACAAACGAATGTCAGTATAGGGAGTTCGAAAACATAGAAACATCACTGTGTCAACAGAACAGTTGACCCCGACATAATACTCATTCTATGAAATACTTAACTACGTCTCCCAGCTTCTACCGTCAAACATCTCCGAGACGCACCAAGCTGTGCGAGCGTTCCACTCCGGCGGTGGTCTATCCATTCTCTCCGGATACCCAAGACCCTTTGGCGGAGAGCGGCGCAAGAATGTTGTGTCTTTATCCATGTATGCTTCCCGGACTCTTGGCCCGGGATGCCTCCCATCACTAGCGGGAGTGGGTCGCGGCCCATCCTGCCAAACATGCTGCACGTTTCCGATGCTCTCGGTGGAACCAGAGTGAAGCTTTGGCTGAAGAAGCTCTTTTTGGACCCTCGGCACCCAAATTCTTTTTCCCTTCGAGTCCCGGAATGCAAAGTCTGTGTTCTCTTTGCTCGTGTGTTGAGGGGATTTTTCCTCATATCGTAAGCTTGGGGAGGAGAGCCTGCGTTTCCCATCGCGCGTCTTTGAGCCTGGGTATTCCCTGTTGGTTGTTTTCGCGGGCGGTGTGGGTGGAGGCGGAGGTGGTGGAGGGTATGGCGGCGGCATTAGCCCTGCATCACCGTGACCCGCAGGTGAGATGTCTCCAACCTGTTCTTTGCTCACGCCACGACCCTTTGGAGGTGCGGAGGAGGACCGCTCGGAGCCAAGCCTTTTGGTTGTATTGTTTGAGAGTGTTCTGGCTTTTGATTCTTTGGACGTCTGTTGTGCTGGGATTGTTACGGTTGTACGGGTGGGTAATGCACTTCCTGGTTTTTTGGGTGGGGGTCCTGAGGCCTGTGTCACAGCAGAGGGCATTTCTGTACTCAGAGAGCCGGTAACATCTGCTCGGTTGACCCGCGCACGCTTCGCTGCAGGAGGTTCCTGGGACCGTTCTGTGGCTTTCTCTGTCTGAGCTTCTGAATGTTGCCTATCGTGAACACCCGTCTGCACCCCTTTCTCAGTGGTGTCTCTACTCCGACCGTCAGGCTGCAGTGCTGGTACCATCGCGACCGAGGCCTCCGTTGGCTCTGTCTGGACACCCTTTTCAGAAGTGACAGGTTGGTTGTCAGGCTGTTGCACCTGACCACCGAGCAGACTCATAAACTCACGCACGGACAGGTGCATGATGTCCCGCATGGGTGAATCCATGCTCGCAGGGGACTTAACACGCTGCGTCTTTCCCACCAGCGCATCACGATAAGGAGAGGAACGAGCAGTAGTCCTCTGTTCTGTCGTCGGTTCGAACGATCTAGATGTTTTAGCCTGGCTGTCTTGTGGTACGACAGTTTTTGCGGGATTAGTCCCCAAGACCTTGGCCTTTAACCTCTCTCTCTCGGAGAGAAACTTAGGGCATGTACGTGACCACGCTTCATGGTCTCCACTGCATACCGCGCATTTCGAAACGCCAGTCTCGCAAGCAGCTGACCCGTGGCCCACCGTCGAACACTTCCCACATTGTTCCTGCCCTTTACATAACTTCGCTACGTGACCGTATTTTTGGCAGCGGTAACATCGTGTGGGGTCCGGCACGTACTTGCGAACACGTACGGAGAGCCAACCAACCCGGATATTCCTAGGGAGCTCATTGCTGTCGAAAGTTACGACGAAGGTATTCGTCGGCACGAGTTCGCCATCCAGTCTCCTGCTCATTCTCCGTACTTTGGTTACGCCCTGCTCCTCCAGACCGATCAGAACATCTTCTTCCGTTGAATCAGCTAACTCCCGACAAGTAACAACGCCTACAGCGCTGTTCTTTGTCGGATGGGGAGCAACAGACACTGGTACACACATCACAGACTTACCCTCGCCTAAAAAGGAGAGGCTTTTGGTAGACAGGAGATCACGCGTTTCTACCTCCGAAGACATGGTCACTTCCAATTTCGTGCTCGAGTGCCGATAGACGTGGGCTGTGGTTCCAAATTTTGATAGGGCCTGAGCAACCTGAAAGGGGTTAAGCTTGTCACCCTCATCCAGTGTGAGAACCAGAACTCTGGGAGTGACTTTGTCTCCCGCAGGAGAAGAAGAACCAGTCTGGTCGGGTCTAGTTAACGCGGGGGGTCTGTAATCTGTGGAGTCCATCGCAGCAGCGGTAGCAGAACATCTGCTCGGGGTTGTCCGGTTCGAAGCAGAGATCTGAGTCCGTAAGGTCTGTCCAGTAGAAGTTAATGATTGAGAGAACGCCATGAGAAAAGTATTTACCTTCGCCCCCCCCGGGTTGCCAGCTGTCAATAGCTGGGCCCGGGGGCTGGTACAGTGCCTACGGGGGCAGGTGGGCCCGTCTCAGAGGGGCGAGAGATACTCACACAACCCCTCCGATCAGAACGCACCCACCCCCTTGACGCCATCAGCCCAGTGGGCCGGCAGGGCCATGAGTCGGGAAGAAGCAAAACGCGGCAGCCCTCACGCAGCGGGGACTGCGGTCCACCAGGCGCGCCCAACAGGCCGGAGTCTCGCAAATCGACGGTTTCCAAGACCCCGGCCCACGTCGCGCCCGGCAAGAACTATCACAGACCCCACCGCGAAGGGCGCCGCGCCGCACGCCCGAAACATAATCCCCCAGCCCAGCTGGACCGAGCGACAGTGCCCGTAAACACTGCCGCGTCGCTCGGCCGCCCGCGGCAGCCTACGGACGGCTTACCCCCGGTTAGATCGAGATATCTGGGCCAAAGGGGGCGTGTTGGAGCCCTCGGGACTGACCCGCCCGAGGGGGACCTCAACCCCCCAGGATCCCGTCAACCTCGTCGCCGGGGCTCGAGATAGGCCTCGAGTGGGCGCCTTACACCCATAAAATGCCGAAGAAGGCAAATAACTGTGGAACCAATAACTAAAGTGTAAAAAGAGGACAGGAACTAAAAATAATCAACAAAATAAGAAAACAAAAAACAAACAGGAGCTACATATTGGGAGGTGCAGGACAGAACTGACCCGATTCAATACGGATACCGACCAGGTAACAAAGGGCCCGTAAGGCAGCCATCAGCATCGCCGCGGACCTCATCACCAGAGCCACCGACGACAGACGCCGACTCTAACCGACCAAAGTCGGAAGAGGCGGCGGCCGTCGGAGGGCTAGAAAAGATGTATCCGCGGCGATGCGATAAAGTGCCTCCCAAGGCTGACTGGGGCCCCGGGCGCGTCACACCCCGTTGCTCCATCTTTACTTGCCGGACGAATCCGGCAAGTGAAGATCGGTCCCCTGAGGGCGAAACTAACTAAAAACTTAACGTCTCTTAGATCTAGAGTTGCAGCCACCGCTTGCAGGTCTGTGCGGAGAGGGAATGAAAGAGATGGTACGCTATAATGTATCATAACTGCGACACCTCCATGGGCGACTGTTGTGTTTGCTATGTCACATCTGTACGTTTTATAATGATGTAACTGACAACTTTGCTCTGCTCTCAGCTTAGTTTCTTGCAGCGCAACTGCAATAGGTGTTTTCGATGCAACTAATGCCTGTAGGTCAGTGAGGTTGGGCCGAAAACCTCGCATGTTCCATTGTAAAATACTACGCTGTGCTGTCATAAAGGAAAGGAAGGAGAGAAGAAGAAATAGCCTTGACGCAAGGATTGTGTTCATCATGATTTGTTACTATGCATATCATAAATCGCTCCACTTGCCAGAGTACTTGAGTGGTGGGAGGTGAATCTGTTCCAGCTTTGGCCAGGACGGTCTCTCGATAGAGGTCTTCTGCGGTCATATGGCTCTCGCGATTGGGAGCGGTGGCGTTCGTTACGGTCAGCAGAGTGTGAGTGAGATCGCGGCCGGTCACGCGGATATCGCTTGCCACCGTTCTGCCGGGACTGCTCTGGGTTCACGTGTAACTCAGTCCGGAAAACCTCGTCTGGTTGGTGATCCTGTAACTGTGTTGGAGACGGGAGCAGTGCTTTGGATGTGCTACATGATTTCTGTGTTAGAACTGGGGGTGGGGGCGGGGTGGCATAGCAGACTCAGTACTAGTCTCTGGGGCCAGTGGCGCGGTTGGTGTTGTCATGGAGGAAACTGTTGTTTCTGAGGTTGGGTGTTCACGAGGGGTTTCGTCACTGCCACTAGCAATGTCACCGGCTTTCAATCGAGGTAGGACGACCCGTGCCCGCTTATTACTGGCCAGCAGTGACTCCACGAAAGTGTGGGTACTGGGGTCGGCCACTGCAGTTACTCCAGGGAGGGGCGGAGAGTCCTCTCTTGCTCTCTTCCCACAGGGATCACCTACTCCTGCATCTACGGTTTCTCTATTGGAGTCTGCCGTGGGAGGCTCAGCCTCTAGTTAGGGATCGTTACGTAGGTAGCAACGTGACAGACATCTAGAGTAGTCTGAGTTGCCTTTTCCAAGGTCAGGGTGCGAGTGAAGGTGGCAGTGGTGGTCGTCGGAACAAAGTGCGGCAACAGTCCAGCGATTAGGGACAGAAATTCACGAACTGATAGTCCCATACAGTCACTAACGCTACTGTCCTGGCTCAAGGTTGGACGAGTTTGCGCAGAGGGCTCAGCAGAAGGCGTAGAAGCTTTGGTGGAAGCGCTCAGGAGAGCGTTTCTGTATGGCGAAGGAGATGCAATTATCACGTGATATTTACACTTTTGCCCTGGAGGTACCAAAGCTTGCGCCTATACTTGGTTGACTTTGTTCTTCTAATACAGCAATGGTGCACACTATTCTCTGTCGATGACTACTGACGACAACAAGCAGCGACGACGTGTGTTGTTGCAGGGCTTGAAGTAAAGAAGCAATGTTGAATGTTGAAGATGAGAAGTTTTTGGGAGATTTGAAATGTATTTTGTAGTGCGTTCCACCACTTCATATGTTTAAGACAAGGCCAGTGATAAGAACCTATTAAATTTTTCGAGTATATGTATTATTTGTGTATAGGGATTTCTTCAGACCGGATGGGCCTTTAAAATAAGCAATTGAACTGTATAATTACTGATATATTGAGACAAATAGAAGCTTAGATTTAAACAATTGAAACACTGGAGGGAAAACTTATTTGAAGGAGGTTAACATGCGCATTGACGGGGTCTGAGCCACCTTCGCTTTGACGGGGGTGGCGGGTGCCCGCCCCCTAAGATCTCGAGAACCACGGTAGGTAGCGAAAAACGGTAAACGGCGTTGGGCAGCCCATCCACTTCTCAATCGAAAATATTTAAACCATTTTTTGTCAGGTTACATTTAAGGTCACGAGAGGTCGAAACATGCCGGCATAGGGATAACATGTAAATTAAGGTTTTCGGCCATTACATCTGAACAAGTAAAGATAGAGCAAAACGATTTGAGCTATATGAATCCTCGCAGCAAGCCGAATCAAATAATATATAATTTGATCTTGCTGGGTCAAATCAAGGACTTGACCTGACCTGAGGTCAGGTCAAGTTATCAATCAGTCAGGTCAGGTCACATTATATAAAATACATATCATTAGAACCGCAGACAAGGTGAGTCTGATTCAGCTAAAATAAACGCTCTATCACCATCCGTTACTGAGTTATTTAGTAAAAAAAAACTTTTCCCATGTATTTCCAATGGGGAGGTCGTGCCTCGTACCTGACCGTAGGTCATCGATATCAAAAATACCGGAGCTATTCTAGAGAACTCGGTGGACCCATTATGTGATATGAGTTTCAATTGGACAAGTTCACCCTGTCCCGACTTATGCTATCTTAAAGAAGGTTTTGGATAGCAGAAAAAACAGGCGCAGCACCGTAGGGCTCACCATGCATATTTCCCACATCCCAAATTTTACCCCGGGTCACCCAAGGTCAGGTCCCAACGAGGTCAACCAAGGTCACCTCACTTCACCTTTAGACAAAGTACATTTCAAAGTCGATCGATTGAAACCCACACTCAACCCCCAGGGTCTACAAGGGTATATCCGGGATTTTCGATTCTGCCCGAGGTCAGGTCACGAGGCGACCCCCCATTGGAAAAGCATGGGAAAACTATTCATGATATAAAACCACAAAAATATCAAAACCAGACGCTCAAACAACGTTTTGGACACCCTCACGGATCCCAGGGGTCATATTCCCTTGACTTTAAGGTCATCCAATCACCAGAGGTCAAAAACAGTATTTGACAATAACTTTGACCTAATTAGCTAGAGCAGTGTAACAAACACCATCGTGTTTGTCTGCACGCTTTCATTTGATATACGGCAAGGTCACTTTTGACCTTTCGTGACCCAGGTCATATTAGGTCACGAGGTGACCTCGGCGGTCAAACCACGGCGGGAGGTCTTACATTCCACATAGCGGAAAAGACGGCAATTCTATCAAATGTACTTACCAGGCCCAATAGCTCTAATACATAAGAGTTATGCCCAGTTTGCTTAATCATTGCATATTGAGTGAAAATAGCCGATCGACCTAATTGACCCTGGAGGTCAAACCATGACCGACACAAAACACAAGTAATCTACGAATTCACGCGAGCTTTCATTGCACTTGCAGATTTGCGCTAACGCAAATATTTTCGGAGTTAGAGGGGGCCATCGATGGCCCCTCGGTGGGGCGAAGGTGGCGCCGGACCCCGGTGGGGCGCGGGTTAAACATTTTTTGAGGTCAGGTCACTTGACCAGTACTGGTGACCTGACCTGAGATGACCTAACCTTAAAACTTTCACAGAAGTTGTAAAAATTATGAGAGAAAAGGTATGCTAAGTACGGTGGCGCTACGCGCCGCCGTTTTTCTGCTATCTCCGAAAAACTCGGGGGCGGGTACCCGCCCCCCGTCAATGCGCGTGTTAAGGGAGGCTTGCAACAGGTATGCAAATTCAACCACTTTTACTTCACATCATGTTTACCTGTTGAGCCAACTTTTTTCGTCAACTCATTTGATTCGCTGTCTTCACAACTCAACTCAACTCCACTGACTTATCTAATTTTTTCAACTCAACTCATCTCAGAGTCGAATGAGTCGGAATTTGAGTTTAACTCCGACTCTGACTCGCGAGTCGCACAACTCAGGTCCCAGATTGTTATTTGTTTTTTCTGTTCTTTTCTACTCAACTCATTATAAAAAATATACAGCTCGTCTGGTCCGCTATATTAGTTTTGCCTCCAAATGAGCGACCGGTACGTTCATGTTAGCAAAGAAAGCGACTGGAGTGCACCTTTATCCATACCCCTGGCGACAACATATTCTGGGACAGTTCTATTCCAGGGACACACAGCCATTAAAGCCAGTCGTCCCAGACGAGTATACCTCAAGACAATGCAAATGAAAACGTTTCAACCGACTTCCTCGGACGGCAAACACATCAGTCAGGCATTTCAGGACGGAATGGATCCGGAGAGCTTTCCCAGCCGCTGTCGCCACGCAGAGGCCCGGCGGCGCGCATGTATTTATCTATCCCCCGGGATTGCTGCTACATCTGGGTGTCCCGCCTCTGGAATGGTCTATTCGTGGACGCTTGCAACAGACGGCGACCGTTAGCGTTACGGCAAATTTCTGAACACGCTGTCAGGCAGAAGCTTCCCTGGTGGACGTTCATAGCATGTCGGGATCGCATGGCTTTAAAGGGAGCGTTCCACACTTACAATTGGTTTTGTACTGAGATAGCGGTTTGGGAGACGACGTCAAGAAATCACTTCTGGTATATTTTATTTCACTTAAACTCCCTCTATCAAATTTCCTGACGATTTTTAGTTCAAAATGAAGGCACCTGTTTCAACTTCTTATCAAGTCTTGAAGAGATCCTTTCCAGCTCGTTACAGTGGTTGCAGCAATTTGATAGGTCTAAATCTTGAGCCCCCCCCATTCATGAAACATGTCATGCTAGAGAGCGAGCCATCCCTTTGGCGCTTGATAAGATATGAAAGCTTGCAACAAATTTGTATATTGTGACAGAAATATATATTTTTAATTATATATATCGTTGTCTAAAGTTTTTGGACGCCTGTAGTTTATACTACGTAAGCATCGAGAGCAGAATGTAAAGCATCGGCTGTAATAACATCGCCACTAAACTGTCAATGATGCTTCCTGTTCGGATGCTCCATGAGGGAGGCCATGTTTTGGCCCAGATCAAGGTTTGAATTTTACAAACTTTGGAAACTTTTTCGATGACGTCACAGATTGTAAGAAAAAAGGCAATATCTGATTTTCAACACCAAAAGCCACTTCAAAAAAAGGTTTCCTAACTTTCCAATTTATAAGGAAGTCCAATTATAGTGAAGGAGGTGCAATATTGTGGAGCACTCCCTTTAACGAAGCTGAATTGGAACTGGTTTGGTACCGACAGCGTTGGTGCGACGCACCTGAAAATTCAATCAAGGTAGGTTGATGAGCGAAATTCCAGGGCAAATCCGCTCCTAAGGTTATTTCATAGGCGGACCCAGGCTTGCCGATCGGAAGGGGCGCACATGCTCGTGTGGGGAGGGGAGCGCCACTTTTGAACGGCAAAACCGATCAGGTGGGCACCAAATCCTATCGTGGGGGCGCCGATACTCGCATCCTGGGGGGGATGGGAAGCGACAATTCAGTAAGACGCCATCGGGGGGCGTCGTGATCATTTCAGGGGCTGCCGAGGGCACTGGCGGTGGAACTGGGGGAGGGGCGCCGGGGCACGGTGCCCCCTTAAATCAGAAATTATAATGCTAACCCTATGGCGTAGACTGGAAAGAAATGGGCTGCAAAGTCCATGGCGGCCCCCTTAAATTGGGACGTTCCGCCGTCACTGGCCGAGGGTCGATCGGGGAGGACAAGTGCCTCCGTTGCCTCCCCCTGAATTCGTCTATGGATTAAATAGTACCCGAGAATCAAGGTTTGCAACCGATTATCAAACCGGTACTAATACAATGACTCAGCCATACACGTGAATCTTGGAGCTTCGGAGCGGAGGGGGCAGTCAACAGAGTCCTGTCGTGAGACAAACGTACCATCTCCATTCGAATGGAGTTCACACATATATTATTAGGGCAGCGAACTGGAAATTATAATGAACCTGAATAAGAACTAGACCATTGCTTCAGTAGATCCCGAGGATTTCAATGGAATATACTACAGTCGCGATATTTAGACCGAGCTATCCTAGTTCGGCATGGTGCATGCCACAAAACCCCTGGTTTGATATTTCGTTTCTATCAGAGCTTACTTTTACGGGGGAACAGCGCTTCAAGAGCGTACTACTTAAAGTACATGAATACTAAGCCCGTTTACCCCTCCTATGGGCCAGAGGACTGTCCGCGGCAGTTCGGCGGTGGCGCGAACCCAGGGCCGGTGCGTGGCCGCATTCTGTTCTAAACAACATCATTTCACTGCAAACGCTGGGTTCTGCGACACATGAATTACCAAGCCCAGGGTTTTTCGGTACGCTCCTTCACATGACTATCTCAGTTCAACCCCATTCCAAATATGTCGCGTTACCGACAAAAAACCAGAGACAGAACCTAGAAACTATGAAAAGAGCGGAGGTATGACTTCAAGCACGAAACAAGCGAGACTTTCCGGGGCGGAAGCGTTTCGTGAGCGTGCGGTCCAGCCGACCTGCTAGTCTGTGTTTAGCGTGGCTTGGACCGCTGCGGCCGGCCCGGCAGACGGGCAGGCACAGTTGAACAAAGAGCAGATTCCGGCCACGTCAGGGGTAGGCGACCGCGCAGGCGGAGTAAGGCGGCGGGGCAGGCGGAGCAAGGCAGCGGGGCAGGCGGAGCAAGGCGGCGGGGCAGGCGGAGCCTGACCTCCGCCTGACGTCACCAACCACTCACAGGTCCCCACTTCAGAGACGACTTCTACCTCAAGGTTACCACAACAGAAAATAACCACATCCCCAGTACTGTCTATGCATTCACTATGATCTTACCACTATCCCTGTAGGATACACACCGTCAGTCCTTTCAACCAGCTTGTAGCTTTCCATAATATTTTGATGAGCTCAACACAAAAAGGGGTCAGGTAATCTCTGTTAAGCCTCGCGCTGCCTGCGTATGCACACAGCAGGGCACTGGAGGCTGGTGCATCACAGCGCTGCTGCACCACACCCGTTCCCCGCCGTCCCCGTGTCGCGGCGGGGCGGCGGCGCGGCGTCGTACAGAGGAGCGGCCGCCGCCGCCGGCCCCGCTAACCGGTCCCGCCGCGCCACCGCCGCCGCCAGGACGGCTAAATAGCCTGCCCTCTGTCTGACTCAGCCAGACTGAAGACACACAGCCGGCCCCGAGGCCAGCCACAGCCTCACCAGAGCTACACAGCGAACAGGTGTAACGGCCCAACCGAGAGCAGAGGAGTGATGGTCAAATATGCTACTGGTATCGGAGTGTCAGTTTGGCCAGGTTCTAGATAGAGCTTTTAGATCAAATCTTAAAAATTCTAGCCTACAAAAAGTGGGCAGGGAGAAGTCTGTGTAACTGTAACTCATCGCCGAGTCTGAACTATTCTCTCCAGGTCCAAAAATTCTTAGAATTCTTCGGATTTGGCTCCTCGTGCCTCTCTGCTCATGCTCGCGAAAAATAATTACCAGCTCTGTCGGTACCCGGTCCCACCGTGCCAACACCCCCTGGTACCTTTCATTTGACTCGAAGTACAGCCGGGGGTATTTCTGTTTCACCGACGAAGATTTACCGCAGCCCCCAACCACACAACAGAATAGAAGCCCTTTAACTTACTTCGTTCGTCATCGACTTCTGACAGTCTGTTCCTTGGCATCTGTTCTGGCGAATAATGTCGCTAACGAGCATATTGTGTGCTGCTCCGGCTTAGTTTTATGGGAAAGGTCTAAGTTTAAGCTGCAAGGCCCAGGGTACGTTGCGGGATTGGCAGTAGTTCGCCGCTGTCGCTCAGTAGCGTGAGAACAGGTGCAGCAATGAAATCCATTCCACCGGCTCACCGGAAGCACCGCCATTTATCGGCAGTTGGCCGCGACTGTGCGGCATTTCCTGCAAATCACGCCGGCCGGTGCAGTCGACATCAGCCGGCAGTCAGGCGTCACCGACTGTGACCTGGTGGCGGGTGTAAGCCGGCGGTGGCGCCCAGACGGGCCGTTTTTGTGGCGCGCCGCTGCTCGCTGAGGTCCACCCGTGCGGACGTGACACGCCCACCAATCAGGCGACGCGGAGGAACGCGGCTGGGGACGGTACAGCCGTGCCAGCACCGGCTGCAGGCTCGGCCCGGCGGCCGCCGACAGCTCAAACCCCAGCACCGTCCGCCGCGGCCGTATTTGCGCCGCCGACAGCTCAGACCCGAGCATTGCCCGCCGCGGCCGTATTGGCGCCGCCGACAGCTCAGACCCGAGCACTGTCCGCCGCGGCCGTGTTGGCGTCGCCGAACGTAGGGCTGCGCGGCAGGTGACGAGACGCTGACAACTAGGGTGAAGCATTCACATTCAGCAGAAGTCAGGACGGACTCTTCCGGGTTCAGTATACGGAGAATGGTTAGATTTACATCAGAATGCTGCGTGACCTGTATTGAATAGCGGAACATAGGCCTGAATATTCACTTGTTGCCGCAGTTCGTACAAGAAAGGTTGACTTTCATCTATTTAATCGAGTATTTAAGGGTGTTGGAAAGAAGACCCCAGTGAAACGATTACATCTTATTTCTGGAAGTGATCAGCACCATCTGAACACGCGAGCAGCGGCAACTCAGAACTTTTCTGAGAGATCGTGAGGACCAGAGGGGAATGCACGCTCTGCACGCAGCAGGTAGTGCACAGGCTTCACAAAACGCTGAGTTGGTGTGACCGAAATTCGTGACTGCCGATATCCCGCACGATATACTGTAGCTGAATTCGTCCCCTCATGTATTAAAAAAAAACAGTGCCGGTGAATTCAACAGCCCGAACTTTGTTTTGCCGGAACTAACGGAACTGTCAAACTATTGCGGTAGAAAACATACAAACAGGACGCGATAGTGCCAGATGGTCCGGAATGAAACGTCGGGGCACCTCACTTCGACTATCAGCTTTGCATGGCAAGAAGTACCATACGCAGGTTCGAAATGCCATGTCTAGGAATAAGGCAACACTTCAGACCTGGGGCAGTTGTATGAAAAAAATACATCACCTCACTCCCCATCTAACCAGTCTACCGGTCCAGTGGCACAGCGGGGAGCCCCATCGCAAGAGCGAAATTTACCGGGACAGAGCATGCAGCCGTTTGATTTGACCCTCTTCCTCCTGCCACAAACCGGAGGGGACTATACGTTGCACACAGCGAACGTCACGGTTATACAAAACTGGAGCCACAGCATAGAGAGCAATGCAATTTTACCACTGTGGATGTACCAGTTATGGGAATTATGCCTGGCAGGGTAGTGTAACATGTCTGGCCGGGTCACCACGCCCAATGCTGACCTTGACCAAGTTGATATCAATGGATAGATTATGTCATAAAGACAAAAGATCAGTGTTCTCGAGCGACCTAATCAGAACTCTTCCTCTCTTCGCATCCATCTTAGGACAAGAACTAGAAAGATGGCGGAACCAGAAATGCCCCCCCTTGGCGAGGCATAAACCTTAATAACAATAATCAATGACAACAAAAATGACTTAGACATTTGCCTTAAAGGGAATGTGGCACCTTCATAACGTGGGTTTAACTGAGATAGCCAAGTTGTAAAGCGAGGCGGAAAACCCAGTACTCCATATGTCATTTGTCTTGGAACTCGATATTTCCGTAGAATAAAGCTAAAAGCTACCTGACACTAGCCCCTCATCAGCCCCTCGCCGGGCGGCAATTGTTGTGAGCTGCTGGTGTGACGACATATGCTGACGTCACGCTGAGCATCAACCAATCAAAGCCCCTGAAGTGTTTCAAGTATGGTAGTGGTTGCCAGATCATGACATCATCCACAGGCAGATATTTATTTATTTTCCTAGAGGAGTATTTCAAAAACAAAATATTGAGTTTATTGAACATTTCTCAGAGAAATAATCAGTGGCTTCATTATATTTGGCTAAAAGTACGCCTAATTTCACTAAATTCCAGGATTCGACCACGGTGTCACATTCCCATAATAATGCAACCACCCATGATTGCTCTGAAAAATGTTCAATAAGCTCAATATTTTGTTTTTAAATATACTCCTCTAGGAAAATAAATAAATATATGTCTGTGAAATGATGTCATGATCTGGCAACCACTACCATACTTGGAACGCTTCAAGGGCTTCGATTGGCTAATGCTCATCATGACGTCAGCATATGTCGTCACACCAGCAGCTCACAACAATGGTCGCCTGGCGAGGGGCTGATGAGGGGGCTGGTGTCAGGTAGCTTTTAGCTTCATTCTACGGAAATATAGAGTTCCAAGACAAATGATATATGGAGTACCGGGTTTTCCGACTTCCTTACAACTTGGCTATCTCAGTTAAAATCATGTTATGAAGGTGCCACATTCCTTTTCAGAAAGAGAAAAATTAGAACCAAAAACATTAAATATCCATCAAATATACCCATAATTCAAAGATTGAGCAGAATAGGAATGTAGGCTTGCATGTAGGCTTGCCTTCAGGCCTGCATTTAAAGCAAATCTGACCGCAGGGACTTCAGAAGCCATTAGCTGAGTAAAAGACTTCGGGTCCACGGGACGCCTGGTTAGAGCAGGGTGCTGCACGTCCGCCAGGTCTCTCTCCCAACATCTGGATGACACTTCACACGTGAGCGACCCACTCGACCCGGTCCGACCGCCGCGCTAAAGAGAGCATTACATCTCTGCAACTAAGAGCCGCTCGGAACGGAACCAGCACGCTTGGGTAGCAGCATCAATTCAATTACACGCGGCATCAATTCAATTATAAGTGTCCAATTTTCGTACAAAACTGCAACCTTGAATGCAAGAGGCGTGCGTTTCCCCGAGACATTGCAGCCTCTCCCGAATGAGGGGTTGAAAATATCAACGCCGAAAACGGGAAAAATAAACATTCACGGCTGGAGTCTGCGTGAGATTTTAGACAAGGTTTGTATGCGATCCGACCAGGTTTAAAAGGTGATACTTTCGCAGGTTTTCAAGTGAGTCATCAGTCGCATAGAGCATACCGAAAAAGGCCTTAATTCACTTTTGTCTCTCACCACTCGCCTTTGGGGAGAAACATGGCTTATCTCTTTTAATCAAATTAGCTCGCACCTCTCCTACCCTCTTGTGACTTTTAGGCAGCGCGGCGCGTCGTCAGTGGTGGCTGTGGACGGCGCGGGGCTGCTGGAGTAGGGGGTCAGAATCCGATCTTTCAGATCACACTTACCCGTAACTGGCGAGTTCTAGGAAAAACAAAATTCTAAACACGAGCTTTTACTGTATACCAGTGTCCCAAAACCTGGGGTGCTGGGTGCAGAACGACACCCAGTCAAGCAGAATTTTTCACTCACTTTTATGTTTGTTTTGCTGAATTTTCCACTCACTTCCAACAATACTTACTACTATTGAATTTTACTCAACAATACTTACTACAAAGGCCAGTTCCATTACCTCCTCTACCAGCATCCACTGGAAAAAGAGAGTAGCAGAATCGACTAGAAGATCGCCAAATTAACTCGGCTGTTATGCGCTTCTTTCGCTTTTCTGAAAGAAAATCTGGCGATTTCTATTTTTCTGGCCAATTATATCTGGCATCCTTATCTCCACCGATTTCAGTGGAACAACTGAATTGAAATTCTGGCGCGGGCAAGACGCTCAGTGCCCCCTGCCCCACCGGAGAAAGTTCCAATGGGTGAACACCGCCACTAAATTCCACCACTCACAAAATTGGTGAGTGGAAAATTAGACACCCTAGCCCCGTGTGGCCAAAAAAATGAGCTGACCGCTTTGAAAGATACATTTCTGGAAAACAGTTTATCTGTGCACATTATTTCTAGGCTTACGTCCTTGAAAAGTTGTTTTTGTATTTCTGGTACGGAGAATAGTGAAAAACCATTTTTGGTCATTTTGTTGTTAAAAGCAATTATCTTGAAATTGGTATGCTAAGCAGCATATTTTTTTGACATTGTATGGTAGAAAATTGACCATTTCTCGCGAAGAAAATAATTGTTATCCATATCAGCCCTTCATTGCTGCGTCCACGCCCTGTGACATCCAAATCCACTCACGACACCCTACGACACCCTAGGCATAAATACGCTGATATTTAAGTTGAACTGAAAGTGTCCGGTACTTGAATACATTGAAACTCTACATTTTCATTAAATAATTTTTTGGGCAACAAGAATGCATCCAGTTACCCTTCAAACATCGGCACTTTTTGTATGGCTGGTCTACGGCGTGGACTTACCAAATCGCCGTCTTTACATCTAGTAAACAAAAGCGGCATCTTTAAGCTTTTTGAAAGGCCGGCTTCTTATTCGTTATTGACAAAACATTGAGTCTTCCTCGTGTGCTTTTAGTTGTATAATTTTCTGCTCTATAAGGATTTAGAAAATTAATTTACAGCAATTTTTGAAATGCAAATTATGTAGCTCATGCGACCGGGAACCGGCAAGCGATCAGAAATTTAAAGTAGTAGTCGATCTGACGCTGTCGCAACCCGCCGCGCCTGGCTGATTGCAGACGAAAGGAAGAAACAACAGAAAGAAGGCTGTAGCTTCGATTAGATTGATAGAAAGCAGCATACCTATCCATATCAAGGGCTTTAAAGGTGAGTAGATATGTGAACAGGAGCAGGGGAATTGATAGATAAAGAAAAACAACTTTTAGCAAGAGTCTGAAAGAGTTTATTGCCATGATAGAAAGTTTGTAGTTTCGTCTGGGTTAGTTATATCCATACATATATTTGGGTAATGAGGTAGGTGGCTTCACACATGTTGCCAGATAACTTCAGGTTGATCTGTATGATAAGTGCCACAGTTCAAAAGTTCCAAAGGATCAAAGCTTCCTTTAATTAGAATTGCTACAGGTTAACGTATATTTTAAGTGCCACTGTTCAAAACATCCTCCAGTGCAATATTCCAAGTACCACAACTGGCGTTGGCCACAACTGGTTAGGTTAGGTTAGGTTAGGTTAGGTTAGGCTCGGTTAGGTTAAATAAGTAAACAGTGTAGCCACAGCAGCTGATGAAGGCGAAAGTGCCACCAGTAGGTTAGGTGCACCACAGGCCAGCTCGCTGAGTCGAGAAAAGGTTAGGTCAGGTTGGGTTATGTTGTGCTACATGTAGAAATATTAAAAAATAATTACCAAAGGTTTTTGAAAAAAGTGTCACTCAGCAATGCCAAAAGCAGTTTTGGCACTAGGAACATTTCATAGAAGGATGTTTCAGCAACGCAAAAATAGCTGGACCACTTCAAATATTTCACTGAAGGAAGCTTTGAACAGTGGCACTTACGATCTTGATCCACCTGTGGCGCTTTTGTTTGGAAGGAAGTTTTGATTCTTAGGAGCTTTTGAACTGGGGTACTTATGATGTAGATTAGCCTGCTGTGATTCTATCTGGCAACATGTGTGAAGCTGGCTACCTCGTTACCTATATTTGGAACACACACACACACACACACGCACACACGCACACACGCACGCACGCACGCACGCACGCACGCACACGCACACGCACACACGCACGCACGCACGCACGCACGCACGCACGCACGCACGCACACACACACACACACACACACACACACACACACACACACACACACACACACACACACACACACACACACACACACACACACACACACACACACACACACACACACACACACACACACACACACACACACACACACACACACACACACACACACACACACACACACACACACACACACACACACACACACACACACACACACACACACACACACACACACACACACACACACACACACACACACACACACACACACACACACACACACACACACACACACACACACACACACACACACACACACACACACACACACACACACACACACACACACACACACACACACACACACACACACACACACACACACACACACACACACACACACACACACACACACACACACACACACACACACACACACACACACACACACACACACACACACACACACACACACACACACACACACACACACACACACACACACACACACACACACACACACACACACACACACACACACACACACACACACACACACACACACACACACACACACACACACACACACACACACACACACACACACACACACACACACACACACACACACACACACACACACACACACACACACACACACACACACACACACACACACACACACACACACACACACACACACACACACACACACACACTAGAGGTGGGAGTTTCGGGCAATTTTGCAGGCCCGGGCCCGAAGCCCGGCCGGCAGCTGATTTTAGAAGCCCGTCACAAGCCCGGTTTGTGGAAGAAATGGATTATCAAGCCCGGGAAGGCCCGGTATCATGGAAAACCATTAACGACTATATACAACATTTATTTACTTTAAAGCTGTTTCAAATATATGTTTTAAGCCAATTTATCCTGTAAAAACTTTTGGTTTCACCCAAAACCATATTAAAAAGGTGCATGTAGCATCAGTAGCCTCAGCTATCTTAATAATTCAGCAGAAAATGATACTGAAAAACACAGTATGAAACATGGCTTGCTTATGATGCAAGCTTACTTCAGTTAATGACCAGCATCACCTTATAAAAACAAAGGGCATTCTAGATAGAGGTATGCACATGGCAGCTATAAGAATCGGGATGAAATAAGTCCACTCATGTCAGACATTTCTTCCATCTTTGCACTTTTATAAACCATTATATGCTGGCACGAGCCTCACAATTGAGTTCCAATAATGTTTATGAATAGAGGAGAGAGCAGTGACAAGTTTTCAGCTAAAACTTTTCAGAATATCATGGCGGAATGGCTGTGAATGAACCAAAAATCCTTCACATTGTCCCTCAATTGATACATGTGAACATTTTCTTTTAGTTTAGTCACTAAACAGCTTGGAAGATAGTCAAAAGATTGTTCTGCTTGGGTCAGCCCGGTCTGCAAAGTAGGTAAGCCAACAGGCCAATATGAACAAGGCCCATCAGCCATATACAATTATCAAACCACCAGCCATAAAGAACTATCTTGATAAGGAACCACTAGTTTTCCACAGGTTTGCACCAAACATTGAATAAAAATATTGCACCAATCTCCACCAAAAATTAAATCTGACACAAAAAAACAACTCAATCCTATCCACATCACCATTTGGGCTTGAACACTATTCTGTTTGTTTTGTTGTATTTTACGGGCTTGCGCTTTGTAGGTATCTGAAGCGCCGTGCTTGTCTACATTAGAGCAGCATTTATGAAAACATTTTTCACCAAAATTTACCAGAGTAGTAAGTTTATTTCAGCGAAAATATTCCAAGACTTTTTAATATTCATTTTAAAATTTCACATATTTAAAAAATAAGCACAAAGTGTGTGGTGCATTTCTTTTGTTCCTGAGAATAGGCCACTTTTTGTGCACTTGTTTCATATATGACGCTTTTCTGGCTTGGCTTTACAAGCTGCTCAAGGTCGCGGAATCTGCCATAATTTGGATATTCTGTTTTTGTGTTCTGTATTCCTACGTTTCTGTACATTTTTAGTGTGGTGGGAGGGAAGTGTAAAGTAAAGGTATCTTGGGAAGGAAGTGCTGTTATGTTCAAAGCTTATACCTTACCTTACCTAGGGATTTCGGAAATTGGAGGCCATGATGGCCTGCTGGCTCCGTTCACTAACGAGCTCAGGTATAAGAAGTCAATACTCGGTCATTCTCAGGACCTAGGCCTGAGTGAGGTCATTTGAAGTTTGCTCATTTCCGGGATCGTAATGGTCAGTCTGGAACGTCATATCTTAGGAGCACCCAATGGTCATCAAGTCTCGCCTTGAAATGATTCAGAGTAGGAGCATCTACAACGGAACTTGGCAGGGAATTCCAGTCGTTCACTATACGAACACCAAATGAAGCTCTCCGAGTTCTACTCGCAGCTCGAGGCTTCTGCAACTTCCATCGATGCCCACGAGTGCGAGCAGAGGTGTCCAGATGGAAGAACTGATTTGGGTCCTGATCAATAGTTCCGTGCAGAAGTTGGTAAACCCGTACCATATCACCACGGCGTCTCCTGAAGTACAAGGATGGCAACTCGAGCTTCCTTAACCTCTCTGTGTACGGGAGACCTCTGAGGGAGCTAACCATACGGGTAGCACGACGCTGAACCTTTTCGACGGTCTTCT